>CM076984.1:41338441-41493441 GCA_039105355.1 Benthosema pterotum
TACCGGTCAGCAGGTTTGAAGCCAAGCACTATTACTAATTATAACTGTATTTTCATTGTTAGTTATAGTTATAGTTGTGGTGTGGACTCTGATGTCCACTTGAGTTAGAAACTTGATTGAAACTTGAACTATAGATCAGCACTCAGTAGAGTGCAAACTTGTGGGTTGCGTGCAAGTGAGCCATGGCCTACTTGTGCAAGCAAGCAGAGAGCAAGTACTGTGACACCTTCAGGAGATAATACCATCGACAGTAATTAATTATGTCACCATTACTTCATCACCTCAACCAGCCACCTCAACCAGTCGGACTACTTCAAGGGACGGCAGGTGGCTCACGCAACTGACGCAAGTAATGATTTTCAAAACTATGAAAAGTATGTATGGTATTACAGTTATAGTGATTAGTGTGGACAGAACCGGCACAAAATCTACCGCAATCACGTGTATCTCCCCGTTCACAAGGAAACGGCGTGGTTCCATTGAAGATCTGAGACTGCATGTGGCCAACCTGTGATGTCAGTCATTTCTATTGTCTATATGACATATCTACAATTATCAACCAGTATCTACAAATGCACCACATTTGTCTGTACATCTGTCTGTGGGTAGCCTCGACACCCAGGCTTTCATTTTCGTCCACGATGCGGGAAAACGGAAAGCCTGGACTCATTTGTTAGCCACGGTGGCCTAAGTGGGAGTCAACCTTCCGGGGTGGGTGTCGCTTGATGTGACGTAGCACAGCAGTGAAGGGGCCGATGACATGGTCCAAATACAGTATGGAGCTGGCCTGGAGCTGGCCTATTCTGACATAATTCTGAGTGACATCTGCATAAACTCCATATTTGGTTGTGCCGGACAAGAACTCCATATATAGCCATGAAAGTAGCCTGGTTCAGCCCACAGAACCCGTTCACTCCAGGGGCGGATCTAGGCATGGGCGGATCTAGGCATGGGCATGGGGGCCAATGCCCCCCTAAATGCCCAGTCTGCCCCACCCAACACAATGGCATACAAAACAACCCAAGACATTTCAAATTAAAGTGCCTATATTTAAAATGATTTGAAACACTACTACTGCTACTAACTTCAGCTGTGGCACCACTAAACCAACAGCATTTCATCATTCAAAACAGAAAACTCTCTGAGTCAGGCCTTTAGCTTTATGCATGCTGCGTACCTGTTATGCTTAATTGCCTAATAAAAGCCCTGTAACCAAAAATGGTAAATTGGGAAATGTTACATCCGCCCCTGGTTCCGTTGGGCTCCAGACTGGTCCCAGATTAACCGATTGACCTCACATGATCACCCCTAGATCGCCATATTTGGAGCTGGCCTGGTACGACAGCACTGTCATAGACAAAGAACTCCATACGTGGGCATAAAAGGGACACAAACATAATATCTGGGTGGGGCACGCCTTTCCAACTTTCTAGCTCCATAAGCCAGTGGCCAACAGGCACCACTGTAGAAGCCCAAGGACACCGTAGTGACTCAATATTTGAGTGGTTTGTGACATTAGTGCTGGAAAAACAGACTGCATAATAACCATGGCCGTCTTCCTCTTACCATGAATATTAATGACTTTCAATCTGGTGACCTTATGTGTTGTGAGCTTGTAGATGAACTGGCCAAACCCAGTTATACATTTGAAATGAGGTCACTTCAGCCCTTCCCTGCATAACAACCAATATTCACTCATTTTTAAATGTGTCTTTAGTGGGTTTTAGGTTGAGATCAGCAAAAAAAAAAAAACATAATATACTGTATATTTGGAGCCTTGTTCCACTTTAAGCCTTATCTTATCCCAGCCTTAAACATTCCATGCTAGTAACACATTATGGCATTAGGAAATGACACCCTAACACCCGAGAGAACGGTTTTCCAGCCTACTGACATCCTTCTGGGAGACTGCAACTCCCAGACATCACATTCCCAAAATCCCAAACCCCACAAAAAACCCAAAGCACTTTGGGTCCTGGTGCCCTACTCAATCAAAACTGGTTCCTATGGGCAAAGTCATCTGTCTGGCCTGTCACACTCCGGCAGACAGACAGATAGGAGAGGAGAGATGAGGAGAGACGACTAGAAAAACCCTTTTGATTCTTCAGATGAGGAGAGGAGAGGAGAGGAGAGGAGAGGAGAGGAGAGGAGAGGAGAGGAGAGGAGAGGAGAGGAGAGGAGAGGAGAGGAGAGGAGAGGAGAGGAGAGGAGAGGAGAGGAAGAGTCTGACTCTCATTATCAATTATGGCTGTTTTTGTTTCTCTCGCCGCAGCCATTAAACCACACAGTCACTGGCAGAGACAGGGGAGGGGGGGGGGCGGTGAGGTGAAGAGAGGGAACAGATAAATAAAAAAGAAAAGTCTGAGGCTGAGAGAGAGTCAGCATAGGGAAAGAAAAGGAGAGTGAAAGAGTGGGTGTATAATGACGGGAAAAGGAGAGGAAAAACAGAGAGAGAAGAATGGGGGGGGGGGTTAAAGGAAGGAACGGGAGGTAATTTTCATCAACAGGAATTAGTTATACAAACAAGTGAGATAGATGTGCAGAACGACCGCACTCACATGCACTGATCTGAGGACAGATGAAGATATATATATGTATTTAATAGGAAGAGTGTGAATAGATGGGGTGAGCGCAACAGGGAATGACAGGGAGAGAGAGAGAGAGGGTATAATTCACAACACACTTATGGTGCGAGCCTTTTCGCCTCCTTTTCTCTCAAGCAGGAAAAAGTAGTCACACGTTTGGCTACTATACAGTACTGTAATGTAGGTATTAGTATTAGTATAAAAAAATATAAGTGCCAAAAGTAGAAAGTTGTCAATAATGCAGAATGTCCCAGAATGTTACCTAGGCAATCCTAGGTAATCCTACCCTGACAGCGTGTAGCGGGTTTGAGTCCCAATCCCGATGGCCTTCGCTGCATCTCTCTCCCCATTTTACTGTCACTCTACATACGCAGCACATCTTACTCTATATTTCTTCGCAATCAATAAAGGCGTAAAAAGCCCCCCAAAAACATTTACAAGCATTGTAAGTGTGGATCGGCTATTTTCAAATGCCCGAAAAGTATAAGACTTACAGTAAGTGTGAAATGCTAGGCCTGATTATCAGACTCGAGCTCAGCTCCCTGAAGCTTGAGGCAGGGCACTCAGAAAGTGGACTGTGTTGATGGGTTTGGATCCAGGCTAGTTTGGTTGTATAGGCAAGAAGGTTTTGACACTCAGTAGGAATGATGGTAGTGAGGTAAAAAAATGCTCTGCAGAATTGTACTTGTATACTGAAGTAAAGGTACTTACTACATTACACCACTGCTTCTCTTCTCTTCTTTCCTTGCCCCGCCCCTTTCCCTCATCCTCCATTAGCCAGCAGCCGTCTGAGGGGGAAGGAGCCAGCGAGGGCTGGCTGCCATGACACATGAGGCATTAAATCTCCCCTCACTGTGGGCAGGGGCTGGGTGGCTGTGCCAGGCTCCGTGCCCACTGCTCACATCACTGCACCAGACCTGAACCAGAGCCAGAGAGAGGGAGAGAGAGAGAGAAAGAGAGAGAGAGAAGAGAGGGAGAGAAGAGGGGGGAGGAAGGAGTAAAGTGAGAGGAGAGGGAGAGAGAGAGAGAGAGAGAGAGAGAGAGAGAGAGAGAGAGAGAAGAGGGGGAGAGAAGAGGGGGGGGGGAAGGAGTAAAGTGAGAGGGAGTGGGAGAGAGAGGGAGAGAGAGAAAGAGAGAGAGAGAGAGAAGAGAGGGAGAGAAGAGGGGGGGAGGAAGGAGTAAAGTGAGAGGGAGTGGGAGAAAGAGAGAGAGAGAAGAGAGGGAGAGAAGAGGGGGGGAGGAAGGAGTAAAGTGAGAGGGAGTGGGAGAAAGAGGGAGAGAGAGAGAGGAAGATGAAGATAATGATCCAATTAGTTTCATATTTTTTCAAAGTGTTTCCAATCCAAACTCCACCAGATGGTCCTTATATCAACACGCTCTTATCAGCAGACATTACAGTGACATCAGTATTAGACTGGAACCATGCTATGTGAGCACAAAGAGCTTTTTGGACGCACTTCAACGGCCAATCACAGCACCAAGGCTAAATTGTGTGTGACTTCCAATTGGCTACTACGCTCAATTGGCTCAAAGTCTGGCGGTGAGATGATTGGCTACCCACTGACTCACCCAGCAGTTTGGGTTTACAGTAGGGTTTACACAGTGATTTTTACTTTTATCCCCAGGTGTAACAACATAAATACTTTGGCCACTAGCTAATACTTAACAGTAAATAATCAGCAAATAAACATAAAAAATTGTTATTGCTATCAGGCAGAAACTTTTTTTTCTGTAAATGAATGCCCTATTATTTGATCACAGCATTACATGAAGTACCAATAGTAGTAGGAGATTGAAACTATGACTTTTGAGCTTGTGGATCTGCTGATGTTGCTACTTTGGATTTTGACTGCAGAAAAGCAATAGTTTTGGAAGTGATGATATGCAGATAAATCTGGAACTCGGACAATAGTAAAAAAAAAAAAAAAAACAATGCTGATAAATTGGTACTCTCTCAAATGCAACACACCTGAACATTTAGCTGATTGAAGAGCTGGAGGTACTGGGAGACTCCCATTACTGAACAATGATTAACTTAAAAAACAAAAAAAAGAAAAGGTTTCATTTACCTAAAGCCTTTAACCACCTAAAACCCTATACTTGTTGGACCGGAGACCATCAGGGCTCTATATACATTGGCTATTTTCAATGAAATATTTCCCCAGAATACGCCAGCAGGGGCGAAATCCAAAAGCGACCTCGCCCGCGGGCGCCCGTTTTCAAAAGCGGGCGCCCGCTTTCACAAAAACGGGCGCCCGGTTTCACAAAAACGGGCGCCCGTTTTCAAAAGCGGGCGCCCGTTTTCACAAACGGGCGCCCTTTTCAAAAGGTTATGGTTAGGGTTAGGTTAGGTTTAGGCATAGGTTTACTGAGGTTAAGTTTAGGGTTAGAGTTAGGTTTAGGCATAGCCTAGTTTGTGAAAACGGGCGCCCACTTTTGAAAACGGGCGCCCGCTTTTGAAAACGGGCGCCCGTTTTTGTGAAACGGGCGCCCGTTTTTGTGAAACCGGGCGCCCGTTTTTGTGAAAACGGGCGCCCGGTTTTGAAAACGGGCGCCCGCGGGCGAGGGCTCAAATGGATTTCGCTGGCTCTCCAGAATACGCTTGCTGGGTTTTAAGAGGTTAAAGCAGCCTGTAACATGGAGCTGATGACATTTAGGGTCAGAGGAATTTGTCACTCTGTATAATTGGTAATGTCGGAAAGGTTTTGCTCTCTGCGGCTTTGCTGTCCACTAGAGTCTGATTTATACTTCCATGTTCGACTCTGCCATTATGGTGCAAAAATAGCCTGATCTATTAACCTGAAAAAGCAGTACACCACTATTAATAGTGGATACGTAACAAGAGAAGTATGAGTGCTAGGAATTGTAATAACAGTATGGCTATACTAATAGGAGTTACAAAGTATCCTATATGCAGTATATGCACTAAGCTGGATCCCTGGGAGATAGATTGCTGACTTGGACTGCTATACAACTCCCAGGCCAGTACTTATGCACAATTTAATGCACCCAAGTTGAGCTACTCACACACCGAGTTGGTGGTGAACGGGATCGAACCATGACCTTGGGGTCAAATGGCAAGAGCTGTACCGAATGGGCTATACCCAGATACTAGCATAGTTTAGGGATTTTCAGACGACGAGTGATAAACGCACACATTACCGCGGAGATTCCACCCTGCCCGTCAGTGTCTATACATAAACACAATCACTCTGCATAAAAAGCTCACCAGAATTGAGGTCTAAAATCAGACAGGTCTCATTGAAGATGAACTAGAAGCACGTTCTATAGATCCCCGCTGTGAAAGGCCCTTAAAGGTGTTTTGTTAACAGGAGTCTCGTGGCTCTCCAAGTCCTTAGTATACAGTGGGTAGCAAGTTACAATACCCAGGACATGAGATTAGACAATAGCAGCTCACATATACAAAGTTATAGTCGATACGCATGAGCAAACAATTTAAACATACAAATTCACATGGCAGGCTCGGGGAAAGAAAAGTTTGCACTCTGCATAGAGGAACAGATTGATTCATTCTTAAAGAGCAAAAGACTTGCATATACCTTAAGCCGTACTTCTCTTAGACAGTTTTCTATAATACATATATTAGAGACATAGAGGGTCTATTCTTTGGAACGCTGTTGATTCTAGGCTAAAAGCATCTCCATCTTTGCAAACTTTCAAAGCAGCCTACAAAAATGCTCTTGCAATACAATAATCATTGGTTGGTTATTGCTTTGCTCTGAGTATGGTCTGTAAACAGGCTAATTATCCTTGCAATCAATCATATATTTATGGTACTTGTTTTGCTATATGTAAATGTATCTTCTTCTTCTTGCGTATGTCGTTAGATCCTCAGCTCTGTTGTAGCAAGCCACTCCAGCGTCTCGTCGTCCAGGCTCACTAGGCCCAGGTTGCCATTTGGTGGCCGGTGTTTGGGACAGCTGGTCAGGACGTGGTCTACAGTCTGTAGGGGGTCTCCACATTCACAGTGGGCACTGTCTGCTAGACCCCACCGCTGCATCGATTCCCTGAAACGTCCCACGCCTGTCCTGAGACGGTTGAGGGTTGTCCACTGGCTCCGGGGTAGGTGGTCACCAGGAACATCTGTGGGGTCTGCGATGTAGCTGTGGAGTCTGGATGGTTCTGCCGCTCTCCACTGTTCGGTCCATCTTGCCTTGACCCAGGAAGCTCTGCTGGTGTCAGCTGGTGTAGTTCTGAGCAGTTCCTGGGCATGTATGGCGAAGGGGCGCCGGGATTTAAGGCGCTTACGCTGCGGCTTCTCCGTCATGGTTTTATGGAGGAGGTGAGATTCACTCGCGAGAGCCAACATGGCTCCCTCCCGTCTGATCTCAGCTGGGGCGATACAAGTTAGGACAGGTAGTTGGTGGGTTGGGGTGGCTCGAAGGCAGCCGGAGACCATGCACACGGCGCAGCGCACCATTCAGCGCAGAGTCAAGCTTCTTTACATGGGGCTCCGACACCAGACTGGGGCACAGTATTCCGCAGCGGTAAAGACCAGAGCCTCGGTGGAGATGTGCAAGGTCCACGTTGTAGCTCCCCATGTAGTACCAGCTAGCCGGCGTATGAGTGCAGTACGGGCGGTGGTCTTTGCCTTGGCACTGTCCAGGTGTTGTTTGCATGACAGTGTTCTGTCCAGCTTTACGCCGAGGTATGTGGGGGAGGCTTGGGACTGTATCCGGGTGCTGTCAACCATGATGTTGATCTGGCGTGACGCTTCCCTGTTGTTTAGGTCAGGGGTTTTCAACCTTTTTGACTCCAGGAACCACCATTTATTCAGCATTTGAGCCATGGACCACCATTTGATTACATTCTCACATCAAAGACCTAAAATTAAAGAATTATTTTGGTTTTGTCCACAATTCCAGGCTGTATTTTGCCAACAAAACAGTGTAAACGTCTTAATTAAGCAGTGCTAATTCAGACAAGGAAATATTTTAACTCTTGAGAGTGTAAAAATGAAACCAAATGGACCCGCCAGGGTCCATTTGGTTTCATTTTTACATTCTCAAGAGTTACATCTGGTTAACCAGCTTTCCATCATTTAGCCTGGGGACCACCTGGAACCTTCTCAAGGACCACTGGTGGTCCCTGGACCACCTGTTGAAAACCCCTGGTTTAGGTGGAACATTGTGGACACAGTCTTGTCGACGCTGAGCTTAAGGCGCCAGTTCTTTAGGTACGAGGACAAGATGTTCATATCCTCCGAGAGGCCCTCCTCCACTGCCTGCCAGGATGGTTTGCTGAGTAGGATGGCTAGGTCATCTGCGTAACCGTACTTTCTTGATGTTGTTGAAGGTATAGGTCGTAGATGTAGATGTTGAACAGTGTGGGAGTAAATGTATGATGGTGGATGATATTTTAGGGGAAGTATCTGTTTTTTATCTTTTATAAGTGTTAATAAATTAAACCTTAAACCATATTCCACATGAAGGGAAAGCTTCCAGTTGAAAGGATACACTGGATGCACTTATCAGACTGCATAGTTCAACAACAGTCGAATGGTAGCCGGTGCCACTTTCAATCAAATTTCTTGAAATGTTCTAAATAATCTGCAAGCTCACAATGCATAAGACAATGCAACTGTTGTGTATGTCTACATTATCTAGGATACAATGAGGTATATATAGGGCTTAAGTGGTTAGGATTCATGAACAAACAGTAATCACTGGTTTCATTCTAATTAGAGGATGGATCAGGAACGATTAGCACCACCATCATCTTGCTCTCTCAGTAATGACTTCACACACGAAAACATGCGCACACACACAGCTTTAGGGCCACCCTGGCTGCCCGTGCACACCATGCTTCCATTCATTCATGAGCAGCAGAGCCCTGTGAGCTTCAGTAGGCTAACATTAAGTGTTTATAAAGTTATATATCGGGACACGAAGAGCTGCAAGGCTTCTCTGTGGACTGGAGGGCTGCTGGGAGTTTGACGTTTGGCAGCGAATGGGCATCCGCTCTGGCAGCACATGCCCAGAATAACCTTCACTTGTGCGCGCGCACACACACACACACACACACACACACACACACACACACACACACACACACACACACACACACACACACACACACACAGTATACCAACAGCTCGGCATCAGAATTCAACTTAAAACAAACCATCAGGGGCACGTCACATCCACTCAGCCCCGAGCAACAGACAGCCAGCCCTCTTTATAAACACTCCCACACGCACGTGCGCGCGTGCACACACAGACTCTCACACGCGCACGCACGCACACACACAGCTCTGGGAGCACGGCTGGACATGATTACTCTTGGGCACCAGCCTGGATCAGTGCAGCTCACATCGACACCGTATATTGCACACTCAAATGCGCGCATGCATACACACACGCGCGCGCGCGCGCACACACACACACACGTACGCACGCGAACTGCCAATCATCAACTCGAGGAAAAACCAATGACACACAGTCAGTCAGCCGACCAAGAACTGGAATGGAAACATAGAAAACCTGATTTTTAATTTACGCAGCCATATTGTATAACATGCAGAGTTTGCAAACAGACTTGTCAGCTACATCTAACGTGAACAGAATTAGAGGTGGTAAAAACTAAATCCATTGTGGAGTTGGAGTGAATGATGGCCCGCCATCTTTGACGTTTCATCTGGGAATCGGGATCCTGTAGTGATTTGCCAATAATCATTAATTAGCGCTTGGACACGCCCAGATAGCGCGGTGAGGGGGACCCCCCCCCCTCCTTTAAAGCTGAAAATGACCGGAAAACTGTAATTGCAAATTATCATCAAACTTCCGAACTGATGGAAACCCGAGGCCGCGCTAAATTGGATTTGAGTTTCGTGTTTCCGCCCAAGCGCGCGCACTGTGGCTTAATAAGAGGAAACACCTGTGCCAAAACAAGCCACGAATTCAGACAAATCCAGATTTGTGTTGGATTTAAGAATCATAAAACAAGAATATGAGGGCTTCCTGTTTGGTTTATGAGAGCTACAAAACTTCTCCGCGCGGTTATCTGCTCATGTGACAGCCACATAATCCAATACACCAAGAGTTATGATGATGACCCTGCACTGGCCAACACTGTATGAACCCCAAATTATGATGTCCAGTGTCCTGCGTCCACTCTTTGCGCGTGTAAAACATTTTAGGCTTTTCCAAATTCCTTTAGATTTTTTTTCTTCAATTTTGGAGGAAGATATATCACTGCAGAGCAGCAGAGCTCAGCTTTTTTTTTTTTTTTTTTTTTTGCAGTTGTTGCTTGGAACTCTCACATTAGCATGCGTCCAAAACAGTTAGGCATATTCACTGCAAGTTTTCAGGATTCCAATTCAAAATGGCTTATTTTTTTCCTATCTTTTGATTGACTCCGTAAGTAGGGCATTCATTTACGAAAAACATAAACAAGTTCGGATATGGAGATATGAGGTTTCTGCCTCGCTGCACATGCAGCAGCGAAATATAGGAAGAGACAGGCGTTCCATTTTTTGCGCCGCGCTTTTATCCTCTCACGGTTTTTAAAACAGACCAGGCGTCTTTGCTGCACTGATGCACTTTGTCACAGTAATCTATTGAAAGAAAACAACAATTTGGAGACGAATAAACATCTCAGGCGAGGTCCCTAAACAACAGATTCCGATGACAGCGGAGAGAACATATGATTCCAGTCGGTCATACTTTCTCGGGTTTCCGCGCCCCGTTGTCAGTCCCTGCGCCGCCCCGGAGGTTTCCATCAGGGGCCAAACCAAGCGCGCCGTAAACACCGCTCTCATTTGTTTTCTCTTCAGATGCAATTATATCATTGTGATTAAAAAACATTTTTAATAAGCCTCCGCTCGACCTTTATTTGTGTAAAACGGATCCATTTCATGTCGAAGCGGTAATGTAATAATCCCGAGCTGTCATTACCAGGCCGCTGTTCTTATAAGAACCAGACGGGGCTGAGCACCGACCGGGCACCACGCAGCACCGCGCCGGGGCGGGGAGGGGAGGGAGGGGGAAACGGGAGACGGCACAGAGCGTTTTACGGAAAACTCTTCAAATTAATATAGGAAATGTTAGCTTCGACCGAAAAGCAGCGCGTTTCATGGAGATATATTGTGTGCTTCCAGATGGCCCGGGTTAAAACAGAGCCAAATATTTGTGCCTTGACAGTGCTCGACTTTCCTCTCTTTACATGTTCAAGCACGGCGTTTTAAACAGATAACGTGGTATAGGCCAGGGGTTTTCAACAGGTGGTCCTGGGACCACCTGTGGTCCCTGAGGGGGTTCCAGGTGGTCCCCGGCTAAATGATGGACAGTTGGTAACGGCCCTTGATCTGTAACTCTTGAGAGCTTAAAATGAAACCAAATGGACCCTCGGCTTCATTTTACGCTCTCAAGAGTTAAATTATATTCAAAAATCTGGATTATTTATTTTTCAAGAATCTACACAAACATGTAGAATTGTTATTCTGACCAACGTTTTGCCAGTTTATTATATATATTATTTTATAAATTGTGGACAAAAAAAATGAAAATCCTTGGGTCTGAGAGTCTGAACTCAAAACCAAATGGTGGTGCGTGGCTAAAATGCAGGATAAATAGTGGGCCCTGGTATGAAAAAGGTCGAAAACCACTGGTATAGACTATAAGCCCATACCTATAAGGAAAAGACAGCTTTTCTTTTGAGTCTGAACTATATACCCAAGACCCTTAAAAACGAACCGATTAACAATATAATAAAATAACTTCGTTCAGCTTCAGATTTACTTCATTAGAAGTAAATCTGATTTTAAAAATAGATGAAAGTTCTGAGTAAATGCTAAAGCTAATAGTATAGTAGCCTAGTAAAATCTTTTGAAATTAAACAAGAACCGATGGTATTTTTTCTATTTGGGTACTTTCTCAACAGCAGCAGCAACGGCCAACAAAGTGGCCAACTGAAAGATTAGGCATTATCTTTGTTGTCTATTATTCTCGCGAGAGAATGCAGGTTCTAGCCTATGGGCATGAGACAGTGAAGTGTTTCTGGATGCTGTGGGACTCTTCTGGGATGATGAAGTGGGCCTTTTGGGGAGGAATGCCCGTCTCTCTCTCTGCCCTCCCTCCCTCTCTTTCTCTCCCACTCTCCCTCTCATTGCGCGTCACACAAGTCCTTTTGGAGAGAGAGAGAGAGAGAGAGAGAGAGAGAGAGAGAGAGAGAGAGAGAGAGAGAGAGAGAGAGAGAGAGAGAGAGAGAGAGAGAGAGAGAGAGAGAGAGAGAGAGAGAGAGAGAGAGAGGAAATATCGCGGGGTCGTCAACAATCAAGGCTGTGGGTGAAGACACGCGTCTGGACAGCGGAGACATGGGGACGCACCGCCGGGCCAATTAGTTATAGAGTTCCTCTATGCGCGCCCCATCCAGTCGAGCTGGGATGAGGTGGGACGGCACGAGGGACGCTGCTGGACCTCAGAGAGCGAGTACGGACGGAGAAGACGCAGAAATAAGGAGCCTATCTATCTACTGTCAAAGATGCAGGGTCTGAGCTCCAGGGCACACGCGTTCTCCGTGGAGGCGCTGGTCGGCAAGCCCTGCGTGAAGCGCGTCAAAGTGTCGTCGGACGGACAGGACAGCGCCGGTTCACCTGGAGACACCGGGAGCGACAGCAGCGCTCTGACCAGCGACACGGAGGACAACGGTGGGTGCGACTTTTACAGCCGATAGTGTGCGACCGCACGCAAGAACACAACAGAGTTGTCAGCATTATAGGAGGAGGTTTTTAATGATAGCCTGTACTGCTCGCGCAGTTTTGGGATTGTTTTGCGCCCGAAAATGTTACGCACAAACTTAGAAAGAAAACAGGAGGCATGGCCCGATAGCCTGGTCACAAACTATACAGGGTAGCTGTATAGTTTGCTATAGTACACTATTTACCAATTAGGCCTAATTATGTTTTGCATTATGGGCTTATAATGAATGTTCGGCTTGTTGGTTATAGGTTAATGTGTCCTGCATCTAAATACATTTAACAAATAGCGTTCCGGTCGAGGAAACCTATGCTATGTCTGTGCGAATTAAAGCGCCAAACATTTTCGTTTTACTTATATTTTTGTAAAGTAATTATCCACTTGTAAACTGAACACAAATAGCATCTATATTGGTCATGCCAATAATCATACCATAACTGCCGAACTGCATCTACTAAAAACTAATTTTCCAACTCATAGGCATATATTATTCAACTTATTTACCTTTATTCTTTTAGGCCCACAGGATTATCCGGTCAGGTTGAGAAAGAAAGCATGTTCAACACTGAGGAGTCCAGAGGACAGCGGCTCTGACTCGGGCAGATTAAACCTGCGCAGAGCCGCCGGGGATGGCGAGGTGAGGAGGCCGGGGGAGAGTGACTGTTGCCCGGTTAAAGAAAGTGGCGATGTCCGGGTGGAGCTGCAAGGTTCTGAGCTGTGGAACAGATTCTATGAAATCGGGACCGAAATGATTATCACCAAGGCTGGCAGGTAGGCTACTAAACATGTTATATATTGGCCTATAATACAACCAACAGGATGATAACGTGACCAAATAATAACATATAACATCAGAAGAAAATGTATGCTTTGCCAGGGCAAGTGTTGGCTAAATCAAAAATCTGCTTCTTAGCTTTTTCTTATTAAAATAAAGGAAAATAAATGAATTAATAAAACCAGAAATAAAGAAGTGTTGTTGGAAATTTCCGCGCACACTGGTGAACATAAAGATGCACAATTAAATGTTACTGTTGTGAAATAAAATGTGACTATTTTAATTCGTCACATTTAATTGACTCTGCTGGATAAGTGACCGGTTCACTGTTGAATATTGCCTCAAAATATAGATCTTTATGTCCTGTAAATGCACTGTATTAAACATAATTGCACCATCACTGCTAGAATGACCACAGCGCACTGTTGGACTCATATTTCGTCTTGTAAATATGCCTGCCAAAGCTTTATAAGGAACCAATAAAGGAGCCTACATATCACTTATAGGCCATAGCCCGCTGCCGTCGGTATTTTTATTCGTTTCGATTCATTACGTTTGTGATATTTGTAATGTTGTGCTTATGATTCACAAGCACATATTATTGTCATATGGACTCGAAGATATCTTAAATCTAACTCAGTGTGTTTTCAACCATTTTTATACCAGGGCCCACTATATTTATTCAGCAGTTGGGCCAGCCGACCAGGCAGGGAGGACCACCAGTTGATTAATCTGTCTCTCAGAACCCAAACTAAAAATGTATTGTTTGTTTCTTTTTCACATTTCCATGCCATTCTGGAGGGAGAGTGAAAAAATACTCGGGCCAATAAACGTTTTTAATTTGAGCGCATTTATCTTTTTGCAGAGGATATGTGATTTCGAATTTGTTATATTTATTATATAACATTTATTTATATCCATGCAGGAGAATGTTTCCGTCAGTGCGCGTCAAGGTGCGCAATCTGGACCCGTGCCAGCAGTATTACATCGCCATGGACGTCATGCCCGTAGACTCCAAACGATACAGGTGTGTGTGTGTGTGTGTGTGTGTGTGTGTGTGTGTGTGTGTGTGTGTGTGTGTGTGTGTGTGTGTGTGTGTGTGTGTGTGTGTGTGTGTGTGTGTGTGTGTGTGTGTATTCAACGTTGCCTTCTCCTCATTCTCCGTGGCACCGCTGCATGTGACAGGTACGTGTACCACAGCTCCCAGTGGATGGTGGCAGGGAACACCGACCACTCGTGCATCTCCCCGCGGCTCTACGTGCATCCGGACTCGCCGTGCGCCGGAGAGACGTGGATGCGGCAGGTGATCAGCTTCGACCGGGTCAAACTCACCAACAATGAGATGGACGACAAGGGCCACGTATGTATGACATTCAAACGTCACTCATCTGTTTTCGTATAATATAGGTCAGCTGGTTTTCAACCGTGGTCCTTGAGAGGATTTCAGGTGGTCCCCATGCAACTAAATGATGGAGCAATACCTTCTGTTGGTATATAGGCCCTAACCGTATAGATCAGGGGTGCCCAACCTTTTTTGACCCAAGATCTACTTTTCAGCAGCCAACCCCTCCGGGATCTACCAGTCCAATATCAACATTTAAAACCACACGCATCATTGCCAGCCTACAGTAACTTCACAACAACACAACACTACTTTGTTTTACCACTTTACTTTATGTCCATATAAGCATAAAGTACAACAGACTTGTCATAAATAGGCCTACAACAGTACAACATACGTACAACAGACTTGGACAAACACTGCCATTGCAAATGCAATCATAATAAGAACAGTCCAGAATAGTCCATTATAAGTTGCAGAACAGTCCATTACACGTTGCAGAACAATACTGTTGGCATAATTCACAGACAGCAGACAACAATCCTCACGCACGAAAATCGCTCTTTTTTCTTTTCCACCCCATTTTTTTTCTTTTCCCCCCACATCTCCCGAGATCTACTCATGATCAGGCCGAGATCTACGGTAGATCCCGATCTACTGGTTGGGCTCCCCTGGTATAGATCTTTAGAGCAACATATCGATTGACTTAATTTTCAAGGCGTCAATACAAGAATCTTTGAACAACTTTTGCTACTTTGACTGTCTCTCCTATATACAGCATAGAATTGTGGACAAAAAATGAATAAAAAAATAAACGAAAAATCTTTAGTTTGGGCCTGCCAAACGCATGGTGGTCCCTGGCTCAAATGCTGCATTTAGGCCCTGGCCTAAATGGTTGAAGCCCATAGGCTTTACAGTCAAGTTCTGTGTGCATGTAATTCTAAATTTGATACAGTACATTCATATTATTATGTTAATACGACAATGGCAATTTATAACAATAATATTATAGAACCATATTTTTCCATGAACTTTTCACAAACAAAGCTTAATATGTTGTGCTATAAATAATGTAACTATTAATTTAACTATTTAACTATTTACAAGGAAGATTAAAAGAAAAGACAATAAAAATTGTTGAGTTCGATAAGCATAATGCAGTCCCTCCAATATGTCAATATATTCAACCACATATAAAAATATATATTTATTTAATCCATAGAAAAATAATTTTATTACCAGTTACCACCCAAGAGGGTGGATAAGTTATGGGTTCATTGTGTTCACTTTGTTATTAGTTAAATTAATATTTTGCAGTGTTTAAAATATGTACTTGTAATCATTTTGTTTAGAAGTTTAGTCATTATGCGACATACTACAGAATTAGGCTATTTCAAGTAACTTGAAACTAAAATGTTTTGTCTTTTACAAAGCTGCTGGTTAAAACAACGACAACAATATACATATTTTGAATAGAATTTCAGAGGGTTCAACATGCATCAAACACTAAGCTGACCTCTATGGTTTTCAAACTTGTGTCCCCAAATGATTTTCTTTATGTACTGTATGTCTGTATTTCCCAAAAACATAGCCTACACATTTTCGAAGTGACAATTTATGGACTTTGGACCTTTTTATATGGAAAATGAAAGCAAATAAGAAACAAGAGCCAAGTGGTTAAACAGGCAATATTGTTGAAAATATAGAATTCTGACTTGTCAGGGTAATCAAATATGATTATTTATCCCAAAAAGGTCAAAGACCAGAAAAAAACATGCAATGTAACACTGAGAAATGGTTGTGTTTCTGTTGCACGCTACACTGAGCAACCAAACATCCTCAAACACACACTGACCAGCCAGTACACTCTGCAATGGAACAGATGAGTCCACTACACTGTATATGAACGGAAGATCACACACACAACTGGAACAGATGTGAGGACAGTGCACCACAAAAGCACCAAACAAGAAAAACATTGGCTCCCAGTAGGAATTCCTCTTCAGCTGCACTGCACACATTCTTAGTCTTAACATGACCTTGAAGAGTGCCTTGAGTAAAATGCGCACTGAGGATTTTACAAGTGCAACTCACTGTTATTTAGAGAAGAAAGCGGCTGTGGGGTGTAACTGCAATGCAATGATTTTAGGATGTATGATCGTGTGTGATTGTGATGATACAGTTGGCATCTCATTGTTTGTTTGCTTTAATGTGACAGAGGCACTTTGAGAGAACTACTAAGAGTGGTTTGTGTACGAGTGTTGCTGTTCTATCATGTTTGTAAGATAAATATTGATATATTGATATTGAAGAATGATGTTGTTCTTCAAACAGGCTACTGCAAGTGTAAACCGAGCAGATTAAGTTCATCTTCCTATTTCTTTTGACAGATGGTTAACATTATCTAAAGATACAGTAGTTGCAGGCAATCACAAAACCTTCTAAATGTTACTACACTGACAGTATGTCATTTCTTTTTTGGGCGGGAACCATTCTGGACAGGGATCCCAATCGGGTTTCCATACAGTATGTACAGTATTCAACTTTTTTTTTTTTTTTAATGTGATGCTATGATATACAATATATACGGTATATATTTGAAGTTTTTTAAAAAGCATAGGTCAGTTTTCTTTATAGGCCACAGTCCAAAATGGGTTACAGAAAGAAACAGGCATGAAATGCACTCTGAAACTGGAGCCAAATGTGACCCCTAAGGTCGAATTGAAGGACCCGAAAGGGTCCAAATGGATACAGATGCATTCTGACCCCAACAGGTCAAATTCGGTCATTTTGTGAGTGACCTTTCAAAGGTTAAATGAACACCTACGCATTTGATTGGCTTTGACAGTTGCATAGAATAGACCCAAACGGTACTGTACGGGTCAAAAGGGATGAGTAACAATTATTATCACCACATTTTCTGTTCATTCCATTTTTACACTACCTGTAATGCATGATGTTGATATCCTGGGTATTCGAAACGAAAACAACGAGACAGAGACCCTGCTTGGCCAGAGGAGATATCAAGCAAGCCTAGAGCTTCTGCCAACGCTGACACCCGGCCGAGGAAATGATGTTGACGCTCTATATGTAAATCCGTTTACATTCTTTGTGAATGAAACTAGTTTTGTGATTGGTCGGAAAATAATATATCACAGGAAAATACGTCCCGATGGATGTGCACTTCCAGCAGAGCACTCTCTGCCTTACAGGTCGTGAGCTGCAGGCTTTTCTCTTTGCAGATGAGTAAGGCTGTGAACGAGGCTACCTGACACCAGGGTCGACAGTAAATATCCCAAAGGAAGAGCAGAATGACGGGAGACCACCTCCGACCACAGCAGATGTGCTAACTCTATTGTATCAACATACTGCATCATACAGATTGGTTACAGTCATTACACTAAGACCCGGATTACAGCTGTGAATTAACACTCGGTATTTACAGTAGTACCTAACAGCTGTAATTCTCTCCGTTCAGGTCATCCTTCAGTCCATGCACAAGTACAAGCCACGGGTTCACGTCATCCGTCACGACCCGCGTATGGACCTGTCCCAGATCCAGTCGCTGCCGGCCGAGGGGGTCCACAGCTTCTCCTTCCCAGAGACAGAGTTCACCACCGTCACCGCCTATCAGAACCAACAGGTATTTGGAAGTTTTAGGGATCTGGAGACTTCAAATAAAAATGGTTGCATTGAAAGTGGTTCTTTGGCTCATAATCATAGCGACTATGATCTATACATTAGCACCTACATTTTAAACATGGTCATTTAGTCCCGCAGGCAAGACTTGGCATGATTGTTTTTACTTAATCACATGCACATTGCATTAATCATTTTTCTCCTCTCATGGATATAATTACACAACATTTAACTTAATTCATAGCCTACATTTTAGTGATACTTACCAGTATTAAGTAGTCATATAGACTGCAAGAAATTACAGTACAGTCCTAGCAATCGATTCCATGGATTAGAAAACAAATGTTCAAGAAGTAATGAAAATAACTATTGTCATTATTTTGGGGCCTGGGCAGGTCATGAGCTAAAAAAAAATGTGAACCACTGCTATAGCACCACAACTTATAGACGGGATGGTGCAATGGCCTTTTGGAGTGTGTTTTCAATCAGTATGTCACGTCCCTTCAGGGTATGGGACGTCACGTAGCTCCACTACATGCGTGTGTGTTGAGTGTGTTTACAAGTACAGAGAGACAGGCAGCTAAGCTTGTGGTTTATTTATTTCTTACCTATGTCAGATACTTTAGCATGATGTTTAAACTGAGTAATGCATGGGATGTGATCTTGAATAAGATTAAAAACAGAGTAGTTCTGTAATCAACGCCAGTTATGTTGGAATAAAATCAAGAAGATTCATTTTTTTTCCTTTTTTCCCCTTTTTTCATTTAAAGGAAGTACCAAATTGTATGGACATTTTTGATTAAAAAAAATAATTATAAAAAATTATAATAATGTGATCGCAGTACACACACTCCCTGGACGCCAGAGATGTACTGTAGGCTACCTCTGCCCGAAATGGTTCACATGGCCTGGCTGTTATAGTGCCACCAGAAGGCCAATTTGTGCAAAAACACATTTTGTTTTACATTACATTTACAGATTTTGTCCAAATTCTTGCAAATTGGTACACAGTCTCT
This sequence comes from Benthosema pterotum, assembly GCA_039105355.1. Taxonomy (NCBI): domain Eukaryota; kingdom Metazoa; phylum Chordata; class Actinopteri; order Myctophiformes; family Myctophidae; genus Benthosema; species Benthosema pterotum. Next base: position 41,357,515 of record CM076984.1, read on the forward strand.
CTCTATAACCATTACTCGAAAAGGGTATTTCAGATTATTCAGACTCCATCCTGGTTGGTTTGTTTGGCTTCCAGAGTTTGCAGGACTGCTCTGTTCCCAAGTAAATGTCACAAATCATGAACACATTGTGTGATTTCCATGAAATTTTGGACACACGGTTCCAGTAGGCCATGAAGAAATGCTACTTGAAAAACTCTACTCAGCCTCATGGTGGCACTAACTGGCCCATTGCCATCCCAATGCAAACTGAAAAGGTGTCTCCACCTGTGTAGCGGTGTAGCCCATGTTTTCGGCCAAGCCGTGAAGTCACGTCCTGCTATTTTAAATGGGTGTCAATGGAGACTTCCGGCTTGTTCCGTCTTGCATTTTTGGCGACGGCAGGCTCTTCCTGCAAGCTGGCCGCCGCCAAAAATAAGAGCCGGAATGAGCCAGAAGTGCCCACTGACGACCAAACAATCCAAGTCTGGATTGCCTTTAAAACATTGTATGCACACTCCTTAGAGGCCAAAGTAAAATATTTTTGACATCTGCTCTTGATGGCACCACCAGGAGGCAAACACAACTAAAACACTTAAGGTTTACGGTAAATTACTCCTTCAGCTTTTATCTGAATTTCACGCACACATGATGTTTGTTTAATTTTTCATATTCCATCCTGATTGGCTACGATTGGTTTCCAAAGCTCTCAGCAGTGGCCCATTTTGTACACTACAAAATGCTGCAAATCATCAACACAATGTCCGATTGCGGTGAAACTCTACACGCATATTCTCATCTAGGCTGAGAAAGAAATGCTACCTGACATTTTTCATATCAACCTTGATGGTGGCACTATAACAGGCCCAGACACATCTTTACATATAACGACACCGTTCTGTGTAATGCTTTGTTTGCACTCTCCCTAATAGCCAAAGGAAAAACATCTGGCGCACCAGCAGGAAGCCCATTTATGTGCAACACTTTTTTTTTTAGATTAGTGCCTTAGATTTGATCCAAATATCAATCCCGGTGGAGAATGAGATTTAGACTCTGGCCCAAAATGTAGAATATTTTGTCATTGGATTGATTCTGTCCACATATTGTGTATTGATGTTGGCCCATAGAGAAATAACGACCATGGCCTACTTGTGCACAACGCACAAGTATTTACTCTAACTCTACTGAGTGCTGATGTAATTTTGAGTTCTAATTTTAGGGATAATGCTTAATTTGGTGACCAACTCTCCATCATTTAACTGAGGACCCCCCTCTCCACTCATTGAAAAGCACAGCTAGTTGCTTAATAAAAAGCAACTAGTGAGGTAAGGTTTGCTGAGCCTCTGGTTAGTTGCTGGTACGTATAGCTGTTTTTGTCAGTCCAAAATGAATAAAAGATTAATAATAGTTGCAACAAAGTATCTAATTTCACATCGCAAAGTGCTCTCCACGGCACAACCAACCAGAAAGCTGGTTTTCAGTAACTTAATGGTCCAACACTCTCACAGTGTATTTATTTTATGATGATGATTCTGTCACTAAACACGGACTAGAGTGACCTCACGTTAAAGGGAGGAGAAAAAAGAGGTTTTAATCTCTTAACTTGTGAAAGTGTTGAGGGTGACTTCGCTGTGGTCTCAGCTAAATCGTAAATCACGTTTGGCCTGACCGAGATCTCTCTGCTGGTTGCTGAGGTTTCAGAAAGAGAGCGAAACAGAGTGGAGTGTGTGTGTGTGTGTGTACGGGGTAGCTGACCCCACTGTTGGCAGCCATTGCTTCAGTAACTGAGCCATCTCGAGGGACTGGCAGCTCTTTTCATCAGGGTCCGGTTTACGACCAGTGAACGTATTATTACTGAAACGCAGTAACGGCCTGTGACTCGGGCTGCCTGCGGGACTCCACGGCCATTAAAGCACCATATAAAAGTCGGAGGCCCGAGCCCCAGCTCCAAGAACACTGTTTGACATGGCTGCCCGCCCTGGGTGCTGCTGGGAGATGTAGTCCCCGAGGGACAGGTCTGCAGCACCACACGCTCCCATAAAGCTGAGCTCATTGTTAGCTTTACAGGTCACTGGTTGCCAAGCTCTTTCTAAAGCCATGTCTGTCCACCTCTTTCTCTCTCTCCTTCCCTCTCCCCCTGGCCAGATAACCAAGCTGAAGATCGATCGGAACCCGTTCGCCAAAGGCTTCAGAGACCCCGGGAGGAATAGGTACATTGAAACACCATGCCCTGGTGCACTTCAACAACTTCTCACACTACAGCGAAAGACCCAGAAGGGATTTAAGATTCAAGTCAGGAGAAATTCGATCAGCTATAAAACCTTCAACTGAGGCTGAACTATACGGGGTGCATATTTTCACACTTCTCAGAAGCAATGTTTTACATTTTTAATTACTGACATGTTATTTGGGTATCTGTGTGCATGTGCGTGTGTGTAGAGGGGTATTAGATGGACTGCTGGAATCGTACCCATGGAGAAGTCCTCTGAGCTTGGACTTCAAGCCGTTCACCCTGCAGCTTCAAGGTAAGTGCAGCTGCAACACTCACTGGTTCGAGTACCAACTAGCGCACATATGTCAAACTCAAGGCCCGTGGGCCAAATCAGGCCCCTAAATGAATTATCTTCAGCCTGGATGATGCTATATTAGTTAATTATATTAGTCAACTTGCTCTCTGGGGGCCCAGTTCTAATATAATAAGACTTTTAGTTTTACTTTCTCAACTCAAACGATTTACTTTCTCATTTTACTCTGAAATCAGCGTGTTGGTGAGGATCATAGAACAGGAAACTGAGCTTTAATAGTTTCTGTTTTTAATGCAAGCAGTTTCATCTTTGCATCTATCTTGTTTTTTAAAAACAAAATTCTTTTTTTCCCCATTTGCCTGGGATGTCCTCGTAAACCGATGCTCCGGCCCTCAACACTTTTTCCATTTCAATTTTTCCATTTTGGCCCGCTGTGCATCTGAGTTTGACATCCATGAACTAGCGTCTCCTGTATCTCTGTGATTCAGGTGTGTTTTTAATGTCTCTCCGCAGCGACCCCTCCAGGTTCACCAACCAGCATCAGCTCCTCTCTGAAAGGCCTTCTCCCCGGCTCCTCTCTGTCGCCTCCTCACCCGTACTCCCTCTCGTCGCTCTCGTGCCAGGACGGCGGTCTGCACGCCCTGGGCATCCCACTCTATGGCAAATCCTCCCCCGTCTCCCCTCTGGGCAGCAGAGCCTACTCGTCCTCCCCCTTGGTGGGAGGAGCGGACAGATTGAGGAGCTTACCTCCCCTCTCCCCACTGACCGACCTGACGTTCCTCTCGGCACTGCCAGGAAAGAAAGCCCCCCAGTGCAGGGGCCCGTGTCTCCAGGGGGGCCCCGCGGGGACCTCCCCGTGCCTCATTCCCCTGCAGGGCCCCCTTAGCCCTCGGGGCCCAGCCTCGTCCCTTCTGCCTCATCTGGCCGAGGCGGCCGGCCCGTACTGCCTGTACCGCTACGCCCTCCCGGGCCTCAGCCCCCACCTGGCGGCGCTGTCCCGCCACGCCAAGCTGGTGGAGGACGCGGCGGACTGTCTCCTCCGCCCGCCGCCGTGGCACCCGGCGACCACCACCAACCACTGCCTCTGACAGCACCACCCGCTGCCAAAACTAATGTCCCACTTCACAATGAAACAAATAAACCAATTGCATTTGAGCGGAATTATTAAAGCCAGCTAGTGTAGTGCTGGTGATGAGCAGGGAAGTGTGAGAGCGGAGACACATGTTGTTTCGCATAACCTGCAAGGACATATGTTGTTGTGCTGGGCTGAACAACGCTTACGCCAAATTCTGAAGCCGTGATGTTAGCAACTCCTCTGCACTAAGCCCCCACAATGAGCGAAGCCAACAAACAGGCTTACGAGTGAAAAGGAATGAACAAATGGACACGTAGCTCCAGTTTCACAGACCAACAGCAGCCCTTTTTGGCATTTCACAAGATGTGAAGGCGTTAACCAAAGAACACCATGCAGCTATACGATCTGATCTGAGGTATGTGATGACAAAGAGACATTATGAATTGAAGCATTGTTGATAAGACTCACCGCTGGTGTCAAGAAAGCATTTTTTATATAGTATATATATTTTTAAACTGTTTGTTTAGTAAAGAAAAGTGAAAGAGAAGACGTTTTTACATGAGGAATTCATATTAATATACTGTACATTGTATTTCTAAGTAAAGAAACAAAACAATACTATATGCATTGTTGTATCAGACAGTTATTTTGCAATATGTTATTTTGCAAATCAACTCAGGGAATCCATATTTACTCTATTCCCATGTTATGCTCAATGTGATTTAAATTCACATACTGTACTGTTGTGCTGTGTAGAGCCACAATGTAATGGAGCCCAGATCATTTTGAAAACTGTTCAATATGTTCAATATAGCTGCTTTTTCTTTATTTACAGAGTGGCTCTGCAGAGACTAGCTGTCTATAAGAGGGTTGGTCTGTGTGCCTGTGTGTGTCCGCCTGTCCGTTTGTCCCGAGAAAATCTCACAAACTGCTGGACCGATCAGCACCAAATTCCTAGTGCACTACACTGCCAGTATAGGTCACAGAAATACCTCCACTAATTTCTTCTCACATATGTTTTATATCCTTTTTAAATGATTTAACATTAAATCTATAATCAAATTCAATGGGGCTCAGAGATTGGACTGAACCCTTGCCCAACATCGAGTAATGCATCATGGATACGTCATAGATGACCGACATCACAGGCACAGTCCAAACTGCCCCCACACCCCCCCTTCGCACACACACACACGTATGCACTCACACATGCACGCACGCACACACAAACACGTAAGACGCACACACACACATACAGTTCATATGCGGGTCTTGAGATCCACATGATTCAATCGCTGTCGTAAAGTTCTTGCCGCTGAAAAGAACACAACATATTCTCCACCTAACATTGCGTCAATACATCTGCCGATATTTAAGTTTCTGTTGAACCAGAAAGAATCACAGACTGTATTTCAGAAACACAAATGAAGACACTTGCAGATCAAATGACGTTATAGACCGGCAGATTAAACAGATCAATGAGGTTATAAAAAAAAAAAGGCTAAAGAAAGGCCCATCTATAGACTGACCAAAACGGTGCGGTGGGTGACCCCTGAACCCCCGGACTGGGGGGTCACTGGTAACCCATGGGCCCCGGTGTCAGGGCTGGCCACCGCTCTCTGATAACATGAGCTCATCAGGTCTGTGTGATGTGCAGGGCGAGCGGCAGCGTCTGCCAGGATCCACACAGCCCCTTTCCATTACTACATTTTATTTCCAATAATGGGACTAATCAGAGACGCATGGAGGTGAAATGGTTACGCTACGCAGGCCTTTATTGAGCGCAGCCCCCCAAAACGGCAACTGGGAGCCGGGAATACAGTATATACTGTACATGTGTGTCCACTAATGTGGGCTACAGTGGCGCTATATATATGTCCAGGAGTCATCGCTGCGACACTGTCAACAGCACGCTAAGTGATGCCTTAAAGGCCCTTTGTTTTCAGCATACTGTGAACAGACGTGCAGGTCTAGAAAGTCCCCCCCCAGGGTTGTGTTTTAACCTCTTAAAAACCCATACTATGCCCACCCCCCACCCTCTTTGTTCCCCTTCCACACCAAATATCTTTGCTGAAAATAGCCCTGAACTTGTAGCGCCGCATAGAGCTTGATCATTCTGGGGAGAATGTTTTGCCCCAGGACTGGGGACTCTAGGGTTCATGTGGTTAAACTTGAGAACAGATCGCCAGGGAGGGAGGGAGGGAGGAGGGGGAGAGAACCCGAGTTCTGTGGTGTCACTGTGACCAAAGGACGGAGGTTCCACCACATGAGCGCCATGTGAAAATCTCTCACTCCCAGAGGCTCTGTGTGCAAACGTGTTTTTCTGTCCGTGCGCCGCCACGCCCGTAACAGCCGCTGATGTGATAATTCCTGCCTTCAGCTCTGATTCACAAACCCCGTGGCCTGCTCCCCCTACCAGCTCCCACCCTTTGGCCTCCGCGGCACTGCAGAACAGCGGTTTAGGGCAAAAGCGGAGGGAAATGGCCCGTTTCCCGACAAACGGTCGAAACCAAACAGCAATTTACTTGTCACGGCCGAGCGTGGCGGTGAGCTAACGCGCAGTGGACATGGAAATAGCAGGAAGGAGCTAATTGAGGGACTCAGACGTGGGGTATGGAGCCGGGGAGTGTGCGTGTGTGTGTGTGTGCGTATGGGGGGGTGGTGGCCGATGTTTCACCCAGAGGTCAGGTGTGGTGGTATCAAACAGCCGCGTCTTTGTCTGAAGACAGAGGTAATCCTCTCTGGTTACCTGATACTGTCTGTCATCTCCGGATTGGGACGATGTGGGGGCGGCCATTTAAAGACAGACAAAAAAAACCTTGCGACTAATTCCGGATCGTTCAATTAGACAAATTGCTTTCATACCAGCAGGAGCAGCGGTGGTATATGTGCACCTGCTGCTGCTATATAACGCCCCTACGTTAGCCGCTACGAAATGTAGCTTCAGATCAGATGTGAACACCTGTCAAGCACTGAACGCTGCCCGCTGGGCCGTCTGCTACGCAGAAAATAACAATGATCTGCTTTTCATTCTAGAAAGACACACGAACACACACACGCACACACACGCACACACACACACACACACACTTCAACACGTTATAAAGACGGCCTTTGTACAGCAAACTAAAACATTGATAATTGCATTTTAGACAGAATGCATGACGCTTTAAATCTTTACCATAAGTGCATGATAGTTTGCGTTGCCAACTTACTGAAACATTTATTATTTTAAAAAGAGTTCAACTTGTCAATTCTGCAACACATTGTGAACTAATAGATCGGCTCTTTTAAAAGGTAATATTGTCAACTTTTTAGCCAAAAATCAAAATGTATACTGTATATATACTGTATGTATTCCCCTCTATGTGGCTTCTACTTTGATGCTGCAGCTGTTTCCCTGCAGAGAGACACTTGCTTTATCCTACAGATGGTCCAAATCTTTGTTGCCAACAAATCATGAAAACAAACCATTCGTCTGGATGAGGCGGTACTAATGTGGGAGGGGGTTGTGTTTAACCAAACACAGCACAGCAGTCTCCAGCAGTTTCATAATGAGCCAATAGAGTGGAGGTGCGGTGGAGTTAGATGTTTTTAAACAAATCTTTTTACAATCATAGCATTTGTACACTAAAGTTCCCTATATTACCTTTAACTATTTTAAAACGTTTTTCAAAATATTAACAATTGGAAAGATGTGAATTAAGGGTTAAGGCGCAAGGAAAATGTCAATCGCAAAAAAAAACATTTAAAAACATCACACGGGCACCTATCTTCCAATTTGTTGACCGTTTCCTGGAAAGGGTGACAGCAGCTAAAACACGTAACCTTTTAGCGACCTGTCAACGATTAACCACACCGGGTTATTCCCCAGATTTGTTCATTTGGTTGATAACGTGTCAACATAATCCCGATGGCTGCGGCGGTTGAAATAACAGGGAAACAGCGCTGATTTGACTTTATAATAACAGCGACGGAGGGAAGTCCTGGGGCCGTGCCGGAGTGACTGACAGCTCCTAAAGGTAGGGGGAATCCGACACTGAAGTCATTTGTTTCCAATCATATGAAATGGCATCCTGGAACTAGAGAGCAGGGATGTTTAAATATACTCGATCTTCATTAGATTAACACACGCGCACGTGTGCGCACACACGAACGCACACACAGAGTGACAAACATACATTGTATCTTTTAGAGTGCACCTTCCCCCACAGACTTCTATGTTAAATTGTAATTAAAGTATACACCTTCACCACATGTAGTCATTACTACTAGTGATAAAGCGAATATAAGTCTAAAAAAGATGTGCACATGCACACCCTCTACAGTGTGGGTGAACTGCAACAGGTCAACAGCACATGGCCCACCAAGGCCCACCCCCTCTCACCCTGATTGAATGAAAGGCTTTTCTTCCAAAGCTCAAACTGAAACTGAGGTTTTTTGACCCCCGGAGGATCACCGGGGACAGGGAGGAACTACTACACTAGCACACTCTATAGTAGGGACGATTAGCTGAAAAAAAGAACAAAACAATATTCACATTAAGTGAAATCACTTACTATACCTTAAACACTACATTTTCGGTCTATTCACTAGGCCGAATAGGCAGAAAATATATCACTGAAGCAATTTATGCATTCAAAAGTGCTGAATAAATGTTTTATGGACTCATATTTGTGATTATTATTAGTTGTGTTTTGCCGTAATCATGTACTTTGTCATAATCAGTTAGCTTTTAAGTTATGGCCATGCCAGCAATGGTAGAAAGAAAGATAAATAATATTAATCATATCCGGTATTCAGTTTTTCCAATAACCTCTCTTCTGGGGAATCCTTAGTGTTTAAACATGCAGTGTTTGAGTTACAGTCACAAACACACACGTGCACATATAGCAGTGAGCCTATAGTGGCTCAGATTCAGAACCTCAGGCTGATGAGCGTTGACCAAAAGCTTATAATATCTCCTCCGGCCAAAGGGGACTTCCCCTTAAGGCTAGTGGCTTGCCACGCGGGTTCGAAACCCGGGCATCACATAGACATACACACGCTCTCAATAGACGTCCGGGTGCTATGCACAGCCCACAGAGGCCCTCCCCCTGCACACACACACACACATTAAAATGTAATGAAATGTCAGGCCTGTACACAAGCACAAACATTTACCACACAGATACACATGTAGTCACACACACTACATGCGTGCAGACAGCTGAAACACACAGATTGCAGTCATGCGCACGTACATACGTACGTCTCCACACACGCACAAGCACACGCACACGCACACACACACACACACACAGTCCTTTTGCCGAACCAAGCTCCATGCCCCGCAGGCCTGTGCCTGTGTTTGACTCTGCTCTCTTGTGGAGGTTTCTACCGAACGCTATTTTCTCTGCAAACTCAATAAAAGCTGGTTATTTATCAGCGCAGATTATGGGACGTGACTGAGCCCAGCTGTAAAGTTGAAAATGAAACCAGCTGTGGCTGAAATTGAATTACACTGGGCCCGTAATGTGAAAAGCAAAGGGCCGTTTAACAGCTTATTATAGCCGTCTTACTGATGGCAGCCCAATCAAACACCAAACGTCCACTGTCCCATCAAGCCCCCCGCCCGCCCCCACCCCCTCCTCTTTTGGGAAAAACAGTGCGGCTCCGTTCCAGTGTTCCTTGTCCTGTCCTCGGCTACTTTTTTTCTCTGAAATATCTTAAGCTCCACTCCGCATCGTGCATTTTCTGCCTCTCCCACCCTGAGGCGTTTGTTGGAAGCAGTTATGACCAGTTCAAATTTTATTGAACTGACCGCAGTTGGTGGGTTGGGGGTGGTGGTGGGGGGTGGTGGTTCGTAAGGCTTTCATCCTCAACTAGTGGATTATTATCGCTGCTCAGAATGGAGACATCTAAAACGGACAAGTTTTGGTCGGACATGAACGCCTCTCCCATGCTAAGATAGAACAAGGTCAAAGTCTGACATCTCATCCTACCGATTGACCCTTGACCTATGCATCTATTCTAGATCTAGATCAGCGCTCGGTAAAGTAATGGCCTACTTGTGCCTGGGTAGAGCGAGTGTCCCCAAAACAAACATTTATCCAGTAAAAACATAATATTCTAATGTTCTCTTAGAGAACAACCAATACTTAATTTAGTAGAATCCGAATAAATAAATAATTAAACATGAACGAGCGAAAAAAAAACGTGAAAATTGCTGATGTGAAGCTGAAGTTCACCCTTGTAGATCAAATTCCACATCTTGTGTTAAAGTATGAAATATTGGGGTAATCATTGTCATATCATACAAGTAAGAACTAGAACTACAATCTAACAAGTGGCAACTTGCACACTGCACACAAATAGGCCATGATCCACTTGTGCGCGAGCAGAGCGAGTGAGCCGAGGGCAAGGACACCCGACACCTCCAGGAGATAATACTCATGCTAACAGTTATAAAAGGTATCTTAATTACTTGATTAATCACCATCCTCAACTAAACCAGCCAATCAAAGTTTTTAAAAAGCTGTCCCCATTTAAAGTAAACAAAATAAAAAGTATATCAAAAAACCATTTATTCAGCATTTGAGCCACGGACCACCATTTGAGGACATTTTCACATTAAAGACCTAAAATGAAAGAATTCCTTTGATTTTGTCCATGATTTCAGGCTGTATTTTGCCAACAAAACAGTGTAAACTTCGTGGTGCTAATTCAGATGATGAATATTTTAACTCTTGAGAGTGTGAAAATGAAACCAAATGGACCCACAAGGGTCCATTTGGTTTCATTTTTACACTCTCAAGAGTTACATCTGGTTAACCAACTTTCCATGGTTTCATTTTCACACTCTCAAGAGTTACATCTGGTTAACCAACTTTCCATCACTTAGCCTGGGGACCACCTGAAACCTTCTCAAGGACCACTGGTGGTCCCCGGACCACCTGTTGAAAACCCTTGATTTAAATAACGGTAAAGAAAATGGACATAGTTTGAGCCCTAGACTAGACCAGACTATTCAATCCTCTTCCCCACTGTCCGGCGGTGACACTGATCGCACCCTGACGTTCCCTCCCACCACGAACACATCCTCTGCTGTGTTTGTGGAGACTTCAAAAAGCGAGGTGTAAACGGGAGCCCCCAAGACGCTGACATCCTCTCCTGTTGTCACCAGGAGTCCCACAAGCACTACATCAGTCAACTGATGACAGACACCAGAGAACCTGCCTGGAAGCTGAGTGTGTTGTGTTGTGTTCTGTGCGTATACTCCGTGGTGTGCGTTAACGAGTGTGTGGGGTCATGTGTGTGTGTGTGTGTGGGGTCAGCGGGGGATCTGGACAGGCATGTATACCCTGGAAGGCCTCGGTCTTCAAGGAGCAGAGGTTAGGCGAGTCTTCCACAAACAGCTTTAACATGTGGCACCTGGCCCCTGTGTGTGAGTGTGTGCACGCACACACACACACACACACACACACACACACACACACACACACACACACACACACACACACGCATGTGCATGTGTGTGTTTTCCACAAGTTTCCTCCATTAGGGCCCCCTGTTGTCACACCATTCATCAGGAAACGTGTTAATGACCCAAACAGCTTTCACACAGTCGTACACACCTCTCACTTCTTATTTACGTTTTTTTTTTTTCTTTCTTTCTTTTTCCAGCTCATTGCTGCACTTTGCACAGCTCAAAGGTCACAGACACACCAATCACAGGAGCTAATTAGTTTTAGTGTGGCTTCCCTCCATGACATCTTCCTCCAAAACATGGAACCAAGTACCAATGGAAATAATAACTTTAAAAAACTGCACTCAGTATAAGTTATATGATCTACCTGGGACTCCCGAGTGGGAAACCAAACTTCTACAACTCTTCCATGGTGGAATCAGTGCTTTGGGCCTGGGAGATCTTGGGCTATGAGCCCAAGAGTAGGGTTGTCTCCCTACTCTTCTGAATGCAAGAGTAGGGAGACAACCACCAACCACAGCAGATGTACTAGTTATTTTATTAACATAGGTCTAACTCTACCATACAGAATGATTAAAATAACCTTTTATCCGATATTAAAATTGACTAATTGCATAGGGCTTACGGTTATGTCCGAGTCACGCCATTATTAAGACTCAGACAACCTTAGACAAACACAATGCGCTCATTTTCCCATACATGTCTCTATGACTGAGACATAACCATAAACAAACACGATACACCTATATAGGCATGAAATGACCCAGGCATAACCATAAAAAAAATCACCCTGAGCGAGTGTGGTGTGCACCGGCCGGCCGTTGGGATTAAACCAATAAGGACTTATCCAGAACTGCTGAAGGATATGTCCAAACATAGGCATAACAATGTATGGCCATTGGCCACATTGCCATATTATTACCATTATCCTTACTGGGATCTCCATATATTGGCCTAAAACAGACAAGGACTGACAGATACAGGCACACAGAGACAGATGGGTACAACAGGACTCTAGCAAAGACCATGACCACCAGGTCTTATAAGGGGTGCGATGTAGGGTTGAGCCGAAGCTCTAGTTTATTAGTGTGGCTGCCTGAAGAGCAATCACATACTACATCATCAAGCCCCTACATCATCGAGGACAACCACACTTGCAATTGCATCGCTCTAGTTAAAATATGTTCTTGAATGGAATCAAGAGAATCAAACACTTTCCCTTTAAAATGCTGTTCACACAGAGAATGTACCTCCGATTTTGAACACTTCTGAAGTTCTGAGATCAAATGACAACATGAAAAGTGTTGGCTGATCAAATACCGCCTCATCAAAAGCATAATTACGACGTCCTGGGTCCGATTCTGTCTGGATAACTGTTATCTTAAATGTCGAAACCATGCTGCCTCTTCACATATCTTGATAAAATGTTGCTTAAAGGCAACAAAGCTAACCTGTGGAAGTGGACACTGGACATATCCCTGTATTTCAACAGATGCCCACATAGCGTTGAAAGGCATTCAGCAAGACATTGATCAAATTCAATTAGCTGCAGTTAAGCACAGACAGAGAGAGACTGAGTGTGTATGGGGGGGCTGGAGAAGCCTGTCAGCACTTAGCTTCAGACCAACAAACACAACACACACTCTGACCCTAGCTGTCCATCACACACACGCACATGGACACACACGCGCACATACATACATACACACAAGCACGTGCGCAAACACAAGCGCGGTTAGCGCACACACACACACACACCTACCCCCCCCACTAAACCAGAGTCCGCTAATTCCTTTTCCAGTCTGATGGACCTAAGGGGATCACACAGGTGTGTGTGTGTGTGTGTGTGTGTGTGTGTGTGTGTGTGTGTGTGTGTGTGTGTGTGTGTGTGTGTGTGTGTGTGTGTGTGTGTGTGTGTGTGCGTGTGTTGGTGAGTGAGTGTTGGACATTTTCACTGAGGTCAGAGATGAAACACTGCTTTGCATTATAGCCGAGAGAGAGAGAAAGATGGAGAGCGAAAGAGCATTGGCTCTGTTTAATACTAACAGATAAATCAAGCTCTTTTGGAACCAGAGCTGTGAGATATTCTCTTTTCCTCTGACAGAACGATGGATGGTTTTCGCCTCGTCTCACTTCCTGTCTGCGATATAGACTATCATTCCCGAGCGACATACAGTAGGCAGAGAGCGAGAGAGAGAGGTGGAGGGTAAAATTAGGAAAAGAGATAGAAAGAAAAAAAAGGGATGCTTCTTGGCTGTTGTATCGGATGGCAGACGAGGGGAGGGGGTGAAGGGGTGCGAGGTAAAGTGAGAGAGCGGTGATTTAGTGCTGTTCATGTACCCTTCTCGCCTCTCATCCCTGCCCCGGGTCTTTCATGTCTCAACCCGGGGTCGACCTGCCTGCTGCCCCAGATGGTGCTGTCTGTCTGGGCTGCCCTGCACAGGATGTGCCCCTCTCCTCCCCAGAAACATAGACCTGCTCGCTTAATTGATTTCAGGGGGAAGACCATCGTTCTCTTCCACTTACACACACACACACTCACACATAGGGCCTGCCAACAGCCGCATACCCCCAGTGCGCACACACACACCCACGCGGCCGGCACTGTGCGCTGTCAACGCTAATTCAATTAGGGACGCAAGGCTGTGACTAACTGTGGAGTGGTAGAGTGTTTTACCATATGCACCCCCCCCACACACACACACACACATACCCACAGACACACACACAGGCTGAAATACCTCTGTCGTTTCCATTGGTACAATAATAACCAAGTGCCCGGGGGTATAAATCCTCTTCATGGACCTTCCTCTCTTCCTCTTCCTCTCTCCATCCCTGTCCACCCGTCCGTCAGCAGTGTCAGCAGTCTTGTCATCATCTGAGGAATGACATGGCAGTACCTGCAGCGGCCACACATACGCTCACTAGGTTTGAGGCACAGTCACGGCACTTTGCAACTTATACTGTATAGCTTAAGATAATTTATCAAAGTTACATAGAACACAGAACAACTAGCCCTAGTGTCAAACACTAGCCTGGTACCGGACCCATTTCTATGTTGGAACTTCAAATTCAACTTTGCAACTTTGTCTGGCAAGGAGCGAGTGGGTGTGGCTTATGAAGGTTGAAATACAGTCAAGGCTTCTGATTTGGTGAAGCTAAACAGTTTACCTTTGTTGGAACAACACTGAATCAGAAACAACGGTGCTACGCAACAGGTGACGTCAGGCAAGCAGGCATTCGCCAAACTCAGTTGCTGGTAACATTTAGAAGTTGAATGTTGCAACGGCAAATGAGGCTGGTCCCAGGATAGTCAAACACAGCAGAGATTTACTGGCATATGTTGGGGTGTTTTGCATACTTTTGGGTATCATCTTTTGTGTTTTTCACGTGTGTTTTCCAAGCTAAGTGTGAAGAGACTGAAATATATTACTTGAAATGTAATTACAGGTGGTGCTTCTTCTTCCAAGTCTGAAGAACAATCTCAGATGTTGTTCTGCCAGGGCACAGCTGATGCTGCCACAGCTGATGCTTCCAGGTCTTCTGAAGTACACCGGGGCGGGGGGGCATCGGCACATATCCAGTAGGCGGGACCAATCCACAGCTGCATGCGTTTTCTGTTGTGTAGTTTCAGACTTTCATCAGTCTTGCACCTCCCCTGTTCCACACAGTCTATTAATTACAGGAACCTAGGAACAATGCTTTAGACAAAAGGCACTGCCATCTTGTTGCGTATATTTTTGGAAAACAATCCCCATCCCCATCCATCCTGTTGGTCATCAGTTAGTCTTAATGGTGTAACCAAGAAGACAGATCTCTGTCTAATTACACTATATACACACCACTATATTGTGCATTATATTAAACCATTAGCACATTCTCACTCGCTCATTCACTCACATACACCAGGAACGATTAGAGCTTGCCGTTCCCCTCTGGCTGTTCTACTGCCCACTCTACCCCTGAGCAAATGCTGCCCCCCAAAAAACAAAAATATGTCCTACAACTGGGGGGACCAATTCAATTTGGGAACCACTGCTCAATGGGTTCCTAAAGTTCTTTCTTGCTAATCAAAATCTGCATCCTCACCTTTCCGTCTTATTTTTTTCTGTCCTCACTTTTAAAAAGAGCAATATTATGTGCTTTGCTCTGCCAATCAAACAATCACTATAGCGTGATCAGCCAATCACAAGCCAATGCTGACCATGGGGGAAGGGGGACGGTGGAAAATGTGTGATTTTCACAACCATTCATGTCGGTGAGCGAAAGCCATTTGCCAAGAGTATAATTAAGGTTCAATTCTTAAAGAGGATGAACGGACAGACAGACAGACAGACAGACAGACAGACAGACAGACAGACACACAGCTTACATACAGACAGACAGACAGACAGACAGACAGACAGACAGACAGACAGACAGACAGACAGACAGACACACAGCTTCCATAAAGAGGAGCAGATAGGTCTACATGTCTGCATGTTCATGGCTCATTATACAGTAAGAGGCACTGAGAGGAGGGAAGGTGAGGTCAGGGTCAGTTGGGGGTCGAAGGGGAGATCACACTGCAGGGTGAGGTGAAGGGTGATGGTGGTGAGGAGATCAGTGTGTGTGTGTGTGTGTGTGTGTGTGTGTGTGTGTGTGTGTGTGTGTGTGTGTGTGTGTGTGTGTGTGTGTGTGTGTGTGTGTGTGTGTGTGTGTGTGTGTGTGACAGTGGTTCTGAGGCAGCAAGGCGGGTAACTGTATAAATCTGGACGGGGAAAAGCGATGGATAGGGCCAGCTGTAACAAGGTTTGTGTGTGTGTGTGTGTGTGTGTGTGCGCGCGAGAGAGAGAGAGAGAGAAAGGCCGTAAAACAGATTAAAAACAGCGTTAACACATCTGACAGGAAGTAATGGTCAAGAGGTGAGTGGAAACTGGGCAAAGCCTTAGGCTGGAACGATTAGACACACATACAGACACACACACACTCATACACACACAGCAGCAAACAGATGGAGACGGGGAAAGCCTTGGGCCGCAGCGATTGGTCACACATGCTCATCGATACCCGAGCAGAACCAATCAGCTCAGCTTCCTGTGTTTGACCTGACCTCTCACACGCGGTAATTGAATATTTCACAGGGAGGGGTTCGCGGAGTGAGCAAGGACACTGTGTGTGTGGAACCCGGCTCCGCCAATAGCGTTAGTGCTTCACTCAGCCAAATAACACCAGCTCTGACTAAAGGGGTTTTCACCAACTCACCGCTCAGTGTGTATAGTACATGCCATGTCCTGTCTGTCTGCACCCTGGGCACCGGGTATGCTTTTAAGACTATCAACGGCAGTTGTGGAAGTTGCTAACGGTAGTTGTGGAAGTTACTGTATTCCCAGTCCACAGAGAAACGACCCGGTTCAGTCCTTACTATGCGTCTCGACTTGTTCACTTTTTTAGAAAAAATGATTTCAACGAACAAAGCATTTATAGAAGTGTGGAAAGTGCACGATTAAATCTTTTAAACCTTTACAACAGCTTTGCGAGCACAAAGGCAGAAATAAAATGTTTCTACGGGATATACATTTTTGGGAGCACTGCGCCATGATTAGCAACTTCCAGGGTAAGTTTGGAAACTTCCGGGGGATGTTCACAAACCGGAAGTTCCGCTTTTTGATAGATTCTCTGGGGTACTTTGTACCCTGCAGGCTTTTATTTTGCAGCACAGATGTAAGCCTGGGGACCGAGGCTAGTTTGTCTATCTGTCTCTCTCTCTCTCACTCAGATGGAAAACCCCCAGACTTTGATGCAATCAGAGAACGTGAACAACGACATCATGGGAGAGAAACAGACCGGAGGCAAGACGCAGAAAGAGATGAGAGGAACACGGGGTTCAGACCTCCGGCTCAGAGGTATCTTGCCTGTCAACGACCAGCTTCCCACTGGAAACCAGAACACGGGGGTGATGACGGCACTGGGGGAGAGAAAGCCATCGGATATCAACAACTTACGCACACAGCCACACACACAGCCACACGCACGCAGACATATCCACGGGCCACAGTATGCGCACACACAGGTTTCCTAGAGCTGGGCTCTGACTCGTGCACATCTGGAGGAAGCATCCACATATAATCATACATTACAACGTGAAGACACACCAGCTTCTACCACATTTCAAAAATAGATGAAAATAAACTAAGAACTAAACTTGCCACAGAGAGCCGCCAGTAACATCTGACAGTGGGGACATGAGGAGTCCAAATTTAAGGTGATTTAAGACCCTGGTTCCTGGATGAAATGACTGACAGCTGTAGGTTCAGAGAGGTCACTGGAAAAATGGGAAGTGTTCTGGGTCAATCTGGTGTCCACTTGGGACATGCACACACACACACACACACACACACCTAACCACCAGCCACTCATCAAACTGTCTTTGGTAATGTGCATAATGGAGACCTGCGTCCATCTGTCAGGGACACTGATGATAATAACGGTGTGTGTGTGTGTGTGTGTGTGTGTGTGTGTGTGTGTGTGTGTGTGTGTGTGTGTGTGTGTGTGTTGAGGTATAGAGGAGTGTGTGCCTGATGATGATTGGAAGGGACACTGCTTTTTTGTGGGGTCACAGGCAGCTGTGTGTCACCGGTAGCATTCCAGAGGCTCAAACGCGGGGCGTGCGCACGTCGTGCATGTGTAGATTTGTGCACTCATTGGCTACACTACACCTGTAATGGCTCCCAGCTGAGTCCCACGCTGGGCGTGTGTCTGACTCTGTGTGTGTGCGCTGCGTGTGTGTGTGTGTGTGTGTGTGTGTGTGTGTAATGAGGTACTGGCATGCGAGCGGCAGAGGGCCGGTTCCTCTGCAGGTGAGGCCTTTGACCTTTCATCTGTTTCCTGTTGGGAGAAGCGCAGGGAGGAGGGGTCAGATGGGACGAGGAGGAAGACAGAAGCGGCGGTGAACATGACCCAAACGCCCAAATCATCACGCACGTGACAAGAACGCCGACAACCAAGGAAATGTTAAAAACTCTTTTTAATCAACTCCTTCTTCCTAACGTATGGGAGGTACAC
Source organism: Benthosema pterotum (assembly GCA_039105355.1). Lineage (NCBI taxonomy): Eukaryota > Metazoa > Chordata > Actinopteri > Myctophiformes > Myctophidae > Benthosema > Benthosema pterotum. Next base: position 41,375,603 of record CM076984.1, read on the forward strand.
ACATACACATACAGAGTATTGCAGATAAATAAGTTAAATAAATAAAGTTAAGGAAACTCATGATTCAGCTGTGTTTAGGGCCCACTGCAGCAAAAGAAAATGGCTACCACCACGGCTGGCGGAAATAAAATGTGTTCATCCCAGTTCTTCACCGGAGCGTAAACAAGGGCTAACATTCACAACGAAGCCCTTTAAGTGCAGCACAAATCAAAAATAGCCCCCTTTCTACCACAGGAACATTCCCCCTTTCGTAGGAACTTTCCATCTTTTTTCGACCGCAGGAACCCAGGTCCGTTTTTAAATGTGGTTCAACAAAAACATCAACCTAGGCAACTTCACATTTAGGTAGTCAAAGATGCCGTTTTCTTGTTATGGTTTTCTATGGAGAGGAAATGTGGAATAGTTGTATAGTATTGTCTTTGACAATTCTGATCAGGTGAAAGAATGATTTTTTTAAGTCCTGCCTGAAAAAGAGCAGCTTCAGATCCAATGACGAGATACAAGCGCTAGAGGCTAAATTATACAAAAGAATCAGTATCCTGAATGATTTCCACGTCTTGCCTTTAATGCACCTGTCAAGTCCAATTACAGGGAAGGCCCTTAGGCTGCCTTTATGCTGGGGCACCGGCTCTGCTGCTCTTAGTTTTTAATCTATGAATTCAATAAACAATCACATAAGTGATCCTGGCGGGGACATAAAGTTAACACAATGGTGTAGGACAGAGACATGACAAATATTAATTTGATTACTGTGCATAGCACATTCACATTAATACAAAATATTTGCACAGCAGGAAAAGTACATGGATGATATTATTTACAACTTTAACTTTATAATCAAAATCACAAATAAGTGTGCCCAGTAGGGTATATTCACAAGGAATTTGACTTAGTGACATTGGTGCATTAGTGAACGAGGCTATAAGCAGGGCTGCAGGCGAGGTGGCTTATTGTTAGTATTAGCCAAGCAAAGAGGCGTATATTGTATCTGGACACACTGGTGAATGGATTCCTGAGGTGGAGCTCCACACCTACAATCAGCTCAGACTACACATTGCATGTCTTAGTTACCCAAGCCGTGCTATGGTACTCACTATGCCGACATGGACAGGCAGCGCTCTACCAACTAAACTAACCAGACGATGGATGGAACAGCTAAGGCAGGTTTTAAATATGCATAATATAGTATAGTTGTTGTTATTGTTATCAGCCTTCTAAATGACCTAAACTACACAACTTTGGACGTGCGATCGATATGCAAACGGTAACTCAAGTCGTTCCTAAGAAAAACAAAAAGGTTCCTTGAACCTTTTGGTTGAAAAGGGCCTCAAATAAATATCAACGCATTCAGAGCAACACAAATCATGTACATGGATTCCATACCGCAGCTCTTTATAAATAACTCACATGGTTTCTTTGCAGCCTTTCTACAGTATATGCAGCTAAGTTTGTTGGGTTCTGTACAGAACCTTTTAGTAAGCACACAGTGACATTGCACATTTCCTTCATACAGAGTCATGCAGGTAGTGCACACAACAAACCATCTGAACAGCAGGCTATCAGCAATATGACTTCATATGGAGAAATATAAAATCTAAGCAGAGGTTTGGGGTATAATGCCCTTCATTTGTTTTTAACATTAAATAAATATTTTAGTTGTTTTTTTGTTTCCCGTATTTCACTTATCCAAGGGACAATCCCAGGATTTTCAGTATGATAACCTAGGATAATATAATACTGATAAATAATAAATATGAGGTGTTTGCAAATCAACATGAACATGCAGTGAACTCAGTGTGAGGTGAAGTTAAGTCAACAACAGTAGAGACACTGTTGTTTAATAAACTCAAAGGGATTGAGAGGTCTTCTGAGAGGTATCTCCTCGTGGGATAGGGGGTCTCCAACATAGTAAGGAAAGGAGGTTACATTGTTGTACTCTACAGACACCTGGCACTTGGTTTATCTCTTCCCTCTTTATAGTATGATTTTTACCAATCATTTCCATGCGACTCATACTCCTTCCTCGGTGCGCTTCATTTCTCGTCATCTACACTTGGTCCCGCAGTCTGGCTAGCCTCTGGGAAAGCTCATCCTGGACACGGACACGGACACGGACACGGACACGGACACACACACACACACACACACACACACACACACACACACACACACACACACACACACACACACACACACACACACACACACACACACACACACACACACACACACACACACACACACAACCACACACATAAGAAGGCCATCAGACCTTGATGGCTCAGGTCAAACTATAGGGACACCCAGATATCACTTTAACAAGTTACGTTTGCATAGGGTTTCTCGACAAGCCTAACGCCTTGCGATCCCTGTCCCTGGTTGTGTTAGTACTAGTGTTGTGAAGTTATGAACACAGTTAAAATAAGAACATGAAAAGTTCATTCAATTTAATTCAGCCAACCCAGGAATCCTAACATGTAAGCCCAATGTATAATTTTACTTGTATAGCATTGTTCAAAAACAAGTCACAAAGTGCTCTAGGGCAAAATCATACGATAAAAATGAGTTAGATCTAGGTTTAAGATAGAAGTAGTGGCAGTGGCATCATGACATGTTCTGTGAGCTTAGCTTGTTGAAGATCGGATGTATTTTCATCATTAAAAAGAAGGAAAAAGGGTCAAATTTCAAGAATGTGTATGTGAAAGGTATGTTTAAGTATATGCCTGAGTGTTTGTATGTGCATGTGTCACCTGTTCTGTGGAGGCTACGCTGGAAGCCAATGAGCCTTTCTGACCCTCGGGGAGCTCCATGTTGAGATCCAACCTGAGAACACACAGAAATGTTTCAGCGTTTCATCCATGAAAAAGAGCAATAACTTCTTTGCATTTGCTACACCACAAGCTATCCCCAGAAAATTGTAGCAAGCTACACTACAAGCTACATGACAAAGGTAGCTTGATGTAGCTTGCTAAATCAACACTACATAATATACAGTAAATATATATCTCAACTTAATGTACAATGTTCTAAACAATAATCATAATAATAAAATAATATAAATAAAAATCATAATAATAATTTAGGGGTGGGTTTGAACCTGGGATGGTGGCAACCGTGGCATGTTTAAGTTTTGGGATGTATATTAGAGGTTTTCTACCCATTAAAAATGGGTGGAATTTGAAAATTGTGTGGGGAAAATGTAGTAAGCTACAATCCTTGTTACTCAAAACAAGTAGTGTAGCTTCACTACAAGCTACTTGAAACAAGTAGTGTAGCTTCACTACAAGCTATTCCCAGAACAAATGTAGTAAGCTACACTACAAGTTACGGGAAAATGTAGTTAAGCTATGCAGCTTAGCTACTTGTAACAAGCTACTGCCCATCACTGTTGATTTGGTTACTATAAGGAGTATGTGTGTGTACATATGCAGAGAAACATGCGATGCAATGCGAAAATGTGATGTTCTGACATTTGCTCCACCGTGCTTGCAATTCTACGGTAGATAGGTTTAAGGTTTTGGTTGGTGGATCAATAGTATGTCAGAACTAAATCCTGTACGTGTGTGTGTGTGTGTGTGTGCGTGCGTGCGTGCGTCATATATACCCAGCTTCATCTGCCATTTCGTGCATCAATGTATCCACTTCATTCTGTGCAACACACAAACAAACGGCTTTTCACAAACCACTCAATGAAGACACTTACACCTCTCATTGATTTACTTTAACTGATGTGACACTTGACTTTCTTGCCTGACTTCTCAAAACGTCTTACATCCCGGAGATATGCACTTGTTTATGGTGTGATTCATGAGAGTGCCAACATTTCTAGTCCTAAAAAATATTGATGCATGTGTTCTCCTCTCGGCTCAACAACATACTAATAACAGTTCACAAACACTCATAACTGTTTGTGATTGGCTGACTCTCTGTTTGACATTACTCTTCAGATCATTTCATAACTGCAGCTGATGGAAATGCACATAGATTAAAATGCACTACTGCCCAAAAATATATTGCAAATTGCAAAAAAAATAAGTGAACTTTTCCGCTTGCTAGTTGCATATTAAAAGGTTGCATATTGTTCTTCATCAAATAGTCAAGAATATTAAATGACAATGAAATGCAATTGTCAATACACTCTGGCAACAAAGCAAACTTCCAATTCCCTTTAACATACTTGCTCCGGTCAGTTGGTCAACAACTACCCCTGTGGTTACCCACCTGTGGTCGACACAACCAGTAAAATGTTACCTGTGGTGTGGTCAGGGTGGTGGTGTTGCCCATGGTGTCTTCCATTTGGGCGGTCTGCACATCCAGAGTCTCAAACTGGTTCTCAAACTTGTCCATCAAAGCAGAGATCTGTACAAAGATATAAACAGCGAGTCAAACCGTCTTCTCACCCCTTTCCAAAGACCTGGCAGGGGTTGACACTAAGGTTTCGGAGGCACTTGCCCATCGGGCAAGTGAAAGTCAGGTTCTACTTGCCCTCAGCTCATGGTCACTTGCCCCCCAAAAATATATTGTATATTTTGCAGATGTAACTCTTGAGAACGTAAAAATGAAACCATTTCATTTTTACACTCTCAAGAGTTAAAATTCATCATCTTAATTAGCCCAGGTCTACACAACTAGAGAATGTAGAAAATTAGGTAATTTTGATGTGTATGTTAATTTGCCTGTTTTGTTTCCCAAATCCAGCCTGGAATTGTGGATATCTAGAAAGCAGGGAAAGACACAGAGGCAGAGTGCAATGACTGCCTTCAAGACAAATGTATCTTGTGTTGTGTTATAGTGCACTATGTTGCACACTTGCCCGATCGGGCAACCAGGTAGCAGTCTTCACTTGCCCCACCATTTTTTTTTACTTGCCCCGGGCAAGCGGGCAAGCGTTAGTGTCAAGTCCTGGATCTGCCATCAATCAAATGAATCCTTATTGAACAATCTGAAAAAGTATAAAATAGGATAAAAGTGGAAATGGCAAAACTAAGCTTATCAGAACTACAGCTATCGGTGTGTGCATGTGTTGTACCTTCTCCAGGTTCATGTTCTTCAGTGTAGCATCCATAGACTTCACCACTCCAGCCATAGATTTGGTGACCTGAACAAACAATCTCTGTCAGATCTGTACCAGGTTGTGCGTGTGCGTGTGTGTGTGTGTGTGTGTGTGTGTGTGTGTGTGTGTGTGTGTGTGTGTGTGTGTGTGTGTGTGTGTGTGTGTGTCACACACAAACACTACCTGCTGTCCCCATTTTTGGGGCACAGCATTGTAGGTGAAAGCTTTCCCAACTTTTCAAAAAATATCACAAATGGCAATGACTACAAGCTCAATATGCATTGAGCCCCAAAAGGAAACGGCACATTTTGTTAAATATTTACCCTATGACGATTTTTAATTGTGTAGATGAAGTGATTTTCCTCATGAATGTGTGTTTTCCATAAGAATTTAGCCACACTTTAAGCTGTTCAGTTAATAGAGGGCTAAGAAAATAAACCCACACTATTTAAAAAACATGCCTATCCTCTATGAACAAGGAAACAAGCAAACTGAAATCAGCACAATATAACTAGCCTGCAAATAAATAGATGGTAACATAATAGATATAAATGTCTGATCTGTAACATGTCTGACATAACTGATCCGTTTGACAATATTAAAAGTCAAGAGTTTAACAGTCAATATCCTTGTATGGCCACTAGGTGTCACCTGTGCCTCTATATTTCTCCATGTCCAGTTATTCTAGCAGTCAGTCTACCCAGCTCAATGTGGACCAGGGAAAGTGTCCACTCCACACTGGATGGATGCCCCCCTGGTCAATCCATCATTCCAGTGGTTGATTCACTGAAGGCCATTGTGTTACTTGGGGTAAATCTGTTGAGGCACTGTGTTGCCTCAACACGAACAGGGCATTTAATTGAACCCGACTAGGGCCTTCTCTGTGGGCACAACTGCACATACATACATACTATACAGTATACACACGCACACAAGACACAATGTATTGCATCTGCAATATATTAATTAATTGTCAATTTAAAATTCTGAATACAAATTATTCTTCTGAGGAAGAGCATAGTACAGGATTTCTGATCATCATGTCTCAAAAATATTTAAAAAATAGTAAGTTTAGTCAAAGAAAAAGCTCACAATGTGACATGTGAAAACTTTGAAAATATTGTTTCCGATATGTTTGCATGGCATGTATGTAGTATGACTCACTACATACAGTCAATCATACCATTTGAAGTACGTACATTTGGTTGCATCAGGACAATAAACTAGAATAAGTGGAACAACATACACAGTACAGGCCAGGAGATGACTCTACTTCCTGAGTAGTCTCACAGTATGTACTAGTGAATTATGTCCAACATTCTATGAGTCATCCGAGAGTTCCCTCTGGGAGCAATAAAGTAGCATCTAATTTGATCTACTGTAAAACTCTGCATTAAACCATGGCATTCTAAGTAAGACACTGTTAGCACGAGTCTGCACGACAGACTTTAACACTTTAATATGAATCATTTGAAATGTAATTGATCATTTTGGCAGCCTAGTTCAGGCATGCATCACCTTTATAATGGAGTTTAAGAATGCTTTGACGTGCAACGCCACTGGCAAATGACTCGGTGATAGATATACGGTACAAGCCTCGTGCTGGTCCGTGCTCCGACTCAAAACACAGCTTTTGGCATCTTGTTAACAACGCCACCGAAACATACGCTGAGATAAACGTCACCGTGGAAACCAGAGACACCAGTGGACGGAGTGGACCCCGTCAGCATCGCCTGTTCTCTTAACTGCAACGGAGCAGCCCTATGTCCTGGTCAAAGTCGCAGAGAGGACAATCCTAAACTCCCTATTGGAACACCCGGGAGAACCTGTCTTGACCTGTATCGTGCAGTAGAAATGCAATTAATTGTGCATATTAATAACTATGTAAATCAACAAAGGGCTATTGTGTACACTGTACAGGGAGGGCCAAGCATCATTAACTCAATAACGACGTTGTATAGTTGTTACCCCATGGAAGCTGCAGTTTGCAGTGAGTCATTTTCACCCATTCTTCAGTGCATTTGACTGGTATTTTTTCCAAAATGGTAAACGTTCTCTAATGTTAAGCATTGCAGGGAAACTAAGAGATTGCATTTCAATGAGCCATTACCCTCTCCGGAGACACAAAGCTAACTGTATTAATGCCACAGCCCAATGCAGGCGCTTCCTGAGAAGAAACGCAAAATATTCACATGCTGTTGTAAGAAATTATGTTCTGAGTGTGGCATGCTCGTTACAACCCTCACCACCCACTGTAGGTTCTTAATTAAGGTTTCAAGGGAGAGACGGCGAAATCATTTTGCGGCTGCGACCACAATCGCACCCGATGGTCTATCAGTCGCGGCAGGTGGTAAATGAGTCCCGACCGGTACCGGTCAAGATGGCTACTACAGGTCAGCAAACCTGGCAACCGTTTTACTATTTGTCAGCCATTTAACTGTGGCCGTTCTTCACCGGCCGCTACTAAAACTAACCCCTAACCCTAAACATAATCTCAGTAAAACTTATGCCTAAACCTATCCTTAACCCCCAACTGATAGGATACCTGCAGCGACTGCTACCGTTGGTAACAGTCTGTTGCTATCGCTCGCAACTCATTTACTAACTGTCACGACTTATTTACCACCTGCCGCATCCGATGGACCATTGGTCGAGACCGTCGGACCATTGGTTACGACAGGCAGTCGCGGTCGCAAAATGATTTCGCCCCTCCTGCTTCAAGGATACAATGAAGGTGAATGAAGCTGAAAAATGCCTAACCATATAAGCCCTTGCATACAGTATACTGACCGTGATGCAGAATAGCCAAAAAAAAAAAAAACAACGAACTACAAGCCTGTGCATCAACTACTGTACTATTGTTATATGCATAAGCTAAGTAGGGTGGAGAGGCTTGTTGTCAGTATTGGCAGAGAACAAGGCTTTCATTCAAGTTCCTTTCCAATGTGCTAAACCCCAGGGAAAAGGATATTGTTAAGGTAGTAGTAGTATCAGCTGCTTCGCTGTATTTAAGCCACTACTTGGTTATGCCAGCCATGCTCCTCACTCATACCAAATTCCCAGGACCTTAGTGAGTGGTCTACAAACTGAGATAGCTGGACACAAATGCTGTATTATGTCTAATAAGGCGCAGAACTTGCTAGCAAATTATGTTCTCTGGCTGTGTTGAGCTCAGGAATCACTCCAGGTATCACTTTCATCACTCTTGTTATATCTCTCAGTAACTGGCCAACAACATAATGGCTGGCTATACTAGAGTTTCATTCATTCAATTGCATCGCTCAGTGCTTTGCTTGTACAGCAACCAACCACATTGAGCAGTTTGTGGCCATAGTTGCTTTAGATAAGATAAGAAGAATAAGAATTCTACTAGAACTCCATGCCTGCGAGTCAAAGATAAATGATTGTGAAGGAAGAACTACTGCAAGAATGCACGGATATCCAAACATGATCAATCACGCACATTTTAAAGACTGCAAAATATGCACCAAATCCTGGCAGGAAAATTCCTTTCATTGTGTATGCTGCCAACGCTAACTAATTAGCTTGGCTACAAAACATGTCATCCCTTTTAATAAGTAATTGTGGGTGGATGTGTGGATTTTGTGAACAGTGAGCTGTTTTTATAGCATGTACACAATAGAATTGCGCCAGAACAAGTATTGCATTGTTTACTCGTGGGAGCTACCGAGTCTCTGCTTGCTTTGGAGGAGCTTACCAGGAAATTAAGTGTGTGTGGAGTGACATAAAAAGACATATCTTGTGACTTATCGAATATACTGATGGTGCAGTTGGGGACAGCTTCAGCATTACCTCTTAACTGTAAAACTAGGGTAGGTAGCCTCACAAAAACATGCAGAAATACTGGACTCTACTCCTGCCATCACCCTTAAACATGTGTATTCATAACTGGTTTGTCAATTTACAGTTATCAGTCTTGTGTTTGAATTGTACTGTAAATCTCTAAGCTGTTAATAAAAAATGTAATCAATAATCAATCCCTGCCTGCGAGCTGGGCAGTGGTTTTGGTAACTAAAATGGAACCTTACAGATATTTAAGTCTTGAGTGCAAAATGAAACCAAATTGTTTGATTTTATACTTCCAAGAATTTAAATTTGTTATTAAACAGCTGAATTGCTTAATTTTCTAAAAGTAGAACTTTTGTCAGATATCTTGTCCTATAGAGCAGGGATTTTCAACCTTTTTGACTCCAGGGCCCACCATTTATTCAGCATTTGAGCCACGGACCACCATTTGATGACATTTTAGCCCCAAAGATCTAAAACTAAAGAATTCCAGGCTGGATTTTGCAAACAAAACAGTTTAGACTTCATTATTAAATTAGTGCTTCCATCATTTAGCCTGGGGGACCACCTGGACCCCTCTCAAGGACCACTGGTGGTCCCCGGACCACCTGTTGAAAACCCCTGCTATAGAGCATGCAATTGTGTCTGCAGGCAATTCATCTGATGCTGGTCCGTGGTTAAAATGCTGAATAAACAGCGGGTCCTGGTATCAAAATGGTTGTGAACAGCAGTGGACCAGACCAAATCCCTGAAACAAAGCCAATCTGCAAGACCTTATGTTGTGAGCTAGGGGTCCCGGACCCCCTGTTCAAGAACCACCATCTAGTGTTTAAGAGGTTAAGTCCCTCCCAGGACAGCTGTGACGCAAGTGTTGACATGTGACTCTGACCTGGTTCATGGTGACCGCAGTCTGAACCCTGGCGGCCACAGCATCCACCCGAGCGCTCATCCTCAGGAAGTTAATGGACTGGTTCTTCTGACGGATTGCATTCTCTGCGTGGATCCTGGCCACCTCCATGTCGCCCTTCTGGATGGCCTGAAAGACACAAGACAAGATGAGATTCAACTTTACTCGTCCCCGAGGTCTAGCGTCTGACGTGTACTTTTTAATGATTAAGGCACCTTCAAATCCAATCCTGTATTCGCTGATCAGAGCATAGTGCGTCACGTGTGCAATTTAGTTTTACAACTTTAAAGTAGATATTATATGCAGTGGCCTGGGTAATGGATTACCGATTAAGGGAGTTGTTTTTTGTAGCTCAACCTGGTTCAAAAACATTCCAAGGTCCCCTCTCTCTCTCTCCCACGTTTCCTGTCTTTCTCTCATGTAAGGTCACCATGCAGGGACAGTGCTGAACATCATGTTGCTTAAAAGATGAATGAGTGGCTGTCGTTAATGTCGTTAATTAACCTGGCTAATGTTCCAGGTTGAGGGAATACAATGTACTACTGATGAAAGTGACAGAGTAGTGCATCCCTGATACTACTGATCTGTATGCACTATGCACCTTCCTCAATGCCACATCCATAGCCCCAATTTCCTCAAAGCAGGTAGGTGAATAAATATATAGGGTGACAGACAACAAGGAATAACTCTGTACTCTATACATTTAATAAACATGTGAGGCATATACTATCATGTAACCTGACCTCTCCACCACAGCAGTTTTTGGGATTGGCGTTACCAACTGGCAGTCTTTGCGGCTGATTGGTTCATACCAACCCAGAAGAATATTGGGAAAGCAGACAACATTGTCATTATTGTGGCTAATGTGCTAGCCTGGTTGCTTACCAAACAAGCACAGCCGACGATTGTTACTTGCATAGGAACAAAAGCAGTGAAATATGTTGGATGATGATGTTAATAAAACTTGACACTTCTTTGAAGAAGCACCTGTGGTACCAACACTGTTGGGTGACAGGGCTGTCCGCCATTTAGCTGCTGTAGTTGGATTTTCAACTAATACTAACACCCCGGATGGAGGGCTGCCAGTCTATGAATCCCAAGTAAAAAAAAAAAAAATAAGGTAGTATTTTTTAAGGTGCCGATTCAGGGCTGGGGACAGGCTAATACAAGATGCACATGTATTTTCTGTATGGTGATATACAGTACTGTACGTTACAACTGTTCTGCAGCTAATGCTGATTGTCCAGCTTAGCAGGTTTAGTCAGAAGCACTTTTTAAATACTGGATTCAATATTTCTAAAATCACACACAGACATAAATGATGTTCAATTGCACTGATTTATTTAAAAACTAAAATAAAAGTTGAAATTAATAACCAAATGGACATTCCTATGTTCTATGTGTGTGCAGGACTTGACACTAACACTTGCCCGCTTGCCCGGGGCAAGTAAAAAAAATGGTGGGGCAAGTGAAGACTGCTACCTGGTTGCCCGATCGGGCAAGTGTGCAACATAGTGCACTATAACACAACACAAGATAAATTTGTCTTGAAGGCAGTCATTGCACTCTGCCTCTGTGTCTTTCCCTGCTTTCTAGCTATCCACAATTCCAGGCTGGATTTGGGAAACAAAACAGGCAAATTAACACACATCAAAATGACCATTAATCTTCTACAGTGTAGACCTGGGCTAATTAAGATGATGAATTTTAACTCTTGAGAGTGTAAAAATGAAACCAAATGGGCCCGCAAGGGTCCATTTGGTTTCATTTTTACATTCTCAAGAGTTACATCTGGTTAACCAACTTAACTGGGGACCACCTGGAACCCTCTCAAGGATATATGTTTGGGGGGCAAGTGACCATGACCTGAGGGCAAGTAGAACCTGACTTGCACTTGCCCAATGGGCAAGTCCCTCGGAGACCTTTGTGTCAACCCCTGCAGTGTGTTCAACCGTCTCACCTTCTTGACTTTGGCCTTCTCTATCCTCTCCTCTTTGTCACATCTCTTGGAGTTGCGCTGGAGCTCCTTGGCAGCGAACTTGAGGTTAAATAAGTGCTCTGTGAGGTTATGGTGAAGGACTTTCACAACAGAAGAAAGAGTCACACATGTTCCCAAAACAGGAATTCTGTTCTAGGCAGCAACCTAAAAACAGAAGAGCTAACCTTCTGGATGTCACACAACAGGGGTGCTGCTGGGCCTAACAGCCAAATGCAGTATATCTGATATATCTGGCCTTTCCTTTTTATTTTTTTTTATTAATGGATCACACTACTGCAAATGTCTTATGACGAGTGCTTCCAAACAAGTCGCCTTGTACAGGGTAGTGCTGTCGCCTCACAGCTAGAAGGTCCTGGGTTCTAGTGGCATGTCTCCTCCTCCACGTCATCAATAGAGACTTTAAGCATAGGACGGCTACGTCGTCCGCTACAGGAAATCGATCTGTGCTTGACAGATAAATCTGCCTTGCCGTTCCAACTACGGCAGCACCTTACTTGTCAAGATTTTTTTTGACTGTTTGAGTTTGGAAGCATTCCTTTTGAACGGATCGAGCTACTGCAAATGTCCAACAGGTTGTATGCAGGGCGTTAAAGGTAGGGGAAGTGATTTCACTTTTGTCAGATATCACCCACAATTTTTTTTCTGTTAAAGTGCTCTATTATAAGGTGTGGAAACCATATATGGAGTTTCCCCCTCCCCCACGTTAGCAGAGGAGCTAATAAAAGTTCCCCAGGTGGTGGCGAATTGTCCTCCAATCAGGATCGAGCACAGGTTCACATAGTGTAGCTACTGTTGGACGCCCCTAGTGCAATAGGCTGGTACTACACCATGAATTTCAAATCACTTACCCTACCTTTAAGTTAGTTGAGAATTCCAAACAAAAACACATTGGGCATCCATCTAACTTGATTCCTGTGACATGATACATAACGCTCTCTATTTTTGTCATGCCCCCTTTTCTACATTTCACCCTGAGGTCCCCCTCCCTCCAATGCAGTTTGCACTGCTGCAGGTTGTCTTTATTCTAATGTAGGTATTTTTGTAGCTCCAAACTTAACATCACATCAAACAACACACTACAAGACAATTGGGCTACTATATGGTTTAAAAAAAAAACTCAAGCGTCACCCGTGCGACAGGAGTTTCAGCCTGAGTGATTGGAGAGTAGAGTGGCAGAAGGGAGGGGGTGAGTGGAGGAGGAATAGATTACCTCTGGGATTACAGGTAAAGTCTGCCCCAGAAAGAATAAAACGCATCCATGAGTATCAGTATACTATTAAAATATATATTGGAAAAAAAAATAATAAGTTTGGAGCTACTAAAATACCTGCATTAGAATAAAGACAACCTGTGGCAATGCAAACTGTGAGGGGAGGGGGACATAAGGGGTGAAATGTAGAGCAGAGGGCATCTTAGACAAAAAAGTACACTATAATATTGTCAGGGCTTGACACTAACACTTGCCCGGGGCAAGTAAAACAAAAAAAAAAATGGTCGGGCAAGTGAAGACTGCTACCTGGTTGCCCGATACATTTCTCTTGAAGGCAGTCATTGCACTCTGCCTCTGTGTCTTTCCCTGCTTTCTAGCTATCTCTACCTATCTCTCTCCCAGGTCCATTTGGTTCCAAACTATCATTTTGCTGGGGTCAGGGACCACTGGGTCTGTGACCACTATGGGCTAATTAAGATGATGAATTTTAACTCTTGAGAGTGTAAAAATGAAACCAAATGGACCCGCAAGGGTCCATTTGGTTTCATTTTTACGTTCTCAAGAGTTACATCTGGTTAACCAACTTAGCTGGGGACCACCTGGAACCTTCTCAGGGACCACTGGTTCAAAAGTCCTGGTTTAAAGCACCCAAGTAGGAAGTAGACTTAAATACAAAATTTACAATATATTTTTGGGGGGCAAGTGACCATGACCTGAGGGCAAGTAGAACCTGACTTGCACTTGCCCGATGGGCAAGTGCCTCGGAGACCTTAGTGTCAACCCCTGATTGTCTAGGCCTACTTGTTTTTTTTTTTTAGATGCCAGCACATCAAATATTACAAGATGTCATATGGATCAAGATAGATTGATGCCTAAAGTGTTTTGGTGTGGAATTCTCCATTAAGTGACAGGGTACAGGGACTCAGCACAAAGCTGTCTTAAAAATCTAAAGTAGCAAAGTAACTGATGTGCCCCAAATTTCAAAAAGTGAAGAAGCCTCGAGCCAAACCTGTGGAACAGTCAGTCAGCCAAACTAGCAACATGAAATTATTTTTACTGCAGTACGGGGCCAATTGCAATTTAGGTGGCAACGTTTAATGCTGCAAACAAGTTATGAGAAACTAAACATGGGGCCAGCGTTCCACAGCTCGAATGAAAGAAATGGGTTACAAAATTGTGGGATAAAATGTAAATAACAGGCTACTATAGTGCCGGAACATAAAAGGACCGTGCAGGCCAGGCTACCATTATTTTTCAATGACAAAGGAACATTATAACAACTTATTTCGTTTATAGGTTATTTTAGGCCATTCGATTTGACGGTACATTCATTGCCATCATAACTGGCTAACGGTCAGGCTAACTGTTAAGCAACTATATCAATCAATTCGTTTGAATACCGAAGTGAAAGGATACTTTCCATAGCCGACATGTTGAAGGTTGCTCTTGTTTCTATCTCAAGCAAATGGGCGATTATACAAGATTAACATCAAAACGTCCAGTCACCCCCTTTATGTCAGATGTCCCACAACAAACACTCGTTTGTTTTGATTCTTCCCGGTGTTATGTCAAGATTGGTGACAGGATGAGATATGTGGCTCTAAAAAGAAATAATCTACATAAGCCAAGTGACAAAGCAAATATGAAAACGTAACGCATTTCACGACAGTACGTGTGGCCTGACTACAAACCACACGGAGAAAAAAAGACACACGTTCTAAAACAAGCCACTGGGTCACGGAGTTCGACGGACCACTGGTTCTCGTGTAACATTCGCAAGCATTTCCGCTGAAGTCATGCAGTCGTCACCACGTCGACTGCGCAACTGCCTCCATCAGAGCCTTAGTAGCAGTTGAGACAGAGCCATCTAGTAGAAGAGTTGCGACATTGAGGGGTCAGAAAACAGCCTGGTCACGTGGTTCATGTACTCGCGCGAGCCCATAGGCTTCAATGCATTCAGTAACTTCCGGCTGTCACTATTCCTTGTCACTATCCGATAGAAGTCTATGTAGATGAGCCGCCATTGGACTGGCCCCATGAAGTGAACGGAGTTGGCGTAACTCTGTCTATTTCTAAGGCTCTGGCCTCCATCTAGTAGCAGTTGAGACATTGATGCGTCAGAAACCGAGCGCTCGAGCAGTGTTCTTGCAGCCTAGCTGGATAGGGATAAACTGGAGTTTGAAATGCATCGTTTTCAACGAGGGCGGCGCAAATAAATAAGAGATATTTTAGGCATGTGTGCAACATGCCGACTGTGTAAAACAGGGGTTTTCAACCTTTTTGATACCAGGGCCCACCATTTATTCAGCATTTGAGCCAGAGACCACCATGAGGACATTTTAACCCCCATGAGGACATTTTAACCCCACAGACCCCAAAACTAAAGATTTATTTTGCTTTTGTCCACAACAACAGGATGAATTTGGGAAACAAAACAGGCCAAACCTACAGACCAAAATGACCATTAATCTTCTAGTTGTGTAGACTTGGGGCTAATTCAGATGACGACTATTTTAACTCTTGGGAGCGTAAAAATGAAACCAAATGGACCCGCAAGGGTCCATTTGGTTTCATTTTTACGTTCTCAAGAGTTACATCTGGTTAACCAACTCAGCTGAGGACCACCTGGAACCCTCTCAGGGACCACTGGTGGTCCCCGGACCACCTGTTGAAAGCCCCTGGTGTAAAATATGCCTATTACACAGTCCGCCCAAGACTTGTTTTATTCCCATTCTATGTTCACACAGAACTAAAGTCTAGGTAGAAGAGCCACCATTACACGAGCCAGTGAATGGAGTTGGCGTAACTCTATGGCTCTAACCGACGTGCGCACCCTCCCCCTCTCTGCACGTCACAGAGCATTACCACGGGGCGGGGGCGCGGGCCCAAAGTAGACGAGTTGAGTTCTCGGCTATAAATAATCTGGACTGGAGATTGTGGCATGATGACGACATTTCTGTTGTGTTTGTGTCTATGGGTTATTGTCCAATGAGTGCCATCATCCTCCACAAGCTTTATTAAAGGTGTAGTCATTTGAGTCACTAACTTTTTTGTTTGCCTTTTTCTGATAATCATCCCTATTATAGAGTGTGCTGGCCTTATAAGGAGTGAGCCCACTGTGGCAAAAAACAGCTAGTTTCAGCTTTGGTGTGGAGGTGAGAAAACCTTCATCCAATCAGGAGGAGAGGAGCCTTCTTCAATCATGATTGTTGGCAACATGCTGTTGGCCTGTGTGGATTTTTCTGCTCCTATATTTTAAAAAAAATAATGTTGGCAATGGATATATATAACAACAGTAAAACTGTGTGTGTATAGCCTAGAGAGAGAGAGAGAGAGAGAGAGAGAGAGAGAGAGAGAGAGAGAGGGAGAGGGAGAGGGAGAGGGAGAGAGAGAATTTTCTATTTTTATTCTGTACAAAGGGGTGTGACAGAGAGTCTCTGACTTTAAGTTGTTGAAATGAAGAATGAAAGTGAGGGAGGGTAATGTCACTGATCGGCCGCGAGGAGAGTGTGTGGAGGTATGGGGGGGGGGGGTGACGACGGGGTGCAGTGTGCAGTCTGCGCTTGGTCACAGGAACAGCGGATGACTCATAGCTATATGCTGCTACTATATGGACTCTCTCTCTCTCTCTCTCTCTCTCTCTCTCTGTGTGTGTGTGTGTGTGTGTGTGTGTGTGTGTGTGTGTGTGTGTGTGTGTGTGTGTGTGTGTGTGTGTGTGTGTGTGTGTGTGTGTGTGTGTGTGTGTGTGTGTGTGTGTGTGTGTGAGAGAGAGAGAGAATGAATGAATGAAAAAGCTGTCTGCACTGCTCCCTATAGCCTATAAATATATTTATGAGAGTAAAATAGGAATGCAAGCAAATCAAGTAGTGAGTTGCATTATACTTTTCAAAGTAGGCTTACTTGAAACCATTCATGCCATATGGCACTGCATCAAATAACCTATATTAAAGTACTTCTTTCACTTCTTTTGTGACACACTGTATTTTGAAAGTAATTATAAGAACGACCTCGGATCTGTTGTTTCTTCGCTCGTGCTGTAAACGTATTCGGCTGTGTGTGACGAAGTGATGTTGTTATAGCGTGCACGGCGCGCACGCACACACGGCGGGCGAACGAACGCGCCCGCGAAACACGCACCGCATGCACCTCTACCCGGGATGACGGCAGGTCGTCATGGAAACTGCGTTACGCTGCCTTCATGCGAGTTGCCGGTGGAGAGAAAACAAGAGCGGGGAGGGAGGGAGAGAGAGAGAGAGAGAGAGAGAGAGAGAGAGAGAGAGAGAGAGAGAGAGAGAGAGAGAGAGAGAGAGAGAGAGAGAGAGAGAGAGAGAGAGAGAGAGAGAGAGAGAGAGAGACTCCTCAGGAGGAGACTCTTCATTTTCAGCACCGCGGACAGCGCCCGTGCGCGCATCTCTCTCAACCCCAAATCACTCCGAATGACCCCACGCGGCTGACGCCATCCATCCATCCCTCACAGAGCAGAGCAGCAGAGCGCACGAGGAGCTTGAACCCCCCGCAACAACACTGAACTGAAGCAGACTGGATAGAGATAGTGTGTCTGATCATTGAGACTGAAGAGCGCTGTGTGAATCCAGGGGACAAAGTTTATCCCCCTTCATGTCAAGGCAACAGGTGAGCACGGCACGATTATGTCAGTGTTTTTAACCATTAATTGTCAGGGGGCCAGTATTTATTCAGCATTTGAGGCCAGATTTATAGCCTCTTAGGTCCAAAGCTAAGGAATTGTGACTTTATCCACATTTCCATGCTGTGATAGGAGAGATAACTCAAAAAAACTATTTTGTAGACTCCTTTTTTAAAGGAATGCAGATGTTTAACAGTAATGTAACACTTGAAAGGGTAAATGGTGTCATTTCACGCTCTCAAGAAACATTAAAAAAAAATCTATGAGGGTCCAACTCTCCATCAGTCAGCTGTGGTGCTGGGGACCACTTTTGGACCCTCAAGGACGACTGGTGGTCCCGGACCACTGGTTGAAAATCAAAGGTTTATTTGATTGTCACTGCCATTTAGCCTATAGACTTTATTGCGTGACATTTTAACTGGACAGGATTGTTAATTGACACAATTTGTTTACAACGACATCTTGGGTCAAGATATAATTTGCGAGTTTAATTCGCTGGCAATTGTGGCTTTATTCTTGTCGTTTGTAAATGATTTTAATGGGCTACGGTGGGACTATGTTGCATAAATCTACGTAACTTCATGGTCCCAATTTCTGTTCGTTCGGTCTAACGTAGGCTAGTCATGTGGCAGCCAGTTTAACTATGACTCGAGAGACATATACATTTATTTTGAGCATGATGTTCTATATTTACTTCTGGCGACTTTGAAACAATCACTTGAAGTGATTTTTCAGTCTGGCTCTGTTTGGATCTTTGTTGAGTTTCTGACGGCTGTATGCAGGTACGCACAGAGTGTTAGAGGGGCAGGGGCTGAAATCCGTAAGAGGGCACTTTTGGACCAAAATAGCAGATCTACAAGCTTACAACGCATTGCGCCACGACGCACTGAGAGCTCATAGATAACCAGCACGCACTTTTATCTGGTGGAGACATGGGTTTCTAAAAAAAAAAAAAAAAAAAAAAAAAAAAAAAAAAAAAAGAAGAAGAAGAAAGAAAGTAAAAAGTTTGTTGCAAACTACAATACAGTTGGTAAAGGGCTGGGGCTGGAGCCCTCCTTTGATGTCTATGTGTGCACGTCCCTGGCTGGATGTTGTGCGCACAGGGGCGATGCGCCTCCTAGAGATGACTCACTCCTCCGGCTCCAAGTTTGCAGAAGATGGGCGGGGGAGGGAGGGAGGGGTGTATGCATGTGTGGTGGATGGAGCAGGGGATGAAAAGACACAGACAATCTGCTGTTTTGATTGTCGCTAGCCTAGCACCTTGTGTACTTGTATTGTCGCATTTTTATACGTGGCTTTCCTGCTCGGTGTTTATTGGCACAACTCCAAGCCCAGCACCTTGTTAACGTGGTTGTCACAGACAGGCAGGGTGCACATTCAGATTGATGACTCAACTACAACAGTTTACAAGCTGCCGCTGTGTGTGCGTGTGTGTGTGTGTGTGTGTGTGTGTGTGTGTGTGTGTGTGTGTGTGTGTGTGTGTGTGTGTGTGTGTGTTGCAGGTTATTTTTAAAGGTAATATAGGCAACCTTAGTGCATGTGTACAAACGATGTGTTTGTAAACAGATTCGATTGGCTCATTATGAAACTTGCTGGAGACTGATTGGCTGTGATTGTCTAAAAGCCCCCCCCCCCCCCCCCCCCCCCCACACACACACACACACACACACCGCCTTGTCCTGAGCCCAACAAATGTTGTCAATATTGTTTACAACAATCAACAATACAGTTCTGGACCTTCTACAGGGCAAAGCAAGTTTCTGTCTGCAGGGGAAACAGTTGCATCAAAGTAGAAGTGACATAAAGGGGAAAAGGGCAATATACAGTGTATATATAGATAGGTAAAGAAACACCTCTTCAACATCTTGCATGTACAGGGATGTCAAACTAATAATATTGTGTGTTGTTGTGTGAAAAAAAGCTATAGGCTAAAATCAGCTTGAGTGTGTTTATTAACTGCTGCCATGGGTTTATATTATAAGCACTGCAATACATAACCGCAAGTCCATAACACCCACACTGTCTGTCTGTCCCATAGCAATACATCCCTCTGTGTGTGATGTAGCAGAAAACACTTCATTATGACTCATTAAGTTACTCTCTCTGTGCATGGATATATCACAGCAATCAGCAGTATTCGGCTGTAGCACTCAGTGATAATTATTGATTAAACTATCATAATGGCTTATGTGCAAACCACAAGCAGCCTACACTCAATGGGACACGTTCACTGCGAGACAGAGGCGGTGTTTGTGTGTGTGTGTGTGTGTGTGTGTGTGTGTGTGTGTGTGTGTGTGTGTGTGTGTGTGTGTGTGTGTGCGTGCGTGCGCTAGCGCTGTATGACTTGGTGAGGCAAATGATCGATTTATCCAAAAGGTTGGCTCTGTTTTGTGGAGACTGATGAATGGGTCTTGGATGTGGTGGAAGCAGCAGCAGCGGTCCATGTGCGTGTGTGTGTCTACAAACTGACAGAGCCTCCTGCCTCCAGGGACACGACAACCAACCAGACAAAATAATTGGATGATATCAAATCACTCATTGTTTCAATTTACGTTACAGCAGTCTTTTAATGTCAATTAAAGTCAGTCAGTCACAGTTCACTGCCCATCCTGCCTAGCCTCTGTTCTCCCCACTGTAAAATCCTTAATCTCTTAAACTCTGACAGTGTACAAATGGAGCCAAGTGGACCATTTGGTTCCATCCTGTACACTGTCAGAGTTACAAATGCATACATTTGAACTCCAACAGGAGTTTAGTGTGTATATGTCTGTGCCCATCCATCTTCAACCGCTTATCCGTAGTCGGGTTGTGGGGGGCAACAGCTCCACCATAGAGCTCCAGACGTCCCTCTCTCCTTTGTATCCATTTGTACATGCTGTATTTACAAGCATGTTACATAAAGCACAATCTGGTTTTGTTTATGTTGTTCGTTGTATTTTTTTGTATGTTTTTATTCTATAATGCCCATGCACAATCATGTATGCGCATGCACCCCCCCCACACGCACAGCACACAGGTACACGTGTGTCTTTAATTAGTGACGTTGCTATGATTAATGCAGTGTGCTGCCGATGACTCATTCAACTTAACCCCATAACTGCCCTGGCAGGGGGGTGCGCGTGTGCACGCACACACACACACACACACACACACACACACACACACACACACACACACACACACACACACACACACACACACACACACACACACACACACACACACACACACACACACACACACACACACACACACACACAGCCTCACATCTGGCTCTCAATGTGTCGTCTATCTACAGGATAAGTTGAAGTCCCATATTTGTACCTCTCTGTAAAGAACAACCTGTGACGTGGTTGGTTTGGTCGTATCCTTCACGTCTGTCGAAACTCCTCCCCTTCCCACCCATGCATTCACAGTGGCGAGTGGAAGGAAGACTGTTGTTTATGCAGGGCTGTTGATGAACGCACAGCGCTTCTCGTGTCAGCCAGCCTGTCGTCACATCCATTACATTAACATTGTGGAGAAGCTGTTAGCCAAGCTGTGACTCGCAGTACAGCACACAACTGACTGGCAGAGAGGAGTGTGTGTGTGTGCGTGTGTGTGCGTGTGTGTGTGTGTGTGTGTGTGTGCGTGCGTGTGTGTGTGTGACAGAGAGAGAGAGAGACAGAGAGTATGCATGAATGAATATTCCCATCTGTGTACAATTTTGCGTAGGCTATGTGTTGTGTGAGGGTACCTCATTGTACAGTACGCATTTTTTGTTTTACATGGTATGTTTATGTGAGTGAAAGAGTGGGAAATGGCTAGCTAGCTTTAACACTCGGGGCCCTATTTTCTTAAATATCAGGTCTCATGTCTTAAAACTTGTAGGAGTGTCAAACCTCTTTGGCCACTCAAAACAGTCAAATGCACATCTCCAAGTTGTGACTTAAACGTACCAGTGGCAACTTTGTGTACAAACTACTACTTGTAAAAAGAGCTTTGTTTAAAAAAGAATCTAACTCCACCTCAACTACACTCTATTGGCTCATTATGAATCTGCTTGAGACTGCTGTGCTGTGATTGGCAAAAACGCTGCCTCACCTTTCCTGAGCCTGGTGAATGTGTTGTTTTCATGATATGTTGACAACAACAAAGTTGTTGTTGGACCGTCTGCACCGCAAAGCAGGTGTCTGCCTGCAGGGAAACGGCTGCAGCATCAAATTAGAAGCAATGTAGTGGAAAAATATAGCTGTATACAGTATTTATTTTGATTTTTGGCTACAAAGTTGCCTCTGTTACCTTTAAGTCAGAAGACCTGATACCTAAGAAACTCAAAATAGGGCTCTCAGAGGTAAATTAGCCTATGTGGAGAGAGTCATGAAACCTATACATACAGCAGGGGTCAGCAACCTGCGGCTCAGGAGCCGCATGCGGCTCTAGAACACAGCCCTAGTGGCTCCCTGGCTGTAGCATTATTACATACACACTGGGGTGATCCGCACCAACATAATATAAACATTTCAGTCACCCAAAACGTGTTGCGCTGTCTGACAGTTGCCAGTTAAAGTAGCACTTGGCCATGTCAAAAAAGCCCAGCAGTTATCAGAGGTGGAGCTTTCAATCTGAACCACCCATTTTCAAAGGTTTACTCAGTTTACTATGCCATTAATATACCTTAGAGATGTTGTGTGGACTAGAAATGTTCTGTAAAACATTAGAAATTCCATTTCTGAAGAAAGGTTGTGTTTCACCATGTTAATGATTTTTCTTTGAGGACCTTTTTTCTGAGAGTGTGCAAATGGAACCAAATGGACCCGCCAATGGTCCATTTGGTTCACATTTGCACACTCTCAGGAAAAAAATAAATAAATAAAATGCGGCACCAGACAGATTTTGAATTTAATTTTGGGTCGAAAATGGCTCTTTCAACATCTTGGGTTGCCGACCCCTGACATACAGTAACATGTTTCAACGTCTCAATAACATCTGTACCTTTTCTCCCCCATGCATGCGTGCAGCGAGGCGGCAGCAGCAGCAGCATGTCTAAGACGAGGCGCAGCCAGCGCTTCCACAGCCTGAACGCCGAGCAGGTGGAGATCCTGGACGAGGTGCTGTCCGAGGTGGTCCCCATCCACGGCCGCGGGAACTTCCCCACGCTGGAGCTGCGGCCGCGGGACATCATCACGGCCGTGCGGGCCCGCCTGGAGACGCAGGGGATCACCGTGAGGGACGTGCGTCTCAACGGCTCCACGGCCAGCCACGTCCTGGTCCGGGACAACGGCACCAGCTACAAAGACCTGGACATCATCTTCGGAGTGGAACTACCCCGGCAGGAGGACTTCCAGGTGAGATTCCGGATCCCCATGCAGTCACAGAACGGGTGTCTCTGTTGATGGTGTAATATTTATAATCACAATAACACCTAGAACTTACCGTATACTGTATATTGTGATTTTGAGGACCCAAAAGTAGCTTTACATTGGGGACAAGAGGAAGTTGCAACAAATAAAAACAATGTTACGGGTAAAATGAATAAAATTATTAATGCATAATCTCGTAATACATAATACATACTGCATGTTTTACAAGAGTGCCTGTAACCATGTAGATGTACTATACATACATTTTAACTTACAGACTAAAATGCATTATGATCCTGATTCTCATCCTAGCATGCTATTGATCACTCTATATATATATAATCACTGACATTTTGCACTCTGTTATACCATTAAAAGCGTTGGATCAATCCTGCAATCCTGCAGGTGTTACGTTTTTTTATTGTTTTCATTTTCTTCTAAACAGAGACACGAGAGACTCATACCGTTTGATAATCCAAGTAATAACACAGTCCATATTGCTATCATTTGTCATTGTTGCCAACACGTCGACCTGTGCTGTTTCCAGGTGATCAAGGAGTCGGTGCTGGGCTGCCTGCTGGACTGCTTGCCCACCGGCGTGAACAGAGAGCGCATCAGCAGCGCCACCATGAAGGAGGCTTACGTTCAGAAGATGGTGAAGGTCTTCAACGAGCACGACCGCTGGAGCCTCATCTCCCTCTCCAACAACAGCGGCAAAAACCTGGAGCTCAAGTTTGTGAGCGCGCTCCGGCGGCAGTTCGAGTTCAGCGTCGACTCCTTCCAGATCATCCTGGACCGCCTGCTGGAGTCGTACCTGCAGCAGGAGGCGCAGCAGCAGCAGCTGGACTCTGTCCGGGATGAGACTGTGGACAGTCAGAGTAAAGACAGTCCGTCTCCGCCTGAACCCCCTACAGACCCAGAGACTGAGATGCTTGCGCCCACGGGTACAGACTTACCTTGCAGTGAGAGGGCCGGAGCCAGTCAGGCCCAGCACCATGATGAGATAAAAGAGCCAGACAGTACTTCGCCCCAGAGTACTGAACCCTCACAGCAGACTGCACAATCAAACCCATCAATCAAACAGGAGGAAAACAACAATGAGACAGATCCCAAACAGAAAACGAAGCCCACAGAGCTGCAGGAAACCTCCGATCCAGCAAAACAGCCGGAGATGCAGGAAGTCTTTGAGCAGACCTCGCTTTGTCACACATCAGAGAAGGCTGCAGGTTGTGATGAAACAGAACCGCCAAATCACACAGAGCGATTGGAGCCGACGCGAAGCCCAGCGCAGGCCGAACATTTAGAGCTAACACAGCTTGATAATGGGGAAAACAAAGAGCCACACCAATCACAACACTCAGATGAAAAGGAATCCATGATCCAGGTTGAACTACCCGTCCAGGCAGAACCCACCAACGCGACAGAAACCCCCTTTGAACAGGAACAACAGCTGCAGTGCTCGACACATGAGCAAAACTCTGATCCAAGCCAGGGTGAAACTGGGTTGGAGCCAGTAGTGCAAGTGAGCGCTAGCAAAATAGGCCCAGACAAAGCGGATTTCCCAGAATGCATTAACGAGGATCAAAGGAGCGACGAGGAGGACCAAACACATAGCCTGTCAGTGTCATCTGCACGCACACAGATTGATAAACATCAACATTTAGTGAGCGAGACAAACATAGAAACAGCCTCAGGGCAGCGGACAGAAGCGATGAGTGAAAATGACGCAGAGCATGTTTCAGAGACAGACGCAAATGACAGCGATGAGAAACTGGCCACTGATGATAGCAGCTCCACCACGTCCTTATCTATGTCTCCCATCACGCGGTGCGAGCTGGAGGCAGAGAGCTCCGTCGGCACGGAACACATGCCTAAGGCCCCAGAGACAGTGACACCGCCAGAGACACAGCATATGACACCGCAGTCAGACGTCACACAAAGCACGCCTAACACCCCGGAGACAATGACATGCCCAGATCAAACACAGCATATGACACCCACACGTCCCAGTCTCTCATCAGATAAAAAAGCATCCTCTCTCATCACTGCCAAAGTTGCCAATAGACTTTCTCAGATGGTCGTTCTTAAACATTCCTCTCCCAAACCACCCAGGAGGATGTGTAGAAAGCCCCCTGTGACTCCTCTGAATGCCAATCCAGCCTCTGAGTCTGACCCTGTGGTTGCGGCTACTAGTCCAGATTCAACACCAAAACCTAGTCCCGAGTTGGAGACGACCTCTCATCCAGAGTCGGGCGTCACGTCTAACGCTACCACAACTTCCACTGCAGACTCCTGTTCTAGCACTATGCCAGTTTGCACCACTAAAATAACCCCCAGTCCTTTAGCCAGCTCCAAACAGACCCTAAACCTAAACCCTACCTCAGCCCCTGATCTGAGCCCCGATCCCAGACAAGTTGCTTCCACGGAGCCCTGCCCTGTGTCAACACAGGAGCCACCAGCCTCTGAGCCGAGCACGGAGGTGCTATCAGAGGCCGACCCCACTCAGGGCCTGACAGAGATTGTACCTACACAACTGGCTTGCGATGAAGAATGTCATTTTGAGTCTTCCCCTGCTGCCCCCGGTGAGCCCGTATGTCAGCTGGAACTGTTAGAGCCTTCCGGCTCGCCGGCTACACCAGCACCGCCCACCGGCCAGCGTCACACAGACGACCATGATCCCTCTGAGGGAGAGCTCAGCGATGAGGAGGAGGAGGAGGTCAGAGGCCAGAGTCTGGCGGCGGCGCCTCCCTCCACGCAACAGGACAGCCACAGGTCCACTCCGCCCATCTCCGGCCTCTCTCCCCACCGCCCCTGCTTCACCCCGTCGTCCCCGAGCCTCAGCCCCCCGCAGTGTCTGACGCCCCCGTCTCGCTGCCTCTCCCCTCCCACGCTGAGCGTCAGCCCCCCGACCAGCTTCAGCTCTCCTCTCCTCAGTTTCAGTCCGGCATCGTCCTGCCTCAGCTCCCCTCCCTACCTGACGCCCCCCATGCTGAGCCTCAGCCCTCCACCCTCCTGTCTGAGCCCTCCCCTCCTCTGCCTCACCCCCCCGCCCGTGGGGACGGAGGACCTCGTATCTCAGGTATCTTCCGACCTGGAGCCCTTGATGCAGAGCGCCGAGAGCGAGGCGCAGGCCACGCCGTCTTTCCCTCTGTCTGCGGTCTCCCTCTGTCCGTCACAGGCAGACGCAGAGGAGGAAGACATTATCTCCTTGACGCCTCGGGTCCCCGAGGCTGTCTCGTTTCCGCCCACAGCTTCGAGCCTCACTGTGGGTGCCCCACCTCGCTCTCAGCCATTAGAGACGAATGACTCAGCCCCTAATGTGGCACCCGTGGTGCCAATCCCCGTGCCTGAGAACAAGGACCCCGCCGCGGCCTCCGCAGACATGCACGGACAGAAGAATGCTTCCCGGGGTTGCCGCTCGGTCCCGGCAGTCGAGGTCCTGGCGGAGAGCATGTACGGCGACTTCGAAGCGGCGATGGACCACCTGCGCTACCGCCTGATCGCCACCAGGAACCCGGAGGAGATCCGCGGCGGCGGCCTGCTGAAGTACAGCAACCTGCTGGTGAGGGACTACCGGCCCGCCAGCGAGACGCAGATCAAGACGCTGGAGCGCTACATGTGCTCGCGCTTCTTCATCGACTTCCCCGACGTGCAGGAGCAGCAGCGCAAGATCCTGTCCTACCTGAAGAACCACTTCATCGGCGAGGAGCGCAGCAAGTACCAGTACCTGATGACGCTGCGCCGCGTGGTGGACGACAGCACCGTGTGCCTGATGGGACATGAGCGGCGCCAGACGCTCAACATGATCACCGTGCTGGCGCTGAAGGTGCTGGGAGAGCAGAACATCATCCCCAACACGGACCACGTCACCTGCTTCTACCAGCCAGCCCCCTACCTGGCCGCCGAGCACACCGCCCCCTACCTGGCCGAGCCCAGCTACTGCAGCTACTACGTACCCCAGGGCGGATCCACGCTGCTTTACCAGCCTTACCCCTTACACCTGCACACGCAGACTGGGCTGGTCTGACACACAAAGGGACAGCTGTTGCACACATGCGTGAGCGAGCAAGCGCACGCATGCATACACACGCACACGCACACACAGACACACACATGCATACATATCCATAAAAACGCAAAACAAACACGGGGAAGTTGGTGCTTGTCATTGAGAAAGAACTGGTGAAATGAAAGCCTAATCCGTGGATAAACTGATGCCTCGTGTGGGAGGGAAGTAATGGGTTTTACTATCCACTCTCCAGCTACTCTGTGGGGGTTCTGACAAGATTATATGTAATTATCTTGGCTTTGTGGGGAAATAATCATTTTCCTCATATTGTTCAAATTGCAGGAAATGCTACATGCATTGTATGAGTCACCACCCTCTGGTCTCCCTGGGATACCAGCTGTGGTGTTGACATTCAGGCAAAAACATACACACACATGCACAACACACACACACACACACACACACCCACACACACAAGCATGCAGGCACACACAAGCACTTAGGTACGTGTGGTAGTACACACTTGAGTTGCAAGACACAGATGCACACAGACACACACACACACGCACACACACACACACACACACACACACACACACATTTTGCACACTTTCAGGTCCTTGAATTCCCGTCCACCACGCCCTATGTTCTTACTGTGTTGTGTTATCCCCAGTGGGTTTGTTCAGAGTGTGGACCTTGCCTGTGGTTGATATTGTGCATGGATCGATTAGGACTGTTCTCTCACTGCCTAATAACCCCCGTGTGAGTCCTATATGCTTCTGGAACAGTTCAATGTAACTTTGTAAACTCCTTTTCTTTTTCTGGGGGGTGGGGGGTGTTTTTTGAGACAAGTCTTACCAGTGGGTGAAGTAACTTTGTCCACGCACACACACACACATGTGCGCAAGATTGCACACACACACACACACGCACACACACACACACACACACACACACACACACACACACACACAAGCACACACACACAGGCACGCACACACACACACACACACACACACACACACACACACACACAACAGGCAAATGCTTACACATATGCATACAGAGAGAGTGATTGCATGATTAACTACATATATTTAACCATATATATCATATCCCCAAGACAGGAAAAAAAAAGCAAAGGCTTTTCATATCTTAGTAACAGATAAGAAGAAATTTGATCTATTTTTGCAGGAATTTCGAAAACATTACTCACTAGTACACAGCCTGGCAGGAACCTGCGGGGGGGCCGGGGGGCGGGGGGGGGGTTTGGTGCCAATAACAATGCCTTTGTAATAGACTGTACAGCCTCTTACTGTAAATACAGTACGTTGTGTACAGACACATTAATATTGTTTTCAGGTAAACTCGTGTGAGAATGTAGTGCTGGAGTCTGTTCTCTCTTGTGGAGTCCTTTCTGTAAAAACCAATGTGACGTACTGTATACTGTACCAGCTATAGTGTTATTACGTTTCTTAACTGTACGCTGAAGTTTACCGATTTGGAGACAGAGGTGTGGCCGGGTGTCGGGACGTCTCTGGGGCCGTCACCATTATAACATCATAGGACATGACTCGTTGAACAACGAAATGCATGAATAAAAAAATAATTTTTGATTTGGCTTGATTTTTTTTAAATATGACAAATAAGAAATCTGCAGGAATTGGCTGATGTACAAGCTCGTACATTATGACACATTGGGCTTGTAGATCGGCTGTTTCCACAATTCTTTTGGAAAATGTGATGCGCGATGATCTCAAATTAGTGCGAATTGCAATTATGTAATAATGGTGACAGGACAGGCCTCTAGTTGTGTGTCTGTGTGAAAGGAAGACACATAATGTTTGTTCAATGGAAGATACAGCACAGCAATGTTGGCTATATCATACATTATGGGACTACCATGACATTAAATCAAAACAGCACTGCCTATAATGGTACCAGTGGTGGACAGTACCTAATTCCTAAAGTACATTTAATTGAGTGCTGTACTTAAGTAAAGACATTGCATATTAGTTTTTTGTTCAGTTTTTTGAAGCTGATACATTTCACTCGTTAACTTTTGGCTCCTCTAGGAAGGGACTCTTGGGAACAAAGCTTACAAACATATTATGAAATATGAATTAACTGAATCCACTCAATCACTATAGTGGTTGGGTGAATATAGTGAAAACATCTGATCTACAAGCTCGTAAAGCTTGTAGATCCTATATTTTAAGTAAAAAAAAAATATAGAATCTGCAAATATACTTAGACTTTACTATGTAATTTATACTTTGGAATACTTGACTATATATACTTTGTCCACCACTGAGTGGTACAGGCGTAACTCTGCCTTCTGGCAGGACCATTTTCGGGGGGTCTTGTGCGTCTACGTGCGTTGCAGCATTTGTGCATCTGTACCTTTACGCTTGATAAATATTCAGTTGTACGACAAAGTCAGGCTTAATTAATAACACCGAGGGCACACTGCTGTCTGTGGTGACTCATCCCGACATGAATCAGCAAATCTGGCAGCCTGGAATCGAGTTGGGCCAAAACCAACAGAGTTTAAGTCCAGGTTTTTAAAAGGCGTTAGGAATATCACATGTGGAAAGGACGCCGTCTTGGCGACTGTGACCAAAGATGGTTCTGGTTAGGGAAATCCAAGTGCCTCAATGTTAGACATGGGTAGGCATGTCTTTATATTATATCTCTGCACTGTGGGGTGTTATTTTATGGGGTGGGGTTGGGCGGGTGGGGGTTGTAGGGACTGTGTTATAAGTTGTAGACCCCTGTTTATTGCTGCCTGTTTTGATGTCTTAATTAATGTATAATGTCTTTTGTTGTAGTTTGTTCATGTACATTTTTGATAATAAAGAGGAGACTCAACAAATGAGACGATAGGCGTGTGGCATTCTTCCAAAGGGAATCCAGCCCAGACCCCACTGCTCTCCAGGGGCGGATTGGCACATATTTTCCCACCGGGACAATTTTGCCTTTGCCAGGCCACCCTGGGGGGGGGGGGGGGCAGCTGGTTAACCAGATGTAACTCTTTGAGAGCGTAAAAATGAAACCAAATGCGGGTCCATTTGGTTTCATTTTTACACCCTCAAGAGTTAAAATATTCATCATGTGAATTAGAACAACAAGAGAATGTAGAAGATTAATGGTCATTTTGATCTGTATGTTCCAGGCGAGCATCTAGCGCATTCTAGTGCATTTTGGAAGTGCCACTAGTGCATTTTGGATCTTGGCAGTTGGCAACACTGCCTCCAGCAGCGCAAGCACACTAGTTTGCCTGGCCTGGGCCTGGCACCCTGGCCTGCCCTGGACAAAAAAAACAAACAAAAAAAACTGTCCAGGCCACTAGGTGGCACAGGCCACCGGGAAAACTCCCTGTACTCCAGATGGCCAATCCGCCCCCACTGCTCTCTGTCTCACTATTTGAGACACACACACACACACACACACCTCCCTCCCATCCTCCTATAATCCACTTTGGCGTGCCCCCCCAACCCACCACCACAGCGACGGAGCGAGGAGAGGAACCCGGGGCTGTGAAACGCTGCCTGCGTGCGGCCTCTTATCATGAATCACCTGCCCTTCAACACATGTATCTGGGCCCCGAGTGACGCATGCATCTACGCAAAACGGCGGGGCCCGAACAACGTGCGAATGTGTGGAGAGAGACAGGGCGGAGCATGAGGTGTGAGACACGATGGGAGAGAGACAGAGAAAGGGGGGGGGGGGCATAGGGAAGATAAAAAGAGAGAGGGCAAAGGGAAGAGCATACAGTTTTTATCCAAACATTACAACAAAGTAGAAATGTGCATGTGTGAACAATGCACGTGCGTGCCATGCACGTGTGCGTTGCTCATTGCTCAGGCACAGATGAATTCATGAAGCAGCATACCTCAGGTGCTCCTCTGGTCTGCTCTCTAACTGAAGATAACGACAATTAAAAGATGTAAACCACCCCCCCCCTCCAGCCCACATCACTCAATACATGCCCCTGACAGAGTTGTGTGTGTGTGTGTGTGTGTCTGCAGGTGTGTGCTGTGCTTACGTATACGATGCCATCAGCAAGGAGGATGTGACTGCGTGTGTGCTTGCGTGGTGGTGAGAAGAGGAGAGAGCCGGGGGGGCGGCGGGGAGGGGGCTTGGGGCGAGAGAGATATCTAATAGGGCATGTATCAGCATCTGACAGACCCCCGTGCTGCTGCGGTCCACTCCCCGGTTTCCATAGAGACGGCAGTGCATGACAGTAGACAGGGAAAGACCCACACGACCAGCGAGGGGGCGTGACGCGAGAGAGAGACAGAGAGAGAGAGAGAGAGAGGAGATAGATGGCGGTGGGGGTGTCAGTAGCCACAGTCACACAGGGAGGCACTGATCTGGCTGTCATGACGACAACAGTGATGTCAGAGCAAAAGATAGGACACATAAACACACATGTATGAAGACACTCACACATTATCGCTCTCTCTACCTCACTCCCTCCTTCTCTCTCTCTCTCTCTACCTCCCTCCCTCCTTCCTTTCACACATGCACCACACATGCGTTCGCACGCACAGCATCATCGTCAATTTCCTTAACCACTTGAACTCCGGCGGCTTGCCAAACACGCGGCATGCCATGATCTTATGTACTGTAGATCAGATAATGTTTTCGTGGGGGATTTGTTGGATAGAAGCGGTCAATACCTCAATATCCACTGACCACAGATAAGGAGAATACAGCTGCCAGGGGAAGGTGCAGGCTCGCTTCAGTGACAGTGACCGGTTAGCCTGCACTGATTGGTCAGCAATGGTCGTGTCTGCCCTATAGGGCTGATAACAGTTGTCATCCCCTCTTATCACCCTGCATGCACCCATGGAAACTAAAAGGCTAAATGATGAAAGTTATTATCACCCCATAAATCCCATAATCTCTCTCAATCTCTTCCAAAGTAACCTACAAATGGATGATGGTTTGTTCCAAAAAAAAAAGAAAAAGAAAATACATTTTCCACCATTTAACATGACATGACAAAGAAAAATATTAATGTTTGTGATGTTGTTTTTTTCATGAAAAAAATGTATGTGCTTATATCGTAATCAGTGCTATAAAGTGTTCAGTAGCATAATTCTCCCTGTCACAAAATACATTTTCAGGTGCAGGTTGCAAAAGTACTAATTCATCAGCTTCTACTTACAGTTTCACTTGTTTAATCTGCATCTTGTATGAATTCTCTCTCCTGATTGGATACAATTATAGTATCTCAACCTTAAAAGGTATTATTTACCCAAGAGCTGGTAAACCCTGCTCCTGAACAAACAATCTGCTAATGAATATAGTACTAGTATTAGAATATTGGATCATTTAAAGCACAAATAACATACATTCTAAAAATGTTTTTAATATTTAATATCATATTGCATATGTCCCTAAAGCTTATTTCTAATGATTTGAGCCTCAATCACCTCTCTGATATATTTCTTTCTCGACTTTGAAAGCAGTTTTAGCTGCACTACCACAATGTCCTGAGGTGGTGGAGGTATGCTGGTATGCAGATTATTTTAGAGTTGAGTAATTAGAAAACAAACATTGTAAAAAAAAAAAAAAAAAAAAAGTGGAAGTGGAAGTGAAAATTTGGAACTGAAAACTGAAGGAGGGGATGAATTATACAAGGGTGCATTGATGACATCATTATGAGGCCAAAATGAAATGTTCCTGAGAGCAATTTCCAACAAAGCTCCTTGGTTGTTGGAATAGAAAACACAAATGGCAACACCAAAAACACACAAACAATAAAGGAAAAATAGTTGAATTTCATGTTATTCCACCCTTAACACATTAACAAAGGGTGAGGTCTGACATCTGATAATATCTATATACTGTATGTATGGTCAATATAAGATTTGGGGCAGTTAATGGGGAGGAGATGATGAATGATGATGTACGATGATAAGAGCACCCTTCACTTCACACAGGTATGATTTGATTATTTTTGTAATTTAATTTTCAGGCTGGGTACAGAAATGCTTACTGGTCTTCTTTTATAGCGTGGAGAGCAGAGTTAATCGCTACTCTTTTACTGGCTTCACTTTCACTGAAAAACTACACAATACTTCTGTGTTTGAAGCGTAATGGTAGAAACTCTGCTCCTCCGAACATCTGAACTGTCAATCACTCTGATAGGAGGGCTAATCTATACCTGTAGAATTCCCAGCCTCTGCCTCAGGTAATTGATTGCCAGTAATTTTGCCATTTGATTGGCCTCCCAGTATACCTTTCACAGTCGGTTTTGACTCTTCAGGCACAACACACAGACAGTTAAAACGGGTGCTATGTCAAGTTACAAAGGATATTCCATACTACATTACATGCTGATATTACCGTACACAGTGACTGTATGAATCCAGGGCTTGACACTAACACTTGCCCGCTTGCCCGGGGCAAGTAAAAAAAAAATGGTGGGGCAAGTGAAGACTGCTACCTGGTTGCCCGATCGGGCAAGTGTGCAACTTAGTGCACTATAACACACCACAAGATAAATGTGTCTTGAAGGCAGTCATTGCACTCTGCCTCTGTGTCTTTCCCTGCTTTCTAGCTATCCACAATTCCAGGCTGGATTTGGGAAACAAAACAGGCAAATTAACACATCAAAATGACCCTTAATCTTCTACAGTGTAGACCTGGGCTAATTAAGATGATGAATTTTAACTCTTGAGAGTGTAAAAATGAAACCAAATGGACCCGCAAGGGTCCATTTTGGTTTCCCCCTGTGTATGAATCCAGATAATGATGACAGTCAGCCATCACCTGTTCTCCATCCATTACACTGTGCCACATTCCATATCAGAAAGTTTGCTGTTTTAACCTCATACTGTAAATCCTGTTATACTTTGATCACTGACAGGGATGGCCTAAAAATAGGGAGGCATTTAGCAAGGGGGCTGAGCTGGGGGGTGGAGGGGGTGCAGCTAGACCAGGGGTCAGCAACCTGCGGCTCAGGAGCCGCATGCGGCTCCAGAACACATCCCTAGTGGCTCCCTGGCTGTAGCATTACTGCATACACACACCAAAATAATATAAACATTTCAGTCACCCAAAACGCGTTGCGCTGTCTGACAGTTGCCAGTTAAAGTAGCACTTGGCCATGTCAAAAAAGCCCAGCAGTTATCAGAGGTGGAGCTTTCAATCTGAACCACCCATTTTCAAAGGTTAATCAGTTTACTATGTCATTAATATACCTTAGAGATGTTGTGTGGACTAGAAATGGAGTTCTGTAAAACTCCTTTATTTTATTTTTTAGAAACTCGATTTCTGAGGAAAGGTTGTGTTTCAACCTTGTTAATGATTTTTCTTTGAGGACCTTTTTTTCTGAGAGTGTGCAAATGGAACCAAATGGACCCGCCAGGGTCCATTTGGTTCACATTTGCACACTCTCAGGAAAAAAATAATAAAATGCGGCTCCAGACAGATTTTGAATTTAATTTTGGGTTGAAAATGGCTCTTTCAACATCTTGGGTTGCCGAACCCTGAGCTAGACAGTCAATGACACACAACACACACGTTAACAACACATTCCTGAACTGCAGCAAAAGCAACTACAGCGGTTATGGACTATATTCACACATCTGCCATTTACCAGCAAGGTGCAGCTTCCCATAGACAGCAAAACCAAAATTGCAACTACGCAAACGTTTTTAATTATCCTCTTACTATCTGCAAAGTGTTTGTTTCATGAAAAGAAAATCCACCGTAGACGACTTATGAGCTTCGATCCTGTCAAGGAATTCCTTGCAGGTGATTTTTTTTGTGATGGAGTTTGGAAATGCTCTTTGGCTATCATTAACAACCCATACGTACCCAACGTAGGTTGCTTTGCTGATTTGCTGGGTGTTTCCAAACACTGAGACTTAGATAAGGGATTTCATGACAGAAAGTATCCCAGAACATGTCTATAGTGGATTTTTATGAATGAGTTTGTAACACTGAAAAAAGGAGAGTGGGCTCGCAACTCACTTTAAAGTGCTCCGACGTTTCGACCTGTTCAGGTCTTCATCATGCCTGATGAAGACCTGAACAGGTCGAAACGTCGCTGCTCTGCCATTGTCGCAAATAAAGTTTGGAGCACTTTAAAGTGAGTTGCGAGCCCACTCTCCTTTTTTCTACGTTTGCTGTACTTCTACAGTTTTTGGCTCAGCACCAGTTGGGGATGTGCGTTACCTTTTTTAACTTCTGAGTTTGTAACACTGTCACAGATAAGATGAATGAAATACTTGCCATTAATATAATGGTGTCAACTGCATTAATTCATGTCCAGAGTCCCGTGGTGGGAGTTCTGCTCTGGTTTTGGTCAAATATGAAGTTCTGGTCATTTTTGGGGGTCACTGGGGCCACACAGTAAAAGTAGATGAATCCAAAAACTAACTTAATTTGTATTGCTGACGCAAGATATTAGCACATTCGTTCATTTTTGACTACTCTATCAGAAGGACCTGTTTTTGTGTCCATATCACTACGCCCAAAAAGTAGTTCCATGATGTGATTTGTGGGTCAAAAATGGAAGGAAAAATGTGCTAATATTTAGGAATAATTCAATTGTCATTTACTTTTACTGTGTGGGCCCATGCAGTGATCCCCACCAAATGACTGGAAATACTTCATATTCACCAAAACCAGCGCAGAACTCCCACCACGGGACATCAAGTATACCGTTGACACCACTATATTAATAGCAAGCATTTCATACAACTTAAGTTAACCAAATATGAACTATCCCTTTAAGTTACTATATCAGTGGGTTGCAAATTAGGGTTCAGGCACCCTGTGAATTCTCTGAGGGGTTTCCAAATGGACACTTAGGGGCCTATAACTATATAGGTCTGTTTGGTTATGTTTGTGCACACTTAGAGTTATGGGAGTGCTTGAAATTAAAAGCATTGAGAAACACTGTTCTATAATTTCTCGGGTCCTTAATGAGCATCACTCTTTTGTGCAAGTGGATTCATTATGTAAGTGCTTTATTGCACAGCTGTGCCCAGCCAGCCTCTCCTGGTGGCACAATGTCCTGACTGCTGTGAGAGTGACTCAGAGTCGGTGCTGATGATGCAGCCCAAATGGGAAAAAAAAACATTTATGAGAACTCAGCCAAGAAAAAACATTTTCCCCCAAAAAAGAAAAAAAAAATAGAGAGAGAGCATTTAGCAATTAGCGAGGAGACCGACTCCCACATCCTGAGCAAAATCGCATGCACTCCCAACCACCCATTCCCCTCATTAAAGGCTCCACCATGAATTTAAAAATGTCTTTTAAAAGTATCATGTCAGCAGTGGCTGAACCAAAAGCTCTGAACCAAAAGTGAAAGTGTGAGTATGAACACAATATTGACATGGTGGAGAGGAAATATATAGCAACAGAATTTGAACAGCATTCCATACCCCATTCTAAGCTTATGGTGGGGTAGAGCAAACAGCCAATACAGAAGGTACGATAGGAAGGTGCTCGAGGCAGTAAAGGAATTCAAATGAGATGAGTAAAGTCTAGAAATCCCTGAAATCAAACTTTGGAGAAGAATTAAAGGGTCAGTTATTCGTAGCTACAGTGGAGTCAGTAGTGTTGTACAGACCAGATCAGAGATGTTGACCTCTTTGGGCACATACCTTGCACCACCCACATATGCACTGCATCACAATTTGCTTAGCTTAGCGAACACTGACAACACAACGTCCAGAACTGGTGTTAGCTCGACAAGAGCATTTTATTTTTGATTGCCAAAATATACACTATGATTATGCATTTATTTCCTTTCTTTAGAGTTTAGACAATACACACCTAATAACTTTTCTCGGCTTGACTACTGCAATGCACTCTTCTCTGGCCTCCCCAAGAAAACAACTGACAGATTACAACTAGTCCAAAACACGGCAGCCAGAGTTTTAACTAAAACTAAGATGAGAGAACATATTACTCCTGTCCTAGCCTCACTACATTGGCTACCGGTTGTGTTTAGAATTGATTTTAAAATTCTTTTACTTGTCTATAAAGCGCTTAATGGTCTTGCACCTTCCTACCTACATGACTGCCTGCCTAAGTATGTCCCAGGCCGTCCCCTCAGGTCTTCCACTGCTGGCCTGCTTGCGGTGCCCAAAATGGCAACTAAAAAACACGGTGAAGCAGCCTTTTGCTTCTATGGACCGACGGCGTGGAACAAACTCCCATTATACATTCGACAGGCAGCCTCTGTAGACATTTTTAAAGCACAGCTCAAGACGTACTTCTATGCACTTGCTTTTAACTGATTCTCTGTGATTTTATATTTTATGATTTTATATTTTATGCCTTATCTCAGGTCCTCACTGTACTGCTTCTTTGATGTATTTTAATGATCTCTTTAATTTATACCCACTATTTTTGTCTTCTTCTCTATTGCAATGTAAAGCACTTTGAGCTGCATTTATATGAAAGGTGCTATACAAATAAAGATTATTATTATTATTAATAACTGGCATGTGCATATTCTATACTGTGCTGCTGCATACCGTATCCCATAGTAAAAGTACAAAACTAAAGGCTAACTTAACTAATTTAACTATCCTACCTTTACAGAATGCTTTCTTAAAACTCAAGATGTCCTTTGAGTACTTTGTATTTTTGGATACTTAGAGTACATTTCAAAGACACATATTGTACTTTTAACTACAAGTACAAATTACATTATGAAACGATGTTGCTTGTACCGTTGTGTGGGCGCCCGCTGACCAAGCTGTCCAGTTGCTTGACACATGGTCCGACAGCGTGTCGCATGTTCGGGTCCCGTTCATTACAACCTTTGCTGTGTCTCTCTCCCCCTTTGTCTCCCTTTGTCCTGTCTATCTTCACCTGATACTATCAATAGACAGACAAAAAACACATATTCAAAAAAAGAAAAGAAAGCGCTTTAAAGCACTCGATCAATTTGACTGAGCAACCTTTTTGAGTCTTATTTGAACAGGGTCGTCTACAGTATATTATACTTGACTCTGGGGTTGGTTGAGTACTTCTCCTGTTCATTTGTCATGATCACTGCATGGATATCTTTATCAGGAGTCGGACTGTGCTATTTCTAGGCGGCACAGCCGAGGCTTAAATGGTTCTTTCCCCATCATTCTATTCTATTCTAATCTGATTCATACCATTGTGTAAGGTTATGTTTCGTAAGTAGAGTGTTGTCTGTCTGTCTGCCCGTCTCTCTGTTTGCTGTTCAGTCCCTGTTGTTTGTCTCACATAAGGCATTAGTCACATCACAACGCTAAGCCCTGTTCAGGAAGATGTGGGTCATCGTGACCTTGGATTTTTATATTTTTCCGGATGTTCCTGTCTGGTCTGCTTGCGCATACATGGATGAATTTAATCGTTGACATCAACGGTCAGGTCAACCAGAAAACGCACTGCAGCATGTCTAGCGCGCGCGCGTGTGTGTGTGTGTGTGTGTGTGTGTGTCAGAGAAAGCAAGAAAGTGGAAGACAGCAGAGGGTTATGAAAAGTATTTATGTGATCCAAAGATGTGCCGCTGTTGGCAGTGGAGCGTGTATCAGCAGGGGAGAGGATAATGTGTGTAAGTGTACGTGCGTGTGTGTGTATGTGTGCTGTGTGTGCTATGTGCATATGCGCATGTGTGTGTGCTCGCGCGTGTGTATTTGTCTACACTGATTGACGTCACAAACACCCACTCATTTCCATCCGTCGTCTGTATGATGGAGA
The DNA here is from genome assembly GCA_039105355.1 of Benthosema pterotum. Taxonomy (NCBI): domain Eukaryota; kingdom Metazoa; phylum Chordata; class Actinopteri; order Myctophiformes; family Myctophidae; genus Benthosema; species Benthosema pterotum. The sequence goes on from CM076984.1 coordinate 41,414,287, forward strand.
GAATAGATACAATTATAGCTCCACCTCCTCCCTCCATTCACCCCTCCATTCATCCCTACAATCACTTTCTCCTCCGTTCCTGCCCCGCCCCCCCCCCACAGAGCTGGCGTAGTCAAGCAGATAAAAACAGGAGAGTTGAGGACAAAGGGCAGACCTGCAGGCAGCCTCCTGACATCTGCTGTCATCAAACCTATCTGAGGTCATGTCAGGTGCACAATATTACGTACTTGACAACTGCCTCCTACCCAGTATTATTGTGTATCTGCGTCAGGCTGTTCCAATGCAAACCAATGGCCTGAAATATTAGAAGTTGACTAGTAAAGATCATGTGGTACTCTGACACCTCTCTTTCATGACGTCGTCCTGTGTCCCAGAAATGGAATCCTCATTCATGTTCCTCATAGACTTTTCAAAAAATGGTTAATATAAACACGATTATGCCACGGACCAAGCCAATATCTAATTAGCAAGAAGTAAAAATGGCATGATTTGTCACAACCCGAGTTGGCTTTGTCCGTGGCGTAATCATCCTTATATGAATCATTTTCGAGACGTCTATGAGAAAAAATGGGGAATCCATTTCTGGAACAGGGGTGACGTCACGAGGGGGCGGGACTGCTCAGCTCTATGGGGTTTATCCAAGCTCCATTGACTTCCATAATAAAATGAAAGTTAAATATTAAACAATTTACCAATAAATAAATGAATAAAATAAAACATGTGGAAAAATGCTTGGTACTTCTATGGCAGTGCAGGTAATGTATCCCTTAGTCTATCAGCTATATTTATTTTCTATACATGTCATTTCGAAACACATGTATTTTATAATGAACTTTCTATAAGGATCAAGGATGGATTGTGTATTTCTGCACTTCATCTCTTCTGCAATGAATTAAAGAGATAGTGATTAATGCCATGAGCCAAAATAATTGACTGTAATAATAAACTGACACACACACACACACACACACACACACACACACACACACACACACACACACACACACACACACACACACACACACACACACACACACACACACACACACACACACACACACACACACACACACACACACACGTGCGGTTCTGTTGCTGACAATATGAAACTGAGGGTTTAATACTTGCTGCCCTATTTTGGTCAGTTCATATATTTAATTCTTTCTTTCTTTCTTTCTTTTATCTTCTCTAAGCACCCCATTTTTCCCTTAATCCCCTTTCTTTTTAAACTAAAATAGCAGATATACAAGCACACATTGCGTGCATGCCTTACCAGTTTTTTTTCCCATAGTGGAGATACGGTAGCAACACTACTGTACACACTGCGATCTACACATAGTCTAGATTGACTCTTGTCGGTAGGCCTATATAGGGCACAGGGATTGACACTAACACTTGCCCGCTTGCCTGGGGCAAGTAAAAAAAAATGGTGGGGCAAGTGAAGACTGCTACCTGGTTGCCCGATCGGGCAAGTGTGCAACTTAGTCCACTATAACACAACACAAGATAAATTTGTCTTGAAGGCAGTCATTGCACTCTGCTTCTGTGTCTTTCCCTGCTTTCTAGCTATCCACAATTCCAGGCTGGATTTGGGAAACAAAACAGGCAAATTAACATACACATCAAAATGACCATTAATCTTCTACATTCTCTATAGTTGTGTAGACCTGGGCTAATTAAGATGATGAATTTTAACTCTTGAGAGTGTAAAAATGAAACCAAATGGACCCGCCAGGGTCCATTTGGTTTCATTTTTACGTTCTCAAGAGTTACATCTGGTTAACTAACTTAACTGGGGACCACCTGGAACCCTCTCAAGGATATATTTTTGGGGGGCAAGTGACCATGACCTGAGGGCAAGTAGAACCTGACTTGCACTTGCCCGATGGGCAAGTGCCTCGGAGACCTTAGTGTCAACCCCTGGGGCATAAGTAGGCTAACCTAGTTAAGGGTGCCTCAGACAGACAGACAGACATGGCAAATGTCCAGCCAGGCTAAACAAGACAGAGGAACATTTACCAAGATTATAGTAGTGTAATGAGCATGTCTGATGTCTGAGAGAGGAGAGCCACATGAGAGGAGGAAACTATATCAAAGCAGTTCAAACAGAGAAGCAAGGATGAATGGACGGATCGATGGAGGCGAAGAAACAGAAGAAATGGAGACATGAAAGGAAGTAGCTTCATAAGACAGATAGAAGACCACCCTGTCAGACATTATCAACTTAGCCTCTGATCATCATCAATGATCCTCACAACACTTCACGTTCACTAGTAACATAACATCAATATTGTAGGTATGGTGTCACACAAACTGTGAGAGCCTGTCTGGTTAAATAACCTTTTTCTCCTTCTTTCATAATAAAATAACAGGTTGTTCACTAGACACTAGACCAGGGCTGGGCAATTATTTTTCCCAAGGGGCCAAATGAGATACATAAAATATTGTGGAGGGCCAAGACTAAAGGCTGAACTAAAGTCTGCGTAATATTCATTTAAGATTTAAGATAAAAGTAAGAGTAAGACCAACCATTTTGACACCAGGGAGCTCTATTTAGTCAATATTTGAGCCGCGGACCACCATTTGATGACATGTTAGCCCCACAGACCCCAAAACTAAAGATTTCTTTTGTTTTTCTCCACAATACCAGGCTGAATTTTACAATCAAAACAGGATAACATAGATAAAAAATGACCATTCTTTAACATTGTCTGATTGTAGACTTTGGGCTAATTCAGATGATGAATATTTTAACTCTTGAGAGTGTAAACATGAAACCAAATGGACCCGCAAGGGTCCATTTGGTTTCATTTTTACGCTCTCAAAGAGTTACAGCTGGTTAACCAACTTTCCACATTTAACTGGAACTCTCTCAAGGACCACTGGTGGTCCCCGGGCCGGTCAGAGTCAGCCAAAGGGCCGCATTTGGCCCCCGGGCCGCATAATGCCCAGGTATGCACTAGACAGTGGCGGTGCTGAGTGCTGACCTAAGTGTAGCAGAGAACATGAGAGGGATTGGAGGAGAACGATAGGCAATACAGTGTGCCTGGGTATATGAGGGAAAAGAGGTTGTATTAAAAAATAAAAAAAAACAGTAGGCCTTTGCGGTATTACTTGAGTTCCATCTACTGTCCGTCTCAAGGTCAAGACAGAAACATGCTGCCATGCTGTTTTTACTAGAGAATTCAGTGGGTGACTTTGTAAAAAAACTTTCTTCCCTGGTAACATGATATGCATATGCACACTCTCTATGCCAACAACATGCCAACAGCACATTGTCCACCAAGGCCTGTCTGATCCTGATAGGAGGAGACCCCCCATTTTGCCACCCAAACTAGGGCTTTTTGATCCCTGTGGTTCAATGGGGACGTCCTTATTTTGTCAGTACACTCTATAGGATGTGAATTAAGTGAAACCACTGAATATACCTTTATCACACAGCCCCAGAGGACAGGAACAAAGAACAGGCTGATGGGAGCAGCAGCCAATGCAAGAGGATGCCGCCATCTAGTGGCGTTACTCAGTATTTACGTGGCCACCCCTCCACACACAAGACATCAACAAAATGGAGCCCGTGGCCCGGCCATGACAATGAATGCATGTCAGAAGATGTGGATGAACCACTGCACACAAAGAGAAGTTATTTAGACTAGATCAAAAGAGAATATTAAAACAGAACAATGTTAAAATGAACGTATCAATATCTTAACCAGCAGACAAATCCTGTTAGAGTGTTGTTTTAATTTAGGAGTAGCAGTTAATTTACATCAAAGTGCAATTAGGCCGGATGCATTTAAGCCTATATAATATAGCCTATATATAATGGCACAGTACGTATGTAGTCCATTAAAGCTCTCTCTCTGCCCCCCCCCCCCCCCCCCCCCCCCCCACACACACACACACACACACACGCACGCACGCACAGGAGTAATTAATGGCCTATTCTATTCTACTGTGCTTTTTATTATTAGGTACACTTGCACATGACAGGCCTACATGCCTAACACACATTGACAAGCATACTTGTCTACCTACAGACATCAGATTCATTATGCACCAATGGGTTTACACACTAGTGTCGCCTATATACCAGCTGTGTGTCACTGCACAGAACCTCTGGTGGTGATGTATCTAAACTATGTCACCTCCTCGTCAGTCCGAGAGTCTGTGTAAAATTTGGGTCATATCCCTCACACTTCATTTCCTGCATAGTCTGTGCGAGTGTGTGTGTGTGTGTGTGTGTGTGTGTGTGTGTGTGCACGCATGCATGCATGCATTAGTTACGTGTGCAGAGCTTCTGTCAAGATGTGAGTCCTATTTCAGACGGTTTCCGGACGTCGCCGAGTCGCCTAACAGGCCCAGGGCCTTGGAAGAGACCACGCCAGCCATGACTTCAGACTCACAGGCTGAAGTAACACCCACACACTCTCCAGTCTCTTGTTCTGTAATGGAAACATGACTCAGACAGCAAAATCCTCAGTGTTCCTTTGACTCTCAAGTGTGTCACATGTTACCCCTCTTCACTCCCAAAGTTAAAATAACACTCACGGTTTTGAGTCCCACTGGAGAGCTGGGACCAGTAGTTGTCAGGAGATAGTGTGATGTTCTTCAGATCACTGTAGGGCGGAAGGAGGGAAGTGTCACTGAGACAAAAGCAGCACAAATAGGTGGTTTGGAGCAGGGGTGGACAGTAAAACAGTAATACAGTTCATTTACTGTACTGAGAGCAGCACATGTACATTTCTTTTTAGTAACTGCACTTTAGAGAATTTTTTTTCATAATTCTGATTTCACGCAAATACATTTCAACAGACAAATATTGTACTTTTGTTTTGAGTCCACTCGTCGTGATGCGATACAAGAAACTGTGCAGCATATTTTCTTTGTACAGTACAAGTACCATCATTTTAACCAATAAACAAATACGACAGAGCACTCTAACTTTATCTAACTTTGACAGTACAACTGGGGTTTAGTACTTTGTACACTGTTTAAGAGCAGGATATGCTCTAGATTTGACAGGAGCATGTTAGACTGTTGACTGCAGCAACAGCCTGGATAGCGCCAAAACAATACCTCCTAGCTCTAAGATGTGCGTATGCGACGACAACAAAAGATGACTTCAAGCTGTCATTTATTTCAACTATTTGTTTAACTACGCAGTATGCACAGATCGATTATTACCGACAACAGAACACTGGAAAGCACTTTTGTTCTTGGTGAAGCCAACATTAGGTTGAGAAGCAATCTAGGACATTCAAGAGCGTCAACTTGGTCTAAACTGATGCCAAGACGCATTCTGTAGAAAACTTCACCCAAACTAAATCAACATCGCATGGCACGCTTGCAAAGAAAAACAACTCGAGACGGCACATTCGAGGAAAATTCCCAGGACTTATTTTTATTAAGAGAATTATAGAACATAAGAGTGGGAGCAGACACCTGCATTTGTCAGAGAATAAGGATCCAAATTCACGGTTTCTTTAAAAGAAAAAAGGTGTGTTTTAGAAAAGCTGACGGCGACAGCAACGGATGGAAAACGGGAGCTATGTCACACGCAGGGTCGTCTAGGAGACAGGTCAGAAGGTCGTCATCACTGTTCCCGGAATGTTTCACATGTTCGTCTTCCTCTTTCTTATGGACAACACTCTTTTTTTGTTTGTTTTTTCAACACGCTTTTTTTTTCCTTTTCAGTTTTTTCTTCCTATCTTTTTTAAAACACGATTCAATGATAAAAACAGGAACATGAGACAGAAGCAGGGAACTCACTGCACATTTAGAGGTCTAGAAGAATCACCCATATAGCATGGTAGAACCGTTAATAAAACGTGAATAAAAGGTTGAGCCGTAGCAAGAGCAGGGCAGGGGACTGGGCATTGGGGCAGGGCTGGGGTTCTAATCGGCGGGTACGGGGGGTGTTAAAAGGGGGAGGTGGGTAGAGAGAGAAAACACAGGAATACACAACTCACAACATAGCCAATCCGGCAGGGACGCACTTTCTACACCAAACAAGCCTTCAACAATCATGAAATGCCATTTAAAAAAGATTTTAGTGTGTTCATCTTGCTTGCAGACACTTGATATGACCACTGCAAATCTGCAAGGCGCTCCATATTTCAGCTTTTGCTTTTTTGTGCTAAAAATCTGTACGGATACTTATAAAATCATTGATAAAAATATTCCTCTGTTAACAATACGCCTTGGAGGGAAACCATGTGAGAGACTTGGAGGGGGGCTGGCTGGCTGGGGAGGGGAGAAGGAGGAGAGGAGAAGGAGGAGGAAGACGAAGGTTCGGCAGTGTTGCTACTCAGACTTGGCCTCCTCTTTCGCCTCCTCTGGAGCTGCCTCCTCCTGCAGGATGAAGAGGAGGAGAGGACATGGTCATGAAAGAAAACAAAGCAACTCTGGTGTCCAACCGCTCCCATTTGTCACCACTCATTTCTGTATGCAACATTGTAGGCAATATTTTGTATAAAACTTAGAAAATCAGTGTCTGTGTGTGTATATATATATATATGTATACATATGCAGTATAGATGATTAAAGCATGTTATATCTATGCACGTGTGTGTGTGTGTGTGTGTGTGTGTGTGTGTGTGTGTGTGTGTGTGTGTGTGTGTGTTTTGCATTCACCTCATTGGTCTTGGCCTCTCCATTCTCAGAGTGGTTCTCCTCGTTGGCCTCTGCCTCTGCGTTCTCCTTTGCCTTCTTGGTTTTCTTGTCTTCTTTCTTGTCGTTCACTACCTTCTCTTTCTGCAAGAAAAAGGCCACAGAGAGGGTGTCTGTGAGAGGGCTGTCAGGCAGGACAGGAAGACAGGACTTGATGCTATATACACACACACACACACCGTCTTACCTTTGCTGCCTTCTTAACCTTTGGTTCCGCCTTGGGTGCCTGGGGTTTCTGCAAAAGAACGCAAATTGTGATTTTCACTTTCTCCCCCCTTTCTTTTTTTTAATGGGCTTTCATAGCCTACATGTACTGGTAAGTTATATTCCGGATTCATTATTTTTGCTTGTTTAATACTATATAGTATTGTATATAAAGTAATTGTATAAACATGTCTATACATCTATTAACTGATTGTGTTGCTTTACACTTTGTATATACTGTGCAATAATGTGTACATTTGCATATTTGCTACTGTACACTGGAATGCACTTACCTCAAGTCAACTCAATTTTTAATTAAGTAAGTATTGAGAGAAAATAAATTGATTTATGATCTTAGTGGATCTTTTCATTTTGCCACCAATCTGGTATAAAATATGAATGTATAAGAGTGCTGCAATTATTAACAACCACTCCAGCAGGTCTCAAGTTGCCCTTACTGAATATAGAACAGATATTGTATTGCATAAATGCTGTAATTCCGAGTTTATGTGCATTAATATGCATATATGACATTATATGCTTCTGTAACAGTATTTTCTAATATTTAGCATATTCTAGAGCAATTATCGGAGTTTTAAAGTAATATTGATCAATTATAGGATCTTACTTGTGAAAATAATATGTTTGATGTTATTATTGGTGAAAATTCTATATTACCTTGTAATGTTTTGTAAAACAACTTTTGTAGTTGTTTTTATGTCTCAAAAAGCACATTAATTCTTTGCAAAGTTGTAATTGGTGTTTTAATTTACTTTGCCACGTTTTTAACTGTGTGCATGTTTTTATTGATAGCATTTAATCATGTAAATAGGTAGAAATGAGCTTTGTGGCCTCGAAATGTGGTCCTTACCGCAGATAACCGAGCTGATCTCCTCTGGGGCTGAAAAAGAAAAAATAATTTAGATTTTAGGGCTTTGATTCACACATAACTTCTGCCTGAACACTGCACATGCAAATGGGACACATTATCTCAAATCACTGGAAAATCTCATTCATATTTGCCAAAAGTGGATTATAGCAGATGTAATGGGTGTTGCGAGGTGCAGTGGCTTCCTACCTCCTCCTTGGCCTCACCATCTCCTCCCTGTTGATAAAAAAAACACAAAGATAACAAATTTAGTCAAAATGTAAGAAAATGCTGCATCGTGACACTTTCCCTGTCTGTTATAACAACAGTAAACCCTTGCCAAACACTCTGACTGTGTTTTACGAGTGGCTGTGAGGCAGCGAAGAAAACTTTCTCTTTTCACGCGAAAACTCTAATTTATTTTCAATAGGCATTGTTTTAGATGTGTAGAGGCATGACATAGTGGTCTATTGCATCATTTCAGAAACACACTTTGAGGTGTGAACTCTGAGAAGCCATGGACCCCTACACCGGGGCCACGGGGCCCACGCGTCTCTTTACCCCACTCTGTTCTTTCCCTCATTCAATTCATGGAGCTCAGATTTGAAAGCTGGCGCGGGAGCTTTATTATAAGGGGGAGGGACCACCCGGAGGAGACTCTCGGGCTCCTCCAAGCGGCAACGGAATGCCATCGCAGCCATTTGGGACTACGAACAAAGAAAGAAAATATATAATTTTATCGAAATGCGACGGCGAATGTCCACTTTTAACGTCAAAATGCAAAGTAGGGGCACTATTGCATTTTCTGGTGACACTTTCGGGCGGTTTTAGGGGCCGATGTGCGATAAGTCGAGCGTTTTCTCTCGGGCAAGGAAAAGGTAACGGTAGACAAGAGCTGCAAAGCATGGCTGCTGCTTGTGCTTTAACTGCATGGAGACCGAAAGACTTCTGACTCCCCCAAAGGACAGCGGCTCGCAAGGAGAAAAACACGATTTATAAGGCGCACACGATCAGGAGAATATCCATTCAAACATACAAAAATTACAGATTATATATAGAACACAGGCAAAAATCCCCAGCGACGGAGACGGTTCATGATTCAGGTTATAATTAAGTAATGTCTCGGAAACAGGGGGGATGTCTTCATAATCATTTTTGCATTGCATTCATAGTCGAGATTCCGATCTAAAGTAATTTTTCGTCGCCTCGTCAGAATTACGTACCTTTCTCTTGGGCATGTTGAATGTGCTGGAGGGTTTTTTAGTTTCGTACAAAGTAAAAAAAAAAATGTGTTATTTTTTTCTGTGTGTGTGTGTGTGAAGTGAACGCGGGGCTTTTTCAGTGCATGTGAAGACGGGTGTCTTATGCTGGGGCAGTGTAGTAAACACACAGAAACACAGCAGACAGACACCACACTGGTTGAATGGGGGCAGAGCCTTGGAAATACAGAGTTACGCCAACTCCGTTTACTTCATGGGGCCAGTCCAATGGCGGCTCCTCTACATAGACTTGTATTGGATTAGTGACAACTAATAGTGACAGCCGGAAGTTACTGAATGCATTGGAGCCTATGGGCTCGCGCGAGTACATGAACCACGTGACCAGACTATTTTCTGTCCCCTCAATGTCGCAACTCTGCCTATTTCTAAGGCTCTGAATGGGGGGAGGGGTGCGGCCAAAGCGCCCGATTGATGGCTGCCATAGCCAATGGCGTGGCGCCATTCGGAGCCTGCTGCAGAACACTTGGGAGTTTTTTTTTCTCCCCTTCTTTAACCCGAAACTAGACGAAAATAGCCGATCATTGGAAAACAGCCGATCCTCAAGCTCACAGTGCGTTGCCTCCACGACGCGTTCATACGGATCCCACCTAAGTTATTATTATAGGGAAGCCCCGCTGTGATTGGCCAGTAGTTGCACAGTTCTCGTTTTTGCAACGGCTAAACTTATCCACATAAAACGGGACAGGTGTTTCAAAATGTGGAGTGATAGAGGAATGGTGGCTTGGTTTGTTTTGGAAAAGGATGGGATTTTGGAGAGTTTTACGCATTTAAAGGATATAGATAGACGGTGGTATGTCAGGACTTCCTTAGATGTCGTCAATTAAGGAATTACTATAGCCTAATAAAGAGATTAAAGAGAGGTCCCTCATGGAAGTGAATGATGGCATAATACAAATTCAAAATATTTAATTAGGAAGAAGATGAGAATGATATCAGCAGTATAGCGTGGTAATGGATGCCTTTCAACTGAATAAAAAATGTATAGAAACCAAACTTTTGGTTTCTAAATTACAAAAAAAAGAATGGATTCAGGTCAGATGGGGAGGGCATATCAACAATAAACTACCAGTTCACATAGGCTATATGGAGGGAGTTCTCTTGGATAGGAAAAGATAGTAAAGATGGTAAAGATAGGAAGTTTTGGGGAAATGATAAAGAATCAGTTGCAAAAGATATTGGGCAGCAGCAGAGAAGGCCATTAGCAGGAAAGGGGTTGCAGACAGAAGCCCCAACTAAAATCAGTGGGAGAGTTGGTTGAGGACATTCAAACTGAGGCTACGGTCCATAAGACCGGATGTTTGCTGATGGAAATGGACAGTAGGAAGAACTAACGGGAAGGAGAAAACATGGGGTCATACGGTTGACTGTGAGATGATGATGATGGTGTGTAACATAAAAACAGACAAAACCCATCTGGACCTGCACCTCACCATTTTTCAACATATCATACGTTGTATTTTCAACATGATAAAATCTGTCTATAAAGACTAGGCCTATATGAGAGGGACTTGCGAGTGTTGCTGACGGTAGTTGTGGAAGTTGTTGTATTTCAGTCCCCAGCGAAACAACCCTGTTCAGTCCTCACTATAGTGTCTTGACTTGTTCACTCTTATTTTCAGAAATAATTATTTAAATGAACAAAGCAGTTTGCAAAGTGTGCAAAGTGGACACAATTCCATCTTTTAAACCTTTACAACAGCTTTACGAGCACAAAGTGAGAAATGAAATGTTTCTGCAGGGTATATACTGTATTTTCGGGAGCACTGCGCCACGATTGGCTGAAAAATGGCAACTTCCGGGGGAAGTTGACAAACCTAAAATCCCGCCCTTTGATAGTTGCTCTGAGGTACCCCTCCAATCGGCCAACCGACCATACCCTGGACGACTGAATTCCTGGACCAGGGTACCCCAGGAATTCATTTCGCAGGGCTGATGTAAGCCTGGAAATCGAGGCCAGTGTCTTACAGGAGGGCTGTGCATGGCAGCAGGGGCGTTGCCAAGGCTGGGCTAGGCCCAGGCCCATGTATTTTTGAACCCGGTACAGCCAAAAAATAGTGTGTAAAATTGTAATTTATCAACTGCACAAGTAGGCCATTGCCTACTTGTGCATGAGCGGAGCGAGCGAGTAGAGAGCAAGTACATCTCCAGGAGATATAATCTCGATTTATAGAGATCGCTTAATTACGTCACCATTACATCGCTCACCCCCCTCCAATCGCCCAACCGACCATACCCTGGACGACTGACCTCCGACCGTGCATCGATCGCTTAACTTGTGCCTGCTCCGCTCACACAATTAATAAAAAATGCATTGATGTCATTTTCATGGTGATATTAGCGGTGCTGTCATGGTGATGCAGATAGTGCAGGAAAACACATAGGCCCTGCAGCTTTCCATGATCGCAAAATCAAAGGCTGAAATCAGCCTGCGGAAATCAACACGGCCTGCGGAATAGTATAAAAGTTTGTCTCCCTACTTATTGGGGGGAGGCATATTTCACTGGACGTGCTGCAGTCACAGAAAAAACGGTCGCAGGGCGTCTGTAAAACATGACAAAGTTATAGGTACTAGTAGGTAGTAATACTATAGGTAGGCCTACTATAATAAGGATACTTGTACGTGGTTAGGTGTTTAACAATTTCACAATGCATCACTCAGCAGGGTGAAATAATGTCTTCTGACTTAGTTAGTTTTGTTTCATAACATTCTAGGTTGTTTTTAATGGCCGCATAAATTTAACTTTTAAGCCGTGGCCAGGTACAGGAAATGCGCTCCGCAGAACATTGACTTTTTCCACATAGAATGACACTGTACAAGAACTAGTATGTTTTCATTTGGGTCATATAGCACATTATAATTATCATAGCTGTAATCTGATAATGACTGCACAATGTACCTATAAGAGGTGGATGGGTGCCTTAATGGACAACTTTATTAATTTGTATTTATTTATTTATTTTTCCAAATGCTAAAATCACTTAAACAAAAGAAAGCAGCAAATGAAAAGAAAATAACACCTTCTATTTTATCTGTTAATTTCTCTGAATAACAACATGAAACATGAACCCTGGTTGAAAAAAAGGAAGGAAAATACAGTTGTCTTTCAAGTAAACTGCCCCCAGAAACTTCCAGGAACTTTTGGAAATGCCACTACTTATTCGAGAGTTGGCAACACTGGGTCTATCCGTCTATGCCATAACTAAGGTGGAATTCATAATCAAGCCTCCGAGACGTGCGGTGAGCTTGCAGATCGGCGATTTCTTTCGGGGGCGCGACACCGTCGTGCGACCGGAGCACAAATCTACAGGCATTTTGGAGGAACCGGGTTTTTTTTTTAGCTGAATGCCCCCTTGCAGAGAGACGAGAGGAAAGCCCATGGAGAGTCAGACATAAAGAAAGAATTAAAGTATTGCAACATTTCGTCGCTGCCTCCTCCTTTAGATGTAAAATGAGCGCAATGTGTCGCTGTATTTGTTTGTCTATAGTTATATACGCGTGTCTCCCCTATTTACAAGCCACGAACCGCATACTGGCGCGGTCTGTGCATTTCTTGCAGCCGACCTTGCCTAGTTGCATTGTATTGCAATGACTTTATGTCATTGGTTATAAAGAACCGAACGACCAAAACGCCCCCAAAAAATGACGATATTTTTTCAATAGCTGTTGTGAGTCCAATATGGCGCCCAGTTCCTCTGCCGACACGTTTTTTGTTTGTCAGTCGAGTCGGCTTTCCCTAAATTTCATTTGAAGAAAAGCCTGAGGTGATGTCTGCGCCAGGCGCCACTAGGTGGCAGTATTGGGCCACAGACAGGGGCAGCAGAAGGCTCTATTGAATACATTTTATAACTCCCATCAGGTGTCGCTTTGGCCGAAACAGATCTACACTACAGCAGTGCTTCTCGCTCTATTTATTCAGCTTTTGAGCAACCGTCATCTGATGAGGTTTGATTATATAGTCTGTCATATCCAAGACTATATTTTCTTTCACCCCACAAAAAATAACATTTTTCTACATTTTCTAATTGTGGGAATTTATTGTAAAGTTACCTGTACGGGTCCATTTGGTTTCATTTTATACGTTCTCAAGATTTAAATGTCCAATCAGAGAGGGTCCATTTGGACGCTTCACCTGGAATCCGTCCAAGGACCTGGTGGTCCCAGCCAGGACCACTGTTTAAAAAACACTGATCTACAAGGTGACAACGCCGTTTGATCGTGCAGCTTGCTAGCTCTGTATATCAGTCGTTTTTTCGAAAGCGTCACCCTCCCTCGGGTCGTACCCAGCCTCGCTTCTCCTGGTACCACAAAGAGCGCACAACTATTTAAACACACACACACACAGCGGGGTCTTCCCCTCATAGTACAGACAGAGCCCGGAGTTCCGCAAAGTCAGTTCACTTCATGGGGCCAGTCCAATGGCGGCTATTCGAGATAGTCTTCTTGAGAACAGACTGACAATGTGGGCAACAGCTGCATGGACAGCGCACGCAGCTTCTGCCCCCTCGATGTCGCAAGTTCGCAACCCTTTTCCTCTCTTGTTCTCCAGCCAGGCACACAATCATAGATGATGCGGATGTTCATATTATGAGCAACACACACACCCATGCATACACTAGGCTACTATACCATAGCCTACTTACTAAGTAGGCTATGGTCTTACACTCATCAACACTAGGCTGGCGAAGATAGGTTACACTACTACACTACACTACACTACACTACACTACACTACACTACACTACACTACAGTACACTACACTACACTACACTACACTACCAAACTATACTACACTATACTAGGCTACCATTTTCAGTTAAAAGACTTTTATGAGGCAAGGAAAGCATCAATAATGACACCAGTTGTTGTTGAAGTTGCAACAGACATGCAGCATTCATAAAGCTAAAGGTCTGACTCAGAGAGTTTTCTGTTTTCAATGATGAAATGCTGTTGGTTTAGTGGTGCAACAAAGTTAGTTAGTAGCAGACTAGCAGTAGTAGCCTAGTGTTTCAAATCATTTTAAATATAACTGGCACTTTAATTTGAAATATCTTTGAAATTTAGGGGGGCATTGCCCCCCCCCCCCCCCCCCTTCATGCCCATGCCTAGACCCGCCCCTGAGAGAGACAGAGAGAGAGGGGGGCGGGGGGAAGGAGTTGAGGGGGGTGGATGAGGAATGCGAGGTTCGCTCATCCACTCCAGTGTTCGGCTCAGTCAGTGGGAACAGACCAGCCCAGACCAGACGCCTTTGCGCAGCAGACAATCTGCGCTCCGCTGCTGCACACAACGGACGGGATCAATCAGGGTTAGGGACTAGGCTCTCCTTCAGCCATCGACTCGCCGGGGAAGTTAGTGTAATAACTGTTATTGTTGTTCTTGTTGTTATAGCCCAGTGGACCTGCAGCGGCAACGTCAGAGATCGAACATGGTGATCAAAGTGTACATCGCTTCGTCCTCTGGCTCCACTTCGGTAAGCAAGCAAGCAAGCAACAAAAGACAAGCCTTGACATCTCTACGTTTCGTTGTTATGTATGTGTAATGTTAAAGTAGCATAAGGGCTGCAGCGCAATGCTTACTACTGTACTTTACTACTCGGAGCACGAAATGATTTCGAAGTTTTCCGTTTCGCTGACTGATGGACCCATCAGATGGTCCACTGACTCATCAGAGAGCTTGGTGTGACTGCTGCCCTTTATAACAGAGTGTCAGACAGGGAGTGGTGGTCTCTCTCCTCTCCTCTCCTCTCCTCTCCTCTCCTCTCCTCTCCTCTCCTCTCCTCTCCTCTCCTCTCCTCTCCTCTCCTCTCCTCTCCTCTCCTCTTCCATCTCTCTCCTCTCCCTCCAACTATCTTTGCTCTTAAATTGTGAAAGGGAGGAAAAAATAGAGTTCCTCTCAGTCGCAAAGAGGAAGTCAGTTATGTGGTGCAGCTATAGTTGACAGTTATACTCTTGTCTGGGCTCTGGGGGGGAACTCTAAATAAGGCAGCAGCAACGTGTGTGTGTGTGTGTGTGGGGGGGGGGGGGGGGGGGGGGGGGGGGGTGCACGCGCGCGTGTGCCACTTTGGTCAGTTTTTGTGAGTTTCTTTGTGTGAGACTTTAGTCATTTTCACCCAGGAGTTTACTTATTTTGATGCATCACCCAGTGGCATGTTTGGATGAGCTGCATACTGCCATGGGTGTGTGTGTGTGTGTGTGTGTGTGCGTGTGTGTGTGTGTGTGTGTGTGTGTGTGTGTGTGTGTGTGTGTGTGTGTGTGTGTGTGTGTGTGAGAGAGACAGAGAGAGAGAGAGAGAGAGAGAGAGAGAGAGAGAGAGAGAGAGAGAGTCTGTGTGAGTCTGTCTGTGTCTATGTGTATGCACAGTATGTATGTATGTATATGTATTTCTGTATCTGTATGTACACTGTATATCTCCTTCTCCTGCAAAATTGCAAATTGCAAAATTGTCCATCATCCGTCAGGGCACAGTGGACAGCAGTGGGTGAACATGCAGCTGAATGTGGAAAACTGCACCACCAGTGTTTACAGCTGTTGACAAAGGAAGTACAGAGAGATAGAGAGAAGCAGCGAGAGAGAGAGGGGGGTAGGTGAACAGAAAGCCAGATGTAGAGCCTTGTGATACTGTATGTGCTAATGGGAGGGAGAGGGAGAGTTAGGTGAGAGTCAGATGTATGCCTAGAGCGTGATGAGATGACCTAAAATGTATAATGGGCGAGAGAGAGAAGCCGACTGTAGGTGAAAGTCATATCAGATGTGTCCTATAGACCTGCGCAGTGACGTCACCGCCCCGGTTCCGGAAGTGTTTTCCCTATTCATTTTTCTCACAGACTTTAAAAAATAAAATAATAATTTATATAAAGACGATTTCGCCACGGACAAAGCCAACTCGGGTTGTGACAAATCACGATGATACACACAATATCATCATGTAATATCTAATTATTGATCGTCCCAAAATATTGTGTGTGTCATCATGATTTGTCACAAACCGAGTTGGCTTTGTCCGTGTTGTAATCGTCTTTATACAAATTATTTTTGAAAAGTCTATGAGAAAAATGAATGGGGAAAACACTTCTGGAACCAGGGCGGTGACGTCACTGCACAGGTCTATAGAGCCTGGTTATGTGACCTAAAACATGCTTATGGATCACATGTCGATATTTGATATGTCTCCCATATGTACTGCTTTCTCTTACTAGAGACATGCACAATTCAACAACAGAGCCTTTGTACTGACATCAGTCTTCAGACTTTCATTCTAGTGTATAAGGAGAAGATAGCAGTAATTACTCACACGCATCCTGTAAGAGGTCCAACCTGTTGTGCATTCAGAGATGCTCTTGTGCATATTGCAACAAGAGGTTATTTGAGTTACTGTCGCCTTTCTGTAGCTTGAACCGGTCTGGCCTTTCTCCTCTGACCCCTGGCATCAACAAGGCATTTTCGCCCACAGAACTGCTGCTCACTGGAATTTCTTTTTCAAACCATTGTCCGTAAACCCTAGAGATGGGTGTGCGTGCGCGCACGTGCGTGCGTGTGTGTGAGTGTGTGTGTGTGTGTGTGTGTGTGTGCGCGTGCGTGTGTGTGTGTGTGTGTGTGTGTGTGTGTGTGTGTGAAAATCCCAATAGTGTTTGACACCATCAGCCATGTCACAAATTCTATATGATGTTGTAATGGATTTATAATATAATGAAAATCTCACAATTGCACAAGAGAGATAAGGTAGATTCATAGGGGGAGTATTTACGTGTTTGTGATTCTGAAGTTTGTAAACAATTCTTTGCCTGTGATGTGTGGAGGGACGGATGCTTGTTTTGCTTCACATGAATTGACAGTTCACAACGGTTTTCCAAGTCCGGATGCACACTATACTCGACGTGCAAGGCCATTGGCTGTTTGGCAATCTGGTGCCTCACGAGCCTCAAGGCCTCGCTGACAGCACAGCACGCTTGCCTTTATTTCAAGTGATTTAACAACTTAAACCAGGGGTTTTCAACAGGTGGTCCGGGGACCACCAGTGGTCCTTGAGAAGGTTCCAGGTGGTCCCCAGACTAAATCATGGAAAGTTAGTTAACCAGATGTAACTCTTGAGAATGTGAAAATGAAACCAAATGGACCCTTGCGGGTCCATTTGGTTTCATTTTCACACTCTCAAGAGTTAAAATAATTCATCATCTGAATTAGCACTATTTAATTAAGAAGTTTACACATGTTTTGTTTGGAAAATCGAGCCTGGAATTGTGAACAAAACCAAAATAATTCTTTAGTTTTAGGTTTTTGGGGCTAAAATGTCATCAAATGGTGGTCCGTGGCTCAAATGCTGAACAAATAGTGGTCCCTGTGTAGCAGGTGGCTACAGCCTCTGCCGTGATGGCCTCGAAAAACCAATATCTGCCCCCGGGCCAAGAGGATGTCCTCTTGGTCTAGTGGTTAAGATGTTGGACTTTCACGCGGGAGACCCGGGTTCGAATCCCGGGCGTTACACCTGGGATCAAAAAGGTTGAAAACCCCTGACTTAAACCACAAAGAAGACAACATGTACTGGTATGTTTTGCCACAAGGCTCACAAAATATGGCAGTAGTTTAAATGTTACTAGGGCCTTACCCGTTGTGAATATATGAACACCAAATGATGTACTCACTGTGTGGGTAATGTGAATCCTTCATCACATTATGTGATGAAGGATTTGATGAAGGATTGCTTTAATGCACACGCACAGACACTGCAATGGCCAGTCATAAAGTGTGTGTGTGTGTGTGTGTGTGTGTGTGTGTGTGTGTGTGTGTGTGTGTGTGTGTGTGTGTGTGTGTGTGTGTGTGTGTGTGTGTGTGTGTGTGTGTGTTTTGGTATTTGCACTGCCCCCTGTGGCCGAAAAGGGAATTGCCAATGTTAAGCGAATGGGGAAATTTAATTCACCAATAAATTCATTATTAATCAACAATTTGTTAATTTGAAAAAAGGGCTTCATCAGTCTCTTCCTAATGTTATGGTCAATGACTGTGTGAAAAATCATAGTGATCGGTGCAGCCAGTGATGAGTTATGCTCGCTTCAGACATTCATTCATTCAGACGGACGGACAGACAGACAGACATTTCCTCGATTATAGTATGGATATAGTTGCTAAACTGTGCCCAACTGCACAACATACACAGAAGTCAGCTAAAAAGAAAACAACAAAAAATGAAACCCTTGTTTCATTGTGGTCCTCTGTATTGGCAATGGCATACACCTCCTTACACTTCACCCCTTGCCCCTGTGTGTATCGTCTTATGAGCTCACCCAGCTGTCTCACAGCCCCTGATTTCTCTGGTTCCACCCAGAGAGGAGGAATGGCGGTGATGCAATCCTCCAGACCTTCACATACAGTAAGCCGTTGCAAGTCAGGAGCAGGCTCTCTCTCTCAGGCCCGCTGATGCATAATGGCCAACACTCTCCTCACATGTTTCCCATTATAAGAATGCATTAAGGAAGAAGGCATATGAGATTAGAATCATTATTATACATTATATCCTTGATGTATACTCGAGGAAACCATTTCTGCCGTTACATTTTTAAACAATGCCTTCCTAGCCCCTTGCTTCTACCTCTCTTGCTTGTACTGCTGTTTCCAAACAGTGCACTGCAGACCAACTCTCAATTAAGATAATAATAACACTCAATAAACTTTGTATGTTTGGCACTTATACATGCTTAGTATATTATTACGTCTTATTTGA
Source organism: Benthosema pterotum (assembly GCA_039105355.1). Taxonomy (NCBI): domain Eukaryota; kingdom Metazoa; phylum Chordata; class Actinopteri; order Myctophiformes; family Myctophidae; genus Benthosema; species Benthosema pterotum. The sequence goes on from CM076984.1 coordinate 41,433,021, forward strand.
ATGAGTAATAGATTATTTGAACAAATATTTGTAAATCTGCAGTGGTTTGAGGTTTCTTGTTCCTGCACTTAGATGTACAGTAAATGTAGATACTGCTGTTACTGTTGTGTAACATAAGACACCTATTAGTAGTACTGACTGAAGCCTATACATGCATCTTACTCAGCAGTAGCTGTTGAGCTTGGTCGGTGCCTGGCATGGTTTACTCCAGTGCTAGCTTAGTGAGACATCACACACAAAGGGGAGGGGAGAGGGGTACTTAGTATATGTCAGATGTCAGATGATTGAACAGAGACCATATCTAGTTGGACAGAGTTGAGAAACTTTATTGACCTTACTGTAAGTGACATTTGCACAGGCTAAGCAGCAGCCTCAAGAGACAGGACGGACCGCTTCTTAACCACTGAAACTCATCTCAGCATCTGTATTCTGGGCTGTGAGCCTGTTGTTGATTGACTATTTTCAGTTTAATGTAGAGCGAAAATAGACTTAAAGAGTGGACTACCAGTCAACAATGTACTGTATGTGGTTTAAGTGGGAACAGAACATCATGTCAATGTGCTGTGCAGGAGCAGCGATACTCATTGATCGGTCTCTGTGGCGTTGAGTGGCTGTCTGTCTACCAGGAAGCACTTCCCTGCATCCACATGCACGCACATGCTTTAGCCACTTTGAACCCTACTATGTGTATGGACATGGGCCAAAATAGCCAGCTCTATCTCAGAATTGGAATCAGTCTTTATTGTCACATCGCAACTGGTGTTGCGAAACTTGTGAAAGCTTGTCAGTGTTACAGTTAAAGAACTTTGTTGTTGTAGAGAAACAAGGAAGGGGCCAAAAATTGACCTCTGGCCTGCTGGCCAGCATAATTGCTATTTCTTTACACATGCACACACACACACACACACACACACACACACACACACACACACACACACACACACACACACACACACACACACACACACACACACACACACACACACACACACTCTCTCTCTCTCTCTCTCTCTCTCTGACACACACTTAGCAGAAACACAATCACACAAACCAAGATATATGCATGCCTGTACAACACACAACAGTTTGACCATTTCAGAGCACTTTGCCTTGGTCGGCAGGCAGGCTGTGGTCAAGGAATTATAGAACTATAAATGAAAACAATCAGGGGCAGGCAACACACACAGTGCTTGCACGTTATAGTAAAAATTGTATCCATCTGTCAGATAAGAATCATGCAGGCGTGCCACCCCCCTGATATGTAAACAAAAGTCCTGCTGTTTACACAGCATGTCAATTCATCACATCTAATCCACTCTGAGACAGGCTAATCTCTTCTCTCTACACTGACACCAACTCACCAGAGACACGTTAGTGGATGATTGCCACACAGCCTCCCATATCTATGATTCAGACATAAATTACGATGACATCTATTTGGGGAAAAAGACAAGCTGAAGATGTCTTCATTTACACTCCCATCACACGTCAGTGTCGCTGGCTAAAAATAACATATTTTTTCCAGGCGAGCTTCAAAGGACTCAGGGGGAGCAGCTGTCTTCAATTCAGTTCAATTCCATGTTATTATTCAGGTTCCGAATCACAACAATTCATCTCATGACACAAAAGGAGCAGAGACCCAACATGGTCCCACCCTGAGCAAGCATTGACTTGTGACAGAGGAATCCTTGAGCAAAACATACCCCTAACTGCTTTCGAGCAGGTTGGTGCCTTGCATGGTTTCCTCTGAAATTGGAGGATACCCAGGCTTTTATTTTCATCTGTACAAAAAGTGAAAGCTTGGGGAAACATATTGGCCACCCTGGTCTAGTGAAAGTCAACCGTCGCTCCAAATAGTGTGACGTTCTGTATTAGTATGTAGTGCTACACTGGGGGGAGGAGGGACCGGGGCTGACAGGCAGAACGACGAACCTATTAGTTTGTGTACAAATCTCAGATGCGACCCACACCTCCTACAGTAGCATGTTAGCTCAGGCTAAATGGTGGATGACCGTCGCCTGACATGGCGAGACTAATATCACTGATCTGCCAAGTCATAGTCACATTTGAATTAATATGACTGTGTGTATGAAGTGGTGAACAAAGCATGTTGGAGAAAGCTGCTATAATAACCTTTTACCATTTTAACATTAACACTTTAGAGTTAATGTAACTACAATTGTACATTGTAGTTACACTCATTGACAGTGCTGTCTGAAAGGCAGATGGTAGGCGATAACCTCCCAAGCAGTCACAGCTCCACAAACATGGGTGTTAATCGAATCTGTGCTTACGGAATGGTGTGATCAGATTTCACTGTCCAGCTGTGCCTGTTTGCTAATTTAATCACTCCGGTGTGTAGCTAAGCTAAGCTGGTCAACCTCACAACAGCATGTAAAAAGAGGAGTTCTGATTCTGAAAAAAAAAAGTATTTCCTCAGGTCCCCCCTATCCCATCCACCCTCCCCCTAGCCGAGGGAATGATTCCAGGAGGAGGGAGAGTTGAAGTTCGGCCAAGGAATGCGAGATATTAAAAACATGACCAGGCAGACCAGTCAGCAGCGGTACTGTTCCAGCGGTGCTCCAGACGGTTCCACAAGAGGTGCACAAGAAGTTCTTTGACCAAGAGCACAGTGGAATCATTGTTCGGTGCTAGAATGCACACTTTTGCTCTTTTTGTTAGAAATTTTAAAAAAAGGACGTAAAATTTGACCGAAAACATTACTCATTTGACCGAAAACATTACTCATTTCCCATTTGACTAAGGGCAAAAAAACATTAAGGTCTACAGGACATAACTCAACAACAAAGCAATAGTAATAATAACTAGCTTGTTGAGCAAAGCGTGGGCGATAAAGATGACAAACTACTACTAGTCGAGAGAATACAGTAGGTGTCTTTTCGAAGCAGTCATAAAAGAGTCCAATACGCACACATTTCTGTGTGTTGTTTACTACTGCTGTACATCCCACCGGCTCACCTGCCAGTGAGGAGCCCCCACAGGGAGCACGCAGAGAGCCTCCATGTTACTGTACTCCTCCCACCCCAAGCTGATTATTACCAGTTCAAAACCAGGTGCCTTTTATTTGGTGTATTCCTGTGAAAATGGGCTGTAATTAATAATTATTCCTGACGTTTAAAAGCATATATAAGGCCTTGACTTTGGTTCTGTAATCCCAGTCGCAGCGTAGTAGCGTGAACCAAAGCGCTTTGTAATATCACTTGAAGAAATGGTGTCATCGTGACTCCCTGGAGATGCTGCTAGAGTTACAGCTGATTCTGTGGGGTAGGGTTAGGTCATGCATCCCCTCCCCCATACAGAAAAATACATATTTTATGTCTGGAAATATACTACTGTACTGTACATGGAAGCGATCAGAGAAAAAAGGTGTACTGCATATGGGCAAAATAAGGAGCAGAAATAACATTTTGACTAGTCCTGAGATGTGTCTGTGTATGCATGCAGTTATTTTTCCCTTGTTCTTTTATAATATAGAGAGCAGGGGATGTCATGCAGCAAAGAGTCCGGTTGTCCAGGCATGGAACCGGTGCCGCGCTGATTAGAGCATTTTGCGCATTTCGCTTCACTGTTCCCAGTGAAGCAAACTGTGCACGGTTTGGTTCCTGCAGCATCCTGGCAAGGCTTTCCAAATGCAGTTGAGATTTGAGAAAAAGATTTGGCAGGCTAGGCCCTCGTGTGGCACATGCTGACAGGTGTCAGAGCAAGCTGACAGGTGAGCCAAAAGCGAGCAGGCCATCTGATTTAGTTAACCATGTTGTACAGAATAGGTTATCACCTGAACCAAACACAGCACTCTATCTAGGTTAATATCTCTGGAACTCCAGTACTTGGCAAACATTATGTTATTTACTGACCTGTTGCAGCATACAATGAATAGTGTTAAGGCTGTAGCTGCTGATGTAATACTAATGATGTAATACTATCTGAAAGACCGTATGTGTTTCTGTTACTTCTACTAGTGCTACTCCCACTGTTGTAATAGACACCAAATAAGCCTTAGGCTAATTACACCATGTGGCTCTGTACAATACTACGACTATTAGCTTACTACTATTTCTAAAGACAATAATGTGTTTAATAAACTAAAAACAAACTAAACTAAAATATTTTTAAATGCAGAGGAAAACAGCTATATCAACCTCATACACATGGTTGATGTAATCAGCGGTATTGATGTGAGTTACTACATGTTCAGTGTATCAATCAATACGTACTAATTCAGTACTCTTGACCTCGTTTCATGGATCGATTGGATTGGTCTGGAACAACTGCACAGCTCAGATGAAAATGAGGCTTATTATCAGAGATCTGCTCCCATGGATACATACGTCTGGGGAAATTTAATTAAGCACCAACAAACCTTTGCTTTGATTCCAGTTCATTCCTGATGCCATGACCATTCTAAAGTATTTGCATTGGATCTATGCATTGATTCCACGCTGTTTAACCCATTCATTGAATGTAGATGTCACTACTAGACATATGCAATACGTAGGCAGTTCTCAGGCTGTGTGAGACTATTATTATCCACCCACATCCACACAAATCCTGATCAGCCCTTCCCCTAATGTTATAATTCTATATAGACCTCACTGCACCTTTTTCCTGATCCATTGAACTTGTTACATATTACATAAAATGTCCTGTTATCTCTTTTCTTATCAGGGATCATTCCAGATCCTGTCTTGTGGATACAGTAAAAGCAACATCTTCTATGGTGATGCAATGCTTTTGCGTTGTAACGTCACAGCATGTATTCAAACTGTGTGGGCAGTAGAGCCACACAGATGAGATAACGCATGTAAATCAACAGATAATACAGTTAGATAGACCTAGGTCAAATGAACGACTATGACTCAGTCACCATATACTTCACATTACTGCTGACCGTTTTCCAAAGCTTATCTTGTTTACTGTTTGAGGAATAGGAATTTGCATTAATTTCAGTGGAAATCTACTTGGAAAATCTACTTGAAACTTGCTTGAGATACCCTCGGTAAATCAACACAAAATGTTATTGCACCTTCTCTAAGACCACCCAGTAGTGGTCAGCAGGGCCTACACTGGGCAATTTGGCATTGTCTATGCACAAGCCAGTTTGGAAAGAACTTGAGGCCCTTTCCCTACTTCCTTCATAGGTGTTACCGAGGATAATGATGATAATAACGAAGGGTCCGTTCCCTTATGCCTGGTCAAACAGAACAGAATCAGGATGCTGCTGCTGTATGTTGGCTTTCTGGAAATACACTCTGTTCCTTGAGTGTGTTCAAAATTAGTGTAACTATATTTGGTGTTCCATTAATATTACTCTGAGAGAGTACTTGAAATTAAAAAGTTTGAGAACAACAGCACACTAAAGAGCCTTAATTAGTATCATCGGTCAACACCTGAGCAAAACAGCTAACAATATATAACATATACACAGCTTCGGCCATATATGGAGTACAACACAATGACGAGTTTATACTGGCATGGTCCTCTAACGTTGACAACTGTAATCATCATAACATATGCAAACAGAGTTTGGAGTGGAATAAAAATGACGACACATGCCCAGCTCAGCTCTGATAAAACATTCTTATCAACAGTTGTCATAAATGTTAGACCAGACCAAATTGTAAACAGCTGTCAGTGCCTGTTCTGACGAAGCAGGTTTGGGTTTGACACACAGAAAAGGATGGGGAGTCACAGAGAATTATGTGAGTGTACGGTCTCCGTCCTCCTGAGTCCTGTGATTGAAGACCTGCTGGAATGATCGAAATGTGTTCATTTATACATTTCTATTTTTGTATTACGGGTTCCATTTGGTTACATTTGTGTATTATCAGTTACTGTGTATCTGCTACCTGTAGAATGTACACCCTTATTGAGCCAAAGGGCAATTCAGGTGTCATAGCAGCAGTACAATAGGCATGTAACACAGATACAGTACTGCTGCGTTCGCTCTGGCATACAGTAGACACAAGCTACTATTCTTTTTCAGCGGACACCAGTCCAGCAAAATGAATATACAAAGCTGGTAGTCTACCAAATAAGCTTGTAGGCTACAAAGATACAAAGAATTGTAGCATTGTCGCTTCATAAATTTAGTTGAAACCAGCATAACCTTTTTGTAGCTTTGTAGCTGTGGCATACAGTAGCTTTTGGAGCAACTACAAATATCAAATAGTTTGTATCTTCTTGTTGCTGGCTTCCAAGAGTAATGGTATGTTTGTAGCTACCATTGTGAACACAGCATAAGAGTAAAAAGAATGAGTAGTACAATAACAATAATGAAAATAATTTAAACGCTGTCCTGGCCTTTAGTAACTGCTGCAGAACCTGTAGCTTTACCCTGCTGATATTAGTGCTATACCACCGTATGCTTGTCTGTCTGTCTGCCTGCCTCCCTCCCTCTCTCTCTCTCACTCAATCTGTCATTCTCTCTCCCTCCTGTCTCCCTCTCCTCCCTCTTTCTCTCCCTCTCACTGTCTCTCTGTCATCTCTCGCTCCATACACATAGATAAATGGAGGGGGGGAAATGAAACAAAAGCAGATTGTTTATTGCCACACCCGGCCTAGCCCTGAGACCATGGATGGACGATAATGGACCGGGGCTGTGTCCAAAGCCCCACTAAACTCCTCCTTAACGCAGCAGGCCACATGGCAAACCGCTACAACAGACTGGAGAAGGGAATTCTCGCTGTGCAATTAGAGTCTGGCCAGTTGGGAAGCAAGCCAAGTACTCCCTTCAAATTAATTTCACTTGGCCATAGTACAATGCAAGCTTGTGGTGAGGGCTGGGGTGAGGGGTGTATGTGTGTGTGTGTGTGTGTGTGTGTGGGGGGGGGGGGGGGGTCCATGAGACAAACGAAAGTGGACACTGTCCGTACTACTGGCTGCTTGTAATGTTGGGTTTTCAGGGATTGGGTTTTGTTTCAATAGCAGCGCATATTTCTACCTGCAAGTCAGTCTGGAATGCCTGATCAAAGGGCAAAAATGTGGTGTACATTTATTTACGTTCAGGGAAGTGAGAGGGGGGCGGCTGTGTATATGTGTGTGTGCATGCATACCATATACTGTAAGAGCATGTGGAGAGAGGCGTATCACGTCTTTGACCCTGGTGGTTGAATGGCCATGTGATCTGATGTGATGATTCACAATGATGAACTGATGAGAAACTGAAGCAGACCATTGATGCTCATTGCCATGCCTTCCTACTGACAACTGTCTGTCTGTCTGTCTGTCTCTCTGCCTGCCTGTCTGCCTGCCTGACTGCCAGTTTGCCTGTTTGTCTATCTCTCTCAGCAGTATATGGCATACGGTACTAAGTGTAGGTATTACAATACATAGCATTGGCTACAAAGACAGGGAAGAAAGTGGCATTTGATACAGGCAAATAGCCATATACTGTATATACTGTATGTTATTTATTCAATTATATTTCACATAAACAATAATATCAATAATATCTAGGTGTGTGTGTGTGTGTGTGTGTGTGTGTGTGTGTGTGTGTGTGTGTGTGTGTGTGTGTGTGTGTGTGTGTGTGTGTGTGTGTGTGGCTGTGTGGGCGCGTGCACACAGAGAGGCTCTGTACAGCAGGCCTTATTAGGAGTGTGTTTGACCGGTTAGCTACTCTCCAGTCCCAGCAGAGATCTAACTTCCGTACGGCCTTATAGGGCCATCCTCCTCACACACACACACACACACACACACACACACACACACACACACACACACACACACACACACACACACACTGTATAACTGGAGCAGAAGTGCTCCCATTGTGTTTCCGTACTGCAGCTTGCTATGTGTTTGCAGTGTGAACTTTGTTCTGAGCAGGTCAGATATCTGGTCTGTTTAGTGACATAATAACCACACAATAACACAATATACTGTATGATGATAATCCACCATGATTGTGGGAAGCACACCCCCCCCCCCCCCCCCCCGTGTGTGTGTGTGTGTGTGTGTGTGTGTGTGTGTGTGTGTGCGTGTGTGTGCATATGCACTGTGCTTAGTTTTCCTGTTTATTCTCATACTTTGCAGTAGATACAGTATCATTGCTGTTGGGCCAAAACCTTGTATCTCCACGTGTCAATGGATATTACTTTATTTTATTCTGTAAATGCTATTGCCACACAAAAATAGACAAAGTATAGACAAAAAACAAAATGCTCATGTACAAACAATGTTTTAAGTGAAAGTGAAAGTGGGTCTGTCTGTTTCTTAGCAAAGTATTAAAAAATGCTTGTTGCGAAATATGAAGAACTTCTTCTTTTTCTTCTTCTTATTCACATTTCCTGAAGAGTAACCGTAAATACATGGTTTCCAACTGACTGCAGCAACATCTAAAACAGAATAGATAGGTCAGAACTGTCCTACTTCCGTGTTCCCAGACCACTTTCCTCACTGCTCTGCATACAGAGACCTGCATAGAGCAGAGCTCTCGCTCTGCATCTCAGTGTGTGTGTGTGTGTGTGTGTGTGTGTGTGTGTGTGTGTGTGTGTGTGTGTGTGTGTGTGTGTGTGTGTGTGTGTGTGTGTGTGTGTGTGTGTGTGTGTGTGTGTGTGTGTGTGTGTGTGTGTGTGTGTGTGTGTGTGTGTTATATAAACAGTACACCAGTGGTTCCCAAATCTTTTCATGTCAAGGACCCCTAAAAGGACACAAGTCAGCCTGCAGACCCCCCATTTTAAAATACATGCCATGGACTCCCATAAGGCAATATCTTTATGTGTCTAGCAGTAATTCTAAACCTGTTTCATTTCAAGGATGCAAGTTTTACCTGCATTAGGCTAGGGAACTCTAATTTAATGGCATTTCTATGTCTGGGACACCAGTGTAAATCAATGTTAATTTAACTCTGAGAGTAAAACATGGAAGCAAGGATCCCTTTGGTTCTATGTGGAGAGTATACATCTCAATTTGGTTCCAAACTATCATTTAGCTGGGGGTTCCCGGACTGCACTATGGATACCATTGATATGGACAGTCTCTCTCTCGCTCTGTTTTTGTACGTGCATGCCTAGTGCATGTGTACATACGTGCTTGCGTGTGTGCAAGTGAGTGGCCAGCCTACGTGTGTGCTTGAGTGACTGTGGGTTTACAAAGGAAGTCGACATTCAGTTCCTCAACATCACGTCTAGTTCCTCGTCTTACTTCTGTCTTACAACTATAGGGCAGAAACTAATTATTTATTTCATATCAGAGGTTTGACTATATATATACTGTATATGTATATATGTATATATATATATATATATATATATATATATATATATATATATATATATATATATATATATATATATATATATATATATATATATAGATAGATAGATAGATAGATAGATAGATAGATAGATAGATAGATAGATAGATAGATAGATAGATAGATAGATAGATAGATAGATAGCATTGTGATTAGCCCATGATTAGCTCATGCTGGAAATATTTGCAACATCCTACATTGATCGATTTGTTGATTTATTGCATGAATCGTTTTAACCGTACTTACATCCAAGTGATGCATTTCCGCATGACCAGATGGTATCTTAGTAACAGCCTACCACTGATGTGTCTGTGTGTCTGTCTGCTGCTGTCTGGAGGGCAGAGAGAGGAGAGGAGGGGAGAGGAGAGGAGAGGAGAGGAGAGGAGAGGAGAGGAGAGGAGAGGAGAGGAGAGGAGAGGAGAGGAGAGGAGAGGAGAGGAGGGGAGGGGAGGGGAGGGGAGGGGAGGGGAGAGGAGAGGAGAGGAGAGGAGAGGAGAGGAGAGGAGAGGAGAGGAGAGGAGAGGAGAGGAGAGGAGAGGAGAGGAGAGGAGAGGAGAGGAGAGGAGAGGAGAGGAGAGGAGAGGAAGTGGGAGGAGACGGGGCAGGACGGGAGGGGTAGGGAGGGGTTGGGAGGTGAGGTGAGGTGAGGAGTATACCCTTAGATAGCCTTTTGTTTAGTTTCTGTATTGTTTCTTTTTCGCCTCTCTCCTCCTTCTCCAAAAGAACAACAGAGCTTGCATGAAATGAATTTCACCCACTGTTTTACCCCTGCAAACCTGCGATAAAGATTGTGTTTGTGATTCTGAGGAGGGGCACTTCCTCCATATGGCCTCAGTGAAATCATACAGGACATAGATAGACCTTCTGCTCGGATATAACGCTGAAATCATTTCACATGAATAGAACAGCTGCGTAATGCTAATACATAGTATCATATGATTTCAATATATTATGGTAGCTTGTAGTGAAAATCTGAGTGTTTCTCTAACACTTAGAGGACAACATTTATTTATGGCTAGGTAGGACAAACACAACGACCTGATATGGTCTGGCCCATGTGTGATTTCTGCTCTAGAGGCGTGGGTTGTCTGTTCTTTAGTCAGTGAATGAAGCTTGTTTTGACCAAAAACGCAATATTGGAAAAATATTCTGAGATAAATGTATTTTTGTAGATCTTTTTTTTGAGGCAAATGCTGATAGACTTCACATCCGGTTCATTTCCAGTTGCATCCGTTGTGTAGCAACCAAGAACCATTCATAAGTTCCTGAAGAGTACCATCTATTGTAATCCACTGAAAAGACCCTAAGTGGGTCCCAAAGTGGGGTCCAGGCCCAGGGACCCCCAGGGGTACCTGAGGCGTTTCCATGGGGTATCCAGCTAAATGATAATTAGGAGTTCTGATCCATAAGGTTCTGAGTTACAGACCCCTATGGTTACGTAGCTCAGAGAATGTACAAACCCTCCGGCTCCATTTGGTTCCATTTGTACACACAGAGTTAAATTAACATTGATTTTGAAATCAAGAAATGTTATTAAATGTCTGTATAGTTAGACGAATGCAGGTCAAAGTTACGGTCCTTGAAATGAAAAAGGGTTTAGAATCACCGTTAGAGCCGTAAACATCTTCTCTTATGGTGGTCCCTGGCATATATTTATCAAATGGTGGTCTGCAGGCCAATTAGTGTCAATTTGACTTGGCATGAAAAACCTTGGGAACCACTGCCTTATAGGACACACCATCTTTATCGGTCAATATGTAAGACGGTTGTTTGACAAAGTTTATTACATGGCTTGAATGAATGCTCCAATCAGAAGCCAGCGTTTTGGTCACATGAACGGTCACTTATGTCACAACAACAGACTGCTCCGCTCAACAACAGACCTCCCTGCACGGACGAACGTAGCCTACACAACTGCAGATGAATAAAAGTAGCCTTGTACTATTTCTGTCAATGAGGAGTTATTTATTAATGTATTAAGCCATGTAATAAGGAAACAAATCACCGGTTTGTTGGGTGTTATCCCTTACCTAACCAACTCCTCCCCCCTGTCCATTGACCCCTTCCCTCCCTTTGCCTACACAGATTAAGAAGCAGCAGCAGGATGTGATGGGATTCCTCACAGTCAATAAGATAGAGTTTGAGGAGTGTGACATTGCGGCCAACGAGGACAACAGGAAGTGGATGCGGGAGAACGTTCCGGAAGAGTGGCGGCCGGCCACAGGGAATGTCCTGCCGCCGCAGATCTTCAACGAGAGCAAATACTGTGGGGTGAGAGGGCCACACACACACACACACACACACACACACACACACACACACACACACACACACACACACACACACACACACACACACACACACACACACACACACACACACACACACTGGTCCCCACCATTTGAAGCTGACATTTTGAGCTTTTCCGGCTGATGGGGTGGTTGAAACCAATATATGTCATTAACCCAAATGTTCAAAAATGTTTGTATATGTATGCTTGTGTATGTATTTACAGTATATCGAACATTTATATCTTCTATTGTTTGAGAACCACTGTTCTAAATGAACGTTCTACAACGTAAATACCAAGAGCTTTGTGAAAAACACACGCTATAGCTGAAACCTAAAGTGCGGGTGCGCCGTGTTTGTTTAAGGAAAGCATTTATGCTTTCCCGCTTTTTAATGGGTTGCGACTTTGAAGCCTGATCCAGTGTACACACTTTATTGTTTGGACTTTCGGTAGAATAACGAAGCCATTAATTGCATTCTGCATCCAGACATTCTAATACCATCCAATAGGTCGCTTGACAACCGTCAGCCTGGAGGATGTGCTGGATTGAATGTCACACACACACACAAAATAAATATTGTGCTTGCTCATATACTTAACAACAGTAGGACACAGAGGGACATGTTTGTGTAAGACAAATACAGAAGATGAGAGACAGAGCGAGCACAAGAGAGAGATTATAGACTATTGTAATGCTCCTAATAAGGGATAATAATGATAAGAGCAGTGAGAGCACATTCAGCTAGTCAGTAAACAGACAGCACCTGGTGGTACATTCTCTGTTCTCTCCAACAGGCCTCCTTAAGCAAACACCACACACCCGCTCGCGGGTATCCAACAATAGAACCCGTCGTATACCTATAGCCACAGCCGCTGACCTGACCTGACATCTGTTTCACATTAGCATCCCCAGAGCTCAGAAATTCAGGGATCCAAGTAAACCGATCCCAGATCGATGGCCGGCCTTCGCTTCGGAGGCCCTTCTTAATTTTCTCTGTCTCTTTTCTGTTCCAGAACTATGAGGCGTTCTTCGATGCCAGAGAGGAGAACAGTGTTTATGCCTTTCTGGGTATGACTGCTCCCCCAGGCTCCAAGGTATCTATAAATGCACATGCAGAATATGTGTGTCTGTGTGTGTGTGCATGTGTGTTTGTGTGTCTGCCCCCCCCTCCCCCACATCGCTCCAGAACAGTCTGGATCTAACATCTGTACCACTGAGGACACATGCCGAAAATAGAATGTCGGTTGGATAAGGGTTTGTCCAGAAATAACTATAAATCCGTGAATTTGAAGAGTACCGGATAAAGGATGCTGCATTTCATTAAATGTGATTTTCGCTATTGGTACAACAGGTTTTGTATAACCTGTGGGCCTTGGTCCCAAAAAGTGTGTGTGTGTGCAGATATTCAGATTTTCTGGGGTTAAGAAGATGGTGGTGGTGTCACGTCTATTAATGTGAATGTTCACGATATCGGTGAATTTACATGTGTGATTGGCCAGTTGCTATACCCCATAGCCCAGAAGGACAGTAGGGGTGTGGTGAAAATGAACCCTGGTTTGTGTCAGGGGATGCAGGAAGGGTTGCGTAAGTTTAAACGGTACAAAGTTAAGGTAAGGTAAGGTAAGCCGCTCAACACACATACATGAGAGAGAGAAAAGCAGTGAGAGAGTTGTAAAAACATTCCTGCAGACTACTTCCTGCCTCACTGGATTATTAGGTACTGTTTATTATCATAGTAGCATATGAGAGACATGGTGTATACTGTAAGAGTTATTATTATATCACCATATCCACAGGTTAAAGAGCAGGGAGACAGTGAGGAGAGGACATTTGAGAGAGGTGTATTTCTTCACACTGTTGTCAGATGGAATTAATTTGTTTGCACGTTCATGTTTCATATTGTATTTAAATATGAAAGAGTTCTGCATATTGTCCAGCCCAAATTTTACACACGTTTTATGCGCACACACACACACACATACACACACACACACACAATCTAAACATTGCATAATCCCTACACCCAGGCTGGCCTCCCCTACATTTCCTGTCTGCCGCCACCTGTCTACCGTTAGGGGAACTGCAGGGAGGTCTGACTGTTGCCATAGAAACACTGGGGCTTTCCTGTGTCACATTGTGGCGGAAGAATAAACGAATGCCCTCCATTTTAACACCTCTCTCCCTCCCTCCCTCCCTCCCTCCATCTGTCTCTCCAGGAGGCTGAAGCTCTAGCAAAGAGGGAACAGCAGTAGTTCTACCTTGGACCACCGGCCAGGACTTAGATCAGGACCACAACCCAGACCAGGACCCAAACAGACCTGGACTAGACATTGAAAAAAGAAGAAGAGGAAGAAAAAAAGAAAAGAGAGAGAAAAAAAGATAACAAATAAGCAGCTCCCTCAACTCCATATTTGTAAATGACTGTGTCGTCCAGCTGTGCCTTGTGAGAGGAGGTACCACAGCAGAGCATGATGGGTAAAGAGGAAGTGCTCTGCTTCCTTCCGCTAACCTCAGCCCGCTGCGCTGTCTGGCCTAACCACAGCGCAAAACAACCATTTGGCGTGAATATTAATAAATGGCCTTATAGGCTGCTTACTATTCCATTGAGTACAAGGCACACAAAATGTACCCCTCCACCCGGCCAAACCAACAAATCTGAAATCAATGTGACAGGTATAGGACATATGGTAAAACTAAGCCAGTGATGTGATTCAGCACAACACTCATAAGATGAGTGTTGATGATTGCCAGCGATTCTATGGAAGACGTTACTGCAAACAAAACCTCATTGTTCGACTCCAACCATGTTCTGTTGACATAAGAGAAGCTATTTAGTCATTTAGTTAGTCATTTAGACACCGGCAGCCAAACTTTGAATTAAGGGAACATAGTAAATCAACAGTTCAAACCGTAAAAAAAAAAAATGTTTTAAATTGTAAACAATTATGAACTTGAATCTAAAATACATTTTGTATCCGTTGTACTCGTCTCAGTGGATAAATGTCTATGATAGTTATGAATGAAACATCTCTGTGGTGTCACAGTTCAAATCCTCAACACCTCCTGGAGGAGAACTTATCCCCAATTGCCTGAGGTCTTTTATTGCCTTCATTTCGTCTTAATGCTGTTTGTCTTTGCAGAACTGTTTTCTGTGAGTCATATTAAATGAGAATACAGGGCCAGCCCGTTCTTTAAAAGGTAGCAGGGGAGTGTGGGATGCATTATATGAATTTGTATATTTTTTTGTATTGTTTTAGGGAAGTGAAAGAGAACCGTTAGATTTCCTGTAAGCTTTCTGTTTAACTTTGTGTTGGTACTAAAGTCAACCTCAAACCTTACATCTGCGCATACTGTATTTCCTCAAAACCAAATCAAACAAGAGATCTGATTCTAAAAGACTTTACCCCGTTCTTAACTGTTTTAATAACAGCACCTTGATGCCACGAAGTGAATGTGGCCCATACTGTTTCTCAATGAAAAGTGTTATTTTGTATGTATAATAAAAAGATTGTGTTTACTGACGCTGACTTTTACTGGTTAGTACATAAATCAAGCTGTTTATTTTCTCACTCTTTTGTTTCTGTGTCCCTCTATTAAACGTCTGGGGGAATAACAATCAATCAATAACCAACCGGACTCCGAAATATATGTTAAAATAATTACTTTATGGTCATACATGCTAGTGTAATTTTGTTAATAACGATAATTGCACTTTCAAGCAACTGCAAGACAAATACAGAGACTGTATTTCAGGAGGTAGAGTAAGGGAGAGTATCGCCACTCCCGTTGACTCCCAATGCTAACATTGAAAGCATAATGCATGAATGTTACTGTATATTACAACAATCATATTAAGACGAATTGCTGACAATCCTAGGCCTACTTCCAAATAACTTACCTTCTGCTAAGGAGTGTTATGAGAACGTATTGTACATGACTGCATCAATACATCAATATGTTTATCACCATTCAACAGTTTCAGTTCTACTGTAACATTAACAAGTCTTACCTTATAGGCTATAGATCGTTAATTACTGCATATTATTTGTAATTAGACCCAAAGTAACTTAAAGTAAAATGAACTAGGTTTATTAAATAACACATTAGTTCTAAAAGGTCTTACAATAGGCTATGTTATTTCATATTACCCCACATGTGCACGTAAGTGTAGTAATGATAGAACATGACTGGATTTCGTTTTGCAATACTTAAAAAAAAATATTTGCATGTTTTTATCCTTTGTATGTATACATATGAAACCACAATGCACACCTTAATATCTTACTGTATTTTCCATGTGAGTTTCAGTAGGTTGGTCAATGATGGCTGCCTGTCCAACATTGGTTAATTGCAGGGCCCACCCCTCACTGATGTGTGTATTAATACCTGCGGTGTTGACCTGATGAAGATGTGACTGATACATCGAAACGTTGTCACTTTTGTACTTGCACCCTGTATTTAAATTAAAGGCTTGAACTGTCTGAGCTGCTCCACTGCCTCCCTTCTCTACTGCTACAAGTCCTGCTTCTGAGATGCACCAGAATGGCCTGCGATTGGAACTCCCGGGTGTTCATACTACGCAGTGACCTCCTGGACGGCCACTTCTCCTCCGCTGCCTGCCACTCTCAAAATATGTATGGGCTGTCTTCATTCCAAGCGATCAGTGCTAACACAGAAGCACAATCAGAGACGCTCTCCTTCACAGACAAACAGGGTGCAAGTATAGTACCGCAGTCACATTTCTGCAACAACTGCACACAGCCTTCTTTGCAAAAGACAAAGTGGCTGCTGATACTTTCCATGACATCACTACAAAAATCAGCTCGTCCTTAGGACAGTTTGTGAAGGACTTACAAACCTACAAAATAAAAAGGTTTGCCCGTGGCCGTGACACAGAAGACTATGTGGATGGCACCATATACGCCTGGCATGGGAAAAGAAAACACTTCAGGATAAAAATCCGCCCTGGCTCGTAGATCTTCCGGGAGCAAGTGAGGGGAAATCATCGGATGACACACAGACCCAAAATAGGGCGTCCAAACGCCAACGGGCCAACGCCCTCTCCAACCCAAAAGGGGGGTAGGAGAACCCCCAACATGCCGGTCTCCACGCAACAGAATGTGATCAACCACACAGATCTTCAACTCACCAAGGCTGATATCAACATCCTTGGCAAAGGATGCTACTTTGCCCCTACCAACAACACTGACTCTTTCACTCTCAAGGTAGACACCTTTAAGTTCACCCGTGCATTACATTTAAAACATTTTTTCTCTAAGCCTAGTGCTAACAATGACACTATGTGTAGCAATGTCAATACAACTACTGTCACTGATGTGAATGAACCTGACAGGGAAGTGACTCCTTTCAAAAAGAAGTCTACTTTTCTGCCCACTTTTAATCTGAACCCTTCTATTGTTACTTTTGGTCAGTTAGTAGATAGAGATCTGGCCAAACTATGTCAAACCAACAAAACAAGAATGTCCAATTTGACTAAAAGCAAAATGGAAGCCCTTCGTGGTATAGAATCCAGGACTGATATAATCATACGCCCAGCAGATAAAGGGGGCGATGTGGTAGTAATGAGCTTAGACAAATATGATCTGGGCATTAAGTCCCAACTAAGTAATTTGGATCATTATACCCCCCCCTGCCCGGTAACCCCATCACTGACATCAAAACGACTATAGACACCTTCATTGCTGTGTCCCACACAAGGGGTTTCATAACTGACAAAAAAATCATCAGTCCTGTGTTCTACAGTGTGACTAAAGTACATATATCCACCATTGATCCACCACTTCGCCCTATTGTGTGTATTGGCAGTATAACAGAACCCCTACCCCAATATGTAGACTTTTTTCCTAAGAAACCATGTTCAATCTCTACCGTCATACTTAAGTGACACCACAGACGTTCTGAACATCATTGCCAATCTTAAATGTAATGAAGATGCCATACTGTCCAGAGCCTCTACACCTGCATACCGCATGATGTGGGGTCTCACATCTATTTCACACTTCCTGAATAAACGTCCCACTAATGTTTTGCCCCCCTCTATATTCCTGGTGGGTCCTAGCAGAACTCTATTCTATCCAACAATTATTTTAAATATGCCGGTAAATACTACCTCCAGTCTCAAGGCACTGCCATGGGCAGTGCATTTGCTCCCTCCTACGCATGCCTCACCACGGGTTTCTGGGAAGAGAAAGATATTCATAACCCCCAGAATAACCTCTTCCACTCTAACATTGCATTATGGCATAGATACATGGATGATGTTCTGCTTATATGGACAGAAAGCTTAAATGAGTTCAATCTGTTCTTCACTTATGCCAACTCCACCACAGATTACCTGTTGTTCACTATGGAGCATGATCCCCACAAACTTAACGTTTTGGATCTCACCATCTCCAAAGGGGACAATGGCAATCTGGAAACCACCGTCTATAGAAAACCCCTCAGCAGGAACACACTCCTTAAAGCTGACAGTAACCATTCAAAATTCTTGGCCAATTCTTACGGCTATGGAGAAATTGTAGTTCCACCTCTGATTTTAAAAACAAGGCTACAGAGCTTACTCACCGCTTCTTGAAGAGAGGCTATGCCAAAATGGACCTCGACTCTGCCTATTACAGAGCACTATGTAGTAGCCGTGAGACCCTTCTACATAAAAAACCCAAAAGTCATCCAACAGACTATGTTTCTCCACCCCATGCCGGCAGCAGGTTCTATTAAAATATAATTCTAAAACACATAAATCCGAAATCTGTATTGACCCTCCTGAGAGTGTCAATACAGCCTGAGAGATCGCCTGGTGCACTCGGATTTGACCCCTGCACCCCCCCCCCACCTGGCTTCCAACCCCTCCCCAGGGTTTCTACAAATGTGGGAACTGCGTCCACTGTTCCAACTCTTCTAACGGCAAATACTTTACACATCCCTGCACGGGTAAAAGATTCAAAATCAAATCCTTCATCAACTGTAATTCCACACATGTGGTCTATCTACTGTAATGTGGGCTGGCATATGTTGGCAAGACAAAAAGACCTCTTAAGGTCAGAATTGGGAAACATAAAACGGCTATACGCACTGGCAACTTAGAATATGCCATGGCCAGGCATTACAAACAAGCTAGCCTAACCCGAAATGATTTTGGCCTTGGGGGGGCAGATCGAGCTGATCTGATTTGATCTCACTAACGTGTCGTCATCCCCGGCCCCTCCCGCGCCCGTCCACTGCTGTTCTACGTCACATCATTTAGAGCGACGCCCACCCCGGAAGGTTGACTCCCCCCTCTAGTAACAAGTTAGTCCAGGCTTTCCGTTTTCGCGCAACATGAACGAAAATGAAAGCCTGGGTGTCGAGGCTACATACAAGCCAACCACGGCTCCCCTGCATCATTAAGATTCTCCACCCTGTCACGGGGTGGTGATATCCTAAACAAAGTGTTATGCCGAGAGGTCTGCCTGCTGGATACAAACTCTAAACCCATGGGCCTCAATGAGGAACTGAAACTGTCCTGTTTCCTCTAACTTCAGACCACCTCAAGTGCCACCTCCAGACGACCACTCCGGTTACTTCTGCTTTGCTGTCCTGTTCTGCTGTCCTGCCATTGCTGTTTTCCCACCCCAGGGGACCTCATCATTACCTGTTGTATTGTTTATCTTTGGCCTCTCATCAATATGTGGCCCTCAAAGCAGACTATTTCCAGACCTATCCTCTTCTGCCTTATTTAGTTTTAATATATATCATTAATTTTAAAAAAAATCTTGAATGTACTTGAATCCATGCCGTTTCCCAATACTGTTTTTATCCTTTGTATATATGGAACCACATTGCACAACTTAATCTCTTTTTTCTATTTTCCTCAATATTTTCCAAAGACTGAACTCTATGTCAATATGTTTTAATCTGTTTTTTCAGTAAATACAGTAAATGCTCAGTAGTCCATATTTTGTTGAAAACTCTGCATTTGGCATCAGTCTTTCTTTTTATTTTGGCATGAGTGGATATTTTCGACAGGTGACAACGAATCTAACAGGTTGCCAAATATGGGGTTGTATGTGAATAAACAGACATAAAAGAAAAACAGTTATAGTTCATGCATTTCAAATTTCCAAGTAACATTGACAGGCCTAGAGACTAGTGCTTCACATAAGCTTCCACATGCGTCACAGATCACATACCGTCTGACAAGTTCCAGAAAGGATGCACTGTGATTGAGGGTGGCGTTCGGTGCCTTTTGCAGTTCCAGCACCCAGGAAACACAAGGCTGCACAATACAGGACAAATTAAGGCCTATTGATTCTCCATTTTAAACAGAAGGTTCAGATCCTAATTAGAGATTGTGGGTGGGTCGTTTCCATGTATATCTTTTTACTACTTCACTAGCTTAGGGTATGTTCTTACTCAAGCAACCCACAGGTGTTATTAAGCCATACTACTATTAAATTCGAAAAAGTGTTCAAATAGAAACCTTTTAGTTGTATTATTAAGAACTAACTTTACCTTTAGATGAAAATGTTACCTAATAGAATAAAACTTGAGAAGCTGAGACTTCCGAAAAATATAAGTAATAACTAATACAAATAATGAGCCATTAGACAGACCATGCAAAGAAAGAGTTTAGATAACCGACAGAGAAGCGGTTATCCACTTCTCTGGCGACAGAAGTCTCCAGTTGATACTAATAATAACAATAACAAGGTTACAATAGCAAACAGCTAGGAGACAAACAGATAATGAAGTGCTAATCATGGATTTTTTTCCATGGCAAACGAAATGTATAATACAGATGCAGGAGACATGATGGCATCTGAAAGTCAAGGGTTACATGGTTACATATATTATAGCATATGTATGTAAAATGTTTCACAATAACCCAAAATTTCCCAAAAAATATCAGTTCTGTATGTTCCCTTTGTGTTCATGTGGGCTTTCTCCAGGTGGTCCGACTTCCTCCCAAATCTAAAACACATGGATGTGGAGAATGTACTGATACTCACTGCTCCTATGGTTAGGATATAGGTCAAATGCGTATTAACTTAAACTTAACCAATGACCCACAGTGACATCAAGCATAACGACCTGGGTGCGTCTTTCTGTGATTGACAATTCTCAGAATATCTACGCAAGCATCTGATTCCCTCCATTTACTGATCACTGTTCTCCTTTCCATGACTGTGGCATAGTTTAATAGGGGAAGTATTGCGTATACGGTATTTGTGCATTGGAGCGCAAGGAGGGAGTATGCGTCAACAGTACTGTGAAACAGAAGTGAAACAAACCAGTTGAGCCTTATTATAGCCCATAACACACACAAGCCCAGTGTAGCTTTAGCCTTTGAGACGAACACAACCAAAGAACTGACAATAAGAAGACAGTCAGGCGGTGCCATGCTCGGAGAGGGCTATCTGACGGTGCAGCAATACAAGGACGAGAGACCACTGACCTCTTCTACAAAACGACAAAGTACAAAGCGTCTCTCCAGAGATGAACGAGCACTACCAAACTCAGTCAAGGACACACTTTCAGTTGAAGCAGGTAAAAAGTGATCATAAACTGATCACAAATTAATTTTGCTCCATATCGGACACATCATATTGCTAGGGATGTATTCTAGCTGCTGTTGACATGAATACAAATCACAAGATGATTTTTCACTTTGTTACTAGTGAGTTTTAAACTTTGCGATATCACACCATGATGTTATAAGTAGAATTTGGTCCGGACACAGAGCCTGTTGTGACTGGCGTTATAGTGTCTTTTATATCTCCATTCTAGGCTGTTCACCAATCCTGATCCAACAGCACCCTCAAATATCCAGTTGCTTCGAGACTTCATGCAGCCTCCTTGCTCAATACCCGGACCTCCGCCTGGGGCAGGAGTCAGGGGAACTGCAAAACACCAGCGGAACACTGAGAAGCACTCATGGCAGCAGTCATCACAGCAGTTATCGCAATATTCCTGCTGTTGCACAGCGCGCATCACAGGTGGAGGACCATGGAACCCGCGGGGAGATCCGGGGGGAGCTGGCGTCTTCCCTGTCTGACCAGGGTTACCTGGTGATTGGGACCAGCCTCGCCAACGGCCTGGAGGTTCCTGGGTCCAGGTTGTGCCCAATGTCTAACTCTCTGCTAAACGGGCTGTTGGACAAGCAGCTGGACGAGGTCTACCTGCAACATCTGACGGACAGCTTAGCCCGTTACAACTCTCAGCTTCTAGGGAACAGTCTCCTGCTGCAGGGCCTGATGCCCCCGCCTCAGAGGAACATCGCTGCCCTGGGCATGGAGGACTCCCTGGAGGTAAGGTTGAGAGTTGAGGGGCAGGCGGTGGACCACGGCAGGGCAATCGGTTTTCTGAACACTCTGAATGGACCTCCATGTTCTTCAAACTTCAGCTCACCCATGTTACGGATCTCAGAGGCTGAGAATGCTCAACCGCACTGACACACGCACACAATTGCACACACACGCACGCATTATTCTTCCTCTTCCTTTTTTTTTTTTTTTTTTTTTTTTTTTTTAACAAATGTGAAGGAAATATTGCTTTAAACAGCTGGACAGACGGTGGGGAGAGGGTCACCAAATTATTTATCTAACATTTAGACTAAATGAGGTCTCTTCTATCTACTCCACTGCTGTAGTCCTACTCTTTGGCAGAAATAGCCAATTTACAAGCTATTTATGTGGTTAAATGCACCACAAAACAACTGCAATTGAATGATTACAAACTTTGCCTGTGTCTTAGTTCACAGTTTCTCAAAAGTGTTCTTAAAGCATCTGGTTTACCAAAAGAACAATGCTTTTTGTTTGGCTTGTTGATACGTTGCTTACATTGAATTTTACTGCTATGATATGCCATCTGCTGGTAGTATTTGTGTATAACATCAGGCTCAATGTGCTAGTTTTTCAATGTAGGCAGGTCACATGCAGTGGGTCACTGAAGTTAAAATTCTCTCTTCCATGTATTTTATTTTTTCCATTTGTTTGTTTGTTCTTTTATTTTGTTTTTACTTTATACTTTTTCAGTTCAACATTTCACATCAACCTGTATTTTGACTCTGGAATGAAAGATTAACACAAGTTACATCTTATTAAATAAAACCTATAATTTATTGTTCTTTTTTCATGGGTGCTAGGCCCTCCTAAGTCCAGCGTGTTTGCACAAACCCCTCAACAATGAATTGTCATGCAGTAAACGCAAATACTGATGACGAAGGTGAGATGAAATGATGTCTGGTGAAGGGTGTGCCTCACTTCACACAGGTGTGATTTTTGTTTTCTGTTTTTTTTTTTTCAGCTATTTTTTCATTAAAGTTGACAATAGCAGTCAACTTTAATGCATGTTCAATGTAACTTGCATGTTAATGCAAGTTGACAGGCATTGGACTCTGTATTGATATGATGTAAATATGCCTGTATATTATGTTTATACCTTTTGGTTTGGAGATGTTCAACGTAACTTAAATGTTACCTCTTTTTATTGTTGCTGATGACAATTTCTTGGAGAAACCCCATTTTGATCTTTTTTTTTAAGAATCATTTTATACAATCTGTTTGTAATGATGAATAAACTATATAGTTTTTATAAAATATCTCTCTCTGGCTTCAAACTCAGGAAGGCCAATAGGTCTGGACAGAATGCTATGTTCCAAAAGAAAACCCTGTATGTGGATAGTAGGCTATTTGTTGGAAATACAGTACAGGTTTAAACAAAAGAGTCAGCTTCCATGCTATGATTTCTCAGCTTCATGCTAAAGGTCAGATGCCAGATGGCTATGGCACATACAGTACAGTACATAATGTACATAAACAATAGCAATATCTCCAGGCTATAGCTGTAGATCCAACTACAAGTATAACTACAGTAGTACAAATAAATACAAATAAAATAATTAATTATACAATCACAAATTATATAGTGTTTTTAACAATAAAAGAACAAAAAATAAAATTAAGTAAAATCATAACAGAAAGTTTGAGAATAATAAAATAAGTAATAAAGAAAGACCTCCCTGTACGTTGTGCACAATGTCTCTGTACGTTTCCTGTACAGGAAGTACTTTGAAATATTATTAGATTATGTTATATTACTTTAATAGCATAAGAGGCTTCTGCCTAATCACTATATGATAAACAATGCTGAATATAAGGTCACAAATTATCACACGGCCAATGCACAATCCTACGGAGCCCTGGAGGTGCCATGCAGAAAAATATATTTTAAAAGCGTTCGAACGCTATATTTAGCGTTCGAACGCTTTGTTAAATCGTCCAAACGCATTACAAAATCGTCCAAACGCATTACAAAAACGTCCAAACGCATTACAAAATCGTCCAAACGCATTACAAAATCGTCCAAACGCATTATAAAAACGTCCAAACGCATTACAAAATCGTCCAAACGCATTATTAAAAAACGTCCAAACGCTTTATAAAACATTATAAAACACTGCTGCCGCACTGGGAGTG
Organism: Benthosema pterotum; assembly: GCA_039105355.1. Taxonomy (NCBI): domain Eukaryota; kingdom Metazoa; phylum Chordata; class Actinopteri; order Myctophiformes; family Myctophidae; genus Benthosema; species Benthosema pterotum. The sequence goes on from CM076984.1 coordinate 41,457,062, forward strand.
ACTCGCGGCAGCTCCGGGGGTCCCCGAAGCGTCTTTTTGGACTTCCAGACAGAGCTCGCGCCGAGCAGGGAGCCGAGCTGCGGACCTGCCCGACCGAGGAGCTCTCTCGGTCGGGTAGAGTCGGCCGCTCGCCCCCTACTCGGCGCGAGCTCCGGAGGTCCGAAAAAAATGAAAATGTTTATAAGTCCAGCTCCATCTTCAAAGGGTCCCCGAGCGGCCCCCTGCCCCCGGGAACCCTTTACACCCAAGGATGAGTCAAAAAGCTACTGTAGTTAGCTAGCCAGCATTGGCTAGTGGGAGGCAGTTACCACGTCATAGACGTGTATAGATGTGACGTAGCCGAATCCTCCTTCAGAATCTCCACCGTCTATATACACTGTATCAGGGCCATATAGTAGAAGGGTTGCGACATTGAGGGGCAGAAAGCATTCTGGTAGACTCCAATGCATTCCGTGACTTCCGGTTGTCCCCATTCTCACGCCGAGCAAGGGGAAGAGCAGCCGACTCTACCCGACCGAGAGAGCTCCTCGGTCGGGCAGGTCCGCAGCTCGGCTCCCTGCTCGCCGCGAGCTCTGTCTGGATTGGAAGTCCAAAAAAGACGCTCCGGGGACCCCCGGAGCTGCCGCGAGTCACTCCCAGTGCGGCAGCAGCGTTTTATAATGTTTTATAAAGCGATTGGACGTTTTATAATAATGCGTTTGGACGTTTTTGTAATGCGTTTGGACGTTTTTATAATGCGTTTGGACGATTTTGTAATGCGTTTGGACGATTTAACAAAGCGTTCGAACGCTAAATATAGCGTTCGAACGCTTTTAAAATATATTTTTCTGCATGGCACCTCCAGGGCTCCGTACAATCCAGAAAAAAAGTACAGAAAAATGTTTTTTTCACATACAATATATCCCAATACTGTAGGCTGGACTGCAGAACAAAAACAACCCAGTTGTTGATTCCTCTCATTCCACACTAAATCAATAACTAAATACAACACACTCAATAACCACACCCTACAGTGTCACTCAAATAATTAAAAATGGATGAAATTACAAAGTGGACTCCGAATGTCAGGGTCATTGGCCATGCAGAATCGTACAGCTATTACTCCATTTGCTATGGAGTTATTTGACAGTTGACCAGGCAGACAGGACAAAGCCGAGTCTTGTACATACCAGGCGCGTAGCATGGATCGGACATCAGCCTGGGCCAGTAGAACCCCCCCAGGTTTTACTGGAAATAGATGGGCGCATGGGCCATTAACACCTTTTGTTTTGGGGAACCAACTCCAGTCACCAGGACCAGTTAAACAGGTTTTGACCCATTTGATAACAAAAGGCTGGATGAATAGCGGGACGTCAAGTTGTTTACATCTCAGATCCCCCAACACTAGGCTACTCATTGTGCCTGTCTGTCTGTTCCCCTGAATTCTTGGCCCAAGTGTACTGTACCTCAGCCTGGGCCAGCAAAATAATTCTGCGCCATGGCCCGAATGGCCCAAATGACGCTACGCCTCTGGTACATACAGTAGTTCCACCCGGGGTAGATGAATCTATCGTTTCCCTGCCTGCTCAGGTGCCCAACTCACTATCTCCATATGGAGGGGCGAGAGGGTGGGATTGATTTGCCATGATGCTATCCAGATTTCTCTTCCTAAGCACCTTCGTCTCCTACATACCCTCCGGCGAGGAACCAACAACTGAGCCTGCATGCCTTCCTCACCAGCCTGTTTAGATTGCCAGTGTCCCCTGCGCTGTTGTGTGTGCATCAATCCCAAAGCAGAGAACACTCAACATAACAGTCAGAACATCTACCTTCTCCAGAAGAATAGCCTGCGACACCCCCTTGGTCCGGGCCGGGGGCAGATACTAGACTTTGGAGGCCATCACGACTTTGGTAGCCACCTGCTACACATGATCCTAGCGAACTGACACCTAAAGGCCTATCCATATTCCAGTCTGACCAGTGATAGGTAAAAGATGGCTTTCAAGTGTTAGCCAACACAATATATATTGGGATCGCTAACACATTACAGAAAACAGAGTACATAGAATAATATCTACTGTTATGACAGGGAGGTCCTGCACATCGTTTGACGTGAGGTGTTTTGCAAGATTTGTTATAAATTGTGATCATCAATTGTGAACATAAATAACAAAACATATAAAACATTTCCAACCACCAACGGAAGCCATTTTGGTGGTCACCCCATCACAAAAACTATATGAATAGGCTTTCAGTTGGTCTGTGGTTAGAATGCTCCCTCTGGCTTCTGTGGCACCACAGCCTGGCCACAATAAAAGAAGCCCACAAACAACATGCTTGTGGATTTTGATGTCTTGTTCTAGTGTGTGTTATGTGTGCGTGTGTGTGTGTGCATGTCTCTTTCAGCAGAGCAGACGAAAGCGAATATATGAGCATGTGTGTGTGTGCGCTCTTTATGTAGACGCCCTTTTAACTCATTACTTTTGGTTGGGTATCATTGCTAGCTCAGGGATTCCTGTGCACATTAGCGAATGCATGAGCTCTCACAGGGCAGACTAGTCTGTGTGTGTGTGTGTGTGTGTGTGTGTGTGTGTGTGTGTGTGTGTGTGTGTGTGTGTGTGTGTGTGTGTGTGTGTGTGTGTGTGTGCGCACACGCGCACGCGTGTGTGTGTATGTGTATGTACACAAGCGCTTGTTCGCTCTGCCCCCTATGACTACAGCCCCTCTCCCATTCTTTCAGCCCCATGCAGCCAGCATGGTTACATGGTAGCAGCATGGGTAGACCGTGGATTCACGCCCTGTTCCTCAGTGCTTTCCTGGTGGGATGTCCCGGCCTGACACCCCTGGCGGCTCCGAGGTCAGAGCCCCAGGACCGGATCCCCGACACGATGGGCTTCAACGGCAGCAGCCAGGCCAGCCTGCATTCCCTGGACCTGCCCATGGCCCTGAGGGTGTTCAGCGTGGACTACCACCACGTTCAGGCTCCATTCGAGATCGTGCTGTGGATCATGCTGGCGTCGCTGGCCAAACTGGGTGAGACCTGCTCTGTCTGCTGTGGATTAAAAACCCAACGTGGGGGCCTTTACAGGTCCATTCGGTTATATTTGTACCCTCTGAGAGTTAAATGAACCGCACTAATGATGCGAGTATACATAGACACATGCACACACACACTTTTCTAAAATAGCCAAAACTGGTCAGTCTACATTGACACGTTGAGCTTGTAAATCAGCTATTTAAACTTTCAAAAATGTTTTTCAAGTAAAAAAAAAGGTTAGGCTTAGGGATAAAGGGTAAGGCACTGGTGTGCACCCTTTGTGCATTTATTGATAGATCATGTACTGTACATTTATGTGTAGCCTACAATAATGTTTAGGCATTTTTTTGTATTGAGCTTAGGTTTAGGCTGTGGCTAACCAGGGTCCTGGCAGTAGAGCTTATTCCTCCTCCGGCCCTGGAAGCCAATGCATGGCGGGAGGGAATGGACCCCAAGGCATCCTGGCATCTTAGCATTTCACATGACAAACATTGTTTGATTATAAAGTTTGGTGTTTTCATGTGATTAATAACATCACAATTCCCATTTTTTTAGCACTGGCTGTTTGTTGTTGTGATGATAGTGCTTCTCGGTATGTGCCTTGGCAACATATACAGTAGGTCCCCACCTGCTTCGCACGCACTCCTTTTCAAACACATACACAGTAGTAGGCTATAAGATTCAACAGAAAATAACGCTTGTGTAAACTGAGCAGTACAACCACACTTGTATTGTGATAGTTACTGTACCATATGATGTAGGCTAGTGTAGTGTTCTGTATGCTGTTCTATACAGTACCATTGTAATTGTAATAGTTATAGTGCACAATGTGAAACTCAATGGCGCCACTTGAAGTTGGTCACCCAGCAGTGTTGCAGTTCTTCCTACTCCAAGCAGCCATACATAGGGACACATGTGACCATTGCGAGGCATTGGAGCACGTGTGCAGTGCTCAAGAATTATAATCAAAGGTCAACAAAACCGTCTCTTCCTCTGTCCTTTTGTCTCCCTCCCTCCATCAGGGTTTCACTGGTCAGGTCGGGTACCCGCGGTGGTCCCCGAGAGCTGCCTCCTCATCATGGTGGGCCTGCTGGTGGGAGGGGTCATCTACGGCGTCCGTCACTCGGCCCCGCCCACTCTGAGCGCCGAGGCCTTCTTCCTGTTCCTGCTGCCGCCCATCGTTCTGGACGCGGGATACTTCCTGCCGGGAAGGCTGTTCTTCGAGAACCTTGGAACCATCCTGTGGTATAAAAAATGGATGGCTGTGTGTGTATGTGTGTGTGTGTGTTAAGTGGACCCTTGATTCACCCTATTCATATAAACAGGATACTATATTGACTGAAAATAGGGACATTGGGGGAGAGAGAGTTCATCATGAAGTTTGTCATGATCGGGACTTGAACCCACAACACGCAATTTGAAAAATCACACTGATTTCGAATGCATTTGTAGAAACGAGATGGCCGAGGCAACTTAGAGGCTTTCCATTCCATTGGTTTTCCATTCGCACATTCATACAGGTGCTGGTCAACGAATTAGAATAATTTGAAATAGTGCAATCATTAAATTCTTTGAATGCATTTCTTGTGCAGAAAGCAAATCAGGTGTTCACCGGAACCTGTCCTACTGGTTAGAGTAATCACAGAACTCGTTACCTGTAAAAAATTTGCTCAGCTGAGCTTTCCAAAAGGCCCATTTAGGCCATTTAACTGTGACACTGTTGTTTCATTGAATTAGAATAATGGAGAAACCGTTTCATTGAATTAGAATATGTTTTATTATAATTAGAATCATCACTTTCTCAGTATTTTGTGGCTGCCCCCTTGGCTTGTATGACTGCCTGAAGTCTCCGTGCAGGGGTTGACACTAAGGTCTCCGAGGCACTTGCCCATCGGGCAAGTACAAATCAGGTTCTACTTGCCCTCAGGTCATGGTCACTTGCCCCCCAAAAATATATGGTAAATTTTGCTTTTAAGTTTACTTCCTACTTGGGTGCTATCAACAGGTGGTCCAGGGACCACCAGTGGTCCCTGAGAGGGTTCCAGGTGGTCCCCAGCTAAGTTGGTTAACCAGATGTAACTCTTGAGAGCGTAAAAATGAAACCAAATGGACCCTTGCGGGTCCATTTGATTTCATTTTTACGCTCTCAAGAGTTAAAATTCATCATCTTAATTAGCCCACAGTGGTCACAGACCCAGTGGTCCCTGTCCCTAGCAAAATGAGTTTGGAACCAAATGGACCTGGGAGAGAGATAGGTAGAGATACAGTAGCTAGTTCTTCAAATCGATGCCACGGACAGGGCTTGACACTAACACTTGCCCGCTTGCCCGGGGCAAGTAAAAAAAAACGGTGGGGCAAGTGAAGACTGCTACCTGGTTGCCCGATCGGGCAAGTGTGCAACTTCGTGCACTATAACACTACACAAGATAAATTTGTCTTGAAGGCAGTCATTGCCTCTGTGTCTTTCCCTGCTTTCTAGCTATCTCTACCTATCTCTCTCCCAGGTTCATTTGGTTCCAAACTATAATTTTGCTGGGGTCAGGGACCACTGGGTCTGTGACCACTATGGGCTAATTAAGATGATGAATTTTAACTCTTGAAAGCGTAAAAATGAAACCAAATGAACCCGCAAGTGTCCATTTGGTTCCATTTTTACGCTCTCAAGAGTTACATCTGGTTAACCAACTTAGCCGGGGACCACCTGGAAACCTCTCAGGGACCACTGATGGTCCCCGGACCACCTGTTGAAAGCACCCAAGTAGGAAGTAAACTTAAAAGCAAAATTTACCATATATTTTTGGGGGGCAAGTGACCATGACCTGAGGGCAAGTAGAACCTGATTTGCACTTGCCCGATGGGCAAGTGCCTCGGAGACCTTAGTGTCAACCCCTGCACGGAGACTTCAGGCAGTCATACAAGCCAAGGGGGCAGCCACAAAATACTGAGAAAGTGATGATTCTAATTATAATAAAAAATATTCTAATTCAATGAAACGGTTTCTCCATTATTCTAATTCAATGAAACAACAGTGTCACAGTTAAATGGCCTAAATGGGCCTTTTGGAAAGCTCAGCTGAGCAAATCTTTTACAGGTAACGAGTTCTGTGATTACTCTAACCAGTAGGACAGGTTCCGGTGAACACCTGATTTGCTTTCTGCACAAGAAATGCATTCAAAGAATTTAATGACTGCACTATTTCAGATTATTCTAATTCGTTGACCAGCACCTGTATATACGTTGCGGTAGAAGTGGGTAAGTGTCTTGCTCAAGGACACTTCGACATGTACACCAGAGGGATTTGAGCAGCCAACTCACGGATCACTGGGTGTCCCGCTCTACCTCTGGAGCCATAGTTGCCCAATTGCCCCTACTATAGCTCTGAATCTGATGAAGACTCGGTAGTGTCGAAACATGTTGGCTCGGTTTACTACACGTTGTAAACAAAGTACCTGCTTTCATATCCACGTACCTCATTTTTTAACTTTTTAACTTTTGAGTCCTCGGATCACTGTCAGAGATCCGAGGACACTCACTGTCAGGGACACTGTCACTGTCAGGGGTTGACACTAAGGTCTCCGAAGCACTTGCCCATCGGGCAAGTGCAAGTCAGGTGTACTTGCCCTCAGGTCATGGTCACTTAACCCCCCAGGTTCCAGGTTGTCCCCAGTTAAGTTGGTTAACCAGATGTAACTCCTGAGAGTTAAAATTCATCATCTTAATTAGCCCAGGTCTACACTGTAGAAGATTAGGTCATTTTGATATGTAAATTTGCTTGTTTTGTTTCCCAAATCCAGCCTGGAATTGTGGATAGCTAGAAAGCAGGGAAAGACACAGAGGCAGAGTGCAATGACTGCCTTCAACACAAATTTATCTTGTGTTGTGTTATAGTGCACTATGTTGCACACTTGCCCGATCGGGCTACCAGGTAGCAGTCTTCACTTGCCCCACCATTTTTTTTACTTGCCCCGGGCAAGCGGGCAAGTGTTAGTGTCAACCCCTGCACTGTCCCTTTAATCTGTGGAGCACCAACCAAATACTTTTGTATCTCCATTGATCATCTGGTTGCTTTTTCCTTTTGATCCCACCCACGCAGTGTGTTCTCCAGTGTGTGTGTCCATCCATGTCTCCATGCAGGTATGCGGTGCTGGGGACTCTGTGGAACGTGCTGGGCATCGGCCTGTCCCTGTACGGCGTGTGCCTGCTGTCCCAGGGCTCCCTGGGGGACGTGTCCCTGCTGCACTGCCTGCTGTTCGGCTCCCTGATCGCGGCCGTGGACCCCGTGGCCGTGCTGTCCGTCTTCCAGGAGATCCACGTCAACGAGCAGCTGCACATCCTGGTGTTTGGGGAGTCTCTGCTCAACGACGCCGTCACTGTGGTGAGGAGAAGTCTGCCACGGCCGCCATGATGACAGAACTGTCCAGCACATGCCATCATGTGTCAAAAAAACCATTGTCAAAAATCTTTTTTTTTTTTTTTTTTTTTTTTTTTTTACCACAGACATGCAACATGGGCAGATAATAGAGATGCGCAGTGACGTCACCGCCCCTGTTCCGGAAGTCTTTTCCCAATTCATTTTTCTCATAGACTTTTCGAAAATAATTTATATCAAGACGATTACGCCGCGGACAAAGCCAACTCGAGTCGTGACGAATCATGATGACACACACAAACTTTTGGGACAATAAAATAATTTCAAAGATGAAAAACGAAACAAAAAGTCTTGTATCATGCCGTTTTCTACTTCTTTCCAATTATATATTATATGACGATTTTGTGTTTGTTGTCATGATTTGTCACGACCTGAGTTGGCTTTGGCCGTGGCGTAATCGTCTTGATATGAATTATTTTCGAAAAGTCTATGAGAAAAATGAATGGGGAAAAGACTTCCGGAACCGGGGCGTGACGTCACTGCGCAGATAATTACCCACATGATAGTCCGGCAGTTGATGGTGTGGAGAGGGACATTTGGTATCTTTTTTGGTTTTGGCATAAAATATTGTTGGTTTATACCAGGGGTTTTCAACCTTTTTGATAGCAGGGCCCACCCTTTATTCAGCATTTGAGCCACGGACCACCATTTGAGGTCATTTTAGCCCCACAGACCCCAAAACTAAAGATTTCTTTTGCTTTTGTCCATCTTCTAGTTGTGTAGACTAGTTGTGGGCTAATTCAGATGATGAATGGTTTATACTATACATGTCACCATACCATTAACATCCTATAAGGCAAAAACTCTCAACCGTTCACCGGTTACTGGTCACAGGTCACAACTAATTTATAACAGTAGCAACTGATTTATAACTGATCTAAAACTGATTTTAACACGTAGAGGGTGAAAACCAAATGACATCTGAGAATCATGCTGTCCTTGTGTTGTCAGCCGTTCCTCCTCTCTCTATATCTTGCTTTCGTCTTCTTGTCTTCCTTTGCAATACTTTCTCCTCGTTTCTCTGGTCCATGGGGCGTTCAAACGAGCTGGGGTATTATCGTCTGTCCGCTTAGCTAATAAAACAGGTTGCAAATTGATCTTGCTTGTCCCTCATTGGTGCAGCAAGTGAGGAGATTCAGTGGTTTCAGACAGACATTTGCTTATTTATTCATAATATTCTAGATTTCAGCGAGTTCAGGAGTTGAGTTATTTTTAAAGCATGGCTAATCCCCTCTGTGTTTTACCGCTGTTTCATGTTCTTCCCTCCAGGTTCTTTACAAGCTGTTTGAGTCATTCCTGCGCCTGCCGTCTGTGTCTGGCCTGGACGTGTTGCTGGGGGGCTGCAGGGTGGTGGTGGTGGGCCTGGGAGGCCTGTGTGTGGGGCTGTTCTTCGGCCTGGTGGCTGCCCTCACCTCCAGGTTCACCTCCAGGGCCCCCGTCATCGCCCCCCTGTTTGTCTTCCTCTACTCCTACCTGTCGTACCTGACCTCAGAGATGCTCCACCTGTCTGGGATCATGGCGTGAGTGGCTGTTACTGTGTGTGTTCATGGAGTTTTCAGCAGCTGGTCCATGTGATCCTTCAACCTGCCTTTAGTAATTGTGGCAACCCAGGGGAGAATGGCAATATTCACAATAAAATAAGAGGCTCAGAGTCAATATCTGCCGGTAACTTAAATTGTCTTTTATTAACTAGTACGGGGTAGGGTAAATCGGGGCAAAAAATCAACTTAGGACTTCTTCAGTCTGGGGCTATGGCTCCTTCACTCATACGGCACAGTCTCGTGATTTAGCCATCATAATACTCCTCAGGAACAGAGAGAACAGAGTTGCTTCCTCACTCCTCCATGCTTCCACACAGACTGGCCCGCACAGCTGGGGCGCCTGCTATTTAATAACTCCTGCTAATGGCCTGACTGGCTGCAGGTGAGACCATGCCCAGGCTCCCATTGGCTGCAGCACCTGTACAGGGTAGTATACTCCCTCTATCACCTCCCCCAGCCTCCTTCTGTGTGGGGTGGGCGTGGCTGTTCCCCCTGGTTTGCCACATAATGCAGAATTTGCTGATTTAAAAAAAAAAAAAAACAAAAAAAAAACTTTTCTTTCCACTAGTTGAGAGACAGTGAAATCAGACCAAAAGCCAAAGTGTTGTTTTGGAGTCTATCCTCAATGTTCACTTATGTCCTCTAGTCTCCATGGACAACTTCCTCAAATCCGCCTATTGTTTTCCCTCTGCTTTCTTTCTACTGTGCCTCAATTCTAATCCTTTTTTCCGTTTTGTATTTTTGATGTCACTATTATTTATTTCATTCCTTCCTTCGTTCTCCTCCTGTCTTCGAGTTGTCAAAAACAAGCAATCTGCGCTCCAAACTTCTGGACCAATCACACTGCCCAGATGCTACGAGCAATGGGAGGTGGTTATGATAATCACTCCGGTGCAGTGACTTCATACTGTATTTTTCGGTGAAGCGGTGGTGAATGTGACCACTATGCATAGGCCTTCAATGACCCGGTGACCCATGATGACCGTCCATATAATCATTTCCTCACAAGTAGAATCTCAAGAGTGGGAAGTCCACCGGGTTCTCTGGGTGAATCATTATTATAGGAAATTATAGTAGTCAATGTTTCTTGTTTCTTGGTTGAGAAACATAGGGATTTTTTTTTAATAGGCTACCGGTAGCGAGTGTTCCAAATCTTAGCCCATATATAACAGTGGTCCCCCAGGTCTCTCCTTCACAATTAGTCATTAGTCCGAAACCTCATTGTTCTTAAATTACTAACCCTAACGGTATCTCTAACCCGAGCCATAACCGCAAGCGGAAGCATCACATGGGCTATTTGTACAATTAATTGTATGTTTTACTCGATTGTCAATTCCAGACCGTAGAGTTCTACTTTGCAGTGCTGGTACTTTTATTTAAGTAAAACATGAAACACATCATGATCCTTGCACAGTGGCAAGTTCAACATCGGATAGCCATTACTGGAGTCTTGGTTGTGTGTACCTTGATCTCTCTGCCTGTTTCCATGTCTTAGTATAGTAACATGTCCGTCCGCATAGTAACATGTGTCCCCATGTCTCAGCATAGTGACATGTGTCGCCATGTCTCAGCATAGTAACATGTGTCTCCATGTCTCAGCATAGTGACATGTGTCCCCATGTCTCAGCATAGTAACATGTGTCCCCATGTCTCAGCATAGTGACGTGCGCTGTGACCATGAAGCAGTACGTGGAGGCCAACGTCTCCGAGCACAGCAACACCAGCATCCAGTACTTCCTGAAGATGTGGAGCAGCGTCAGCGAGACGCTCATCTTCATCTTCCTGGGCGTGTCCACCATACAGGACGTCCACATGTGGAGCTGGCCCTTCGTCTGCTCCACGCTCCTCCTCTGCCTGCTGTGGAGGGCCACAGGTAGCCAAAACATCACTTAGTGGTAGTGGAAAAAGGCTAACCACTAGTAGCAGATATAGAATAATGGTGGATTAAACTGACCAACTTTGAAGGGGCACGGTGGCACAGTGGTTAGTGCTGTCGCCTCACAGCTAGAAGGTCCTGGGTTCGATTCCCGCTAGGGGCGCTGCTGTGGGTGCTGGCGGCGTGTCTGCTCCTCCGCGTCATCAGTGCCCATACCCGAGGCGGGGTTGGTGAAAGGGCCTTTCTGTGTGGAGTTTGCATGTTCTCCCCGTGTCCCCTAGGGTAGATACCCTCACAAAAACATGCTGTAATCCTGAACTCTAAACTGCCTCCCCCTGGCCAGCCTGATGGAGGGGACAGGAACTGGTTGGAATAACGTGTTCCTTCCACGCGCTACGTCCAACCAGGGAAACTCCCCCCTGTCAGGTGAAAAGAAGGTGGCGCGACTCCTCATGCCTTGAAGGAAGCAAGAGCCCAGTCTGCTGCCTCCCCAGGTTGGCGGAGGTTGTGTAGAGCCCAGGATCACATTAGGAATTGGCACTGGGTGAAAAGATCGTGGGATAAAAATTATTTAAAAAATTGTAATTGGAACATTTTGTTGTGCTCTTTTCCAGCAATAATTCATACCAATTTACATTTATATGGGTTGACTGAGTTGACTGAGCTGTTCTGCCCTCCTGCATGTCCACTGTCCAGGGGTTTTGCTGCTGACAGCTGTGGTCAACAAAGTGCGGAGGAACGTGGTGACCTTCAGAGACCAGTTCATCATCGCCTACGGTGGCCTGCGAGGGGCGATCTGTTTCTCCCTGGTCTTCCTCATTGATGACTTCCCCAAGAAGAGGCTCTTCATCACAACAACCATCGTGGTCATCCTCTTCACTGTGTTTGTACAGGTGAAACGCACACACCGAGTGATAGTGTGTGTGATTAAACTTTCTATTGCTCTTGATAGCTGTGTACTTTACTCGCGAATTAAACCACTGTGTGTGTGTGTGTGTGTGTGTGTGTGTGTGTGTGTGTGTGTGTGTGTGTGTGTGTGTGTGTGTGTGTGTGTGTGTGTGTGTGTGTGTGTGTGTGTGTGTGTGTGTGTGTGTGTGTGTGTGTGTATGTGTTTTCCAGGGAATGACTATAAAGCCGTTGGTGGAACTGCTGGATGTGAAGAGGAAGAAGAGAGCTCTGCCTACAGTCAGTGAGGAGATTCACAGCAGGGTGGGAATACGCAGCACTCACTCACCACCACTTTCACCATGTCAAATATATGTATTTCATATCAATTCACTGTTAATTAACCACTTCTATTAATTAACCACTTATATTAATAATGTGATGTCTTGTAATGCAGAAGCAAGAAATAATATTGTCTTGTAATTTCAAGCATGCACTTTCAAGCTGGTATTTGTATTTTTGGCTAGTATGTCATTATATGCTCAAACCATCAAACATTGTTCCTAAAGATTTATTTTCGGGCTGTTTATGCCTTTTTTGAATACACTGTAGTGAAGTGAATCATTGCAGATTTTAAGTAAGACACTACTCTGTATTAAGTGTACGTTGTAATACAAAACTATGTTTTGCAATTGGGTAGCAATTATATTTTTAGTAAAGGCTATTTTGGGTTACTACAATTCAATGACATGATGAAAGACTCAAATTCAGAACTTGTACTGCAGTGCCCTCTATCGGCACAGTATATATACATTTCTAGAAAGAATAAAACAGTAGCATGCAAGTATTTGAATGGTTTATGAGAATGGCATTAACATCAAAATGAAGGCATTGAAGCTTTAGAAAAAAGTACCTGAAAGTAACTGTATGACTCAATGTGAGTGTACAACATGTTGAATCACCTACTTTCATAACACTGGTTATTACACATGACTACGCAGAACTTTCAATATCAAATAGCAGAGAGAAGGGGAAGTACAGTATGAGGTCACAGAATATAAAAGGAGTCATGCCACGGTTATGTTTTTTTCTGGTGAAATAACACTGTTATTTCACCAGTCCCCCTAATCCTGAAAATCACTTGTTAGGCCTAACCATTATAATCAATAAGACACCCATTATATTGTGTTGTGTCCAAGCTCCTGGACCACCTGTTAGCCGGCATAGAGGACGTGGTGGGATACTGGGGACAGCACTACTGGAAGGACAAGTGAGTATCACAGATACGGCCCAGTCCACCAAAACAGTCCAAAAGTAGAACTGCACTTGGTCAAGTGCCAACTTGTAGGCCATACATGGCCTACTTGTACTCTACGCACACAGAGCGAGCAGAGCGCAAGTACACCCGAGGACCTTCATAATACTCATGACAATACCACTAATTGCATCACCATTATCACCATCATCAACTAATCCAGACAATCAGTTTGTTCCCAGCAGCAGCCAACCCGATAACTACAAACTGTAACAGTCTTGCACTTGCACTGCTCAGGTATGTAATGACTTGAGAGTTAATGTAGGTCTATAAGTAAATATAACTAGAGCACATACCGCTACAAGACAGGCTAATTTGAGTTTCACTATATACCTTATACAGCAAAGGGACTGCTAAATAGCAGACAAACCATACCGAATCATGTATAAATAATAAAAAAAAATAACATTTGGTCCGTAGTCAAGTGCTTATCAAATTGGGGGTCTTTTAAATGAAAAAGGTGAATGAAAAATTCACTGCATATAAGCATTGGATCGTTACTGATGGTTTAAAAGTAGGCCTACCCTCAAGTACCAACAGATGGCAGCAAATAGTTTTAAAATGTATAGCATTAAGTGATGGATTCACATGCAATTGTTAATCATACTGCAAGGTCAGGACAGTCATTTAGCCAAAGTTAGAATAGTACTTTCCGTTTCATTTGTATAGCTTGGTGCTCTTCCAGGCTGACTCATAAAGAGATGCTTAGAAGTTCTATGTTTAACATGTTGTTAGACAGGTACTGCCTGATGTAGCCTATACTTAAGTGCATGCCATGTAAGGCACTAAAAATATCTCAAATTAGTGTCAGACTTGTAATGCATACTTGATCAATAAATGATTACTAATCAAGGAATGATACTGTAGAACAACAATCTGAAATAGATAAAGTAAAAGATGCAAGTGCACCCCCGACCACTGCGGATTTGCTAGTATTTAAGTACCACAATCTACTATAGGCCCCTACTAGCCCCTGATCATGTGTTATCATGCATGCTTTAGTTTGACTGATTATTTTATCATTTGGTGTTTTAATTTATTTGCAGCCCTAAAATTGACAGAGAAGGTAATCTAGCATGTAACCTCTGTTACAATACCTCCATTGCTGTAATCCAGATTACACATTTTAAAATGTACTCTAAGGTGTTAGTAATCTGATTATGTAATCCCGCTACATATAAAATCCATTATTCCCCAACCCTGATCATAATATATAATGTTTTTTCCATTGTTTTATTAGCCGACAAATCTCGCAGTGTAGTTGCAGTGACCTTATCTTATCTTACTGTATTTCTCCCTTCCATGTGTACCTGAACCTGCGTGAGGTTTGAGCAGTTCAACAGGAAGTACCTTCGCCGCTTCCTGATCCGCGAGGAGCGCCAGGCTCGCTCCAGTATCCTCCGGGTTTACCAGGAGCTGGAGAGGCGTGACCACGTGGCCAGAGGAGATGAGGAGGCGCCTCCTTCATCGTGAGGAAAATAATACAGCCCTCCTCCAACTCACATGCATGATCCCCCAGCTTTCCCCTCCGTTCCCCTCTGTGCATCTGATATATGTAAAGCTTGATTATACTTTATACATCGCATTCAGATGGAGTCATGCACGTAACCGATCTACATGATTGATCTACGTGCTTGAGCATTTCCTATTATTTTTTAGCTTCTTTGACTGTAATTTTATGGCCTCTAAGACGTTTAAAAACTAGATTACTGAATTATGAAAATAATTGTTATTATATTGCATCCCTAGATGTGTGCTACTGCATACATTTAGTCGGAATTGCATTATGCAATGCGTATGAGCCCTGTGTACCACTTTATATCTTCAGTGTTAATTTACTCAGAAGAGCATAGAAATGGAACCTGAAGCCTTTTATACAAAGCACTTTACAATGAGCATTACATTCACAGACACACACACACACACACACACACGCACACGCACACACACACACACACACACACACACACACACACACACACACACCCCCCACACACACACACACACACACACACACACACACACACACACACACACACACACACACACACACACACACACACGCACACACACGCGCACTGGTTTCTCCTCTCTCCCGACAGACTGGACACTCGTTCACAGAGCAGGCCCCTCCTCCCAGAGGAGATGGACAGCATCAGACGCATCCTGTCCAGAAACCTCCACACCTTCAATAACAAGGTAAACACACTGACTTCAACCAACACTTTAGTTTGTGGTGGTTCTGGACAATGAATGCCAGACAGCACTCTCTTGGGTCATCTGCAACGTACATGTGGCAAATTTGAAGATGGGCCCGCTAGAGAATGGTCTTGATATAAATAAATTACAGATGTATGTTTCAAATTCTGAATATCTTCAACTGCTGTCCCCCATTAATAATATGGCTATCTATGGACATGACAGCTATGATATAATGGTATTTGTAAGGTCAGTGTGCTGCCTGCAGCACTATGGACATCACAGCAAAATAGCAAGGAAAACCTCAATACAATTCATTTGTCCACTAACATGGACCAACAGGAGAGGTGCGTTCCAGCAGCCCTCCTCGCACATGCAATGATGCAATGATGCAATGAGAACCGCCTGCACTGGGATCTAAGCCCTGGACAAATCCAACAGATATCTGATGAGCTCATTGCCAAAGCCAGTATGGTGTACAAAGCAGTGGGTTTCCGTGACCCGAACAGGGTCACCTTTGACAACACCATGAAGGCCAACATGGAGTTCATGTAGTTCAGATGAACATGTCCACTTGTGGATCCCAGTCAGGACTTGGTGACGACCACCAGCACAGATGCATATAAGAAGCCGTCTGAGATTGAGAATACGATGAGCATGTGAAAAGACGTTTACCAGAGGATAGTAGCTCTGGGCATGAAGGTGGACGAAAACAGACTCATTGTAGACGATAAGCTGTATATGGAGAGACATCTTGGGGAAGTATGAAAAAGTATCAAAATACAAACTGATGCGTTTGGAGGTGCATGTGGACAATCTTACTACAGAGGCATTCATAGAGACATAACCGATCTGCTTGTCTAGGCGTACATAGAACGTTTCCATCAATGTCAATGGCATTTAATGCTTGTGTTGCAACAAACATAATTTGACCGACATATGATGTAATTTACCTTTCATTTGTCAATGGCAAATATTGGGCGCGGGGTCATGACCCTGATAAAGACCAACTAGGGCGATAAGTTGTTGTTATTGTTCATTAAAGGCCTGAACTATCCGTGCTGCTCCAGTGTTCTCCTCCTTTCTGCACATTGCTGTCCCTGTTCCTGTGACGCACCGGATTGGCCGCATATCGGTTTCAGGCGCGTTTGGTAGACTCCCTTTGTTACCTCTTAATGTCTGGTAAGAGGTCACTGTCAAGGCTTGTCAATGAATCTCTGTAATTGTAAATGCCTAACTTGTAAATTGTAATCACTCTTTGGGCTGAATTTGGCCCCTTTTGCCACCAGTTTGAACCTATGGTCTACTCTAGTATAATCTAGATAGAGTAGACCATTAAATTGCAAGCTTAATTTGCAAATGAGTAGATAGAAATAGACAGTGTTGGTGTCAGCACCCATGGACATTTCTGTACCGTGACTGTGTGTTGGATATACTGTGTGACATGTTCTGCTGTGTGTTGGATGTGCTGTGTGACATGTTCTGCTGTGTGTTGGATGTGCTGTGTGACATGTTCTGCTGTGTGTTGGATATGCTGTGTGACATGTTCTGCTGTGTGTTGGATGTGCTGTGTGACATGTTCTGCTGTGTGTTGGATGTGCTGTGTGACATGTTCTGCTGTGTGTTGGATGTGCTGTGTGACATGTTCTGCCGTGTGTTGGATGTGCTGTGTGACATGTTCTGCTGTGTGTTGGATGTGCTGTGTGACATGTTCTGCCGTGTGTTGGATGTGCTGTGTGACATGTTCTGCTGTGTGTTGGTCCTGTAGCAGACCCCGGCCTACAGCAGACACACCTTCTACCAGGACCCCTTCACTGACCGGGTCAGGAAGCCACTCCGCAGACACCAGAGTCTGGGAGAGAGATTCACATGCAGCACACACACACAATGGACACAGGTACACTATCTGCACGCAGCCGCGCACACACACTCTGACTCTACTTAGTTCTAAGCAGACTAATGCATTTTAGACATTGGCTTCATACTCAGCCCATGTGCTGCAGGCATATTCCCTCTCCAGTGAGCAACCAGTGAGCTGCAAGTGTCCCGGTGCACTATCTTACTATATTAGAATGTAATTCTAAATGAAATTAAAGCTGCAAGCAGCGATTTACGGGCCCTCGATCGTGCAAGTTTCGGGCAAATATCGGCCAATCAGAAAAGGGGACGCGGCTAAGTCACAAGGAGCCAAAACATAGTCCAATGATACCACCCATATGTCTCTATGACATAGCATTGAGGAGTTATGGCAGGAAAGAGTATCGACCAATCAGAGGAGGGGGCGGGGCTAAGTTACACCAATCAACGTCTGGGACGCGTCAGGGACTCATTACTAGTCCAATGATGTCACCCATATGTCTCTATGACATAGCATTGTGGAGTTATGGCAGGAAATAGTATCGACCAATCAGAAGAGGGGGCGGGGCTAAGTTACACCAATCAATGTCAGGGACGGGTCAGGGACGCCATACCGAGTTGAATGCTACCACCCATATGTCTCTATGACATAGCATTGAGGAGTTATGGCAGGAAATAGTATCGACCAATCAGGTGCAAGTACCACTTCCTGTTTGGCGGCGAAGTTTGGCGCTCCGCCACGGTGGCGCCGTTTTACGAAAACTCACGATTTGCACAACTTTTCATCGCCAACGTCTTTTCTGCTTGCCGAGCGATTTTTTTTCCGAACGGACCCCCCCGCTCCGACGAGTTGGCCAAAATGCGACATGTGGAAATGGCCTAAATTGCACCAAAACGCAGCCTTTATTTTGAAATAACCGACTTCCTGTTCGGTTTCGGACGCGGCACCAAGAGACTTTTTTTTAAGTTGCGACATGATACAGGTGCGTGCCGATTTTCGTGGATGTACGTCGAACCGTATGGTGGGGCTTGAGGCACGAAGTTTTCTAGGGGGCGCTGTTGCACAATTAGGCCACGCCCACTTTTAACAATTTTACCATACGTAAATTTACGCCACTAGGAACGTGCGTGCCAACTTTTGCAACTTTTCGTGTACGTTATGCGGCCGAAAAACGCGATTTACTTCGGTTAAGAAAGAAAGAAAGAATTAAAGCTGCAAGCAGCGATTAACGGGCCCTCGATCGTGCAAGTGTCGGGCAAATATCGGCCAATCAGAAAAGGGGACGCGGCTAAGTCACAAGGAGCCAAAACATAGTCCAATGATACCACCATTATGTCTCTATGACATAGCATTGAGGAGTTATGGCAGGAAATAGTATCGACCAATCAGGTGAGGGGGCGGGGCTAAGTTACACCAATCAACGTCAGGGACGCGTCAGGGACTCATTACCCAGTCCATTGCTACCACCCATATGTCTCTATGACTTAGCATTGAGGAGTTATGGCAGAAAATAGTATCGACCAATCAGGTGCAAGTACAGGGGGCGGGGCTCCTCTTCTGATTGGTCGATACCAATCAGAACGTCAGGGACTCATTACCGGGTCCTATGATGCCAGCCATATGTCTCTATGACATAGCATTGAGGAGTTATGGCAGGAAATACTATCGACCAATCAGAGGAGGGGGCGGGGCTAAGTTACACCAATCAACGTCTGAGACGCGCCAGGGACTCATTACCGGGTCCCATGATGCCAGCCATATGTCTCTATGACATAGCATTGAGGAGTTATAGCAGGAAATAGTATCGACCAATCAGAGGAGGGGGCGGAGCTAAGTTACACCAATCAACGTCAGGGACGCGTCGGGGACTCATTACCGGGTCCCATGATGCCAGCCATATGTCTCTATGACATAGCATTGAGGAGTTATGGCAGAAAATAGTATCGACCAATCAGGTGCAAGTACAGGGGGCGGGGCCCCTCTTCTGATTGGTTTATACCAATCAGGACGTCAGGGACTCAATACCGGGTCCCATGATGCCACCCATATGTCTCTATGACATAGCATTGAGGAGTTATGGCAGGAAATAGTATTGACCAATCAGGTGCAAGTACAGGGGGCGGGGCCCCTCTTCTGATTGGTCGATACCAATCAGGACGTCAGGGACTCATTACCGGGTCCCATGATGCCAGCCATATGTCTCTATGACATAGCATTGAGGAGTTATGGCAGAAAATAGTATCGACCAATCAGGTGCAAGTACAGGGGGCGGGGCCCCTCTTCTGATTGGTCGATACCAATACGAATGTCAGGGACTCATTACTGGGTCCCATGATGCCAGCCATATGTCTCTATGACATAGCATTGAGGAGTTATGGCAGAAAATAGTATCGACCAATCAGGTGCAAGTACAGGGGGCGGGGCCCCTCTTCTGATTGGTCGATACCAATACGAATGTCAGGGACTCATTACTGGGTCCCATGATGCCAGCCATATGTCTCTATGACATAGCATTGTGGAGTTATGGCAGAAAACAGTATCGACCAATCAGGTGCAAGTACCACTTCCTGTTTGGAGCGAAGTTTGGCGCTCCACCACGGTCACGCCTTTTTACGAAAACTCACGATTTTAATATCATTTCATCGTCAACGTCTTTTCTGCTTGCCGAGCGATTTTTTTTCCGAACGGACCCCCCCGCTCCGACGAGTTCGCCAAAATGCGACATGTGGAAATGGCCTAAATTGCACCAAAACGCAGCCTTTATTTTGAAATAACCAACTTCCTGCTCGGTTTCGGACGCGGAACCAAGAGACTTTTTTTTAAGTTGCGACATGATACAGGTGCGTGCCGATTTTCGTGGATGTACGTCAAACCGTATGGTGGGGCTCGAGGCACGAAGTTTTCTAGGGGGCGCTGTTGCACAAGTAGGCCACGCCCACTTTTAACAATTTTACCATACGTAAATTTACGCCACTAGTAACGTGCGTGCCAATTTTCGCAACTTTTCGAGTAAGTTATGCGGCCGAAAAACGCGATTTACTTCGGTTAAGAAAGAATAATAATAATTAAAGCTGCAAGCAGCGATTTACGGGCCCTCGATCGTGCAAGTTTCGGGCAAATATCGGCCAATCAGAAAAGGGGACGCGGCTAAGTCACAAGGAGCCAATACATAGTCCAATGATGCCACCCATATGTCTCTAGGACATAGCATTGAGGAGTTATGGCAGGAAATAGTATCGACCAATCAGAATAGGGGGCGGGGCTAAGTTACACCAATCAACGTCAGGGACGCGTCAGGGACTCATTACTAGTCCAATGATGTCACCCATATGTCTCTATGACATAGCATTGAGGAGTTATGGCAGGAAATAGTATCGACCAATCAGAAGAGGGGGCGGGGCTAAGTTACACCAATCAACGTCAGGGACGGGTCAGGGACGCCATACCGAGTCTAAAGCTACCACCCATATGTCTCTATGACATAACATTGAGGAGTTATGGCAGGAAATAGTATCGACCAATCAGAAGAGGGGGCGGGGCTAAGTTACACCAATCAACGTCAGGGACGCGTCAGGGACGTCATACCCAGTCCATTGCTACCACCCATATGTCTCTATGACATAGCATTGAGGAGTTATGGCAGGAAATAGTATCGACCAATCAGAGGAGGGGGCGGGGCTAAGTTACACCAATCAACGTCAGGGACGCGTCAGGGACTCATTACCCAGTCCAATGCTGCCACCCATATGTCTCTATGACATAGCATTGAGGAGTTATGGCAGAAAATAGTATCGACCAATCAGGTGCAAGTACCACTTCCTGTTTGGGGCGAAGTTTGGCGCTCCACCACGGTCACGCCTTTTTACGAAAACTCACGATTTTAATATCATTTCCTCGTCAACGTCTTTTCTGCTTGCCGAGCGATTTTTTTTCCGAACGGACCCCCCCGCTCCGACGAGTTCGCCAAAATGCGACATGTGGAAATGGCCTAAATTGCACCAAAACGCAGCCTTTATTTTGAAATAACCGACTTCCTGTTCGGTTTCGGACGCGGCACCAAGAGACTTTTTTTTAAGTTGCAACATGATACAGGTGCGTGCCGATTTTCGTGGATGTACGTCAAACCGTATGGTGGGGCTCGAGGCACGAAGTTTTCTAGGGGGCGCTGTTGCACAAGTAGGCCACGCCTACTTTTAACAATTTTGAAATACGAAATTTTTCGCCACTAGTAACGTGCGTGCCAATTTTCGCAACTTTTCGTGTACGTTATGCGGCCGAAAAACGTGATTTATTTCGGTTAAGAAAAAAGAATAATAATAATAATAATCCTTACGGTTTCAATAGGGCTTCGCACATGCGTTGCAGTGCTCGGGCCCTAATAAACATTGCGGAATCAATAGGGCTTCGCACTTGCTTTGCAGTGCTCGGGCCCTAATAAACATTGCGGAATCAATAGGGCTTCGCACTTGCTTTGCAGTGCTCGGGCCCTAATGATAAATCATGAACTAGAAAAAGAGCCCCTCAGGGCTCCACCAGGACAGGTCAGGTTGTGGCCTCCCGGAGGGGCTATATAGGCAAAGCGAAAAGGGTGCCACTGGTTACGTCTTTGATGGCATTGTTGCATTTTGGGGCATTTTGTTCCAAAAATGTGTTTAGCTGAATTGAAGTTGGTGAATATAATACGAGGCCAATGTGAAAAGATTGTGCCTAGGAGGAAAGTGTGTGAACGATTTCATGTAAATTGCATGCTGTGTTCATGATTTGCAGCATCTTGTTAAAACTTTGAAAGCAAATTAAAGACCATTGCATATGAAAAGACAATTACCATTGCATATGAAATATGGGACAGATGAGTCTTGAGCACATGACAGTAGAGGTAATGTGAAATAATTTGACATAATCTGCAGGAGTTACAGTATATGTGTTTTACAAAAGTCGGTCTCCTAGTGGCAAAGCACAAGGCAGACTTGAAAAAGTTTGTCCTGGGCCTCTAGTGAGTGTGCATGTAGCGCAGTTGAAGAGTCTGATGACTCGGCCATGTCTGAGTTGCCATGTGTTGTGGACAGAACCGTAAATATTATAAAAAGCAAACACATCCAGCCCAAAACTTCTGGGTTTGTGATGTTTATAAAAGCCATGCCTTGGTCACACAACAGTAATACATATGAACAAACTTTTCAATGGTGGGGACTATGATATGAATGGACTTAGGGTACCTACTCCTACTCTATGATCAGAACAGCTGTGTGGCAGCCCGTGCCATTTATACAACTTGGGGAGAGATTGGGCTGTCAGATTAGAAATCCACTGGTCAATACAATATGTTTTTCCCCTTCATTTTAACCAGTCTATAGCAGCCAAATCCAGGGCAATTCTTGGCATTTTGGAAAGGGAAGAGGGTTTAAATATTTAACACAAAAAATTCTTGATTTGGTGACAGGGAGAAGATGGGGAGCTGAGTGCAACACAGAGAGGGAGGACAGGACTCACTCGGTCCCACACAGGTACAGTCACTATTCACTATGCCTGATTCATACCTGCTAGCACATCATGATGTCACACATCAACAAATAGCCCTTTTACATCTGGCAAGCAACAGTTTTTTACTTTTCACTCTGTTAGTTGATAATTGTATACTTCAGGTATTGTTTCACAAAGATAAAGTTAAGGCTTTTTACATTACATATCATTGCAATTTAAAGCTGCAATTGATTCACTTTGGTGAATAAAACACTATTTTATTGTATTAAAATACAGAGCTATTAAACTTGTTTTTACAAATAGGCTAATATAACTTGCACTACCTTTAAAGGGAAATTCCAACAATTTTCAACATATTTGAATGACAAGTCATCAACATGGTGAAACATCTTGATAACATCATCAAGATGTGTTTCAACATGTTAATGTTTTTTTCCAAGCCTAGGAAACACAGAATGGGGGGATTTATTTTTATTATGTTAACACAGCATCTCCAAGTTATATTAATGACATACTAAAATTAGGGGTGCAAGCAGCGATTAACGGGCCCTCGATCGTGCAAGTGTCGGGCAAATATCGGCCAATCAGAAAAGGGGACGCGGCTAAGTCACAAGGAGCCAAAACATAGTCCAATGATACCACCATTATGTCTCTATGACATAGCATTGAGGAGTTATGGCAGGAAATAGTATCGACCAATCAGAAGAGGGGGCGTGGCTAAGTTACACCAATCAACGTCAGGGACGGGTCAGGGACGCCATACCGAGTCTAATGCTACCACCCATATGTCTCTATGACATAGCATTGAGGAGTTATGGCAGGAAATAGTATCGACCAATCAGAGGAGGGGGCGGGGCTAAGTTACACCAATCAACGTCAGGGACGCGTCAAGGACTCCTTACCGAGTTCATTGCTGCCACCCATATGTCTCTATGACATAGCATTGAGGAGTTATGGCAGGAAATAGTATCGACCAATCAGAAGAGGGGCGGGGCTAAGTTACACCAATCAACGTCAGGGACGGGTCAGGGACGCCATACCGAGTCCAGTGCTACCACCCATATGTCTCTATGACATAGCATTGAGGAGTTATGGCAGAAAATAGTATCAGCCAATCAGAGGAGGGGGCGGGGCTAAGTTACACCAATCAACGTCAGGGACGCGTCAAGGACTCCTTACCGAGTTCATTGCTATCACCCATATGTCTCTATGACATAGCATTGTGGAGTTATGGCAGAAAACAGTATCGACCAATCAGAGGAGGGGGCAGGGCTAAGTTACACCAATCAACGTCTGGGACGCGTGAGGGACTCATTCATTACCTAGTCCAATGCTGCCAGCCATATGTCTCTATGACATAGCATTGAGGAGTTATGGCAGGAAATAGTATCGACCAATCAGAAGAGGGGGCGGGGCTAAGTTACACCAATCACGTCAGGGACGGGTCAGGGACGCCATACCAAGTTGAATGCTACCACCCATATGTCTCTATGACATAGCATTGAGGAGTTATGGCAGGAAATAGTATCGACCAATCAGAAGAGGGGGCGGGGCTAAGTTACAGCAATCAACGTCAGGGACGCGTCAGGGACTCATTACCCAGTTCAATGCTGCCAGCCATATGTCTCTATGACATAGCATTGATGAGTTATGGCAGAAAATAGTATCGACCAATCAGGTGCAAGTACAGGGGGCGGGGCCCCTCTTCTGATTGGTCAATACCAATCAGGACGTCAGGGACTCATTACCGGGTCCCATGATGCCAGCCATATGTCTCTATGACATAGCATTGAGGAGTTATGGCAGGAAATAGTATCGACCAATCAGGTGCAAGTACCACTTCCTGTTTGGCGGCGAAGTTTGGCGCTCCGCCACGGTGGCGCCGTTTTACGAAAACTCACGATTTTAATAACTTTTCATCGTCAACGTCTTTTCTGCTTGCCGAGCGAATTTTTTTTCCGAACGGACCCCCCCGCTCCGACGAGTTGGCCAAAATGCGACATGTGGAAATGGCCTAAATTGCACCAAAACGCAGCCTTTATTTTGAAATAACCGACTTCCTGTTTGGTTTCGGACGCGGCACCAAGAGACTTTTTTTTAAGTTGCGACATGATACAGGTGCGTGCCGATTTTCGTGGATGTACGCCAAACCGTATGGTGGGGCTTGAGGCACGAAGTTTTCTAGGGGGCGCTGTTGCACAATTAGGCCACGCCCACTTTTAACAATTTTACCATACGTAAATTTACGCCACTAGGGACGTGCGTGCCAACTTTCGCAACTTTTCGTGTACGTTATGCGGCCGAAAAACGCGATTTACTTCGGTTAAACAAACAAAGAATAATAATAAACATTGCGGTTTCAATAGGGCTTCGCACTTGCTTTGCAGTGCTCGGGCCCTAATTAGGGGTGTAGTGGAGGGGGGACGCGGGGGGACGCGTCCCCCCACTTCTCACATCTAAAAGATTTTTGGGGCAAAAGTAGGCCCATGTTTTTGTCTTGTCATTTACTTTTATGGATACAATTAGGCATTGTAAACAATCGTTCTCAATATGCTATACTTACTGCAAATGCAAGTGTGCATGCACATGTCTTAAAGGGGATTCCCACTTATTTTCAATATTTGACATTAATACACCTTAGATATGTTGTGTGGACATGATAAAAAAAAAGTTCCCCTCATTCTGTGTTTCCTAGAAATGGAGGTGAAAAAAACCATTAGCATGGTGAAATACATCTTGATGACATCATCAAGATGTGTTTCACCATGTTAATGAGTTTCCTTTTTTTCTGAGAGTGTACAAATGGAACCAAATGGACCCGCTAGGGTCCATTTGGTTCACATTTGTACACTCTCAGAAAAAAAAATGGGTGGAATTCCCCTTTAAGAGGCATCCCCCCACTTCTAAAAGTACCACTACAACACTGACTAAAATGTTGAAAATGGGTGGAATCCTCCGTGGTGTTCCTTGGGTGTTTATGTGGTGAATCACATTGTTCTCCCTCCCCTACTTGTCTAGTGTGCTCCATGAGCCCCCCGACCCCGTCCGCTCCAGTCCAGGCCCGGTTATCTGAACCGGACTCCCCAGGCCCAGAGAACCAGAGCCTCTCACAGCAGCATCAGGACACCACAGCCAGAGCTCCCAAGAAGCACCTCAGCTTTGCCCTGGAGAGTGAATAACAGGGCAGGCATATGACATTCTTTTAAACGTACATAACCATGGCATAACCAAATCAAATACCAGAAGCAGTAGTTGAAAAGAACTAAGCTACCAGCGTTAAACCATTTTAGAATTCTTTTCAACATTCGGTTGTTTCAAACAAACACACAGCACACGTCTGAACCAGTCTGGACAAAGTTATATTGATTTATACAGGCAGGGGTGGACTGACAGTCTGGCATACAGGGCATTTTCCCGGTGGGCCGACCCCCCCGGGGGCCGTTAATGTCGTGTTTTAATTTAAAAAAAAAAATCTGCACAAAACCGGCCCACGAATCAGTGCTGGCGGCCCTCTGTCCTCTTCAAATGAGACTGCCTATTGCAGGGTTTTTATAGTTAACTAAAACTAACTAACTAATTTTAGTTAGCCCGAGCCCCAGAGCCCCTTATGTCTTAAATTCTCATGGGGGCTCAGGCCCCGGAGCCGCCACAAAGATTCAGAGGGCCGCTCGAGGGCCGCTCTGAGACAAAATTGCCCGGTACGTTTTGAGCTCCCAGTCCACCCCTGTATACAGGCATGGATGTTTTAACCTATACTGCTTTAAAACTCAGAGATTAAAATGCAACTCATAACGTACAGAGAAGAAAGAGGGTGGCAGAGAGGATGTCAAGTCAAATAGAAGTTATTATAAGGACCTCATATTAATTTGAATATCCTAGTGTTGCAGAGTGTGAGAGTAAAGTAGACGTGTGTAAAGTTCATTTGGATTTTATGGACATTATTCAATTAAAGTTGATGAAACCATTTGGTCTCTACTCTGTGTGTGTGTGTGACTGTGTGACTGTGTGTGTGTGTGTGTGTGTGTGTGTGTGTGTGTGTGTGTGTGTGTGTGTGTGTGTGTGTGTGTGTGTGTGTGTGTGTGTGTGTGTGTGTGTGTGTGTGTGTGTGTGTGTGTGTCATGGGGTCTTCTTAGGGTCACTGACATCTACATTCTAATTCATTTTCAAAGGCTCTCTAAGACTAACACCCATTTTATAAATACCTGCCTGTCATCAATGCACAATGAGCATATGCACCCGTACACATGCACGCACACATGCACGCTTGATTACACTGATTTTGTACACATAACATGCATAGATATAACATCACAACACACTTACATTCATACACAGACATAGCATAGCCTTGTCAGACACCATAATACATCACACATGCAAGCACATAATGTACAGTACACATAGACAAAATAGACAGACACACACGCACATGCACACACAGGACACACAATAGTCACATTCTCACACATACATAACATACAGTATGTAAATACAAACAAATAGACTCACATGCACACACAAGTGCGTGTATCAACACACACACACACACACACACACACACACACACACACACACACACACACACACACACACACACACACACACACACACACACACACACACACACACACACACACACACACCACACACACACCCACCAGGGGCAGGGGTAACCGGACCCGGCTGGTCTCACAGCCTCCTAAAATAGCTCCTGTCCCCCTGTGTGAACCCTTCTCGCTGTACCTCCCCCCCTGCCGAGGAGAGGCAGGCCCGGGGTAGGGGCTTCTCTGTGGGGCTTGTGGTCTGAGACCGGGGCAGAGGGGAGAGAGAGACCTCCACAGACTGTGTTGTGTTGGAGACTGGACTGGAGACTGCGGCGGGACCAGCAGAGTTCTAAGGAAGAGCGGATCATCATCACAGCTATGAGGCTGGGGGCTGCGGCCTTGTCGGCAGGCCTGTTTGGAGGCGTGGGGACCCTGTGCTTCCTCCTGGCCCTCAGCACCGACTACTGGCTGCTGGCCAGCGACGACTGTGGAGATCTGATGCACACGGAGGCCACCAACGGCACTCAGGTACTGTATATACAGGACTATCAAAGATACAGTACATGCATGTACACATGTTCAAGGTTTCTTTATTTGCCATTTCAATTTTAATTAGACAGACAGTTACCCTGGCTTGCCATTTTTTGGGCATTTCAACGAAACTTTTAGCTCAAATTAAATCAGTCAATGATTGCTTGTTGATCAGCTTTTTCACAATTCTTTTAAAGTTCTTTTGACTGCATTGTTTTACAGTTTTTGGCATGTGAGCTTCGGTCGTGATTAATACCACATTGGTATGTCACAAGTTAAACTAATTACAATGCCAGATACTGTAGGTCGTCTTCTAAACAGGCCTATTTATTGCTTACCCTATTTCATATTTCAATCACTTTTGAACACAGTTTAGAATTTGTTGGAAACCATCTTTGCGCGGGTGCGTGTGTATGTGTGTGTGACAAACTACAATTAATTTCAACATCTTGGCAAATCACCTATTTGTTTTGAACTAAAAAGAGACATTGTGTGTGATTTTAAAACATGTATTCTACACACACTGTCACACACTGTGTGTGTCTGTCTGTCTGTCTGTCTGTCTATGAGGGGGTCATCCATGTGGGTGTTCTTACTCCTTAGCCTACTATGGTACAAGATGCAGATATTGGTCCGATATATCAGGTTGTTAGAAAACATACTGGACATGCTTCAGTTATAATACCACAACTGGGACCAGTTTTACCCATGCATGCAGTTCAGACATCTGAGGGAGGCTGTGTATACATGTACATTACATAACCCAGCTCTGATCCCTCCGCAAATCCCTTCCCAAGCCCAATAATAGAAACATCACACCCAAACACAAGCCCTCATTTTGAACACAGAGGATGACCAAAGTTGCTGTTATTTATTCAGCACCATCAATCATATTTTTTGACACGCGAGCAGGGAATATTGTTCATCTGTGTCCCATAAATGCGTGCACGCACGCATACATGCGTGCATGCGCACACACAAACACACACAGGCCTAATCAGAAGCATGCGTGATGCTGACAGGGTCGGTGCGACCACAGGGCCTCTCTCCACGGAGTCGACTCCTCAGCGCTGACTTAACTTGTCGTTTGTGTGTGACTTCAAAGTGTTGAGTGTTTATTGGCTACTCTAGGCTCCGCCTGTACCACGGTGCCCCGCACGGAAAACAAGACAATCTGCAAACCCACACCTTGACGCATCCGCCACGTGCTGTGTGCTTGTAGATCAGCTGTTTTTGACGAGAGTTTGCACCGGGCTATATCTCATTCTGTATGTCTGACTGTGTCCACCTCTTTCTCTCTCTCTCTTCTCCATTGTTTAGGGTGAAGGGGTGGTGAGGGGTCATCCATCACTCACTCTGCACCATGAGGGCTTCTTTTGGCGCTGCGTATTCCAGGCGGAACCCTCGGCACATGCGGTCTGGGCCACTCTCTTTAGTAAGTACAATTCACCTTCTTTTGGCATTTTCTATGTGTTTCTGAAACATGGAAGTAGTAAAGAATCAATCATTGATAAAATCACTTCTCAGAATCAGACTTCTCAGTCCTGTCATTCAGCAACAGGAGCGCACACCTCACTGGTCAACAAAAACATCTTGAAGACCCTAACAGGAACCCTCGCACAAGGTTTCTTTGACTATGCCTGCAGCTCTTGGTACCACAACACCTCAAAGGCCCTAAAAACAAGGCTCCAAACTTCCTAAGACAAATGGTCAAGCTGTTACTTGAACTGGTTTGGCTTAGGGTTGACAACATGGGTTCTGGTCCACAAGATTCGATAAACTACCAAAATGGCAATATACCTGTCTAAATACTTCCTCAAGGTCAACAAAGCCCTCTCCCAATAACACCAGAGGGAGCTCAACAAAACATGTGCAACTCAGATTCAGTACAAACAAGGGACTGAATTCATTTTGCTCCTATGCCACCAAAATGTGGAACGCCTTACCAACAGTCATTAAGACATGTGATCCCTTGACACCTTCAAAACTGCTCTGAATGGGTAACACGGACGGCTGCAATTTGAAACCTGTCTGTATTGTTTGTTTTGATATTCTAGCTAACCAACCGGAGTCCAAGGTGTGTATCCACGGTTACCTGTTTCCTCTGCCCGTCGCTCTGGGACAAGTCCCTCACCCAATTTATGATGCCACCGCAGGTAACCCACACACATGCACGCATGAGCACGCACACACATAGATACACACACAAATGCGTACACACACAAACCACCTGAGTACAAACTAACAAATGTCAGTTTGAAACCCTGGCGAGTATTTGAGCAAATGGCTACTGTCAGTATGAAACCGACAAGTGCTGTATGTGGACGGCACCATAATGAAATGAACATGGTCAGATGGGTGGGCCCTGAAGTCTTTCAGCATGTTCATGTTCAAGAGGGCCTTGCATGGTCCAGTAAAACGTTTGGGAGTCACTGCTCTATATGAAAGATTCTTCATCATGAATGAAGTTATTTTTGAATGCAGCTGGTGCAGGCTGTTGACAGCTCCTGTTGTGGTGATGGTGTGTGTGTGTGTGTGTGTGTGTGTGTGTGTGTGTGTGTGTGTGTGTGTGTGTGTGTGTGTGTGTGTGTGTGTGTGTGTGTGTGTGTGTGTGTGTGTGTGTGCGTGTGCGTGTGTGTGTGCATGCACATCTACACAGTGTTCCGTGGCTTCTGGACGTTACTGGTGATCCTGGGCATGGTATCAGCTCTGACCGGAGCGTTCTTGTTACTGTGTGGCGTACCCTTCCACAGCCACAGAATGTACACCCTGGGAGGGGCCTTCCTCATCACTGCTGGTACGCACAGACACACACAAACGCATGCGCACTTATTTATGGTATTTCAAAATGTAGACTAATTGGAGGATAAACCTGTTGAGATGCATCATCTCAATTCCCAAGAGGGTCCTAACCAGTGTTGGGCAGTAACTAATTTTAGATTACATATTACTGTAATATTAAGTAACGAGATTACTCTGCAAAAATGGGTAATAAGTAATGCATTACTTTGCAAGTAACGCCAAGTTACTTGTTTAAAATGAGCTTGTTGTTGCAAGCAAAAATAGAACAGATTTACAAGCTATCGACAGGTACTGTAACAACAGAGATGTGCAGTAGATTGTAGATCCAGTCCACACGCTGCATCCTGCGCACAGTTATGTACACTACAAATCGCTTGCTGCTATATTTTGTATTTTATTTTTATTTGTATTTTATTTTGTTGGCTTTGTTTTCAGGTGCAGTTTGTGGGATTGGAGACTATTATTATTCCAATAAATTGGATTCAGTTCTAAAAAGAGCTCGCTAAACAGATTATGTTGTACATCTCTATTTTTTCAAAGGTGGGAGTTGAGAACTTGGGAAAGTAATAACGTAATATGTAATATATTACTCTTCGATTCCAGTAAGAAGTAAAGTAATGATATTACTTTGTCTAAGGGGTAACGAGTAAAGTAAAGAAGTTACTTTCCTAAGTAATATTGACCAACACTGGTCCTAACGTACAACATTCCAATGTGTGTACGTACTATAAACCCCCCCACCCCCACACACACCACAGTCAGCTGTCTGTCCGTGTCACATGACAATCACAGCAGCAGGTGTCAGTCTCCATGACGATGGCAGGTGTAAACATTGCCACCGTGGCCGAGAGTTAGTCTTAAAGGGTACGCATGACATCATCATCATGCCCAAAAGTTTGCCAGAACGACTGCTGTGTGGCAAAAGAGCTACAGTACTTTCTTGCCTTGACAGCCCATACTGTACATCCAACGGATTGCATTAAAATATGTTAAATGACATTACACTCACTTTGTGGATGTGCATACACTCTAGTATTACAATCAGTTATGCTCTGTGGGCTCCATCCTTTAATTAGCACAATATATTACCACGCAGTGAAGAAAGACCCCAAGTTCTGATCAATCAACTTGCATGATTAACAGGCAACCTTACATTTAGAATTTTAGATCTTCAGCACCAATCACCCAAACTATTGGCTGCTGCTATACAGTTAGGCATCAACAGGCCCCATAACAGCAACTTGCAGGGCATGTGTTTGTTAAAGAAAAGAGATTCCTGCCATTATATGCACCTTCTGTGTGACTGGAAATCTAAAATTCACAAGCATAGCTTACATATGTGTGTGCGAAACATTTGCAACCTAAGTCTCCACAATTGATCTCAAGAGCTGATCTTAAGAGCTCTAGCCTGCAACTCCAAATTCAAGGAAATGTTTTATTTTTTTCACCCAGCGGTTCCCACCCAGCGGTTCCTAGATTGGCTCGGAACTAATATCTGAGATTGATGTTCCAAGCAAAGCTAGTGAACTGTTTACTACAATTGCCTACAAGAGGTTGCTATGTGACTGGGCACTGCAGGAGTCGTACAGTAGCAACAACAGCTTGGAGTTGCCCTCATTCTCCCACTAATTCTCATTCCCTCTCTCTCTGTGTCCAGCCTGCTTGTTCCTGGCCGTGGTGCTGCTGTACGTGCTGTGGATGGAGGTGGTGGATGTGAAGCGTTACGTCCTCCAGGAGAGGGGTGAGGCGTGTCCCGGGGCTCAGGTCAAGGTGCTCTACGGCTGGTCGTTCATGGTGGTGGCAGCCGGCATTCCTCTGGACCTCCTGTCTGGAATGCTCTTCATGCTTGTCGGCCGCGTGCTGCGCAACAGCAAGTGAAGACGAGAGACCTTTTCCACTGTCAAAATGACGGACAGACAGTTTCTGCTTTGAAGGATTTGTTCAGATGGAACTGTAGAGACACGCAACACCGGTCTCTGTACGGAACTGAACCAGGGATGGCACAATTATGTGGCCAACGACGCACTATCCAGTCTGTTATGTACTGTACATGCTCTGATGTTATTTCCCTGTGTCCCACAC
The DNA here is from genome assembly GCA_039105355.1 of Benthosema pterotum. Classification (NCBI taxonomy): domain Eukaryota; kingdom Metazoa; phylum Chordata; class Actinopteri; order Myctophiformes; family Myctophidae; genus Benthosema; species Benthosema pterotum. The sequence continues at coordinate 41,489,621 of CM076984.1, forward strand.
TGAGGCCAATCTGATATAGGACTTAAGCTGGAAGGAAAACAACTCCATCTTTTGGGCATCCGGTGATGGCTAAAATTATTATTTGACTTTTGCACATTTTTATGACTTTCTAATGCTTTCTTTGGACAAATATTTTTTATAGTTGTTTTGAATTAGCCTCGCATCTATTTCTACAATACAAATAAAGATGGTGACATCAAAATGTATGAATGTAATATATCAACAATGTCCAGATGTTTACATGATATCTACTGTAGCAGTCATGTTGGCTATACTGCATTAACTTATACCATAGCCATGTCACTCTAGCTCATACAACCATAAACAAACCCCATATGTGATGTGTCCAGACTCCAGAGCCACTGTGGTCATATGCAAAATACAGAATGGGATCAACCAACTTCAAACCCGACTTGGCAACATCAAGGGCCTTCGTCAGGGATGGAGATTCCTGATGGAATAGTTAATGTAACCTGTTGTCGCAGTTAAGCCTATATACAGTATATATGTATGGAGGTCCCTGATGTCATCAATAATAGCCAGTAACTCTACATCTGACCTCAAACTCAGACCCTTGAATCTCCAATATGGATGGATATACTGGTATGCCAGAACCGGCTTTGACTTTCCATATGTTGATCCTTCTCCTTCCATCCTTCCACTATACGACAGATTCCTTTTGACTTATACCTCAAAGATATTCGTACAGCCATGCCTGGCAGCCAGTTCTCAACAGGCCCACCTGTCCACCCAAATTACAGGTCAGCCCCAAATTTATGAGTGCAGCCGTGCCAGGCTAACTGAGTTTCTCAACATGCCCAAAAATGAAGGCCCATTATCAAACCCATGTACACTCAGGAAAATATATTGAGTATATAAGCTATAAAGGCTATACCCTATACAGCAGGGGTGGCCAACTGGTCACAGACTAAGAGCCACGTTTTTCACCGTGTTACTGCAAAAAGCCACATCAAACGGTCACAATGGTTATAAAACCGCTGCGATGGCCATCATGGTCGCAAATAGATTTCCCCTCTCCTGCCATGAGACATGTGTATTTGTGTGCAAGTGCGCAATGCAAAGACACACTATTAAAACATATAGACTTGTATTTAGAAACGGGGTTTACAATCCAAAAGTATATGACAAGTCAAAAAATATACACCTACACCTCCGTGGTCGACTAGGAATCAGTCCATGATCGAGTGGTTAGGCACCACTGTATAGGGAATGAATGACTGCGCCAGGCCGAGCGTTTTTGACGGTTTCATGTGGAAGCCCCTTAAGAGCCGCGGGTTGGCCACCCCTGCTGTACAGTACTGTATAGGGTATGTATGGAGCTACTGTATGGAGCTGGCCTGTTCCGACGTTCCATATGTCGATCTTGAACCCATCAAACTCTCTACTACACTCAAGACACATTATATGAGCAGTACAGCATTAATTCCATGTAGATCTGACCCCCCCTTGCCAAAGTGTCAGTGCTTGCCCAGCAGTCTGCTTTACTCTGCTACCAGTGAGGTGGATGCATGCATGTGACGTGACCTCGCCCTTTAGACGGCCTCAGGCATCTTACTGTTATATATGGGGATATGTGGCAAAGAAGGAGAGACAGATACAGACGATTTCCATTTGTGCACAGGTGGACACCGACAGATTGGTGGTGCAACTGAGGTGCAAGCGCCACGTCATAGCAGGGACCCCCAGAGTGATACTCGTCTGCTGTGGTCCCGCATTTGAAAAGAATATACTAGTGCAGGGGTTTTCAACCTTTTTGATGCCAGGGACGACTATTTATTCAGAATTTGAGCCACGGACCACCATTTAAGGACATTTTAGCCCCACAGACCCCAAAAACTAAAGATTTCCTTGCTTCTGTCCATGGCCATTAATCTTCCAGTTGTGTAGAATAGGACTGATTCACATGATGAATATTTTTTTTTAACTCTTGAGAGTGTAAAAATGAAACCAAATGGACCCGCAAGGGTCCATTTGGTTTCATTTTTACGTTCTCAAGAGTTACATCTGGTTAAACAACTTAGCTGGGGACCACCTGGAACCCTCTCAAGGACCACTGGTGGTCCCCGGACCACCTGTTGAAAACCCCTGTACTAGTGAGTGATGACCCGTAGAGGCAGGTTTTTGTGAGTGGCTGTAGTGATTCTCAACTGTTCTCATTTCAACCACTTTCAGTCAACGTTTTAGGTCTAGATTTCAAAATCTCTTTGGTACCGTTTGGAAAGCATATCCATTCGGTTCCATTTGTACACTCAGCTGTCAGGGTCTGGTGCCCCACAGACCATGTTTCCACCCTGGCCACTCCCACACTCCAATGACACTGCAGTCCCACTTACTCACCTGTGAACACTTCTGTAATCACCCTGCTCACTATAAGACTGAACCCTTCACACAAACACACTGCCAGTTCATAGTCAATTGTTGTTGATGCATGACCTGTTCTACGCTTGACTTCAGTGTTCCTTGTTTCCCGTATTCTGCTGTTCCTGAGTTTTGGTGTTCACCTGCAAGTGTCCTGTAAGACTCTTTATTAAATACTTTGTAAAGCTATCTTTGCCTGTGACTCTGCATTTTGGGTTCCTACTGTTCTGCATCCATGACAGTATGAACTGGCCAAAATGAACCCAGCAGAGCTCAGACTTTTTCAACGTAAGGTGGTGGAATTTGATAATGTGGTGGCTCAGCTCATTGCCTCACCACCTAACCAGCGTTATGCACTCCAGGAGGAGATTGAAAACCAGCAGCGGTGGTTTAAGGATAGGCCGTGGGTTAGCCACTTTGTTCCCCACCTGGACGTAATTCGTGGGAGGCTTAGAGACTTTTTAGCCACCAGCTCGCCTCCTTGTGTATCCCAGTCAGCTTTTCAAACTGTTAGACTTGGCATGGTGAGCCTGCAGCCTACCAACCCAATTGCTGAACAGGATAATACTGAGTATATTGACTTGAGGACCTATTTTTGCAGAAGGGCAAAAATGGAGGCATTTTCTGAACCATGTCAGGCCTCAGAGACTTATCAGGGCACCCGCCTGGCTTTGGGAGGTCCCCGTAGTTTTGGCAAACGGAGCAAAGTATCTTTGAAATGCCAAGGCAAGGATTCCACCCAGGTGGCCATCTCCAGCATGCGGTCGCCCCAGCCTCCTGTCCGGCCTCCAGTGTCTTCAGCTCCGCCTCGTGTCCGGCCTCCTGTGTCTTCAGCCCCGCCTCGTGTCCGGCCTCCTGTGTCTGCGGCCCCGCCTCCAGTGTCTGCGGCCCCGCCTCCAGTGTCTGCGGCCCCGCCTCCTGTGTCTGCGGCCCCGCCTCCAGTGTCTGCGGCCCCGCCTCCAGTGTCTGCGGCCCCGCCTCCAGTGTCTGCGGCCCCGCCTCCAGTGTCTGCGGCCCCGCCTCCAGTGTCTGCGGCCCCGCCTCCAGTGTCTGCGGCCCCGCCTCCAGTGTCTGCGGCCCCGCCTCCAGTGTCTGCGGCCCCGCCTCCAGTGTCTGCGGCCGACCGCCAGACGGCTCCGCCCCTGCCTCGATGCGGCCTCCCGGCCGTCCACCCGATGGCACCTCGTCCATCTCGTCCCGGCCTCCTGGCCGTCCACCTGATGATGCCTCTGGCTACCCTCCTGGCCGTCCACCCGACGGCGCCCACTCGGCCTTGCTCCCGCCTCCTGGCCGTCCACCCGACGGCGCCTGCGTGCCCTGGTCTCAGCATCCGGGCCGTCCCCCAGATGACATCTCGACTCTGTTCCATCCTCCTAGTCGTCCACCCGGGATCCCAGCCACAGTCTCCCTCCTCCGGGCCCCCTTCCGCCCACCCGACTCGT
>CM076984.1:41503441-41525941 GCA_039105355.1 Benthosema pterotum
GTGGAGTTTTAAAATGGCCACCATGCATCAAATCAAACTCAAATGAAACTTAACTGAGCTTGAAGAATATCCGTGTCCTCTCACTCCACTGAATATTGACAGTTTTTTGATATACTGACAAGGAACTTGACAGCGGGGGGGGAGCCCGAAAACACAAAGGTAAACACAAACAAAACAGAACGAAAACATCAATCCCAACTGTCTATCACAATTATTGAGTTGACATGTTGCTGTCACAAAACCAAAGGCGCTAGCAGGTTATTTAGGCACATTTTGTCTCTGTATATATCCTCAGATGTAGGGTAGAAAATAATTTTGGCAATCGACTGGCTCCAAAAAGCGATTTGTTTGTTTGTTCGTTTGTTTGTTTTTTCGAAAATGAGATGTTTTGATATGCCGCGGTAATAATGCCTCCGTGACGGATATATTTTTTATATATATATAAAATATAAAAGAATGAAGGAAGGCTGAGCAGGTATTTGTGTTATTGTTTTCAGTGCTGGAGTTATGGTACGGCAGCTGCTGCTGCCGTCGCGTGCGCTCTGTGCGCATTAGTCCATGCGGGTTCCCAAAGTGGGGTCCGGGGACCACTAGGGGTACTTAATTGAGGGAATTCCAGGGGTACCTAAATAAGAGATAATCAGTAACCAAATGGACCCGTCTGGGCCTATAACTCGGATAGTGTACAAATGGAAGGTAACGGGTCCATTTGGTTCCATTTGTAGACTCTCAGAGTTAAATTGACAGTGGTTTTACTATATAAATTGAGCCAGGGTCCCATGCAGAGATAGAAATGCCTTTAGGCCTACATCGGGCTCCGCAGCCTATAATGCATGTGAAACTGTGGGGATCCATGAAATTAATATGTTTCGGAACCACTGCTAGATCCGTAAAAATCATTTTCTAGCGATGTCACTGCATTATATGTTTTCAAATCGGGGTCCGTGGCCTAATAAATGTCGATTTGGAGGTCCTTGACGTGAAAAAAAAAGTTTGGGAACCACACGAGTCTCTCCTCCTCGTCGGCGGGGGTTTAATTCGTCCCACTCCCACTGTTACCCTCGCGGTCAGAGATCATGGCACGAGGAGGCGTCCCCCGCGCTCCCGCCGTGAGAATACGGTCCTCCGTCGTGCGGAGCTGTGGCTTCCCCCGGCGGCGTCATGCGCTTCTCCTTCTGCCTGCGGTTACAAAACCAGACGCGCACGACCTCCTTCTCCAGCTGCAGCGAGTCCGCCAGGGAGGTGATCTCCTGGGCCGCGGGCTTGGGACACTTGAGAAAGTGCGTCTCCAGAACCCCCTTGACACTGACCTCGATGGACGTCCGCTTCTTCCGCTTCCTGCCCTGCGCCGCGATCTTGTCTATGCTGCTCGGACTGCCCGTGGACGAGTCCGCCTCCTCCAGCCACTTGTTCAGCAGCGGCTTTAGTTTGCACATGTTCTTAAAGCTCAGCTGCAGCGCTTCGAACCTGCAGATGGTGGTCTGGGAAAAGACGTTGCCGTACAGCGTGCCCAGCGCCAAGCCCACGTCCGCCTGGGTGAAGCCCAGCTTGATCCTCCGCTGCTTGAACTGTTTGGCGAAGTGCTCCAGCTCGTCCGACGTCGGCGTCTCCTCGTCGGAGTGGTCGTGGCAGTGGTGCCCGCCGAGGTCGCTGTGGTCGGGGCTGAGCGTGTCCCGGAGGCCCGGGTGCATGCCCTGGCCCTGCGGCGGGGGCGTGAGCCCGCCGTGGTCCAGCATGCCGTTAACGGTGAAGCCCGTCTGCGAGTAGAGGTTGATCTGCTGCTGCTGGGAGTTGCTGTGGGATCCCCAGGCTCCGGGGTGGTGGTTGGCGTGGCTGTTGTTGTGATGGGGAGAGTGGTGCGCGACGTGCGGCGAGCGGTGATGGATGATGCCCAGCTGCAGGTCCTCCCTGCCCGGCTTCACGTCCTGCTGCTCCTGCACGGAGGCAGCCCCCCACGGACTGCCCTCCGACAGGCTGCTGCCCCACTGGTGGCTCTGCACGCCCTGCAGGTAGTCGCTCTGCAGCAGCTTCTGGTGGTGGCCTCGGAAGGGGCTGCCTCCCGACTGCATGGCCTGGCTGTCCGGGTGGATCATGGGACTGGAGGTGAGGAGGGTGTAGGGGCTGGAGGCAGCTGTGGCCATGCTGGCTGCTGAGCTGAACCCCACTAGTGCTATACTGAGAGGCAGAGCGGAGCAGAGCTCAGCCCCTCTCCTCTCTCACATCTCCCTCTCGACCAGAGACACTTTGAGGGACACTCTCCGTGTCCAACCGCGGGCCGAATACGCGGCAGCGCTGGTGCGCCACAGCCAATGGCGGAGCGGCTGTCTTAAACCCCGCCTCTGGGCGAGGGATAACATGGACTAGAAAGGGTTAACCAGAGCCTCGCAGCCCCCCCTGAACCGGAAGTGAGGCGTAGTGCTTGGTTCTTCTCGGCTCTGCTCGCGTGGAGCGCACTTCCTGTTTATTAATGAAAGTTTTCCAACTTGTTTAGCTTTATTGCAGTTGGTCATGCAGTGTCACCCATGAGCGTGCAGCAGGAGGCTATTATTGAATGCCCTGCAACGCGCAATGGCGTTTTTTCCTGTGTGTGAGAGAGACATACCTTCCAACCCCAAGAGCCACTTTGGCTGCTAATTATTAACTTTTTAGGGGTTTATATTTCCTGCAGGTGTTTACGCGGATGAAACACCTCAAGATAAGAGACCCCGGAGGTGTTTTTCCGCCCTGCAGGTCGTTTCCATTTCCAGTCTCATCATTGACTGAGTCTAAGAATGTAATAACCACCAGATCAAATCTTTACTGACTACTGGAGATGAAGATTTAGACGTGTTTCCCTCGATCAATTTATGAACCGAGTTAGCCTTATTCAAAAATAAACGACGAAAGGTAATAAAAATGTTATGCATTATTTATTTCCCATATACAATACGTCTCCTTTTATTAGCTATTTCCTATATTCATTGAGGGTTTTTGTATTCAAAATGTTTCAGCAATGGCCAATACACCCCACCCTCTTTTTTCTTTCTTTCTTTTTTTCTTTTTCTATTTTTTTCTTTACGAATTACCATTAAAATATATTTTTATCATCATATTGTCTGTATGCAAAACCAAGCTGGATTTCTCCATCTATAGGAATCTCGACCAGTCCTCATGGAGTTAAAAAAAAAATGCACCTCGATCTATTTGCATGTCTGAGATGTAACTTAGCTGCTTAATTATATTTCCCATCAGAAGACAGACTCCAGCGTCCCTTTATTAGGCCTGAAATTCCATTAAATATATTGCGCGGCGGTCGACGGAGCTCCCAGGTTAAGCTTGATTTAAATTTGCATACATTTTCATACATTTAGCAGAAATAAAAAGCAGCAGCAGCACGGCGGCCGGCAGTAAGTCATTAAAGAGACGCAGAGCCGAGGAGCTGCATGCCGGGGCGCGGAGGAGGAGAGGAGCCCGGGAGAGGCACAGAGACAGGCCGGAGGCAGGTGAGCTGCGCCCGGGGATGGAGGCAACCTGCTGGGCCACGAGGCCTGCATACATGGCTCTGGATATATCAGAGAGGAATACTACTGGAGCTGGAGGACATGGCTGCTGGTGTAATGGCGGATATTAGAAAGTCACGTTGCAGGATATTCGCGATTCTATTGCAGGCAGGTCGACTGTTGTGGGATAAATATATCACGATGCAGTTAGAATAGCCTAGAATAAGTTTATTTCGAAATCCACACGGGGCTATAATGTCGCCTTGTCATTTGATTTTTTGTCGACAAATGACATTGAACATAGTCGATAAATGGTGGTAACTTTTTATTTTTATATAGACAAAGCTACAGAAATACCAGCCTTTTCCATTTCCTTAATATGGGTTTTAGGTCAAGGTCGGGCAGAGAATTCACATTGTGACAATATGGCACAAGCTTTGATCCAAGGCCTCTGTTTTCGTATCGGTTGCCAAATGCATGGCATGGCAAACAATTATTCCATGACAAATAGGCCTAACCCATAAATATGATGTGAAAGTTAGTAGCCTATACACAGACTACACAGTGACCATCATTTCCAACGTTTTTTATTAACTAATTTCATGCATTTTTACAACGCCGAGAATCTGTTATTTTCTCTCCCCAACTCCTTGTTATAAAATGTATTTTTTTAAAGTGCCATTGCAAGTAATAGTGAGTCGTGGAGAGAGACAGGAGAGGGAGAGAGAGAGAGGGGGTTGTGAGAGTGTGTGTGCACTGCTCGCTGTCGATAGTCTAAGTTTCTAAGTGTAACAGATGCTTCTCTCCAAGCCCTCCTTGTGTCGATTCCTTTTATTCACAGCAGCATTTTTCTGCCGCCGAGCGCGTCTCCATAGAGAGGCGAATAAAAGGCAAATCCCCAGAATAAAGAGGCCATTCACAGCCGAACCACAGCGGACCGCGGAGAGCCCACACAGCTACTTACACCAAGGTGGACAGACACTCCAGCTAGCTTCGGGGATTTGCAAAAAATATATAACTGTAAAGTGTTTTTTAATATAAAATATATAAAAACACGCCCGAGAAAGTAAATAAGTAGCCATATGCAATGTAAAAATAATAATAAGAACAAAACAAAAAGGACAAAACAAGTACAACACTAGTCTAATGGGGAACATATTGTATTGTTTATCATGAAGTATAGGATTTGTGTTCCTAAAAAAGTTTCAAAGTCTCCCTTGTATTTCCTCTCAAAGCAGTTTAAAAGTGCAATTTTCGGTCGACAAATTCCAGCCATAATATAGATGAAAATCTTTCTATAAACAGACAGACAGGGTCAGGGAAATGCATTTGCGATAGCTCTAAACAGCAGCATTGCCACGAGAGAAAAATAGAAGTTGCATGATGTTTTGTATATGTGCGTTTCTTTCTTTTCAGGATTTTGGGATTCATAGCCTTTCCATTGGAGTGCAGTGGTCTGTGTTGGCCTCGCACAGCCTTGTAGGCAAAAACAATACAGTTCTATACAAGATATGCTTTAGTCTGCCACTGAGACAGCCGGGGTGTCCCGGGGGGGCGGGGACCTGTCACTGCAGTGTCACGACCTCTTCAGCGACCCAGTCAGTCTCGAACTAAACCTCTACCAGATTAGACCAGAAGACTGGAGATTTCACCCATAAAGACAATTAATGTCGAATCTATATATATGTTTTTGTTTCTATTATTCTGAATTGCATTTTCAAACCGTGTTTTGTTATTAAAGGGGAATTCCACCCATTTTCAAAATTTGGGTTACATTTGTACCCTCTCAGGATAAACGGGTCTGAAAGAAAATTCATTAACATGGTGAAATACATCTTGATGATGTCATCAGATGTATTTCACCATGTTAATGATTTTTTCAGACCTCCATTTTTCCACAGAATTGGGGGAAGTTTTTTTTTTATCATGTCCACACAACACCTCTAAGGTATATTGATGACATATTAAAATGTTGGAAATGGGTGGAGTTCCCCTTTAATTGAGTTGTTTGGAGACACATTCACGTAAACGAGACAACGAAAAATAATTTCAAAATAGTTTAGTAAATACATAAAAAAACGTCTTTGACTTGAGTTTCGCACGCAGTACAAACCCACCTCAAAGCCGCCGTCCGTCGCGTTTAACTTATAGTTGTTCTCTCAACCTTGACAGTTGACACTGCTCATAAGGTCCCAGACAGTAAAATCAATACTCCTATTTGTCCGTGACGTCCTTAATAAAAGGACAGGGTCACGCTGTTTAAACTATACAGACAGACAACCAGCAGCAATATAACGTGACAATGTTTTGGTGACAAGGCGCTTGTTTTAGGAGGAGACATATAGGGGGGGAAAGAACGAAAACTGCCATTGTCAATGTCAACACAGTTTTTCTTTTTGTTAATTAGATGAAGGATCAACCCCATCCGTTTAACAGCAATCTGTGAAATAGTAACCATGCACCATTTATTGTCATTTACGTTATTTTGTCCCAGTAAGGCTCCCCTGCCCATCATGCGCTGTGTGTGCGTGTGTGCGCGCGCGTGTGTGTGTGTGTGTGTGTGTGTGTGCGCGTGTGTGCGTGTGCGTGTGCGTGTGTGTGTGTGTGTGTGCGTGTGTGTGTGTTGGACTGATTGGGGAGATGCATCACGCACAGTTGAGGCGTGGTGGCGGACGCGCGCGTTCCCGCGGTCAATCAGAGAGGATGACAGCCCGCGGGGCTGCTGGGTATAGGAGCTGCGTCCCCCGGGAGCGCGCATGTGTAAATGTACATTCATAATGCATGACTCCCGGACCGGTGCCGTTTGTTCAGCCGCTTCAGTCTCGGTGTGTGTGTGTGTGTGTGTGTGTGTGTGTGTGTGTGTGTGTGTGTGTGTGTGTGTGTGTGTGTGTGTGTGTGTGTGTGTGTGGAGGACACGAATATTCTTCTTATTAATTCAATGCAATGCATTAATGTTTGAAACAAGTTATATATAATGTATGTATATAGCCTACAAAATCATATACGGTAAGTCAAATAAGCTGCACGCTGCACAGTCACAGAAAATGGCTCAGCACATTGCATGTGTTCGTTAAAGCAAAACAGTACAACAACAATACAACTTAAAATAATACGTTTGCAGGCAAAATAATGAAATGAAAATTAGAATAAATATAAAAAACGGTCGTAAAAACAGTCATAAAAGGTGATATGTCTCTTAACTAATTCTTTAATGTATTTGAATTAGAACTCAGCCAAAACCACACGTCTGGGTTTTGCCTTAAGAAATAAACATTCGGCACACGCTATATGATACAATGCTAATGATAGATTATCGTCACCAAGCCATCATCATATATATAGTCACATTTGACTGAAATAACACAGTGTGAATCACTATATCCAAGTATAACGTAACTAAAATATAGTTTTCAGCTCCAACAGCGATTCCAGGCCTCTTGGACTCTCTTAAAAGTAAAACAATTTATTTCAAGAAATAGTCTACTTTAATACGCTTTCATATTTTTAAATTCAAACAAATTGACTGACAGATGATAGATGGATATGACAGCATTAGTGCAAGAAAGACTGTATAGGAGACACTTATCTCTGAGGAAAAGTTATTTGAGCTCGTCTGGGACCGAGTGCAACGATTTCTTTTTTACTTGACCGTCGTATAAAAGCAGGACATTTCAAATCGGATAAAATACATATACTACAGCCTCGTTATATCATTGTTGTTTTGACTTTGCCCTTGATATAAATAATGCTCCGACTTCAATATGCGGAGAGAGACAGGCAGGGTGTAAATGAGTATAAGCTAATGGCAGCTATATCACGCTTTGTTTAAGCGTTTATATGAGAAACAATCGTGCTAAAAGCAGCCTATAAATAACCGAGTGATAGCGTAATAATCATATAGGCTAGGCCTTCAGACCCCAATACACATGATCCATAATGTCATTTGGTTATTTAGTCACGTGCATCTTATTGCTGATGGATAATCAACTCAGCTGGTATCGAGCAAACCGGGTGTAAATCCGTGGTTTCGACACAGCGCAGTGCGCGCTTCTATAGGACAATAATTCTATCAAAGCGAGAATAATTACGTTTATTGGAAGATAAACATCGCGAGGGCCGGAAGGATCATAACGCGGGAATCAACGAGCGAATGCATGGATGCATCGTTTGCGTTATCTGTGATAACACAAACTAAACACACGTTCCTTCCACCATTGGATTTTGGTTTCTATATGCAGTTCCTTGAAAATTAATTAATCCAAAATAACGTTTATAACGCATTACGCATCACCATCCCCAGACAGATACAGGCTATTCCTTCATCTCGTGGGAAAACAATTCCCCTATAGTGCTCGAGGGATTTAACCAGCAACTGTCCATTATAGGCATTCACCATGCGTAATAATTGGAAGTATTTGGAATAATGGCAACAAAATGCAAACGACTTTATACGTCGCATTTATTTGTTAGGCTAACGCAAACGAATTTCTAATATGTCATTTACCGTTTGTTTGTTTTGTGTGTATGCGTGCACTCCGTGCGTGAGTGAATACGTGCTCTACAGGTGCTACAGGAGCGTCACTGCACATGGGTCAACAATTAAATTTACATAATATTGCCATCTGTTAAAATTCAACTCCGGCAAAGACAAAACCATGCAGTACATATACAGGTAGCCATACTTCACACAGAAAAGACACAAACAACATTGCCCACATGCAGGGACTTGGCTTGGGTGCCAGTTCAAGCCCAGCAGCCACGGCAGAGACAGGACTGGTAGAGCTGCTGGAAGAGGTGCTAATTCAGCCCCTGGGGCACTGCCGAGGTGCCCTTGAGCATGTCACAGCATATACTGCTAATAGGCAGACAGTTCCTTATACTCTATACACCATCTCTCCACATCAGTCCTGCATCAAGCCCTGTGTGTTGTCTGTATTTTGGCCAATGTAATACTAGCCCTATATGTGTGGAAAAAACATGTAGATTCAAAAATATGACAACACAACACACACACACACACGCACGCACGCGCACATACACACACACACACACACACACACACACACACACACACACACACACACACAGCTTATGTACGCAACACATGAATGTGGAGATTGAGAAAACTCCTAGCAGTCGTCTCACTATTTGTTTATTTGCTTTCTATCTTTCTCTCCTAGGGTGAAATACCATGTGAAATATCAGCAAGTTGTCTGCCACAGCCAAATAACTAACCGGTATACCTTCCATGTGACCTAGATGTATGCACGCACACGCACGCACACACGCACGCACACACACACACACGCACACACACACGCACACACACACACACACACACACACACACACACACACACACACACACACTCCGAAGAAGCGGGAGGAGCAGTCAGTTGCACATCTGCATTTCAAACACATACTCTCTGGGATCCATTATTAATTAGTCTACTGTGCCACACATGCACACACATACGCAGGCGCACGCACGCAAGCACGCATGCATGCACACCCACACACACACACGTTATGACCCCTCTGCCCTCTTTCGCTGTGGAGTTTGAGCATGCTCAGTTGACAGTGATGGGCAAGTTACTGGGAAATTGTAGTGAGCGACACTACTTGCTACTCTCAAAAAAATGTAGCTAAGCTACACTACAAGCTATCCCAGAAAATTGTAGCAAGAAACACTACAAGCTACACAACAAAAGTAGCTTGATGTAGCTTGCTACATCAGCACTGCATAATATAAATATATATCTCAACTTAATCTTAATGTACATCTTTCTAAATAATAATCATAATAATAAAATAATATGGGGGTTATGAGCATAGGATGGTGGCATGTTTAAGTTTTGGGATGTACTGTATATTAAGCTAAAGGTTTTCTACCCGTTAAAAATGGGTGGAATTTGAAAATCTGTGTAGGAAAATGTAGTAAGCTACAATCCTTGTTACTCGAAACAAGTAGTGCAGCTTCACTACAAGCTACTTGAAACAAGTAGTGTAGCTTCACTACAAGCTATTCCCAGAACAAATGTAGTAAGCTACACTACTAGTTACGGGAAAATGTAGTTAAGCTATGTAGCTTAGCTACTTGTAACAAGCTACTGCCCATCACTGTCAGTTGAATACAAAGCGCTACAGGAGCTTCCTTCTCTTCCCTCTACACACACTTTCTCTGATGTCACTTCCTATGAGGTCACTTCTCATAATTTCCATCTCCGACTTGAAGCCGAGTACAGTATGAGTCCATGGGCTCTCGTGCGTGTGTTCATGTGTGTGAGAAACCTCTTATAGATGTTTAGAACAGCTGCAAGTGTATATGTATTTTTTTTTCAACCACAACAATAAATGTTAAAGTCAGTGATCATTTATTATTGGTATGTATTTTGTTTACAAGAAAGTGAAATTAGAAAGTAAAGTAGATCCAACCCTAAAAGCCTCTGGACGTGCATGTGTGCCTGTGTGTGTGCGTGCCTGTGTGCGTGCATGCGTCCATGCAATTAGTGTAACCAGTAAACAAATACATAACCACAGTATTCGCTGGTGGTCCAATACACCAGTAGGCTATATTGTTTTTTTTCCAAGGATGGTTGTTTTTGTTAACTCAACAAGGCAGGCGCACCGACAGTGAGGCCTTGAGGCTAGTGGTGAGGCATGCCTGAGCAAGCCACCATAGGTAAGCAAGTGCCAAGGCCTGACTCGTCAACGAGCGCTCCTTCGGAGTTGGCAAGGGTATAATGAACGGAACAGAAATTGCTTCATGCACATGAACAGCACACACATAACTACTGTATCCAGTACACACATAGCCACTGTAGTACAGTGCCAAATACGTGACTTGTTTGTTAGACCGCATGGCCCAATTAGCAGCTTAAAATTAGTACAGTCCGCTGTCAACCAAAAGCTTCAATTCACCACAAAATAATATGAAGATGGCAACAAAAGACAGGAGAGCAAAACCACGGTGGCACGGTGGTGTCCAGCCCTCTCGTACACCGAGGAAGGCTCGATATAGCCAAAACATTTGTCTCATTAAAATAAAATGAATGATAAAACACACTCTAGCCACTGTGGGTGACCCAGTACCTTTTATAAATGATGTTGATCTAAGACGATAAGCCCACCACAGAAGTCAGAGTGTGGTGCAGTTACAAGAAAAAGATTTCAAAAGGAAGCAGACAACCCCAATTCCCACACACTGACAAAGCCTGGATATACAAAAAATGTCTCATTATGTATGTGAAAAAAAGAAGATAATATTCACTCTTACCCCGATGTGCAACCCCACTACCTTTAATAAATGATGCAGTTATCTAACCATGTCATACTACCAGCCCAGTCTGATGTTCACTGCCATGGCAGCCTTTTACACAGTGGCGGCAGTTAGTCTGGGCTCCACCATGTCAATATAAAAGCATACAAATACATAACACATAATCCAAATGATATATAAACATATATATATTACACACACATGCACACACTATAATCCTGGTGCCACGCTCCCTCTGCCAACCCAGGATGAGCTCATGGCTCCTTCAATGCATGAGGAGCGAGCAAGCGGCTTCTAATGACCTGACAGGAGGAGGGAGTTCCAGTGGTTGGAAAGAGAGCGTGGAACACTTTATTCCAACCAGTTCCTTTTCCCTCCATTAGGTGCCCCGGCTGACCAGGGGCAGGTATGGCAGCGTAGAGAAAGAGCCTTTTTTGTGAAAGGGCCTTTTGCCAACCCCTAAGGATAAGAAGTGAACACAACCACCAACATCACAGCATTGCTATAGGAGTCAAACCTGTGAGGCCACAGCACTACCGACTGCACCATACAATACATCAGGGGTGCCCAACCTTTTTCTACTTGAGAGCTACTTTCAAAATGACTGGCTCAACAAGATCTACACATGAGCTTTGAAATAGTGGTGATGGTGTTCTTGTACGTTGTATATGTATATGCTACTACTGACGTTTGAAAACAGTATTTGGGGTTTGAGTTGACAGTTTGTGGTGTTGAGTTTAGTCTCTTGCACCCAAAACTAAGAACATTCCCGTTTTTGTCCACAATTTGTCCAAAAGAGAACAGTCAAAACGTTGGTCAAAATAACAATTATTCTCCATTTTCTAATTGTGTGGACTCTTGAAATTACGTAATTCAGATGTTTAAATTTAACTCTTGAGAGCGTAAAATGAAACCAAATGGACCCGTAAGGGTCCATTTGGTTTAATTTTAACGCTCTTAAGAGTTACAGATCTATACATTTTAGGGGACTGTCATGTGATCTACCTGCATGGCCTGTGTGATCTACTGGTAGATCACGATCTACCTTTTGGGCACCCCTGCAATACATAGTCACATCTCCATGAACTGTACATACCGTTTATGATTCCTTCTTCACACTAACACAACATAAACACTATACAGGCAGCGAAATCACACTGGGAAAAGACAACAGGTAAATGCTAAGCATTAAGTGAAACAAATTAATTCAAGCACTTGCACTTTCTGGTATTGCAACTGCCCTTAAATGTATTGCACTTTGCCCATACATAAGATTCAACAAACTTTGCATTTAGAATGTGTCAGAAGAACTGAGTGGCCAATTCAGCTAGTCGGCAAACAAACTGAACATAAGTAAAATCATGATAGGGTTGGAGTTATTATCAGTTAAATATTATATAAACAATGCTGTGGGAATTAGAAAAGTGCAATTATGCTGTGCAATGTACAGTACATGTGCAAAGAAAGGATATGTAACAGAGGAGTAGCCTGGCTATTGCCAGACCGACCCAGCTGTTGGCAAAAAAAATGCCTGTCAGCAGATTGGTCTGGAATAGCTCAATTGCACTCCTATTTCCTACTCCAGAAATTTGGGGTGGCCAATCAGGACACAGTATGCAAACATATTTGAATATTGTGTCTTGATTGGCCACCCCAGTATTCTGGAGTAGGAAATGGGTGTACAATTGAGCTATTCCAGAACAATCTGCTGACAGGCATGATTCGGTCCGGCTTTAGCCAGGCTAACAGAGAAGCCCTCTGTTATATTGCTTTATTACATACATAACCTATGTATCTAGAACACAAACATCACCACAATTCACTATAGTGCTGGTAGCGGCATCAGCATGGAAGGCACCTCATAGTATAGTGCAGGGGTGCCCAAAAGGTAGAACGCGATCTACCAGTAGATCACACAGGCAATTCAGGTAGATCACATGACAGTCCCCTAAAATGTAGCCTATAGATCTGTAACTCTTGAGAGCGGTAAAATGAAACCAAATGGACCCTTACGGGTCCATTTGGTTTCATTTTACCGCTCTCAAGAGTTAAATTATATTTAAACATCTGAATTACGTAATTTCAAGAGTCCACACAAATAGAAAATGGAGAATAATTGTTATTTTTTACCACCTTTTTGCTAGTTATGTCTCCCAATTGTGGACAAAAACGTGAAAGTTCTTTGGGTG
The DNA here is from genome assembly GCA_039105355.1 of Benthosema pterotum. NCBI lineage: Eukaryota > Metazoa > Chordata > Actinopteri > Myctophiformes > Myctophidae > Benthosema > Benthosema pterotum. The sequence continues at coordinate 41,516,388 of CM076984.1, forward strand.
CAAGAGACTAAATTCAACATCACGAACTGTCAACTCAAACCCCAAATACTGTTTTCAAACGTTAGTAGTAGCATTTAAAAGAAAACCTTCCAATTCTCCCCCCTCCATTTTCATTATAAGTGCATTATTATTAAACGTTAGTAACACCTTCACCACTATTTCAAAGTCAAACTTTCTTGGGGGCCTTGAAATTATTATTATTATTTTTTTTCTTTTTTGTGTGTAGATCTTGTTGAGCCGGTCATTTTGAAAGTAGCTCTCAAGTCAAAAAAGAGTGGGCACCCCTGGTATAGTGTCAAATCAAATTGAGGAGATTTGACAAAACAAAGTTTTTCATAGCAGCTTTGTTGAGGTCAGATATACGGTAGTCATTTCTCTCTGAGACCAGATGAAGCATTTGGCTGATCAGAGACCTGTATGCCTCTCCCTGAGACTGAGAGACACATTTGATAAGGCAAGATAATATTTATCTATAGAAACAACCGTTCAAAAAAGACGAGATAAAAAATATATAAGATCATAAGACAAGATACAGTATGACGTGACAAATATGAGATACGATAAGACATTTTTAACATACAAGATCTCATAAGATGTGACGATAAATCAATGATTATGAAGGCCACAATACATTCCATTTGAAACCCATAACTCACAAAACTAGACAGATAACTAATGTCGATGGAAGAAGTACTTGCAAGTCTTACTCCAGTAAAACTACCAAAGTCCTATATTCAAAATGTACTTGAGTAAAAGTACATACAAAAAGTAAAAAAGGGCCTGCATCAACAGTACAAAAGGTGTGCTCATTGTGCGGATAATTCCAACAGTCACAAATCTACACAGAATTTTGAAAATAGCTTGTCGAAAATATCTCTATTTCTAAATGGCAAGGTTACCGGTAAGTGGTTAGTGTGTTTTGTAATTAGAATCACAATCAACAAAGTCGCTACACTAAAGTTGTAAGTAATTGTAGTGGGGTACTGAAGTGAAGTAAAAATACCTCAAACTTGGGCAAATGTACTTTGCTCCATAATGTATATTAAAAAAGTGTGCGAAGATAATTCTGTTCCCAGGTGTCCACAATCTACAGCCCAGCTATACCTGTACCATATGGAACCAACAGACAGCCCATAATAACAGCTCAGATAATGTTACCATGGCCACCGGGGCAACAGGGCTGCCCTGTGATCTGTCACTCCTCATCAGCGCTTCACACTCACACTAGCGATTGATTGGTTGGCTGGAAGCAATAAGCCGGGCTGTGATAGGGCCAGAGAGGGGCTCTGGTAGTAATCTGGACATAATGGCATAATTGAGCAGCTCATGAAAAGAGCGTCAGCACCTTGTGTCTGAGGGGCGTCTTCTGTTTAATGTCTGGTCGCACGTCACTTTGGATTTGTCTCCTTCCAAAAAGACGTACAGGTGAAAATAACAGCATGAGGGCCTGCTGGGCAAAAGCATATATGGGCCCGCCCCACACACACACACACACACACACACACACATATGCGCACCTCATTCCCTATGGGTCAGTTCCTCTTGAACCGTTTAGATTTCGCCCACAGCTAGTGAGTGTGGTCAGCTGGACAGACCTCCATGGTGTGAGTGCGTGCGCGTGCATCACACGCACACGCATGGTAGGTACTGCACCATTGCGGTTGTATGACTCACAGGGAAAAGCCCTCTTCTCTATCGCACACAACACAGCCTTTGTCAAGACACATGACCAGGAATCTGTGGCCGATAGGAGTGATCTCTCGCGCAAATGTTGTCGCAAGCTTTGCGCTGGAGAGCGGATTCTCATTTCCCCGCTCTCGGCGCACCGGGTCACTAGCCGGGCTCTTTTTCATTCCTGAAGGAATGCAACGTGTGATTTTTGGTCTGCTACCAGCTCCACCTGGAGTCTCAAAGGGAAGAAATAACAAATATGGGAAACATTTAATCCAGAATAAAGTGTTTGTACAGAGACACAGTGGAGAGCTGTGGAATGGACTTCCTCTGATGTGGTGCACTGCCACAGTGTGTGTTTACGCGCCTGTGTGGGTTGGTGTGTGTGTGTGTGTGTGTGTGTGTGTGTGTGTGTGTGTGTGTGTGTATGTGTGTGTGTGTGTGTGTGTGTGTGTGTGTGTGTGTGTGTGTGTGTGTGTGTGTGTGTGTGTGTGTGTGTGTGTTTGTGTTGGACGTGTCGGAGGGGTGAAAGACCCTCAACCCCCTGGGGTGAGGAACTCTGAGAGAGAGTAGGAGAAGCCAACACACTCAAGTTTCCTCTCAAGTGTGTGTGTGTGTGTGTGTGTGTGTGTGTGTGTGTGTGTGTGTGTGTGTGTGTGTTGTGTGTGTGTGTGTGTGTGTGTGTGTGTGTGTGTGTGTGTGTAAGCAGCATCATATTCATATATAGTATGTATACCGTATATATTGCTATAAGCATCATTATTGCTCACCAATATGAAATCAGCCTGTATCAGTTAACATCCACAAAACTACTATAATGCTTTGAAAAGGTTCACTTGATTATACTGTAGATCATAGTATAAGCGCATCAACTACGCAAAGAATGTAACTAATGAAAGGGTTTCAAATGTATAGTAAGCTATACATACTAAATGTCACCACTTTTATTATATATTATTCAAATCCTACTTTTACGTCTATTATTTGGGGCACCAATGGGCCTCCGACCGCAGGTTGAAAATCGCTGTTGCACTCTCAAAACAAATGAAACTGGACGCATTGCACAACGGTGGCCGCTATATAGGCTGTTTTCATTGCATGACAGTAAGTATAACAGTTTAACCATATAAGCCTGACATTACTGTATTACTGTACTATTAAACTATAATAATACATTATGTTACATTGGACTATTATGATAGCCTACGCAGTATCAACCATCTCCATCGCTCACTGTTGCTACCTCTCTCTCTCTCTGTCTCTCTCTGTGGTTTCATTGTGGAGATGTCAGCTGTCTCAAGGGCATGCAGAACAAAGAGGCTTTTCACCCGTCCGCGTATATCCCCTCTCTCTCTCTCTCTCTCATCCCTCGCTCCGTCACCTCTCTCTCACTCTCTCTCTCTCCCCCTCTCTCCGCTCACGCTGACTCCTGTATCACACAATCCTCACACGCCTGTCTCCGCTTCTCTTTCCCGCTCAGGAAATCCTGAATGTTGAATGTGTGAGGAGATCTGCCACACGAGTAGCCTCCTATATATACACTGTATATACAGTATACTATGCAAACCTTCTCATGTCAAGGATATGTTTTATGTGTCTGATGGCCGCTGGGACCTTCAGAAGGGCAGAAGATGTGTACTAAAAAAAATATAAATGTTCATCAGTTTCATTCAGGACGCCCCATGGTCCCCGGACCACACTTTGAGAACCAATTCTATGGAGCAAGGCCTTTTATATGGATTCTAACAAGCTTTTTATCCTATTTTTAAAGGAATTATATAACTGTTATGTGTTCCTTATAGAACCGCTAGATGAGGCTAAACCTGTTTGTGCATGTATGCATGTGCATGCATGTGTGTGTGTGCGCACATGCATGTTCGTGCGCGCGTGTGTGTTTGTGTGTGTGTGTGTGTGTGTGTGTGTGTGCGTGCGTGCGTGCGTGCGTGCGTGCGTGCGTGTGTGTCAGTGCCTGGCAGGGAGGAGATGCAGAAGGAGAGGGATGGAGAGAAGAGAGAGGGCAGCTGCTGAGGGAGAGAGAGGGAGAGAGAGAGAGAGAGAAGAGAGAGAAGTGGGGCAAAGTAAGGGACAGAAGTGTTAATCAGGGAAAAGAGAGAGAAAGAAGTAAAGAGGATGAGAGAGAACAGGGTGAGTCAGAGAGATGGACACGTCAGGAGAGGAAAGGGAGAGAGACGGAGAGATGGGAGGGATGAGGAATGGTGAAATGGAAGGATTGAAGGGTTGGTGGACGGAGTGACGCAAGGATATAGGAAAGAAGGATGGAATCAAGAAGATGAAGTGATGGAGGGATGGGTCGAATGAAGGGATGAGGGATGGATGGATGGAGGAATGAAAGCATGAAAGGATGGATGATGGATGGGTGGATGGATGGATGGATGACGGATGAAGGAAGGAAGGAAGGATGGATGGATGGATGGATGGATGGATGGATGGATGGATGGATGGATGGATGGATGGAAGGAAGGAAGGATGGATGGATGGATGGATGGATGGATGGATGGATGGATGGATGGATGGATGAGGGACAGCAGAGCAGAACAAACAGGCTCCACCTCTCTGCTTGGTTAACTTTCCCCATCTTGCTACTACAATGCGAGAGCGGCCCTGCCCGTTTATCCGTTCGCCTTTGTTGCACTTCTCCTAAAAAACTACAATGTTTGCATGGATCTAACCATGCACAACACCTCCAGCACTGTTGTCTTCACAGCATAGGCTATATTTCATCCATGCAACTGCCATATTTACTGTACACTGTCCATTTATATGAAAATAATTTTGGTGCAGTGTCACACTCCCGGACTACAGAAATTGGCTCCATTCCTCTCGGACTAAGCCACTGTGACGTCAAAATCAGTGTTGCCAACCGCCAAAATCCAAAATGCACTAGAATGCGGTAGAGCAGGGGTGGTCCTTGAGAGGGTTCCAGGTGGTCCCCAGCTAAGTAGTTTAACCAGATGTAACTCTTGAGAACGTAACGTAAAATTGAAACCAAATGGACCCTTGTGGGTCCATTTGGTTTCTTTTTTACACTCTCAGGAGTTAAAATATTCATCATGTGAATTAGTCCAAATCTACACCACAATTAGAAGATTAATGGTCATGGAGAGAAGCAAAAGAAATCTTTACGTATGGGGTCTGTGGGGCCCCGTAGTGTCCTCAAATGGTGGTCCGAGGTTCAAATTCTGAATAAATGTGGGCCCTGGGATGAAAAAGGTTGAAAACCACTGCGGTAGAGCATTGGATTTTGAACCATTTTCATCCCAGGGCCGACTGTTTATTCTGCATTTTAGGCACGGAGGACCACCCCTTGATGAGATTAGTCTCTCAGCCTAATTTAGGAGAAATAACTGACAAAATGTTCATCAAAATAGCAATTCTTCTACGTTTTCTAAATCTGTAGATTATTGAAAATTAGGTAATTCAGATGGTTAAATATGATTAAACTCTTGAGAGTGTAAAATGAAAACAAAACAGACCCGAAAGGGTCCATTTGGTTACCAATGGTCCTTTCTATCATAGCAGTAAAAATGGTGAAAAACAAGGGTTTTATCTCTGGCGCCAACCAATTTTGCCCCAACTCACAAGAAAAAAGCAAAGATGATTTAACTCTTGAGAGTGTAAAATGAAACTAAACGGACCCGAAAGGGTCCATTTGGTTACCAATGGTCCTTTCTAGGAACGAAGCTAAATATAGCGACAAATGCGCCAAGTTGGCAACACTGCACACTGTGCTTATGATTCTGCCTCCGCACGCAGACCCAACCCCCTTCTGGCTTTGCTAGCCAGTCCATACAACTTTACGTAGTGCTGCTTGATCATGTGCTCGATGCGATGAAACTCCTCACCATTTCTCTTATAATCAACAACACGCCCTGCAGAAGATGGACGTTACTTGCTCTTTCTGGTAGCCGCAAAAACCAAGCGAATGCATCTTACGGCCGCTGCTCTTAGTGTTGGATATAGCCAGGCTATACGACTAACGCAGCGCTATGGACACGGCTGCCTGTCCTACAACCAGCACCACGCCGATGATGACACACGGATCACAACACCACACCGAAAACCACACAGCGTCTCGCTCAGCGTTAGCGTCCCAGTCGCTACAGACACAGAAACCAACAAGCCATTGTAAATTGCTTGCCAAAACACAAAAACCTCACGATTCTTTCCACATTGTTTCACATGCAACATGATTCAACATGCACGCACGTACGCGCTGTCCGCGTATATTAACATTTACACTGTCCATCTGCACAACAACAATGTCTCTTTTTAATTGCATGCATCATATTATTAACCACGCGCGCAGTGTGTGACTGTGTGTATTAATATCTTTGCATAGCAGTAGTAATCATAACAATATATACGTTTAGTTGGATAGTAGCTACATTTCATGACAACATACAAACATTTACATTCCAAGGACCCCCCCAATGGACCCTATAAGAGAGCATTTTAGAACTCTCCCAGTCTTCATTTTAATCGCAAGGACCCCCAGTTTAACATGAATTAGGCTACACAGACCCCCACAATGGTCCCTATAAGAGAACATTTTAAAGCTCTTGCAGTGTTCATTTTAATTGCAAGGACCCCCAGTTGACATGAATTTGCCTACACACACACACCCAATTTCATGCCAATTCTCTTTCTGTGACCCTCAATTTATATTGTTCAACCACTGTTAATGTAACTCTGATTGTGTACAACACCTCTAGCGGGTCCATTTGGTTCCATTTGTACACTGAGTTACAGACCCAAGGGCCCATTTGGTTCCCATCACTATCTCAACTTTAGGTATCCCCAGGGGTGTAATGGAGGGGGGATGCGGGGGACGGCGCCCCCCTTCTCTCACATCTAGAATATTTTTTGGGGAAAGATGTTTTTTGGACATTTACTTTTATTGATACAATTAGCATTGTAAACCATATTTCTCAATATGTTATACTGTGTGCAGCATATTGTGTATCTGTGTCTTTTTAATAGTGTGTATGTTTGCATTGCGCAGGTAGCCTACACACAAATGCATGTGCGCGTGGCACATGTCTTAAGAGGCTTCCCCCCACTTCTAAGTCCCACTACGACACTGGGGGTATGTTCGGAAATACAAACTGCGAGTGCATTGAGTTGATTTGGGTTAGTGGGCGGAGACCTCACCGAGTGCGTTGAGTGAGCCTGATTTACGAACGAGCAGTAAAAACCAACAACACACCTCACTCAAAAATGGTGAGAATCACTGCCAGAGCCATATAAATCCTCTCTTATGGGGGTCCCCCTGGAAAGTATTTTCAAATGGGGGTCCGCATGCATTTATTTGATAAATGTGCAGGTCCTTGACAGACATGGAAAAGTTGGGGGACCACAGTACAGTGCTTAGCCATAGCCTAGCTTCCTAGCTCACAACATTTGCATTGCTTTTCATTGAACGGGAGCGCTCGAGACACAGCTGTGACACAATCATACCTTTCACACCGGCCAACCCCGTCTCCAGCGTAGGGTTGCTCAGTGCGTGCACCAAATGCCCCAAATACACCAGGTGCGTTTAGGGTGTATTTCCGAACGCACCCTGGGTATCCCTCAACTACGGGGCCATACTATAGGATGCCACCCTTGATGTGTGTGACTGTGTAATGTCATATGGTGCATGTCCAACTATCACCACATTGTAAAGGCACAAACACACTGCCCTCTGCCTTATACCTGTACATTGGCGTTTCCAATTTTCACTTGAGTCCACTGCTATACAAACAGTTCCAACTATGTCTTATTCTTTGTAAGGCTTTATGTTGCACAGACCTTTGCCTATACATGTATTACCACTGTCCCCATCCATATTCCATGTATCCTCATTACTGCTGCATTATATACCTCCCTGTTCATGATCGTAATCTTTTGTAAGAATTTCATGTTACTCACAACTATTAGAATTCCTCTTAGTATGACCAAAATTACATTGCCTATGACGAAAGATGCAGTGTTGCAAAGTGTCCAAAAAAATGAACATTTCAAAATTGGGGTGAACGCAAGTCGCCTGTTGCCCTAATGGCGCGGACCCTAGGCGTGAGGCCCGCGCAGCGGGCCTCATGTCTAGTTAAAACAACCAACGCCAGCAGCTGGAACTGTGTGTTCGTCCATGTGCGCATGTGTGTGTGCCTGTGATGTGGGCGCAGGTCTATATGTGCAATCATGTGTGTGTGTGTGTGTGTGTGTGTGTGTGTGTGTGTGTGTGTGTGTGTGTGTGTGTGTGTGTGTGTGTGTGTGGTGTGTGTGTGTGTGTGTGTGTGTGTGTGTGGAAGTGAAAGCCTTTCCTTATAGCAGAGGATTCAATTCACTGATATTAATTCCTCTACTCCAGTCGTGCATAAACAAAGAAATCCTCCTCGTCTGTGTGAGTGTGCGTGCGCATGTGTGTGTGTGTGCTTATGTATGTGCGTGCGTACATGAAAGCTTGTGTTTACTGAGGGTGTTTATGCGGTTCTGTATTTTGTGACAGTATTCAGCGTTATTTTGTGACAGTATTCAGCGTGTGCCTTTTTGTATCTGTAGTGTGTGTGTGTGTGTGTGTGTGGGTGTGTGTGTGTGTGTGTGTGTGTGTGTGTGTGTGTGTGTGTGGTGTGTGTGTGTGTGTGTGTGTGTGTGTGTGTGTGTGTGTGTGTGTGTGTGTGTGTGTGTGTGTGTGTGCGCGCGCACGTGCGCGTGTGCGTGTGAGACTGTGTGTTTGCTCACTCATCTCTTTATGTAGCTAAAGTCATCAGCCACCTCTCTCCTGTGCCCGTCTGATACTAAACTAATCCCACCGCCGTTACTCTGACAAGAAAATCACACATTTTTATGCACATGCACACACGCTCCCCTTCCCTCCCTCAACCCCCCCACTCACACACCGTTGTGCATGCACATACTCACTTATGCACACACACACACACACGCACGCTGCATCCACGCACGCCGGCACGCACACATTCGCACGTTGAAGCGTGTGCCGTGTTATATCGGTATGGTAATGCTCTCACACTAGGAGCTGCAACCAGATGAAATCTCACAAGGTCACGCAATAAAATCCTTGGTGTAAATGGAACGCGGAACAGCGCACCAGTGGAACCGAGTGCACCCGTAAGGGTCTGATCACAACACTGAGGATTCTTACTGTGCAGAGTGAAGTCTGAGCTACAACTGGTCTGCATGGATGCACTTCACAGTTCTCATGAGATTCATTTCGTCTATCGGGGCAGAAACCAAACCTAGTCTCCATATTTTACTTTTTTGTGTTTTTTCATCAAATCGATGGCCTACTTCAGGGGTTTTCAACAGGTGGTCCGGGGACCACCAGTGGTCCTTGAGAGGGTTCCAGGTGGACCAGTGGTCCTTGAGAGGGTTCCGGGTCCATTTGGTTTCATTTTCACACTCTCAAGAGTTAAAATATTCATCATCTGAATTAGCACTATTTAATTAAGAAGTCTACACTGTTTTGTTTGAAAAATCCAGCCTGGAATTGTGGAAAAAACCAAAAGAATTCTTTTTAGGTTTTCCTTTTAGGTCTTTGGGGCTGAAATGTCATCAAATGGTGGTCCGTGGCTCAAATGCTGAATCAATGGTGGTCCCTGGAGTCAAAAAGGTTGAAAACCCCTGGCCTACTTGATCATACTACTACTGCAGTATCACACACAACAGCATCAACATTAGCAGATCTATACAAGCTCAAGTTTTGGTATGAGTTATGTTATTTTACATACAATAACAAAAAGATATTGCTAAGGCGGTGAATAGTTGGCTACTATTCCATTTGGAAATGTGCAAGCATTCACAACAAACTGTCACAAACAAGGCTGCAAAGGCATAGGAGAAAGCACACTTTTACCGACAAAAGG
>CM076984.1:41530941-41535941 GCA_039105355.1 Benthosema pterotum
TGTGTGTGTGTGTGTGTGTGTGTGTGTGTGTGTGTGTGTGTGTGTGTGTGTGTGTGTGTGTGTGTGTGTGTGTGTGTGTGTGTGTGTGTGTGTGTGTGTGTGTGTGTGTGTGTGTGTGTGTGTGTACATGTGTAACTGTAAATATTTTTGTTTACATAAATATGTTGGTATACGATTACGTGCACGGCTGCATGTACAGACACACACACACACACACACACACACACACACACACACACACACACACACACACACACACACACACACACACACACACACACACACACACACACACACACACACACACACACACACACACACACACACACACACAATTATTGTAAGAACATGTAATACTAGTACACAAGTGTATTCATGGACCTGTGTGTGTACACGCGTGTGTACACACATGTAGATGCATGTGCGTGCACGTACACATGCATGTGTGTGTGTCTGTCTGTGTGTGTGCACGTGTGCCTTGTCATTAATCATTGGTGAGGCAGAGATCTAATAAACAAGGTGGAATAAAGTTTACAACTGTGTTTATGTGTTAATGGAACTCTGGAATAGTGGCTGTGGTGTAATATAACGTTATATTATAATTGGTATAATAAGAAGAATAATAATAAACAAATGTTAATAAATATAATAAATAAAACCTGTCTTCAACTGGAGGCGGAGGGATAGAGAGAGAGAGAGAGAGAGAGAGAGAGAGAGAGAGAGAGAGAGAGAGAGAGAGAGAGAGAGAGAGAGAGAGAGAGAGAGCAGAGTTGGAGATAAGGGAAGAGAGAGGGAGAGAGACGCAGGGGGAGTTGCACTGATATGTGTCTATAGTACAGTAACATCAAACAATCACTCTCTCACTCGCTCTCTATTCAGTGTCTCTCCATCATCACCACCACGTATCTGACTGCTCATTTGATGCTGCCTGCGTTATCGTCTATGCATACTGCTGATCACATACACCCCATCCCCCACATTCTATATGGTCCTATAGAGAACGGAGAGAGAGAGAGAAGAGAGAGAGAGAGAGAGAGAGAGAGAGAGAGAGAGGGGAAAAAAAACAGTCTAGAGGGGTTGGCGTTGTGTTCTGCTGGTGTCAGCTGGCGCGTGGCCTGCAGATTAATGTGTGCATGAGAGTGTGTGTGTGTGTGTGTGTGTGTGTGTGTGTGTGTGTGTGTGTGTGTGTGTGTGTGTGTGTGTGTGTGTGTGTGTGTGTGTGTGTGTGGTGTACGTGTGTGTGTGCGGGTCCAAAACAAAGGCGCACACACAAACGTCTATAAACAGATTAGCTGGTCTGCAGTGAAACAAAGAGTTAAGACAGAATGCAGATTTCACAGGGGAGGGTGGGGTGCCTGGGTGGGTGTATAGTTCATGGTGGGTGCAGCAAGAGAACAGTGGTGGTGGAGCGTCATGGAGGATCTCCTCTCTCTCTCTCTCTCTTTGCCATAAGACTCCTCCATTCTGCTCCCGAGGCTGTGCTGAAACAATAGGACACAAAGCGCTCAGACAGATGCTGCACTATGGCCAGGACAATAGCCTGACAACAGTTTGCGTTGGCTATACAGTGTACTGCGTTTTCGAAAAGACAAACAAACGGAAAGCAAAGACGTGTGTGTGTGTGTGTGGTGTGTGTGTGTGTGTGTGTGTGTGTGTGTGTGTGTGTGTGTGTGTGTGTGTGTGTGTGTGTGTGTGTGTGTGTGTGTGTTTGTCTCTTCAGCATTTTTGAGAGTTGAAGTGGAGACAAAAAGGAAAGAGAGCGAGAGAGAGTTAAAAAGTATAAGTAAATAAAATAATAATGAATGTATGAATGAATGAGGGCTGCAACTAACGATTATTTTCATAATCGATTAATCAGTCGATTATTTTTTAAAGGATTAATTGAATTGCGCCACTTTATCGCTTTATAGACACGTTCTAACTAACAGAAATACATTTGATTAGGCAGTTATTCAAACAAACACATTTTTAAATGAATTGAAGAAACTCATGGTGTCTTTAGGCTTATTCTGACTGCATACATTTGATTAAAGATGAGCTACGTATCAGTCTGAAAGGAACGGTGCTCTTCTAAACTTGAATAGGTAATTTACGTTTTAAAAATAAATATTCAAGGAGTGAATATTCAAGGAGTGATCAAATATAAAGCTACACAATCATTGTTATGTGTCATATTTAGGGTTAGGGTTACAGATTTTGAAAAAACACTACTTGATTGTGACCTTATTTGCAGTGTTTGGTCTATATTACTTAGGAAAGTAACTTCTTTACTTTACTCGTTACCCCTTAGACAAAGTAATATCATTACTTTACTTATTACTGGAATCGAAGAGTAATATATTACATATTACGTTATTACTTTCCCAAGTTCTCAACACCGCCTTTGAAAAAATAGAGAAGTACAACATAATCTGTTTATTACAAAATAAAGCAGCAAGCGATTTGTAGTGTACATAACTGCGCAGGATGCAGCGTGTGGACTGGATCTACAATCTACTGCACATCTCTGTTGTTAGAGTACCTGTCGATAGCTTGTAAATCTGTTCTGTTTTTGCATGCAACAACAAGCTCATTTTAAAAAAGTAACTTGGCGTTACTTGCAAAGTAATGCGTTACTTATTACCCATTTTTGCAGAGTAATCTCGTTACTTTACTTTTTGGAGCAAAAGTAATAATATTACAGTAATATGTAATCTAAAATTAGTTACTGCCCAACACTGCTTATCTGTGATGTTTTGTATTCTCTCCCCTCACTGTTGCTGGTGAAAGAGCATCTGTCCAGCATCAACGATAGAAGCAGGGGTTGACACTAAGGTCTCCGAGGCACTTGCCCATTGGGCAAGTGCAAGTCAGGTTCTACTTGCCCTCAGGTCATGGTCACTTGCCCCCAAAATATATTGTAAATTTTACATTTAAGTTTACTTCCTACTTGGGTGCTTTAAACCAGGGGTTTTCAACACGTGGTCCCTGAGAGGGTTCCAGGTGGTCCCCAGCTAAGTTGGTTAACCAGATGTAACTCTTGAGAACGTAAAAATGAAACCAAATGGACCCTTGCGGGTCCATTTGGTTTCATTTTTACACTCTCAAGAGTTAAAATTCATCACCTTAATTAGCCCAGGTCGCAATGACCACCTTCAAGACAAATTTATCTTGTGTTGTGTTATTGCGCACTAAGTTGCACAGTTGCCCGATCGGGCAACCAGGTAGCATTCTTCACTTGCCCCACCATTTTTTTTTTACTTGCCCCGGGCAAGCGGGCAAGTCTTGGCGTCAAGCCCTGTAGAAGAGATGAACTGGCCAATAGCAGCACACATGTTCTCTGCCATCTCACTATCAGCACCCTGAGATAAGGGTTCTCAACAGGAAACCCTGCCGCTCACCATCACAGATGGCAAGCATTTTCTTCGCCGAGATCTAAAATGGAAGTAATATTGTATGAGGCTTGAACAGACTTAACCCTTTTCATTTTTTTTTACTTAAATTAATGATCAAGACTTGAGACTGATTCTACAGATGCCTTCTAAATCAGTATCTATCAAAAATATTCAAAAACATAATTTAATTTAATTAACTTGATGATTTTTTTCAGACCTCCATTTCTATGAAACACAGAATGGGGAAACTTTTTTTTACCATGTCCACACAACATCTCTAAGGTATATTAATGACATAGGAAAATATTGAAAATGAAAAAATCCCCTTTAAGACACGTGCATGCAAACTTGCATTTGCGTGCACCTGCGCAACACACACAGACATGCTATTAAAACTATAGCATATTGAGAAAGATTGTTTACAGTGCATTGTTTACAATCGTATCCATAAAAGTAAATGAAAAGACAAAAAACATAGGCCTACTTTTGCCCCAACAATATTTTAGATATGAGAAGTGGGGGGACCCCGTCCCCCCGCGTCCCCCCTCCACTACACCCCTGGTCTACAGTCATGCTTAAGATTTCTACAGCAGTGGCGTAGCCAGAGACTCAATTCAGGGTGGGCATGAGCGATTCAGGGTGGGCATGCTGCGTGCGTGATGGCCGCAAATTTGCATGTGCAAGAAAAGCTATTTATTGCTATTATTGCCATATCACGCCCGGTTATATTTCGCTTTATATAACCTTTACTGTACTAGGGTTATCTTCTTGAATTAATGTCTTGACATGAAATAATAATCCTGTCACCAACACTAGTGTTTTGTTTCATTAGCACAATCATTATCAAATAGATTTCAGCTGTTCACTATAGAATCAGCCATTTATAAATTAGTTACCAATGTGTCTGCTGATCATGACAGATTTTCTTTCAGGAGAACAGACCAGAGTTAACTTTTGAAAAATCCTTGTGAAAGTCCCCCCACAGAAACAAGCGCTATTGTTTTCACAGATATACCTGCCAAATGATAACGATCTGGCAGGTTTACAAACAAAGGGTGAATGAAAAGCCCCATTTGCATTATAATGGCTGATTAGTGCTCACAAATCACCCATTATACTGTAACTGTAACTACAGTGAGTCCAGACCTCTCAAGCTCTCTCTAGAGGCTCTCTGGTCTTTGTCCTTGGTTTTCTCAAGTTCTTAGTCATGTTTTCAATGGGTGGGCCAGCTCTCTATTTAGGTGGGCCGCGGCCCACCCCAGCCCTCCCGTAGCTACGCCCCTGTCCTACAGTCGTGCTCAAGATGGATCCGTCTTGGTCCCTGGTCAACGCCAGCCAGGAGTTAGAACAGTGGACCCTGGGTCAACGTCAGTTGAAAACCACTGCTCTACATACAGCACCAATGATGGTCTGACTGTCATTAATATAGAGCCAATTCAGACTCAGCACAAGTATACTGCCCATTGGGAATTCATAATGTAAGATCTTATGATGCATAATTATCATGAACCCTGCTCTTTTCATCCACAAACATAACAGCTAATTAGAAGGTGAAACACTTTTCGTGACCTCCTGTAGTGATACGGTATAATCACTGAACAAACCACACACACACGCACACGCACA
>CM076984.1:41540941-41555941 GCA_039105355.1 Benthosema pterotum
AGACAAAAACGTAGAACATTTACAATTTACAATTGAGGCATTTAGCAGACGCTCTAGTCTCGACCACAGCCAGGCATGGTAAACAACAACAAATGCAGAGAGACAGTGAGTAGTGAGAGCCTCAGTGGACCAGGAGGGAACCATGAAGAGCCTACTGTGGCCCGTGGACCACAGGTGGTCCATGATGATGGAAGAGTTGGTTAATTATTGCTAAGCACCTGTATTACCTCATTCATGAGAAGTCTACACTTTAAACGAATGGCTGTGGCTTAAATGCCCAAACAATGATGGGCATTGACATGAAACATCTCAAAAAGCATTGGTCTAAACTAAATAATATGCTATATACACATGTAACTACTACAATCACTAGCGTCATTTATAATGGGTGCGTGGGTGCGTGGCACCCATGGGCCCCATCGCCACTCTAGGGGGGCCCCGAGGCCCAAACAGACTTTTTTCCTTCTCCTTTTATTAAAATATATCTTGTCGCGTGGGGCCCACGCGAGCAGCATACGGGAGATGAGCTAATGTCACTTTACTTTCATCTAAAAAAGTGCGGTGAACAGCAACCTTATTACAGTCAGACGTACAAAGATGGCTAGTGTCAAAGCTGCGACATTGAGGCGTCAGAAACTAAGCGCTCGAGAGCCGTTTGTGCAGCATGTTGGTCCCTATTTATTGTCCCGATCCTCAATAGAAGTCCATGTAGAATGGCCGCCCTGGACTGGCCACTTAAAGAGAACGGAGTTGTCGCTGCTGCTCGAATCTGTGCCTACCTTTTGAAAGCCCGCCGAGATTTTTTTGAGATTCCAATCTAAAAACTCTCAGGCCATTCTCACCCGATTTCAATAATTCCAAGTGTGGTCCAAGTATATCCAAGTATATTTTCAGTTGCTATATAGGTCATGCTTTTATAGTATGCATTTATCACACAAAAGGAGAGGGGAAATTTTCACATTTTCTCCATACACTGTCTCTGTGCCCCGTGCCGTGCGTATCGGGGATTCCCCGTTCTTATAATATGGAATACGACACAGCTGTGTATATGGAGCTAATTACATGATCTCAGTCTGTTTGCACAGTATAATCTATTTTACTCTATATATAATCAATTATATTTATAAAATATAATCTTAATATAATCAAGAGCTATTTATAAGTCCTCAATATAAAATCACAAAGAGCTTAATATGCTTATCTTATGTGTTTATCATATATTTTAATTTAGCTTTAAAACATAGGTGACAGGAACTGTAACCAAATAATCCTACTGACTCTACTGATTAAAAAACAGCCACTGCAACCATATAATCTATGGTAGGATATGTTAATCACTTATCATGTGTGGCATAGCCCTAAATGTTAATATATTTTAGTTTTTTCTAGGGTGGGATGTCTGTATTCATCTATCAAAATACATTTATCTAAATACATCCATTCATCTTCACCTGCTTATCCATAGCATGGTTGGCTGATTGGTGACTCTTGTTATAACTTTCTGGCTATTCAACTTTTTTTATTATGTAATGTTGCTTGTTGATTTTTATTAGTCAAGGTGGGATAGGACGAGAATATAAGCCGTAAAAGAGAGCCTTCCCAAACGATCCAAATTATCTGACAAACACCTCTGCACGCGCATGTGTGAGCGCACGCTGAGAGGGCCCTTTTGATATCGGCACCCATGGCTGATGAACCCTAATGTCGCCACTGACTACAATACATACTATACTAGACTTAACCTATAGCATCTGTCTGAATAACCTGCTAAATACAAATACAGTGATGATTCACTGATGAAATAGCTCCATATTTATCAACCACTTTAACCAGGGGGTCCACATATTCAATGAACTGTGAGACTGCAGAATGGCTACGTTAAATCAATGTTTATAGGACATAATTGGACTCTGTTTGTCTGTCTCTGTCTAAAATAGGTTCACATTTGTCCCAAAGCAGAAAACTTCTCAATGCTAACAATACGAGTGATTTGTCATACAGTTTGACCAACACATATTCATCATAGGAAAAGTCACTATCAATTAGCATACACATATCGATCCATGCATGTGTGTGTGTGTGTGTGTGTGTGTGTGTGTGTGTGTGTGTGTGTGTGTGTGTGTGTGTGTGTGTGTGTGTGTGTGTGTGTGTGTGGGTGTGCTACTACCAGTCTTAAGCCCCACCCCCAGCTCGTTAGCGTTAAGTCATCAGTGGGGTCAAGCGCTTTGAAAACACACATTACAACACAGCACAAAGATCACATTACAGCATTTGAATAAATACAAGGCAATTTGTCACTGTCATGTCAGCCATGCCCTGTTCTCCCTGCCCCGGTTTCCTTCACCCCAACTCCCCACCCCTCTTCCTCTCTCCCTCTCTCTCTCCCTCTCTCTCTCCCTCTCTCTCTCCCTCTCCCTCCCTCTCTCTCTCTCTCCATCCTCTCCTCCTTCCTCTCCCTCTCCCTCTCCCTCTCCCTCTCCCTCTCTCTCTCTCTCTCTCTCTCTCTCTCTCTCCTTCACCCAACACCCCTCTTTCTCTCTCTCTCTCTCTCTCTCACCTCATCCCAACACCTCTCTCTCTCTCTCTCTCTCTCTCTCTCTCTCTCTCTCTCTCTCTCTCTCTCTCTCTCTCTCTCTCTCTCTCTCTCTCTCTCTCTCTCTCTCTCTCTCTCTCTCTCTCTCTCTCTCTCTCTCTCTCTCTCTCTCTCTCTCTCTCTCTCTCTCTCTCTCTCTCTCTCTCTCAGCAGTATAGGAAGTAGTAATGGTGATTGTATTAACCCCTGCCGGAGAACGCTGACCTTCACTCCTGTTCAGCTGGAAGTAATGACCCAGGAGCCCCCCCCGGCCCCCTACCCGCAACAGGGGCGTTTCTGCCATTAGGCAGACTAGGCAGTTACCTAGGCACCATGAGGGGAGGGGAGTGGGGGGGGGGCACCGGGGCGACCACCAGACATGCTTTAAAAGGATCCCAGGCTAAGTCTCATATGGATAAATACCTTAAACTCGTCCGCTATAACTAGAATTGAACATTTAAAACATATATTATGTTCTTTAGCTTACAAATAGTTCATATTTTATCCCTTGGGGGTGCCATTTTACTGTGCCTGTCATAGGTATGACATCACAGGAGATTTTCCTGTGACGTCAGTCTTGTCTGGGGCTCCAAATTGTTTAGAAACGCCACTGACCCGCACACACACACACACACACACACACACACACACACACACACACACACACACACACACACACACACACACACACACACACACACACACACACACACACACACACACACACACACACACACACACACACCAAAGGTATTCTTGCTTCGGTAACATTCAATGATTGTAATCATTATGATGATTTTGGACATTAATATAACACCAGAAGATCAAAGACTATCGGAAACAAACTGATGTGGGTAGACTAGATATGTATTATTTTTGTGGAGAAACCGAAAGACCTTATATCTACTGCAGCACAACACTATCCACAGCTCTAGCAGTCTCTCTGTTTTTCCGGGGACATGATGGAGAAGACGCCATACATAATATTTTCAGTGTTCTGTGGAATTTATTTCCTGTGGAATATGCCTGACGAGTGAGAGAGAGAGAGAGAGGGGGGTGGGGGGATGGTAGAATAAAAATTCTCCATCTCTGTTCTCTGGAGGCTAACAGTTCTCAGTGGGATTATTTTCATTGGCAGGTAGACGTATAAAGCTTAGCTTCTCTTCTGCAAATCACCCACTCACTCTCAGACTGATGTCAAAGACTTAATATTAAATGTATTTACACAAAGACCAGCTTTACTTTCTCTCTCTTGCAAGCATGCACACACACACACGCACACGCACGCACACACACACACACACACACACACGATTACCAGCCAAGGTGCAAATGAGTATTCAGAATATACTGTTACGTCAAAGCCCAAAACCTCGATATTGAACTTAAAAGGAAATTCACACAAGATAACTCATATTGAAGTGACCACTAATAAAGAGACACATGTTCCCAACACAACTCACGACCTTCAATGACAGATATGAGACAAAACACAACCCTATGCATATAGATTCACATCAGAATTCAATTCCAGAGCGACAAACAGTGGCTGATGTCTACACACATCATGCAACACAAGCAGTAGCAGCAGCAGCAGCACCAAAAGCAGTAAAACAAGGTTCCTACCTTTAGCTGTCTTCTACTTTCATCAGTTGTGTAGGTGAGTCAGGACAGGTCAAACTTTGATGAGTTCATCACTTGATGAGTAGTGTCACCAGTCACATCGATCCTCCATGTTGTTGGGCATTACTTGCTGCATGGTGCAAGGGCCAGGGCAATTCCCGCTAGGACTGGCAGCTAGAAAGAACACATGAACAGGTTTCAGGAATATAGTGTATATGATCCGCAAAGCTTTGATAATTAGGGCTATGGTATAAAATGTTACACACACACACACACACACACACACACACACACACACACACACACACACACACACACACACACACACACACACACACACACACACACACACACACACACACACACACACACACACACTATATGCTATGCTATCACAACATTAATCAAGCACAGAAAATAGCTACACCTCGACATATCACTAGGGTAGCTGCAAGCAAAATCAGGTCATATTTTTAATATCTGGAATCTAGAGTTGGAACTTGAAATACCAACCCTGGAAAGTCCTCATAGTCCAGTAATAATGTAACTTGAAGTGGACTAATTCCAAAAAAGATGAAAGAAAAAAAAATGAACCTTTAAAGGTGGGGAAGTGATTTCACTTTTGTCAGATATCACCCAAAAGATATATTTTTTCTGTTAAAATGCTCTATTATAAGGTGTGGAAACCACATATGGAGTTTCCCCCTCCCCCACGTTAGCAGAGGAGCTAATAAAAGTTCCCCAGGTCACCACAATTCTCCTCCAATCAGGAGAGAGCAGCAGGTTCACATAGTGTAGCTACTTTTGGGGGCCCCTAGTGCACCAGGCTGGTACTACACCATGAATTTCAAATCACTTCCCCTACCTTTAATATGCCCAGAATAACATACAAAAAGTTGCTGGAATTGTCTGAGGGGAAGTTTTGAAAATTGCCTGTAAGCTATGACCCTACCAAAAAAAAATGTTTTTTTGGCCATTTTTGCTAGATTTCACCATGTCAAACCCTGTAACAATTTGATTGACAATTGTTTACCCAACTTTTCTCAGTTGATTGTGTATTTAGTCCTGTAGAATCCATTTGTGAAATGGCCATTTTTGTATTGTGCATAATTAATAACATAATTTGCATATTTGACATGGGTGGAAATAACAGGAAAAGCCCTATAGCATTAGCAATTTGATAATTTTGATAGTTTGGGAAATTTGATTTACCAAACTTTTCTCAGGTAATCCCTGTGTATTCCTCCCTATAGAATGCAGTTCTGCAATATATCTTGAGCATATATAATTAGATAATACGCATATTTGTCACATGGGCAGAAACAATTCGATAATCTATATGGATAATTTGATATTTGATTTGAGATCAACTGACAAGTGTTATTAAAGGTCATCTGCCTGATGCATTAGTACAAAATCACTCTCTAATAAGGAAGAGGATGTCTGAAAAGGATATAGGATTTTTTTTCTGCTTTGCTTTTTCATCTTGAACTCTTTGACCTCTTCCCGGGCATCCATCATCATTTTCGTCTTCTTCTGTTAAGGCTTGGTGAAAACTCTGTGGGGGAACCAAACTGGGACAAGACCATTGACTGTTGTCTGTTGCCACTTGCAGGCATTGTCCTCTGGTGTGCGATAATCAATATATATCTGAGTACACTGTCCCCAGATGTATACTGTATGTTTAAATTCCTTCAGATTTTCTGATCAGTTCTGTCTTGTTTTCATCACCATGTACAGGTAGAAAGGCTGACTTAGGCCCTTCTCTTTTGTGTCAAGTTTTTTTTGATTATATGTTACTATGAATATCACTATTTTGGTGTCATGCAAATACCCCCCACATCTTTTCTAATCCACTTTTTATTTTTGGAATCTGAATGGGTTTGAAGAAACTAACTCAAACTCGCCCTGCTCTTTTTAGCCTCTACTCTAAGAACTTTAACAGTCTTTCCTGTCTCTGTTGATTCTAACAAGCCTTTCACAACTTCTTCATCTATGGCTTGGCCAGTCTTTAAATGCCTTGCCACTCCTGATGCGAATTGATCCATGTACATAGACATCTATCTGGTCAACTTGTTAAATTTCAGCACCTTGGATAGTTTCTTTTTTTTTTTTTTTTTTTTTTTTTTTACTTGTCAGTATCAGTAAGTTCTCTTCAATTCTCTTTGGCCATGAGATTCTGCCTTGAGTGATGTACTGAATCCTCCTTGCATGAGACCACGCCTGACTTTGACCTCTCTGTTCAGTCACCTCAGTTTTGAAATCTCTGTGAACTGAGAG
Organism: Benthosema pterotum; assembly: GCA_039105355.1. NCBI lineage: Eukaryota > Metazoa > Chordata > Actinopteri > Myctophiformes > Myctophidae > Benthosema > Benthosema pterotum. The sequence continues at coordinate 41,547,417 of CM076984.1, forward strand.
GAATGAATCTCCAGAAAAACTCCCACCAAGACTGTTTTCTTTCAGTTCTTTCCATCCTACAGGATTTGTTTGGTGCAAAGTTGCTAGTGTTACATTCAACACATAAAGGTTGTTCTGCTAGTAATTGTTTTCTACTGAACTTATCAATGCAAGCTTTGCTAAATCATCATTCAGATACCCAATCCAGGGGTTGACACTAAGGTCTCCGAGGCACTTGCCCATCGGGCAAGTGCAAGTCAGGTTCTACTTGCCCTCAGTTCATGGTCACTTAAGTTGCCCCCCCAAAAATATATTGTAAATTTTGCATTTAAGTTTACTTCCTACTTGGGAGCTTTAAACCAGGGGTTTTCAACAGGTGGTCCGGGGACAAGCAGTGGTCCCTGAGAGGGTCCCAGGTGGTCGCCAGTTAAGTTGGTTAACCAGATGTAACTCTCGAGAACGTAAAAATGAAACCAAATGGACCCTTGCTACAGCTTCCTTGGTCCCTCCATTGGCTGCTGGCTGCAGTACGAATATTGGATGCTGGGCTTGCTGGCATTCATAGCAAAAACAATATGGAACTACCATATCTTGTCTGATCGCACCCTACAAGCCCTCCAGAGCACTCAGATTAGCCGACACAGGGAAGCTGGAAGTACCCTAGCTAAAAATGCCAGGACAATTCTCCACACACCCCAAACTTTTCTCCCTTTTTTGCTCCAAAACTACGGAATGCGAAACAGAACTGCAGATTTTCTCCCAATCTTCTGCTGCAGTCTGAAAACGCTCCTCTTCAGACTTCATCTCAGCCCATATCACTTGCCCTAGCCTCGACCTATGGAAAGGCTCAACTTAGTATCTTATTTAGCAGTTAGTGCAAACATACTGTATACCATTTTTGTAAACATGGGAAGATAGTGTTAATATATGCATATAGAATTTCTACTGTTACATTCCTAGCTTATATTTCATTCTTGGTGACTATGTTGTATGTTTATGATGTAATGCCATAAACAAACAATCTAATTACATATACACATCAGCATATCAAATGAATTCCGTCTATGTGTCAAATATACTAATTATCATTAATTATGCACAATACAAAAATGTACATTGCTCGGTTGATCAGTATGTATCCTTTCCTGTAGATTCAATTTGTTTGATAAACCGGTTTAACAAATTGTTACAGGATTTTTCCTGTCATTTCCGCCCATGTGTGAATATGCTGATAAATTCAATAATTATGCACAATACAAAAATATACATTGCAGAACTGGATTCTACAGGAAGAAATACATATGGAACAACTGAGAAATGTTTGGTAAACCATTCAATCAAATTGTTATATGGTTTAGCATGGTGAAATCTAGCAGAAAGGGACAAAAAATGTTTTTTTTTTTTTTTTTTTTTTTTTTTTTTTTTTTTTTTGTAGTCTCATACTTTACAGGCTATTTTCACAACTTTCCCCCCAGACAATTCCAGGCAACTTGTTGTATGTTATTCAGTACATATTTTATGTTATTCAGGACACATTTAAAATCAGCTGCGTTTTTTTTTTTTTTTTTTTTTTTTTTTTTGCAATTACTCCCAGGTTGACCCTTTTTTTTCCATAGAATGCCTGTACTATCATTGTAACAAACAATGTTATACTCACAACCATTGCAGCTGTACAGAAAGCATTATCCCCTATTGGTATCGTCATGGTTAACCATTTGATAATTGATACTTCATTCCGGTGTATGGAACTACAGCTGCATCTAACTAGAGACATCTTTGTACTGGCAGGATAATGTAAAACTTTGTGGATATAAGGAATTGATTATCATAGCATCAGTGAGATGTTGTAGTGGTACTTTTAGAAGTGGGGAACGCCTCTTAATTAAAGGGGAATTCCACCCATTTTTTTTTCTGAGAGTGTACAAATGTGAACCAAATGGACCCTAGCGGGTCCATTTGGTTCCATTTGTACACTCTCTGAAAAAAGGAAACTCATTAATATGGAAACACAGAATGATTTTTTTTGTTTTGTTTTTACCATGTCCACACAACATCTCTAAGGTATAATAATGACATAGTAAAATATTGAAAATGAGTGGAATTCCCCTTTAAGACACATGCATGCACACACTTGCATTTGCATGCACCTGCACAGCACACACAGACACACTATTGAAACAAGTATAGCATATTGAGAAAGATTGTTTACAATGCATTGTTTGCAATTGTATCCATAAAGGTAAATGACAAGACAAAAAACATAGGCCTATTTTTGCCCCAAAAATATTTTAGTTGTGAGAAGTGGGGGGACGCCGTCCCCCAATGTCCCCACTCCACTGCACCCCTGGTCATGAGCATCCAGGCAAGCACTATTATAACCAACAACAACAACTCCTACCAAGAGAGAGCCCATAACCATCTGTCTGTACGAGTCAAGGGGATATTTGGCCTTATGACCGAGGATATCTCAGCATTATACAGTGATCTAGACATCTCTGTTTACGTTTTGACCAGTCACCACTTCATTCATCCGTCAACATCCGTTTATAGTGGAACGTTTAATGAGGTAGGACAGGGGTTTTCAACAGGTGGTCCGGGGACCACCACTGGTCCCTGAGAAGGTTCCAGGTGGTCCCCGAGAGGGTTCCAGGTGGTCCCCAGCTAAGTTGGTTAACCAGATGTAACTCTTGAGAACGTAAAAATGAAACCAAATGGACCCTTGCGGGTCCATTTGGTTTCATTTTTACACTCTCAAGAGTTAAAATTCATCATCTTAATTAGCCCAGGTCTACACAACTAGAGGATTTTGATGATTTTGATCTGTATGTTAATTTAACGGTTTTGTTTCCCCAAATCCAGCCTGGAATTGTGGACAAAAGCAAAATAAATCTTTAGTTTTGGGGTCTGTGGGGCTGGAATGTCATCAAATGGTGGTCCGTGGCTCAAATTCTAAATAAATGGTGGTCCCTGGTGTCAAAAAGGTTGAAAACCCCTGAGGTAGGAGATCTCTCAGGTCTCACACGCTGAGTGTCCATATGCCTGTGGCCTCACCTTCCTCCGTGAACACATGAAGAGGTGCCACCACCACGACCTCTACTGCCAAACAGTGAGGAAAGAACAGATGGCCTCCTCAGCAGCCTGTCAGCAAATAAACTGCCTCGTAACAAGCCAAAAGACTTGGAGTCACTGACGAACCAAAGTCTTTACAGTCACCAACAGTTTACCAAGACTGTGGCGGGAGAAAGAAAGATCCATCAGTTGCGTTTCACTGGAAAGGAAGGCTATACTTTATTAAATAGCAGTCTAGGCTTGTTTCCATTCTAATATCGGAAACAGTGTCAGCAGATATGACCCTGCAAATAGAGATTGCATAAGGGATATGCAAAATATATTTGTAAAGTCATACAGCAGCTCAAGTTGAAACCAGCCTAACAGTTTTTTTTTGCCTTTATTGACAGATTACATTATGTTGACAACGGGAGAATAAGGGGAGATAGATGCGGAAGGGACACACAGCGAAATAAGGCTATTCAACATTGAACACTGACAAAAAGTGGAAAATTGAGGTCTGGGCTAGGCTAGCTAAACTTCCGCTAGCTCAACCCATCGAGCTTTGTACTTCCAGCGTTTTTTTTTTTTTTTTTTTTTTTTTTTTGCTTTTTTAGGGAATAGGGATCAAATTTCACAAGCTCTAATGCAAATTAATTTATAACCTTTAAATATTATTTTCTTATGGATATTTTTGTTCATATTCTGTCTCTATTTGTTTAAATAAAAGTACCATAAAAATGACAGAGTGCTCATTTCTTTCTAATCCTGAAAACTTACAAAATCATCAAGGGATCAAATAATTATTTTCCTCACTGTATATCACACTCCACGGCTTTGGAATGAATTAATGGGTGAGTACCACAATAATTTGCACGCATGTGTCAATTGCACCGCCTTTGGGTACAACCTACTGTATGTATGTGTGTACACACACAAAGTATACAAAGTACTACCTGTATACAGGCGTTGTAGGTTTAAGACAGCTATTGACAGATAACACACAGTAGACCACAATATGTGCCTCAACTCCAGCACACAAACATGTATTGACAGAAAGTAGCTCATAACATGACTACTACAGTGGATCTTTATGAAACAAAAACTTTATAGGTAGAAAGAGAATAAGCATTCCATACAGACCACTTCAACACTTTTCATTGCATCTTCAAAAGGCCCTCACAAATGTGCATGTGATAAAATACCACTATTTTTTGGCTGTGGTTAGATGTGTGGTTCAGATACCAGTCTTCTATGTGCATCATGACGGGGAATCCAAGCTAATAGAATTGCAGGCTTTCCATTCCTGAAAACTTGCAATGCAAGTTTAAGCCATCGTTCTAGGCTACTGATAATATATTCGTGAGACAGAGACAAAGTAGAAAAACAGTAGTTTATAGCCCACAATTCAATAAAAATAGTAGAAAGTAGGCCTACTGTGAGTGACACACAACAAGTGCATTCATTTAGGTAATCCATGCACACGGCACTTTAAAGGGGAATTCCACCCATTTTCATTTTTTTTTCTCAGGAAAAAGAAGCGTCTAAAGCATACGTGGTCTCAAACTGCCGGCCCGCGGGTCATTTCCGGCCCCCGAGATGATATTTTGTGGCCCCCACCTTAATATGAACGTTTAATATTAATGTGGCCCGCGACGGCCGCGAGTTCCCCCGTCAAACCGACCAGGCAACCAAAAGCATTTGCGGGAGAACAGTCTGTTACTATTGACTGTTGATTGCTGAGATCCTGTTTAAAGCCCGCCTACTGGCTTTGCCATTTACACAGAATAGCAAAGAGGAACCGGATATCCCCCGTGCAGTATAGTCCATTCTGATTTGTCGCTGAACTGTCAATCTGAGGAAATGCAATGACGCCATTGGCTGCAGTACGGGCGAGATCCTGTCATGGCGTCTCTCTATCCACCGCTCCTTGTTTACAAACACATGTAGGACCAAGGACTGCGTTCGGTTTGATAAATAATGACAGCAGAGCAGTTTTCTAAAGCCCGATACGGGCGGATGCATGGCTTATAAAACAGCACGCTGCGCTAAGGTAAGTAACCTAAAACGAGCTGTTGTGTCCCCCTTGCCTTGTAGTGAACGGTGTTGTCGTTGATCCAGGGCAGGCTTACATCTGCGGTGGATAGAATCATAGCCATCTAGTAGAAAAGTTGCGACATTGTGGGGTCAGAAACCGAACGTGCTGAATAGTATTTTCAAAGCCCCATTGAGCGACCACTGCAGACAGCATTGCCAGCAAAGATGAGACGTCGCGCAACTGGTATATAGTTTTCAAAGAGGCTAGCGCAAATAAATAAAAGCATATTTAGGCACGTGTAAAACATGACAACTATTGGGAAACCAATGCTGCTAGTTGGGCCTCTGATGGTCTACTCTAGCGTCATGTTTGCAAGACTAGTTTCTCAGTGACACTGGCAAACTATATTTTTGATTTTATTTATTTTATGGCGCTGCTTTGTAGAGGCTGTATAAGTTCAAAATTGCTGTAGTTGGCTTTGTTAGGAGGAATATAAATTGATAGATAAAGTAAACATTTTGTTCCTGCCTTCCTTCCTTATTGGTTGTAATTCATGCCATCATAATCAAATCTTTGTTGATGGGTTGGCTGGTTCAGTTATTTTGTCCAGGTGTATTGTTTGTAGGTTCTATTGTCCAGGAAATAGTTAATTTAATATTGTTCAGTTATAGTTATTATCATCATAATCCTATTATGTGCTACTGAATGAAACAGATAGCACAGTGGTATCAAAAGGAAGGAAGGAATGGGAATAGAAAGGAATATAAATATTATTATATATGTTATTTTACTTTATCCCACATTGGTGAGTCTGAATCTACTTAAATTTAAGTGAATTGAAGGCGAAAATGGCGAAAAAAATAGGCTTGAAATGGCAAAAAACGTTTGTCCATGTGACGCGCTGTGGCTGCGGCCCGGCCTCAACCAGGCTCTGCTTCTAGTGGCCCCAAGGCAAATTGAGTTTGAGACCCCTGGTCTAAAGCATACCTGGGCATCATGCGGCCCGGGGGCCAAATGCGGCCCTTTGGCTGGCTCTGCCGGCCCGGGGACCACCAGTGGTCCTTGAGAGAGTTCCAAGTTAAATATGGAAAGTTGGTTAACCAGGTGTAACTCTTTGAGAGCGTAAAAATGAAACCAAATGGACCCTTGTGGGTCCATTTAGTTTCTTTTTACGCTCTCAAGAGTTAAAATATTTATCCGAATTAGCCAGAGAATGTAAAAGAATGGTTATTTTTCATGTAGGTTTGCCTGTTTTGCTTGTGAAATCCAGCCTGGTATTGTGGACAAAAGCAAAAGAAATCTTTAGTTTTGGGGTCTGTTGCTGTTGCTGTTGGGCTAAAATGTCATCAAATGGTGGTCCGTGGCTCAAATACTGAATAAATAGAGGGCCCTGGTGTCAAAATGGTTGGTCTTACTCTTACTTTTATCTTTAAATTAAATTATTATTACACAGACTTTAGTTCAGCCTTTAGTCTTGGCCCTCCACTATATTTTATGTATCTCATTTGGCCCCTTGGGGAAAATAATTGCCCACTCCTGGTCTAAAGAAATCCATTAACATGGTGAAAATACATCTTGATGATGTCATCAAGACGTTTCACCATGTTAGTGGCTTTCTTCAGACCTCCATTTCTTGGGAACACAGAATGGGGGAATATATCCACCCCAACACCTCTAAGGTACATCGTCAATGACATAGCAAAATGTTGAAAATGGGTGGAGTTCCCCCTTTAAGCAGCACCAAATTTCAAGTCTCTTTCTCGCACACTCGCGCGCGCGCAGACACGCACGCACGCACATGCACACGTTTGGTCAACTCACCGTGAAGAATAAACACATTGAGAAAGAACCACAAACCAACGCAGGTTGTCACAATGAGTCAAATATCCTACGATATTTGTTGTTATTTATTTATTCTCTCCCTCAACTTCCACGAGGTAGAATGTTACATTACAAGTCGCCTATTATTTCATTTCACTATTGTTTTCACTTCAAAACAACAAACGGAGCTCTTCCTCACTCTGTTTACAGCAGGTGTGCATGATGGGAAAAGGGGGCGGGGCAACCGAGACTTCTATGTGTGTGTATATATATATATATATATATATATATATATATATATATATATATATATATATATATATATATATATATATATATATATATATATATGTATATATATATATATATATATATATATATATATATATATATATATATATATATATATATATATATATATATATATATATATATATACACACACATATATATATACACACACACACACACACACACACACACACACACACACACACACACACACACACACACACACACACACACACACACACACATATTGTTCTTTAATTGAAAGCTTGAAATGGAATCAAGCCTGGTTTTATCTAGCATCAGTATAGAGATGCGCAGTGACGTCACCGCCCCGGTTCCGGAAGTCTTTTCCCCATTCATTTTTCTCATAGACTTTTCGAAAATAATTTCTATCAAGACGATTACGCCGCGGCCAAAGCCAACTCAGGTCGTGACAAATCATGACAACAAACACAATATCGTCATATAATATATAAATAGGAAGAAGTAGAAAACGGCATTTTCACCATAATGGCATAAATCTGCATATTAGCACCACCACCACCTCACCTGTGGTACTGCAGCAGCTAACTTTCAAGAGTAATCCATATGGGTGGTGAAACTCGTATTAGTCAGTTAGATGTAACTTTTTTGACATACTGGGTTCCATTTTCATCACTGCTAAACCCCTTATCCCTTAACGTCTTTGCCTATTTAAACTATTAAAAAAGAAAATTCTCAATAGTTTAAATGGCCAGTCTACAAGCTCACAATGTGTCAATAGATTGGCACGTTGAACTATTCCAAAAAGTTTTTCAAAATAGTAAAACAATAAGGGGTTTAGATGGTACGAAAATGGAGCCTACTGTATGTGTTGATGAGCTTCAGTCCAGACAGCTTCATTGCCTTTTTGTATGGACTAATCAGTAACTTTGAAGGAAGGGGGCTTCACCCAAAATATGAAAGAATAACTACAACTCTTCCTCAAGTGCCATTTATCAATCCACATAGTTTTACTGTAATCTGCAATGGGAGATCATTGCTGTGGAATACATGTCTGCTGTCAACCCAATACAAGGGAGCTGAACGACATTCATTTTGTGGTGCTCAAAGTGGCAAAATAGCTGCATTTGATCTTACCTTATACTACATTACTTGCGGCATTTACAACTTAAGCTTTGTTGTGTTTAACAACCACATAACCACATGACATCACGGGTATAGATCAGCCTCCACTACTGCAAGTAGCGTAGCAGTGGCTGGGGCGGCCAGCCAGAAAACTGGAATCCATCAAGAATTAATTTCGCTCTGCACAGAACAGTGGAGCTGTGGGCGATGATTCCACTTTGGGTTACTACATCTCCTCATG
>CM076984.1:41560941-41635941 GCA_039105355.1 Benthosema pterotum
TGTGCAAATGGAACCAAATGGTCCCGCTAGGGTCCATTTGGTTCACATTTGCACACTCTCAGGAAAAAAAATAAATACAATGCGGCTCCAGACAGATATTGAATTTAATTTTGGGTTGAAAATGGCTCTTTCAACATCTTGGGTTGCCGACCCCTGCACTAGAGTAAGAGATGGCTCACCCTCACATTGGCCATCGCCATACCAGAGAGGCTACAGTGGCCTGGCAGAGAATTTTCTAGTTTACATTTCTGTTGGGACTCTTAGTTTATATATAGGCATTTTATCGGATATTTTACCAATGTGGGAACTAAATTGTTACCAAGAAATTACTTCACCAGTGTGTTTCTAATAGTGTCTAATAACATACTAAAATTTTGAAATTCAACTCAACTTAAAAACCTCATTAAAAACAGGTCAATGTCGGGGCGCTAATCACAACCTATACAAGGCAAAACATGCACAAAGCTATCATGCTTTATGCAGCATTTTTAGAGCATTTTATGAAAAAAAATATAATAATAAAATAAAATAAAAACTAAAAATCACATGCATGATGAAATGTTATATATTATAGGTTGTGACTAATAACCTGACTTTGACCTTTTTTATTAGGTTTCCCACAGGAGTTGATTTTTAATCAGTACATTTTAGTACAAATTTCTTATAGTAACAACGTAGTTCCCAGATTTTTTTTTACCCAATGTTAGTGAGTGGGTTATGGCTTTAAGGACAGATTCACACCTGAGTGAATCAAACTAATTGAACTCTGAACCTGCTGTTCATCCAGATGAATTAGCTACCCCCCCCCCCCCCCCCCCCCCAACCCCCCCACACACCACACACACACACACACACCACACACAACACACACACCACACACACACACACACACCAACACACACACACACACACACACACACACACACACCACACACACACACACCACACACACAAAACGCAAGAGTCTGGACAGGTCTTTCTGAGAGCATGTCTGGGTCTTTATTTATTGTATCAACAAACCCTCTCTTTGATGTTGAAAAAGAAAATAAAAGGAAATAAAGTCCTCTTGAGATGTAGTCTGCTTTTATTTCACTATGCATTGTATTGCATGTCTTTTTTGGTAGCAGGCTAGCAGCAGTACACACGGATACATGCATGCATTCACTAATCTGGGTGGTGTGTGTGTGAGTGTGTGTGTGTGTGTGTGTGTGTGTGTGTGTGTGTGTGCGTGCGTGCATGCGCACATGGGCGTGGGTGGTGGTTGGGTGGGGTGTGTGAGCATGCAGCCAGGGGTCCAATTATTAAAACCAACACGCAAGATATATATTTCGTCCAAAAAACATAAGAAAAACAAAAACACACACACACACACATGACACATACCCACAGATTATGTCTCAGACTCAGACAGTCAAAGCTCCTGCCTTCAATTAACCTCAGGATCACTAGTCTGTCTGTCTGGTCTGTCTGTCTGTCTGTGCCCTGTCTCTTGTCCCTCTTTCTTTCTAATGACAGCAGGAAAGAGGTAAAGAAAGGATCTCTAATTAGAGTAATTTTGTGTGTGAGTGCTTGCAACGTTTTTGCATTTGCGATGTGTATACAGATACATTGCACATTACAAAAACAACGCGCACGCACACGCACGCACGCACACGCGCACACACGCACACACACACCACACACACAACACCCACACACACACAAGATCTCCTCCATGTGAAGAGAGATAGAGCTCATTCCAGCCTTATTCCTTCCTGTTATTTTCATATTCTCCTACCTCCCCCACCTGTCCTCTCTCCTCCACCTCCTCTTCCTCCGCTCTGCTGAAGGGGAGGAAGAGGAGACAGGGGAGGAGAGGAGGAAGCGTGCAGGTGATTGGCAGGTCGCAGCACTCGGAGCTGAGCAATGCTTTGCACACACTCACTTCTGAGGAAACAAAATATCTGCCTGAAGGGGAAAGAGAGAGAGGGAGGAGGGAGAGAGAGAGAGAGGAGAGAGAGAGAGAGAGAGAGAGAGAGAGAGAGAGGGAGAGGGAAGAGGAGAGAGATAGAGAGAGGGAGAGAGAGAGAGAGAGAGAGAGAGAGGAGAGGGAGAGAGAGAGAGGAGAGAGAGAGGGAGAGGGAGAGGGAGAGGGAGAGGGAGAGGGAGAGAGAGAGAGAGAGAGAGAGAGGAGAGGGAGAGAGAGAGGGGGGGGGGAGAGAGAAGAGAGAGGGAGAGAAGAGAGAGAGAGAGAGAGAGAGAGGAGAGGGAGAGGGAGAGGGAGAGGGAGAGGGGGAAGGAAAATATTAATTAGTTTGCAGACACACACAGAGATAAAAGTGGGCAAGACGTTTCCATCAAAAGCCGAGCAGAGTTCACCAAGAAATGGAAAATTCTTTCTGCACGTTGACAGATCCAGGAGGCAGCAGCTGTGGGGAACACACACACACAGGGATGTGCACGTGTGCATGCGCGCGCACGCGCACGCACGCGCGCACACACACACACACACACGCACACACACACACGCACACACACACACACACACGACTACTACTACTACTACTACTACTACAGACAACAAACAGACAAATACACATCCGCAGGCATGCACACACAGTAGGCTACATCAACACTACATTTAATAGAGCCCGTGGTCACATCTGTGTACAGACACACACAATGCATAAACACAACAAACATGGAGGGTCCATTAACATCTGTGCATACATTAACATATTCTGAGTGGAATTAACATTTAGGGAAGCATCCTCCTCCATGCTTGATAAACATTTATCTAGCCTCTCCAATTACTTCTTCATTAGCAGCTCTACATGAAACACACACGCACACGCACGCACGCACGCACACACGCACACACGCACACACGCACGCACGCACGCGCACGCGTCGCGCACACACACACACACACACACACACACACACACACACACACACACACACACACACACACACACACACACACACACACACACACACAATCATACAATACAATCGGGAAACGTATCTAAAGCTAATCCTACCAGAACACCAACAAATCACATTCTCAATTTTGCCACAGATTCCAGGTCAACCAGATAGAACTTTATCAATGTGTTCTTGTGAATGTATATCTGTTGCATTCAGCTAAAACAAACAGACATGCATGATTTACAAAAAGCAGGAGCCGATTTCACTCAAATGTCACGTCCTTCATCAACATGAATGTAGCCCACACACCTGCACTTTCTTTAAATGTGCTCATTAGCATGTTTGTTGAGTTCCAAAGCAAAATAGTATGTTTTTAAAATAGGCTGCAGCCCCAGCCCATATAGGGTTAGTAGTACTAGGATCACCCTCCTCAACCCCTTCCTCAAAACGCAGGCTGTGTAGATCAGTGGGTCTCACTGTGGTCTGTGAGGGAGTTCCAAGGGGTCCCCTATCTAAATAGTAGTTTTGAACCAAATGGTCCCTTTTGAGTTTCTAACCCAGACAGTGTACAGAGAGTGTACAAGTTAGATTAAAACATTGATTTTATAATATAAATTGGATTAATCTCAAAGATTGGAAAGCCAATAAATGTTGTTCCGTGGACTAATGCATGTCAAACTGCAGGGAGTAATTAAACAGGTTGAGAATCGCTGCCTATAGACATAAAGGATCTTTTGAATGGGGTTCTGCGGGCTAACTAGTGTCAATTTGAGGGTCCTTGACATGAAAAGGTTTACACTGTACCATTCAGTGGTAAGCCATACAGTACCAAGGGTTGACACTAAGGTCTCCGAGGCACTTGCCCATTGGACAAGTGCAAGTCAGGTTCTACTTGCCCTCAGGTCATGGTCACTTGCCCCACAAAATATATAAGTTTACTTCCTACTTGGGTGCTTTAAACCAGGGGTTTTCAACAGGCAGTCCGGGGACCACCAGTGGTCCCTGAGAGGGTTCCAGGTGGTCCCCAGCTAAGTTGGTAAACCAGATGTAACTCTTGAGAGTGTAAAAATGAAACCAAATGGACCCGCAAGGGTCCAATTCATCATCTTAATTAGCCCATAGTGGTCACAGGCCCAGTGGTCCCTGAGTACCCTGACCCCAGCAAAATGATAGTTTGGAACCAAATGGACCTGGGAGAGAGATAGGTAGAGATAGCTAGAAAGCAGGGAAAGACACAGAGGCAGAGTGCAATGACTGCCTTCAAGACAAATTTATCTTGTGTTGTGTTATAGTGCACTATGTTGCACACTTGCCCGATCGGGCAACTAGGTAGCAGTCTTCACTTGCCCCACCATTTTTTTTACTTGCCCCAGGCAAGCGGGCAAGTGTTAGTGTCAAGCCCTGAGTACCATGCAGTGGTAAGCCGTACTGTTCTTGACAAAGTCAGAAAGCCATGCACCGAACACACTACACTGGATTTGAACCCACAACCTCCTTGGTGGAAGGCAGCTACCGTATACTTTAGTGCAGGCACCACCCAAGCACCGGCACATACTGTATAAGCTAGTGGATCTTAATAATTTTATAGCGTTTACACATGAAATACTATCCAACAGCTATTATCCCCCGCTGCCCACACGGCATTAATTGTTTGTGTATAAAAATAACTGCAGTGTAACCTCAACTACAAGCTTCACAGCCGCTGAATTCACTCATTTAGCTACTAATCAGGAAAAACACACCCGCATGCATGCATGCACGCACACACTACACGCATACACACACGCACGCACGCACAGACACACATGAAAGAGTCTGGAGTTTTCTTTGATTCGCTGACCATGGGATTATGCTGCATTGATAAGGTAATTAAACACACTATGATAGTGTAATTAAGCAACATCTGAGAAGAGAGCGCTTGCCGGAGTGGCTGGTCTGCGATGCGGGCCCACATCAAAGCCTACACTGCACGGCTTTAAAGGGAGACTGGAGGACGTTGGGGAGCAGAGAAGAAGAGCACAGCGGAAACAGATGAGGGCAAATAAGAGAGAGAGAGAGAGAGAAGGTTTCCGCTTGTACTATGGTGGATTAACTCACAACCCAAAACTGTGATTATTGTTATGGAAATGCAATGTGTTTTTCTGGACATGTGCCGTGTTGTGCGCAATGTGCACGTGTGCCATTCAATCGTATATAAGGCCTAAAAAGGCGGATGTAGATCTTATCACGGACGTGACAAAACAGGAAGCGATAGCTTCATTGTGAGAGACGCACGGTTTCGTCTATCAGTCCAACCGACTTTGGAACTGGGATGAAATCACTCAGGTATTTACCAAATACCTCGCTGAGCTATTGTTAATGCATTAACGGCTTCGGATGGTGTTATGACCTAACGATATTCTTCCACATCCACACAGCCGCCACCCTACCCTACCCCAACCCCCACACACTCCGTCTACCCTCTCCCCCCCTTTTTTTCCTCTGTGTGCGTTGAACCAGCACAAATTCAGTTTTATTGTATTTGTTTATTTTCTCTCCTTATCTCCTTTTCATTTTCAGAGGCCCTCCTATCGCGGAACCCGCAAACCTCAGAAGACGAGCAGCGGTTGGTGTTGGGGCTGTGTGTGTGTGTGTGTGTGTGTGTGTATGTGGCGTGTGCGTTTGTGCTCTGTTTGTGTTTCAGGGGATTGGCAGAATTAAAGTAAGAGAGGGAGAGAAGCAAACAGAAAAGGGGAAAACGGTGGAATCATCACTTCTGTTATCGCCGCCTCGACGGTTTACAGCCTGCGCTGTTTGCAAGTTAAGGAAACAGAGAGAAACTCGCACAATATCTATTAACTGAGTTAATAAACAGGACGGTCGCTACCGTGCTACCGAAACTGGGCTGAAGGAGCGTAACATTACAGCAGGCAGCAGTTTTCATGTGCCGGTGCTTCTGACGAGGGAAGTCATTCCCTTTGACCACGCTAGATACTGTATATTATAAACGGCATAGTCTGTGTACCAATACCATTCATAAGAAATATACTATACAGTCTCAAAATATAGCCCCCCCCCCAATATTATTTATTTATTTATATGTTTTTGAGAAGAGATATCAAAAACAACATAATATATACTTAGCATCTCAGTGAAATGCCGTAGGTATCGGCGAATACTGTATGGGTATCGGAAAAGTATCAGTATTGGCCCTTATTTGTCATTATCGGGTCACATATTGGCAAATATGCCTGTCTAACCAGTGATCAGACACAGGGGTAAGGGGTTGACACTATGGTGAATATACCAGTCTAACCAGTGATCAGACACAGGGGTAAGGGGTTGACACTATGGTGAATATACCAGTCTAACCAGTGATCAGACACAGGGGTAAGGGGTTGACACCATGGCAGGTAAGAAAAATGTTGGGTCATGTGGAGTTTGCTTTGGAGTTTCCCAAGTGCACATTTGAGAGAGGAGTATGTCATTCCCAGTTGGTGACTTCATATAATGGTATTTTTTCTTTTGTATGTTATTATACATATTCTTCTCTGGTATCGGTATTTGGTATCAGTATCGGCTAACACAAAAATTGTGGTATCGGTATTGGATCGGAAATGAAAAAAGTGGCACTGCCATTGACACAGAAAGGGCGTGATGTCCAGTTGTTGATGCAGTAAACAGAGATCAAACGGCAGAGAGTGAGTAATTGTGGTGAAAGGGCGAGTAGGGGATGGAAGACGACAATCGTCAGGTTGAAGCAAAAGGTGTAATCCGTGTTCGAATTACACCCAGAAGCACTCAGGTGCGTATGAGCGAAAGTGCCTGCCCTCCACCACGGAGTCTGGGAGTTTGAATCCCACATGGCGCAATGGACATCAATCAACCACTGTTACCCTTTTTTAATCAGTCACACAAAAATCCAAGGTCCTATCTTGGTGAAACATGGATGCAGCCTAGTTAATAGTGTGGAGGAGGGGGTGTGGCAACTCTGTATTTTCCATAGAGTTATGTATATTATATGTAGGACATTAGACATGAGCACTGACAGCATGCTGATAGCGGTGATGGGTTGCACTATTACCAGTTGGTGTGTTGTAGGTGGATTCGAGCACGGACAATCAAATGATCTCTCCTCATTCCTTTTAAGAGCAGTGCATTGCGTTGTCATAGAAGACCATGCAAAAATAAATAGATAGAGATGGAATAGATAGAATACATAATGAATGCACACATTTGTGCGTAAAGTAAACACAATTGTATGTGCCCGTGTGTACGCATGTGGAGATGCCAGGAGATGTGTGTGTGTGCAGAGAGGAGAGGGTGGACCTATCAGCTTCCACGGGGCAGGTGCTGCTGAGAGCGACCAGGCCCCCAGGGTCCCCATGGAGATCAGTTCTGTCTGTCCGCCTGGAAGAGCACATGTCTGCTCTGACAGATACGGGATGGTAAATGGTGCATTTATATATTGCCTTTATCCAAGGCGCTTTACAGATTGTGGATCCCGATCACCCATTCACACACCCATGGCGGCAGAAACCATGCAAAGTACTGACCAGACCAGTGGACTTGTGGTTAGAGTGTCCGCCCTGGAACTGGGGGGCCGCGGTTCGATTCCCGGTCGGGTCATACCAAAGACTGTAAAAATGGGACCCAATGCCTCCCTGCTTGGCACTCAGCATCAAAGGGATGGATTGGGGGGTCAAATCAACCAATGATTCCCGAGCGCGGCGCACACTGCAGCTCACCGCTCCAAGAGATGGGTCAAAAGCGGAGAACTAATTTCACTGCGGCAACGTGAGTGACTAATCTGACGACTTTGACTTTGACTTTACTGACCAGCACATCAGGAGAAATTAGGGGTTAAGTGTTTTGCTCAGGGGCACTTCGAGACACTAACTCTGGGGGAGGCCGGGTTCGAACCAGCAACCTTGCTGTTACGGTCCAGTGGCTCTACCCCTGAGCCACCGTCGCCCCCACTGGCTGATGAACATTAGAAGGAGTGTTTGTGGGAATCTTAAATCTTATATATGTATTATTAGCTATACATTTTATGATTAATAAAAATATATATATATTTTCCACAGATTTGGTGGTTGGTCACATAATTCTCACTATCAGGACTAAAATGATCCACCCAACGTGTACACTGAATCTGGCATTATAAAATAGCCAATCTACAAACTCAAAATAGGTGAAAAAGTCACACATTGTGTACCTGTACATCCGCTATATGTTTCAACCTACCATTAACCGTAGGGTTTAAAGTGGTTTAAGGCCAAGCAAGCATCACCGTGACTCTACACTGCACGTCCATCTGCAAAACATGCACAGAGAAATTAACACTCACAGCTGAATATACAAACACTCATATTCATGTCATTAGGCTGTCATGCCGTATTTGAGTACGGCAGCTAATTGATACAAGTCTTGCTGAGACGGACTGCTCATTAATACGGCTCTAATGATCTTTTAATCAGTATGACTCGAGAGGGAGGTTGTTAGGAATAGGATACAGCACGACTGTAGTGCAGGCACAAAAGTTGCCGTCACCATACCTTCACGGAATTGAAAGGGTGATTTTTGACCGCTCCAATGACTGGTCGGAGGACATGTCTCTACGTATGTATGTTTGCTTGAGGTATAAACAGCTGCAATACCGGCTGGGTGACATACCTTTAAGTGGCACTGTTCACGTATCCTTTGAAAGTATTGGTGTACACTTATATCTTTTATTATTATATCTGTGTCCATTTTATGCCCATGTGGAGGTGTGACCAGTTGACTAATTTTGGGGTACTAGGGGGGTACTAGGGGTGATCAGGTGTGATCAATTGGCTAACCCGGGCCTTGTCCAGAGCCTGAAGAGAAGCTTTTGTGCTGGTTCTGGACAACCAGACTCAACACCAGACACTGCACTCCCATAGGAGGTGTGGAATGTGGTTGTCAAATTTGAAGTCAATGCATGGGGCGAACAGTTTCCGAGTTACGTGGGTAATAGACATGTGTGCGCGCCCACACACACATCTGCATATGTGGTGCTACACTTGGAATGATGCAAGTTGGAATTGCATGCCCCTCAGTTATGTATGTGTTCCTTTGTCAGAAATGCTATGCAGATGCAAGAAAAGGTATCAATGTATCCCACCGACCCGCAGTGTGAGTCTCTCTCACACACACACACACACACACACGCACGCGCGCGCGCTGCATTGAATTATATCATAACTCATATATAGAGTCTTCAGTTCAGGACTTACTTACAGAAATAAGTATAGTTGTACTGTACAGAGGCCCAGAGAGAAGATGGCATATGAGAGACGTCCACTCACCAACCACACCGGCCTGAAATGACAGGGTGTCACTCACCACACAAACACACAAAACAGTTTGAAATCATGAGACAGTTTTTACAAATGCATGCTGTGGTCCGCATGGCCTGCCAAACGGCTGCTAGCTACTTTACTAATTATAACTTCTTTTTTGGAAGCCCCAACATACAAGTATTTCATTTTTCCCCCTTTTATTTATTTTCACCGATTTATGTCGTCACTTTACATTTTGGTCACTGTAAAACAGTTTGGTAGGACAGGAGCCAATGGGCATGAAGAGGGGTGGGGCAACATGTCACATGAGGGTCCTCTATTGTCTATTTGTAGATTGTGGCCAATGGAGCTGCGCAGTGACGTCACCGCCCCTGTTCCGGAAGTCTTTTCCCAATTAATTTTTCTCATAGACTTTTCGAAAATAATTTATATCAAGACGATTACGCTGCGGACAAAGCCAACTCGAGTCATGACGAATCATGATGACACACACAAACTTTTGGGACAATAAAATAATTTCTAAGATGAAAAACGAAACAAAAAGTCTTGTATCATGCCGTTTTCTACTTCTTCCCAATTATATATTATATGACGATATTGTGTTTGTTGTCATGATTTGTCACGACCTGAGTTGGCTTTGGCCGCGGCGTAATCGTCTTGATATAAATTATTTTCGAAAAGTCTATGAGAAAAATGAATGGGGAAAAGACTTCCGGAACAGGGGCGGTGACGTCACTGTGCAGCTCTATGGAAACACTCATTCAGTAAAGCAACATCCTGCTGCCTCCTGCTTTATGTGCACATTCAAAACAGGTGGTACACACTATGGAGGACTGCCGAGTTATCTACGAGTACTTCCACAATTAAAAGCTTTGAAAAATAATCATCTACATAGAATTTCTTGACGCTAAGTAGCTTCATGACATGTCTACAGTCTATTTACCTGAGTGAGAAGAGTGGGTGGAAGTTAAGCGATCTGCGCGTGGTCGGACATCCCTCGGTGTACTTATGGTGATGTAAGTAAAAGACCTTTATAGCTGAAGTCATGAGTATTAGCTGGCTGGCTCCACTCACGCATGAAGCGGCCATGGTCTACTTGTGCGCAATTTTGCACATTTCTGTTCAGATGTGTATGGGCTGGCATATTGCACCTAGATAACACCCTGTCAATAACTTAATGGCCTTGATGTTAATCAGTTATATCAGATGTGTCAATTCATGGCTCAATGAAAGGAGGGCTCAAAGTGGGCCACCGCCAGCCTGTTGTACAAACTCTGTTTCTCCTGTAGCTTCCTCATGTCCCCGTCTTGTGACACAGCTCTGGGTAGACAACCCGGTCTGGCGGTGATCTGAGAGGGACCACACTTTTTCTCCTTAATTGACGTATTCCTGCACATCTCTAAATAGCCAGCGGCATACCGGATCTCCTCTCAGCTGGGAGAAGAACCAGGTCGTCTTTCCAGAAGTGAATATGACACGGTTTGATAAATGATTACAGGAGAGCAGAGATCCTGACAGTACAGTAGCACAGGACCGCCTCCGAAGAACCTATTCTGTTGTCAGAGCAGATGAGAGGGGGGTAGAAGACTGGGGGAGCACAGAGCAGGGGGAAAGGGGGGAGGGAGTGCAAAAGAGTGGGGGAGAGAGACAGAGAGAGGCAGGCAGCAGGGAATCTGCAATAAGATTAATCGTGTTACCAGAAATCAATTTCACATCCTCAGCTCCGCACTGTGCAGATATGGGCGGGCCTGGGAGCACCAGGGCCAGGCGAGGCCAGGAGAGAGAACACACATCCAGGCAGAGGTTACTGACAGTATACCAGCCTCTCCAGAGAGTGTCGATCCTCTGGAAGAATAGGCTGCTTTTTTCCCCCATCCATGTGGATGGAAACGCCAGCAAACATGTACAGAATCTAAAGCTGCAGAACGTTTCTCTGGTAGTTATCATTGGAACCTTGCAGAAACGGGAGGGCTCTTTTCATTTCCCCTCATATGATCGACATTTCACATAATTTAATGCTCTTTAGTACTACATGTACCTTGTGTGCTAACCAGCAGAGTATGTTATGTCTAAAATGTGATTCCTTTTAGGGAGGAATGGAATGTTAAACTGTTCAAATAAAATGATAAAGAAACTTACTGAGGGTCAATGTTGTATTCTGTTACAACATTGTCACGTGCACCAATTCCATGTCATGTCATGTCGTGTAGGCCTGTGGTTTTTAAACCAGTGGTCTTTGGGGGTGTTCCAGGTGGTGTACTGCTAAATGATAGAGTGTTGGTAGACAAATGGACCCTTAAAGATTCAGTGCATGCTCCCAAGAGTATGATAATTGTTAAAGATGCCTACTAGAGAATGTAGATTTTTATATATCTTTTGATCAGTCGGTTATGGTACCAGTGCCACATCAAAATTTTATCCAACATCATGAACAGAATATTCTTGGCTTCTGACTCTGAGAGGCTAAATGTCATCAAACGATGGTCCATGGCTCAAATCTGGAATAAAGAACGGGATTTGGTATGAAAAAGGTTGAAAAACCATGAGTGTTGGCCACGCCGTTACAGCTTTGACAAGAGGAGATGCATCAGCATTCATACCTGACACAAATAGGAGAGCAATTACAACGTCGCTTTCGGATGAAAAACAGCAAAAGTAGCAGGTCTACAAGCTCAAGGTTGTACTGTATATCTGGTACTTCTGATGCTTCTGTTTGACAGTGTTAACTACTATATCATGTAGGGAATCTGCATAATAGTGTGTGTGCAGAGTGGCAGGCACTGACAGGCACTTAACAAAACACGGGAGCAGACAGCGAGAGTGCATCGATGTGTCCGATATCTTCATTTGAGACAGAAGGAATGATCAGCAGCTCTCTTTCTACTTGTATCACATTAACTCATTAACACTCACACTCGCTTCATTAATTATCCTGCTTTTATGAACAGAGTGGATACTCGCTCTCTCGCACACGAACACACACACACACACACACACTGGTGTGGTGGTGACAGACAGAGCCCGTGCTTCATCTGACAGCTAATGGCTTCATTAGGAGCAGAGTGTTAATTGGCTGACTTTGGGGAGACTGAGGCTCGTTAATGAGGATAAATAGATTGACACACCTGAGCGGGGTGCTGGGTGTGGGCCCTGGCTGCGTTGCACGCGCACAGCCAGAGAGGACTCTGGGAAATCTTAATGACAACAAATAATATGGAGCTATGTCTCCCTCCGTCCCAATCTGGAGACAGCCAAAGCTCTTTCCCACCAGGGCCCCTGGCCGGAACAGAGATTTATTAGCACGGAGCCTGATTAACACTGCGAGGCTAAAACAAAGAGCAATATGTCAAAGCAATTAGCACCACCTCCCAGCACCCTGGCATCTAAATAACGTCCAAATTTATGCTCTCCGTCCTACCATGTTGTCATGTGCCGAAAATAGCTTACAGCGCGTGTGTGTATGAGGGAGAGAGAGGGGGGGGGGGGGGGTCAGGGTCTGTCTGTCCTGTTGTAGTAAAAGCATAGAGGACAACAGCTGGTGAACAGGGCAACGTGTGCGTTTGTGCCTCCATCCATCTGCTTCACAGTAAAAACGTCCATCCTGCGCCGCGACTAGCCATGACATGGCCGACAGACACGCACACGCGCACACACACACGTCAGTGGTTAGGGGATCAGCTATTCTCATGGGACGTGTGTCTGTGTGTGTGTGTGTGTGTAGACGGTGTAGACAAGGGATGAATGCTGGGGCGATTTGCATAAGAGAGAGAGGGCCAGATTGCAGGATGCTGTTCAATGTGCCTGATCTGCTGGACAGTATTGCCACCTAGAGGAGTATCCAAGTCATCGTTGCTTGTTTCTGTTGACAAGAAGACATTAGTCAATGGAAATTTGACTTGTATACTGACACAACTGGTCCTCTACGGTTGATTTTGTAACCCATTTTTCACCCACTGCCAATTCCTAATGCGATCCTGGATCTACACACTCTCCGGCAACCTGGGGAGGCATCGTACTTGCCTCATGCTTCCTTCAATGCATGACGCTATTCCAACCAGTTCCTGTCCCCTCCATCAGGCGCCCTGGCTGGCCAGGGGGAAGCAGTTTAGATCCCAGAATTACTGCATGACTAATTGTCTGCCCCTTATAACAACTATTCTAAAGACATATTATTACAATTGTCATCTACAACAGAGTGCATATATAACAGTACAACAGAGCAGCTGTGGTCAGACCAGATGCATGTCAATAATGATCTTTAATGTCAATATATACAGAACTCCAAAGAAAAAATATAATCTTAAAAATTAGATGAAATAAATACAATATGGTACAATTTCCACAATGTCTTTTCAGAGGAGATATATCCATGGAAATGATCTGTAATGCAGCTTCTCTGTTTCAACTGGGTTACCCCCCTCCGCCCCCCCCCCCCCCCCCACACGCACACACACACACACACACACACACTGTTCCTCCACTGCTCTTCATCCTCAATCTTCGTAGTCATGAAAGCTTCATCGTTGTCACAGCAACCACATTCTTTTTGACATCGTACGCAAAGTTTTTTGTTTTTGTTTTCATCAGCGGCGTCCTAGCTTACTGTAAGCATGTGCGTGTTAACCCGACCCCCCCCCCACACACCCACAGACCCACACACACACACACACACACACAAAGATGCTCCCACTCACTCACAGAAAGAGAGAGCTGTGTGGAAGAGCAGTGGGTGGGTGGGGGGTTGGGGGCGAGGCAGTTAAACGAAGCAGCATCAATTCAGCGAAACATCACAGTGAAGGAAAACATCAGCTGGTGAGTTTCTTCCCGAGAGAGAGAGCGAGAGATAGACGCGAACGCAGTTCAACACACACACACACGCGCGCACGCGCACACACACCCATACACACAGCCAGACAGACAGACAAACATAGCTTAGAGTTCTCAAAGGGCCTGAAAAGGAAGGCCCAGCCATAGCTGGGCTAGTACTATTATCTCTCAAAGCTTGAATAACGTGAAAAGATGTCATTATGTGCTTAATATCCTCAAAATATACCCAGCCCCATAATGTCAGGTGGGGTTCGGGCGGAATTTGAGAACTCTAAAAGAGAGAGAGAGAGAGACAGACAGACTGTAGACAGAGACAGACAGACGGACAGATAGGGAACAGGTAAAGATGAGTGCATAATGGAAGTTGAGTGGTATAATAAATACAGGTAGGTCTCCTCAGCGGTACAAGATATGTGGACTTCCCTCCTCTTCAGCTGATGAGCGTGCAGCCTTGTCCAGAGTGTGTGTGTGTTTGTGGATGTGTGTGTGTTTTGAGTAATAAATAGGTTAAAAGGAATGACAGTAGCATTGCCTGATTAGGGTGTGTGTGTGTGTGTGTGTGTGTGTGTGTGTGTGTGTGTGTGTGTGTGTGTGTGTGTGTGTGTGTGTGTGTGTGTGTCTACATGTCCGTAGAGGTAAGCTTTTTCATGCTGCGCCGCTGGGCCAGACTGGACGCAGCCACTGGCTCCAATACAGGCTGACTGGTCTTCTGACTCAAGGCCGAGTACGTGGCGGCCATCGCTCCCTGGGTGACAAAACAAACATGAACATGAATGTACTGTACATCTAATATACCGTATATACAGCAGATACATAGACTACATTCCTCCACGATTACAATTTAAAATGAATTAGTTGACAAAAAGAGCTGATTGAATGTGTGCAACACTAACTGTTCTTTTGTTCTTAACGACATGAAGGGGTTTGGAAGACATTATCACACATTATACAGGTAGTTCCAATGAATCAAACCTAACAGCCATCCATGCTTCAAATGAGCAGAACAAAACGCTATTATTCTAGGAATTCTCTCTAAGAATGACAACATGCATAGTCAAAGTATTAAAAAGGTCTCAAAGAGCAAACTTGAAGAAAGGTTGTCAATTTGAGAACTGTCCTGTAATGCGAATAAAGTTTGATTAAGTAATATTACATGAGAGGGTGTGCTTCAGTGTCATTAATCCAATGAACATCTGCATTGCTGCAAGCCGATAGGTGAGTTACTGTATGTAAGCAGCACAGAAAGTTTTATGTTGCGATTAACAACAGTTATCCTTAAAAACATGTGCCAAATGAATTTCATTTGGCACATGTCATTCAACAATATTCGCTAAAAGCAAAATCATAATTTGGAATGACAGATGCGGCCAGTAAAAACAAAGTGTTCCAAGAAACTAGCGTACTAGCATATTAGCAACCCAGTTGGCTACACTCTTTGATGAGGCATTCCATCATGCTTGTTTGAGGCACGGCTAGTTGGGCTGCTTTAACCAATCAGATTGCTAATAATTATTGGCACATCCGTGATGCTTTCATAACTCCGCCTCATATCAGCACATCACTGGCATGCCAATACTCACGATAATGCACAACCTTGCATGTAATATTGCTTCAACACATTTCAGCACGCAGCTTATGTGCCAGGTATTGTTACCAGTGTTGGTCTATATTACTTAGGAAAGTAACTTCTTTACTTTACTCGTTACCCCTTAGACAAAGTAATAGCATTACTTTACTTATTACTGGATTTGAAGAGTAATATATTACATATTACGTTATTACTTTCCCAAGTTCTCCACACCGCCTTTGAAAAAATAGAGAAGTACAACATAATCTGTTTATTACAAAATAAAGCAGCAAGTGATTTGTAGTGTACATAACTGTGCAGGATGCAGCGCGTGGACTGGATCTACAATCTACTGCACATCTCTGTTGTTACAGTACCTGTCGATATCTTGTAAATCTGTTCTATTTTTGCCTGCGACAACAAGCTCATTTTAAAAAAGTAACTTGGCGTTACTTGCAAAGTAATGCGTTACTTATTACCCATTTTTGCAGAGTAATCTCGTTACTTTACTTTTTGGAGCAAAAGTAATAATATTACAGTAATATGTAATCTAAAATTAGTTACTGCCCAACAGTGATTGTGGGGAGGACTTGGTTACCTTGACTAGGTGAGGTGCTTCGTGTCGTGTGAGTTGGAAGTGTGGTAGCGTGTCTCTGCAGGTGATCCACGCGTGTTTTAGAACCTGTTCTGCTGTGTAGCGCTGGTGAGGATCCACATGGAGCATATGAGACAGAAGATCCTAGAAAACACACATGCAAACACAAACACGCTACAAATAAATACTTTTAAATGTAGGAACGGCAGGTTACCATTTTCCATTGCATATAATACTGTTAAAGGACCACTTCACCACTTTTCAATATTTATTCATGTAATAGGTCCTCACTAATGTACGTGATAAAATACCACAAGTTTTTTCTACTCGGTCTGTGTCTCACAGGAGGGCTGTGGACAGTTCAGAAACTTCTTCCAATGACATCATCAATGGTGGAATCTAAGCTAATATGATGATGTCATTGGAAGAAGTTTCTGAACTGCCCACAGCCCTCCTGTGAGACACAGAGTTAGTAGAAAAAAATAGTAGTATTTTATCATGTACATTAGTGAGGATCTATTATATGAAGATATGTTGAAAAGTGGCGAAGTGGTCCTTTAACAGAAATTTTCCACAATGACATACAGTGCCTGACCGTGTATTTGCTTTACCTTAAAACAAAGCTACAAGCCACAAGAGGCAGTGATTCTTTTTTTTACAACAGGTAAGAGGCACAGGTTATAATAACAATTTCAGAATTTAAGAATAGTTTCTGAAAGAATGTTGTCACAGGCGATTGCCTGTACAAACAAGGCCTGCCCATTAGTATGACCGCCAATTATTCCAAAGCCCCGATACTCAATATGGTTAGTGGTTGGCTTAGGTACAACCCACACCGTCGGACCAATGGCACTTCAGGATTAAAGAGCTGTCGTACCAATGCCATGGTACTCATACAGTAGATTAGAATAAGGAACCAAATATTACCCCAGTCACTGCCTCGTTTTAAAGTGATTTAAAGTAAGGTAAAACCGTGCACATACACAGGACAATGAGGAGTACTCTTACATTACCGTGTGAGTGTGTGTGTGTGTGTGTGTGTGTGTGTGTGTGTGTGTGTGTGTGTGTGTGTGTGTGTGCACACATGCGTGTGCGTTCACATACCTTTGACGTGTCGGACACAGTGTCCCAGTTCCCCCCAGTCAGAGAGAACTTTCCAGAGCCGATCCTCAGAAGAATCTCCTCTGGTGTGTCATTGGGGCCATTAGCAAACGGCGTGTAACTGATGATCATAAATATTTATGCAATCTACTATGCATTAGTGGGATTAGGGGCAATAACCCGCATTTGCTGGTAAATACTTCCTTGTTCTTGATTCAAAATCACATGATACTTCACAGCTTAGTGTCCATGAGAATAAATATGGCATTCTTCATTCTTCTTTGTTTCTTTTTGAGAAAACACCAACAGCCACCAAACAAAACAAAACCACAGAACAACCCAAAAGGCAAACACCCCTAGAAGCTCACAGCATTAACAAACGGATTGAGCTTCTACAAAGAATATCCTCCATTGACATTGTGAACACTAACTCTAACTATCAGGGGAGGATGATACACCTTAATGGTAATGTCAGTGTGCACATAAAACCTCTATAAAACAGGTCAGGTCATTCAGTAAAGATATTGAATTTCAATACACAGCCCTATTGTTGCCTGGGAGATTGGACCAATAAAAGGATGGAGGATATGTTTTTGTATCGTGTGTGTGTGTGTGTGTATCATCTATCACACATTGTTTTGTCTCTCACCCTGCAAGCATTGTGTACAACAGAACTCCCAGACTCCATATATCACAAGCTGCATCGTATCCTTGTCGCATTAGTACCTACACACAACACACACACACACACAAAACAACATTATTAAACAACAGAACACACATACATTCTTATATGTAAAAGCACCCACAGAACATACAAAAACAGGTGTCCCTCAAATGAGAGCCAGCGAAATAAATTCCGGACCGCGGCATACAGATGGACATTCACTTGATTTAGAACGGTCGCTACTGCTTGACTCTACACACACACACCGATCGCTACTGCTTGACTCTACACACACACGGTCGACCATACTGGCCAACCGTCGGTCGCGGCCGTTCCCTACTAAACCTAAACAGACTAACCCTAAACAACCTAACCCTAAAGATAACCTTAGTAAAACCTATGATTAAACCTATTAACTGTCGACCGCTATGACAACTGCTTTGCATAACAGTCACGTCCGTTTCATAATGGTCGCGAACATTATGCAAAACAGTCGTGACGAATGCCGTGGTTGCAAAATGTGACGGAAGTTGAAAAATAACACAAACCTGTGGTGACCGTTTTGGCCAACGGTTGAGACACATTTATAACGGCCACGACTGTTTGATCATACGTCGCAACATATGCCGTGGTTGGGAATTGATTTCGCTCCTGCTGCCTCAAACTGTGTAAAATAAACTATGAAAATAATGTCCTTTTTGTGTCCTTATAAACTAAACTGCATTCTCACATTCTTCCACGTCTCAACCTTGCACGTCTCCTCTAGCCACCATCATCTACCCATCCATCTGTCCACCTGTCTCCCTCCATCTGTTGCGTCTCTCTCTCTCCCTCCCTCCCTCTCCCGTCCCTCCTTCTCCCCATCTCACCTCTGGAGCTACAAAGTTAGCGGTGTAGCACGGCGTGAGCAGGAGGCCGTTGCCTCCTCGGAGCTGCTTGGCAAAACCAAAGTCACAGATCCTGATGGAGTCTGGGTTCCCCGAGTCGTCCATGTACAGAATGTTACTGGGCTTCAGGTCTCTGTGGACCACCTACATACAGAGAGAGGGAGGAAGGGAGAAAGAGAGAGGAAGGGAGAAAGACAGAGGTGGGGAAAAGAGACAGATGGAGTGATACAGAGATGGGGAAAAGAGAGAAACACAGCAAGTGAAGGAGATGTTGGAAGACAAGGGCATTGATTAACCCATTGGGTCCTGTCTAGATTTCTAGTTTCTGAATAACATAATATTCAAAGATTTGCACCACGTTTTTTCACGATTTTTCAAAAATAGCAGAGATACAAGCTCATAGCGCGCCACTCGGTGGCGCGCTATGAGCTTGTAGATCTGCTATTTTTCAATAGTTAAAACATAATGCTTAGAACACCAAAACGGAGTGAGAAAGAGAGAGTGTGTGTGTGTGAGAAAGAGAGAGCAACCTGATCGCACATAATATAGTATAAATGAACGGACTTGATATTTTGTAGATAAACTATTAATAGAACCAAAGGTCTGTTCCCATTATATTGAATTCCGGTTCCAATCATTACCGAGTGAATTCAACAGAGAGGTGGCTGCAGATTATGTCTGTTTTTCAACGGAAAATGGACTAATACGCACATGCACGTCTGCATACGTCGGACCGATGTGTCAATCATATAAACATGCGAGTAAGCGAGTGAGAAAAGTAATAATCAAATTTTAATTTAATTTTAATTCATCAGAATCAATGACGGCCCCAGACTTTCTGGCATGGTCGGGTCAAAGTTGAAATGATATCCCGGGCAGGTCAATAGGCCGACCGAACATGCTCAAATCATCAAAGTGTCCGGGTGTGTCGGGAAGGAATGATCAGCAGCAAGCGAAAGTTTCAAACTGGCCAACAGCCGACCGCCTGTACTGACTGGAGCTGCCTTAACAGTATGGCCGCGTAACCTGTCTTTTTTATCTATTTGCATAATGGTTGGTGGTGTTACCCGTCTTCTATGATTTATAGTGCTTGATTCACTGATGTTTTAATGTTACGATGAAAATGTCGCGGACATAGGGACGACTCCGAGGATGACTGGACAGCTAAAGTATTAACACTGATCCCATAAAGAGTGCTTTGTACCCCTCGACAGTGCATGTAGTCTTCGCTTTTGGTGACTTTCAAGAGTTAAAATATTCATCATCTGAATTAGCCCAGGTCTGCACAACTCAAGACTGTAGAAGATTAATGGTCATTTTTATCTGTATGTTTGACTGTTTTGTTTCCTGAATCCAGCCTGGAATTGTGGACAAAAGCAAAATAAACCTTTAGTTTTGGGGTCGGTGGGGCTAAGATTGACATCAAATAGTGGTCCGTGGCTCAAATTCTGAATAAACATTGGGCCCTGGTGTCAAAAAGGTTGAAAGCCACAAGTCAAAGTCAAAGTCGCATGATTTGTCACTACGTTACCGCAGCGAAATTGGACCTCCGCTTTTAACCCATCACTTGGAGTGGTGAGCTCCAAGGAGCGGTGAGCTGCGGCTTGCCGCGCTCGGGAATCATTAGCTGATTTTGACCCCCAATCCATCCCTTTGATGCTGAGTGCCAAGCAGGGAGGCATTGGGTCCCATTTTTTAGAGTCTTTGGTATGACCCGACCGGGAATCGAACCCCGGCCTCCCAGTTCCAGGGCGGACACTCTAACCACAAGGCCACTGTTCTGAAAAGCACTGGTAAAAAGGTTATAAACCACTGGTGTAGAACAGGGGATTTCAACAGGTGGCCCAGGGACCACCAGTGGTCCTTGAGAGGGTTCCAGGTGGTCCCCAGCTAAGTAGTTTAACCAGATGTAACTCTTGAGAACATAAAAATGAAACCAAATGGACCCTGGCGGGTCCATTTGGTTTCATTTTTACACTCTCAAGAGTTAGAAGACTAATGGTCATGGACAGAAGCAAAATAAATCTTTAGTTTTGGGCTCTGTGGGGCTAAAATGTCCTCAAATGGTGGTCCGTGGCTCAAATTCTGAATAAACATTGGGCCCTGGTGTCAAAAAGGTTGAAAACCACTGGTGTAGAGGACAGTAATGTGGCTTCATACCCCTTGACAGTGCAGGTAGTCAACAGTCTTGGTGATGGTGTACAGGACAGCGCTGGCCTCTCGCTCTGAGAAGAACTTTTGCCTGAGGATCTTATCCAGCAGCTCTCCTCCCTTCATCAACTCCGTCACCAGGTACACATACCTGCCCTCGTCATACACCTGGAGGAAACGGTTACAACACAACACTGAATATGTAGAACATTGGAAATTATACGGTACAAACACAGAAGTGTCATCAGGCCTAGATGTAAGATTTTTAATTGGGGCGCAGGCAAAAATGGTATAGGGGCGGCTTCATCATCCGTGTCGCTTCGTAACACGGGCGATGAAGTTGCGTCCATACCATTTTCAGTTACAGGACTTATATTAGGCAAGTAAGCATCAATAATAACATCAGTTGTTATTGAAGTTGCAACAGGCACGCAGTCGTAGCATGCATAAAGCTAAAGGTCCGACTCCGAGAGTTTTCTGTTTCGTTTGATGAAATGGGGTTTAGTGGTGCGACAATTGTAGTTATTTAGTACCATAGGGTTTCAAATCATTTCAGTTATAAGCACTTTAATTTGAAATGTATTTGAAATTTGGGTTGTTTTGCAGGTCACCATGTTTGGTGGGGCAGTGGACATTTAGGGGGGCATTTCCCCCTCATGCCCATGCCTAGATCTGTGTCATGAAGTAGGATTTGAAATCTGTTGATGATGTACAATGTATGTTTGATGATGATGTACAGATAAAGACAATAAACAGAGCAAGAATTATGCAATCTCTGAATTACTCCCAAGGGTGACATAGACAAGTATCAGGCAATCTGGGCAGATAGATGTGGATATGAGGTGTGTGTGGATGATTCACCATCCCACTGTGTTGCACCAGCGTGCTGACCCATTGAATAGACCTGCGCAGTGACGTCACCGCCCCTGTTCCAGAAATGGAATCCTCATTCATTTTCCTCATAGACTTTTCGAAAATGCTTAATAAAAACACAATTGCGCCGCGGACAAAACCAACTCGGGTCGTGACAAATCATGATGACACACACAATACTATCATGCAATATCTAATTAGCAAGATGTAGAAAACGGCAGGATACAACACTTTTTGTTTCGTTTTTCATCTTAGAAATTATTTGATTGTCCAAAAAGATTGTGTGTGTCATCATGATTCCTCACGACCGGAGTTGGCTTTGTCCGCGGCGTAATCGTCTTTATATAAATTATTTTTGAAAAGTCTATGAGAAAAATGAATGGGGAATCCACTTCTGGAACAGGGGCGGTGACGTCACTGCGCAGGTCTATAGGGTGAAATGATTACACAACTACCAAAGAGTGTCGGCATCCTTAATAGGTCAATAGTTTTCGTGGATCTTGTGTGCCTCGCAGTGACATTATTAGGCTATAGTGGCTGTTTATAAGCATATTTTGACGGAATGAAAGCATAAGTCAACATGTTTTTTATTTAATGTGTGGGTCAAAAAAAAACCCTTTGAGGCGGGTGACACACGCACATGCACGCATGTTGAAAGGCATTTGATACAACTCACATCTTTTAGAGTAATGATGTTGGGATGCTGTCCGTATCTCATCAAGATCTCAATCTCCTCCGACGGGTCTCTCTTACCTTTGTCTATTATCTGACACACACACACACACACACACACACACACACACACACACACACACACACACACACACACACACACACACACACACACACACACACACACACACACACACACACACACACACACACACACACACACACACACACACACACACACACACACACACACACACACACACACACACACACACACACGACAGCCTCGGCTTCAGAACAATGCTAATTTTTTAAAAAAGAAAAAGAACAGCAAGAACAGTAAAAATAGTGCTTCACTGTGCATTTTAAATCTGAGATAATAAGATGTAAATTAGAATGAATCATGGCTGATAATGTTTCTAGTGTCACATTGCATATTGCAATGTGACATATCTGTAGATATGCCATTTCATACAGAGATGTTGAGTCTCTGGTTCCCTCTGCTGGCAACATACTGTCACTGACCACTATCAAAGTCAACTGAATCCTCATCCAGGAATTTCCCCACCAAGCAAAGGCACTGGTGAGGACTGGAACCAGCGCACACACACTAATGCCTTAATTCATGCAGTGTTGCAATGTTTGCTTATTATAAGCAACGGTTGACTTGTTTTTATGTAGGAAGTCACCTACAAACAAATTATTGGTGGTTGCTGGCTGATGCTTTTTTGGGCTTGTTTCTAATGTGGACAGTAGTTGCTCATTTGAGCGTCTTCCTTAATGTTTGAATCAGTGTTTTCCCCGCATTTCGTCACATCAAGGGATCCTGGATTAACATGTAATTGTCCAGAGACAACCATCAAAAAATATTCTGTGTTTTTTTTATTAAAATGTTTTAAAAATGTCTTTGAAATATGTAGACTATTTAAAATGTTTAAGCAATATTCAAAATATTTAGATTTATTCTTAATGTGTTTAAGTTACAGAAGTACAAACTCACAATGTACCACTGTGAGCTTGGAGAACAGCTATTTTCATTTGTGCTGGTCTTTATAGATCTGGCCATTTGTTTCTGTTACAAACCTGGCAACACAGCAAGAGAAAGAGGAAACTGCACACACAAACTGACTTATGGGCTATAAGAAAGTTGTGGATATACCAGAAAACTGACAAATACTGGAACCATAACATAGCAGGTTATACTAATGGTGTGAATTAACAGTGTGAGACCAACGGCAAGCAACACATGAATTTCATTGGCTATGGACTAATGTCGTCCAAAAATAAGTCACTTCTGGGAGAAAATTGTCTAGCTGTTGCCCGCAGTTAAAATAAATTGTAAGGTTGTACATTTAGCTCCTCCTAGTTGATGCTCGAGTGTGTGTGTGTGTGTGTGTGTGTGTGTGTGTGTGTTACCTTCACAGCGTATTCTACAGCAGACACCCTGTGTACACAACGTTTACAGATCGAGTACGATCCAACACCGATGTCTTCCTGCAGCTCGTACAGGTCTGAGAACTGAGACGCACCACCATGCACCTGACACACACACGCGCACACACACACACACACACACACACACACCCCCCCCCCCACACACACACACACACACACACACACACACACACACACACACACACACACACACACACACACACACACACACACACACACACACACACACACACACACACACACACACACACACACACTGAGGCCATAAAAGTGCCAACTTTTCAACTAGAAACATAAGAGGTGTGTGTGTGTGTGTGTGTGTGTGTGTGTGTGTGTGTACCTGTACTATGGGCAGTATGCTGAGCAAAGGGGAGCTCTTGTTTTCATCCAGAGGCGTTGGTGCCACAAAGCTGAAGCCTTTGAAAAGCTGGTGGGCGTTAGCACTGGGAGGGATACCTGGAGAGTCTATACAAACACATGTGCACATGTACGCACACACGCACACGCACACACGCACGCACGCGCGCACGCGCACGCGCACGCGCACGCGCACACGCACACGCACGCGCACGCGCACACGCACACACACACACACACACACACACACACAGTATAACAACCCTTTAACCCATTGTGTCCTGTCTAGATTTGTAGTTTCTGAATAACATAATATTCAATGATTTGCACCACGTTTTCACGATTTTTCAAAAATAGCAGAGATACAAGCTCATAGCGCGCCACTCGGTGGCGCGCTATGAGCTTGTAGATCTGCTATTTTTCAATAGTTAAAACATAATGCTTAGAACACCAAAACGCGTTCAGTACACTAAAGGGTTAAACTTAGTAAACTTGACTCTACAGAAAACCCCCTCACCACAAATACTGTAGCTGATCTACAAGCTCTCAAGCCATAACTTAAGAGGTAGTGGATGGGCTATTTGACAGTGTTGTTTTGTGTCCCACTACTTCTGCAACCCTCTCTCACCAGCCTGTGACACATCCATGGTTATAATGGATATAAACACACAAGTAGTAGGTGTGAGACTTCAGTCACGACAAGCTCTGGTGTCTAGGCCTGAGTCGAACGCACCAAAAACGTGTTTCCAGCACTGAACTGTAGTTACCATGGATACCGGACTGTTGGTTGTTTTGGTACTTTTGTGTGTGTGTGTGTGTGTGTGTGTGTGTGTGTGTGTGTGTGTGTGTGTGTGTGTGTGTGTGTGTGTGTGTGTGTGTGTGTGTGTGTGTGTGTGTGTGTGTGTGTGTGTGTGTGTGTGTGTGTGTGTACCTTTAGGCGTCTTTGCGGTGAACTCTGGGTCGAAGCAGAACGTGTCATCAGGTTTACCTGCAGCTGGTTTAAAGGGTGGTTGGAGTTCTCTCCTGAATAACCTCTGTTGAACACACACACGCGCACACACATGTGAAATGCAAATTTAAATGGATTCCACTACATTACTTTGCCCTTAACCTCCCGCTAACCCTAAAATCCTTAGGACATACACACACACACACACACACACACACACACACATAAGACCAAAATCCCTCCAACAGTGTTGTTTTTGTCTGCAAGTGGTGTGTGTGTGTGTGTCAGAGAGAGAGAGAGAGAGAGAGAGAGAGAGAGAGAGAGAGAGAGAGAGAGAGAGCCAACAGTCCTCCCAGATTAACTCCACAGCTTTGAGCATCCAATAGCATCCTGCTGCCTCTTAAACACTCACGCAGGGCTATTAGTACAGACACAGTGAGAGCTGGCCTACAGCCCAGACACACACACACACACACACACACACACACACACACACACACACACACACACACACACACAGACACAGACACACACACGCACGCGCACACACACGCACACGCAAGTAGACGGCCAGTAGTCAGTCAGCCAAATGTCTGTTAGAGGTGAGAATCCTCGACAGAAGCTGTGGGAATTAGATTTAGCTGGCTGCTTTTCATCATAATGAAACACTGATAGAGGAGGAGGGAGGGTGAGAAAAGAGAGGGAGATGGAGAAGAAGATCAGCAAGAGATGTGGAGAGAGGGAAAAGATCAGTGTGGGCAGAGAGATTGTGAAGGACAGAGAGGTAGAAATGGACAGTGTTAACCCATTGTAGACTATCCCAATTCTAAAAATGTCTTTTAAATACTTACCTAAGTGTATTGAAAAACTGACATTGATACTGTACATATGTACAGAACAGCTGTAGGGGTTCCGTCAACTAGGGTAAAACTACCACTAGCCCGTTACTATGGGTTAAATGTTGGGTACTGTTAGGGTGATAATGCGTTACAAGAATGGCGATATTGTATTGTCGATACTTCCGGCAAAAGCGCAAGCTGTAATGCATTATCTTTCCAATACGTCGCTCTTCCAATACTTTTCATGCATTTAATCTTTCATGCATTTAAATAAATGTTTTTACGTTTTTTTCCTACAACTGTAAATGGTTGTCAGCCGCACAGCAGTCCTGTTGGTGTTGACAGGCGGCATTTGACGCGTGTCAACACTGTGCCACTATGCTACGCATCCTTGCGCAAGACCATAGTCTTCAATGCATTCCTTAACTTCCAGTTGTCCCTATTCATTGCCTCCATTAGACTGGCCCTGAACGGCGTAACTCTGTCAGGTTACGTTTTGCTGGTACAAATGCATGTCAAGTTGATCAATAGATTCTCTTATTCTCCACTACAATAATAGTGAAATTAAGGCTATAAAGGGAGTCCTTTTATAAGTAACTAAAATGTTTGACACTTGTTGAAATGATGGCTTAAATGGTGGGGGGAATATAGTAATGTAAACACTTTTGAAAAGAAGTAACGGTAATTTGTTTATTTTTAAAAGTAACATACCAGTACCCCAAACTGGAAAGGAATAGATAACTTACATTCCAGTCAATAGTAGAAAAGAAAGCGTGTCGTTTGATCTCCTCCACACCGTCAGCTCCAGCCCCTGCGCACACACACACACACACACACACACACACACACACACACACACACACACACACACACACACACACGCACACGCACACACACACAGTTATTCTATATTCCATTAAGGCCTGAAAAGTTGCTCCAGAGTTCTACACAAGGTCTGCAATTTTCTTCCTCTACATCAGATCTCTTTGCTCAAACACAACTGACATACACAAGCTCACTAGGTTTTGTGAATGTTGTAATATATGTGAAAATATTTTGAGTTAGTAGTTCGGCCAACAGAAATCCATAACACGCAAGCAAGGGCTTGTGTATTTCGCATGTGTCACATGAAGTTCTTAGCTCAAAGCAAGCATGGTGGGCACTGTGCAGTCTCAAGAACTGAAGCACCGTCTTCTTCTGTGTCTTGCACAGCAGTGTATAGATCTGTGCAACAAGAGCGACCTCCAGGCACATCAGGCCCAATACATAATATGTTCCTGGCTTTATTTTAGCTAAATTATGTGTAGTGTGCCTCGTCTATCAAGCACATAATTTGCAGGCGTGCAACACAAAATGACAAAAATGAATTACTGAATGAACAAATAGTTGGGCGGACGGTTAGGTCAACTATGCCAGATGACATCATACCTAGCCTGTTTGCAGGGTTTCGTTTGAACAGCATTCTCAGTAAACTCTGGGCTTCTAAACTCAGGAACTGTGGCATTCCCAACTTGGCTCTGAAACAGGAAGAGAGATAGATGACACATGAACCCCACCACGTAATTGCAGATGTAGCCTGCGGTGCGTGTGTGTGTGTGTGTGTGTGTGTGTGTGTGTGTGTGTGTGCGCGCGTGCGCGCGTGCATGTGTGTGCATGTGTACAAAATCACCAAAGAATTTAGTCTGAACACTGGATTATGCTCCCATGGATATTTATTACATTACTACCACCATAGGTAACATTTTAAGCCGCAAGCTCTCAAACTGAGCAATAGCCTGTTCAAATATCACATTCTGTATCTGTTCAAACAATCCCATGTGCAGGCATGCTTCAGCCACTGTATGTGTGTCTATGTACAGTGAAAGTGTAGTGTAATTTCGTCATATGTGCACGTGAGTGAGTGTGTGTTGCGGAGCAGAGGAACTCACTTCAGAATCATGTTCATGGTTTCATTTCGGTCTTTCCCTTGAAATGGTAACGTCCCCGTCAGCATCTCAAACTACAAGCATAGAAACAAAAGAAAATGTCTAAAATATCTTCAGAAGACAATACAGAGATCTGGTTCTTAGAAAAGTGCCACACACATTTGAGATATCATATCATTAGTATCTCTACAGGACAACACACCTCTCTCTCTCCCTGTGCCCTTTTTGCCACCTTCGATTGAACGTGGCAAAACGTGTACGCAGATATAATGGATATTCTTCGATTAGTCTCTTGATCAAAAGAATGCCACTTTAGTTGTCATTTATTTAGACAGACGCTAGGGTCACTGTTACCTTGTATCTTGTATTTAGACGCATGTTGTTTAGAAGAATTCTAGATTAATTGTTAACTGGTATCCTAGTTCGGCCTGTATTCTATTTATGTATTTATTTGCCAGGTTTATTGTATGTTGGAAATGAGCGTCTAATAAACGACTTAATTGTAACAATTACTGTAGGAAATACCTCTCTATAGCCCCAGTACTAATCCGCGATTTGTGAAATGGTATGAAAAGAGCCCCCCCGGTATTTTCACTGCACAACATGATTCCATGGAAGCCATGCTGGCTTGTATGGAATCCAAATAACCGACTGAGAACTTCATTCCAAGCTATAGGACAACACATCTCTGTAGGAGGCAATGTAACACAATCGCACTGCTGGACGTCTCACATGGACTGGGAGCATTTCTTTCTACAGTAAATCAGGTTTTGCATAGGGTAGGAATTGAGGATTTCTAAATATCCAGCCTGGTTAGCCTGCCCTGGCACACCAGAATGCCCCTTGTACTAAAAATCTGTCATCCATATACCAGGCTCCCGCTGCCATGAACATCTACTCCAACTTCTCCAAGTAGAGTGTTGCTCTGCCTGGGTCAGTGGTTTTATTGTATTAAGGAACATTCTTCTTTCTTCGCATTTGTATGTCATGCCATTTCTCTATTACGCCATTAGGAGTTTGTTCCGTGACTCCTAATATGTTTATTTCGTTAGCAATAATCGGCCAAATTCTATTGTAGAATGTGGTGTGTGTGTGTGTGTGTGTGTGTGTGTGTACCATTAGTACTCCCAGGGACCACCAGTCAGCACTCTGTGTGTGTCCTCTCCTGTTGACCACCTCAGGGGCCATATACTCCACCGTACCACAGAAGGAATATGCCTTCTTATCAGCATCCACTGACTCTTTACTCAAACCAAAGTCTGTGGGGAACCGACAAACAACAATGCTTATTGTAAGTGTGACATTTTGTTTTCTCATGCCAATAAAGTCTATTTGAATTGAATTGCTTCCACGCACAACATGAATATTACACAATGATAAAGAGATATTTTTTCTTTAGTCAAACTTATTTCGATAACATTGTTTTACTGAAGCAAGGTGGATATTTCACTGACAAATGGTTGTGAAAAGAATTTAACGGTGAAGCACTGAGTTAGTATTAGCATCTACACTAGCTTTGTGCTAAACATCACACACCTGTTAGCTTGATATGTCCAGCTTCATCAAGTAAGATACTGAAACACAAGAATATACAGTTGTTTGTGTTTGGGCCACACAAATAAGCCAGAATTAAAAAGGGAACAATAGCAAGCAACAACAATTACAGGGATACAATGTTTCTGAATGCTATTTAGTCAATGTATCGGAAATCAGTGTATATCAAATGGTATCAGGTCCCGGGACCCCTAAGAGTCCTTGGGGAGGTCCCATGGGGTCCCCAGCAAAATGACTGATAGCTAAGACCTTCACAGTTTTGTAATATAGAGTTAAATTCAAATTTAAACCTAGGGGGGCCATGCTGGTGGAAGAGGTGAGTTGGGTTATTATTTAAAGGTTGAGGGTTCATACTTCTCTGGTTTGAGATCTCTGTAAACTATGCCCAGGGTGTGCAGATGGTCGAGTGCCAGGGCAAGCTCTGCAAGGTAGAATTTCACATCCTCCTCTGTAAACATGACCTGGTAAGAACTGGACAAATTTACTCTCTGGACTCAGAAGAGGGGAGACAAAGTAACAGCATGAAAACAGCTCTTCAATAACCACTGACAACAACAACAACAACAACAAAAGGAAGAGATTATTGTCTTTTTTACAATATCAACACATCGAAAAGGCTCAACGAGCAATAGAGTCCGAGTTTGGGATTGGAGATCTGCCCGGCAGGCAGCAGGTATCTCTCCGGAGCTATCTTCACAGGGCCTTCGGTGGCTGACTTATCTTCGAGAACAATCACATCTGGTGTGAGTTTCCTGAAAGCTTTGGATTAAAACTGATCTGGGGCCTCTCTAAAGTGACGGGCAGTAGTGGATATAAGCACCAGAGAGGTCTTCCAAGAAAACTAGGCTGCTGGCTTACAAGCGGAAGACGGAATTACTGTGAAAAGCCAAAGTGAACACAGCAGGAGATAAAAACGACTTCTGACAGTGTTTCTGTCGGATGAGAAAGCCTGTGATGCGTATCAAACGCAACTCCTGTCTCATTTCAACTCGTTATCTCTACAGATGCTCAACGTTCGTGAGAAGATTACCGTATGCGTCCTCTGGAATTAGAACCTTAACAAATAAACCTCATAACGATTTTGGTTAGAGTTTCCAAAGAGGCAATTATCCACTTTCAAGCTGGCCCCTCTGTATGCAGCATGTCACTGAACATTTATCTTTCGTAACTCAAAAGGTGCCACATTGCATTGTGAGCTTGACTATTCTTGATATGTAACTCTGCTGTTTGATGAAATATAAAATAGGCCTGAAGTTCTTAGGATACAAAAAAACTGGTTCAGAAGTGTTGTGGTGCAGTGTTGTCGGAGCATTGTGTGTCTAAAACACAGCAGGGAGTGAACATACCTCTTTGGATAAACGCGTGAAGACGTCCCCTCCCCTGAGAAAGTCCAGTATTAAATAGAGCTTTCCTTCAGTCTGAAAGGCTGGACAGATTAGATCAGACCGTCACCATCTTGCACACATAAACCAAACACGCTGGTATGTAATGACTTGTAACAGGGTTTTCTTTCGACGGTGGAGTACAGCTACTTTCACATTATGTGAAAATCGCCATACTCCTTCAACCGCTGCCAGCACACACGCGTGCACACAACCGCAATCACGCATAAGCACACCTTCTGTGACATGGCAGAGGATTAGTGTGACTGGCACAGCGACAGGATGTTCTTACCGTAGTGCAACTTGACTATGAAGGGATGATTGACCTCCACTAAAATGTCTCTTTCCATCTTAGTGCGGACTCTGTCCCTGACTGCAGAGAGGAGAGGAGAGGGAAGCAGAACAAAATGATTCAACCTCTGATCAGAGGACATTGTGCGTCATTAATAAACAGAGACGAGCTGCATCACAGGAATGGCACCAAAGCTAAGAATATAAAGATGCTAGATGATAGGTGACATTAACATAGGTGACTGTAGTATTAATAAGGCTTGATAATAGATACAAGGATATGCAGCAACATAAATTCTGACTTGAAAAATGTTGTTATAATGTTGTTATAATGTGCTATAACCTTTTATAAAACAATGCAATGTAGCATAACTCTGTCTACAAAAATCTGTACCCGCTCCAACTGTATATATTTGTCCCCATTTTCAACTGTTTTTATTGTATTGTTTTGTGACTCTTGCTTTGGCAATGTAAATGTCTGTTTTATCATGCCAATAAAGCTCCTTTGAATTGAATTGAATTGATTAATCAAATGATACAATATTACTAATATAATCTAAATATATATAATATAAAGTAATGTTATTCATCACTTACTACTCAGAAAATGAATATGCTAATATCACATTACTTATTACTTGGAATCAAGAGAAATATCACATATTACGGTACATATTACTTTTATAATCACTTTTGCGTCCTCCGCCCACAAAAAAGGGAAGTACAACAACACAATCTCTTCAGTCAGCTTCATTTAGAACTGAATCCAAATGTTTTCACTAATAACATTAAGAAGGAGAGTCACCAATCAGCCAGAAATGCTATATATTACTAGTAACTAGTTACAGACTAACACTGCCAAGTAAGTTAGCAGAGACACTGTCATTGTAGGGCTGCCCAAACCGATTTACAAGTCCACCTCATGTCACTCTTGCAACACTGTGGATTTATTGGTCAGCTCAGTTCTGTGCCGTACCGCAGCGCACAGATGCATAAAGCGAGTCAACTTTCAAGTGATGTTTTTTAATGCAGGGCATATGAGGCCAATCTGGGATGTGATGGCTCCATATAAAGACATTCATTAGCATCTCTATGGCGTCACATCTACAGGCGATTGTCAAATCACGCAGCACACTTCTACAAATCAACACACACACTGAACACGGGTTGAGAAATGCTGCTCTATGGGTTCTCTCCGCAAACTGAAAATACATTTTCTGATTAATAAAGAACTGGAGACAGAGAGACCCTTGATCAGAATATAGATGCATTTTAACATGTGTTATTATTGCAGCATTATTGCAGCTTTAATACGTATTAAAAACATTTGCTGTATATAATAATTGTCCCAATTATCCTGTAGTGTGTGGTGTGATTAGCCTGGCTCAGCCCTGAATCAGCACCTCAAAATATACTACCTTATTTTTTCCCTATGATTCAAGTATTGGCATCCCTGCCTTTGGGGTCGTTAGTGCTGGTTGAAAACCCGAGCACAGCACCTGATTGGCCAACAGCCCTGTCACTCACTTTGTTTCACTTATACTTCAAAGAAGCGTCAGGTTTTAGGTTTTATAAACATCATCGTCCGACATATTTTACTGCTTTTGTTCACATGCTAGTCACACTCATTAGCGGTGTTTGTTTTGTTAGCAAACAGGCTAACACATTAGCCACAATAATGACAACAACGTCGTCTGCTTTGCCAATATTCTTATGGGTTGGTATGAACCAATCACTGTGAAGACTGCAACTTTGACAACGCCCATCCCAGAATCTGCTGTGGTGGAAAGGGACTGAGAATCAGTCTGAATAATGAAGTGAAATGAAATGACAATTCAGACTGAGGACAGGCTATGGTGTGATGTGTAAAAAATATGTTTGGAGGTACTAAAATACCCACATTAGAATAAAGATAACCCGCGGCAATG
Source organism: Benthosema pterotum (assembly GCA_039105355.1). NCBI lineage: Eukaryota > Metazoa > Chordata > Actinopteri > Myctophiformes > Myctophidae > Benthosema > Benthosema pterotum. The sequence continues at coordinate 41,594,177 of CM076984.1, forward strand.
CAAAGTGTGGGAGGAGAGGGGGATCTCAGGGGTAAATGTAGAACAGGGGTCATCTATGACAAAGATTAAGTGGTAATATATATGATGTCACAGGGATCTAGGTAAATAGATGCCCAATGTGTTTTGGTGTGGATTTCTCTACACTAAGAAGACAACATTAATTGTTACCTTTCAAAGATGCCTTTTTGAGAACTTTCATTGCATATAACTGTCCAGCATCGGGACCAACAAGCTTCCTGACGAGAAACACCTGAGGACAGACCAGCAGACAGCACAGAGATTCACTTACAGTAATGGCTTTGTCTGAACACATCTACAAGTTGTCAAGGGGCCGCGACTTGCTTGTAGACATTGGTTGGCATTGTCGAACAGCAGTTGTTTGGTATGGCGCAAGTCTTCTTATCGGCTGGGATCAGGTATGGGATACCACCAGACCTGGGCCTGGTCTTACCAAATAATTACCCACAATAATTAAAATCAGCCATGACGACCTTCAACTCATAATGAACAAAGAAGCGGAGTACAGTAACATTTTTAATGGGGGGTATCAGGGTAAGTATTTGGTAAGCCCAGGCCGGGTGGTATAGGCTTTTGGCCTACCACAAGGCCCCAGACCTGATTGCTCCATGCAGCCAATTAGAAGACCAACACCAACCTGACAAAAGCTGTGTTTGAGAATACCAGCCATTCTTTTTGGCAACAACTAAATACTGGGAGGGCTCCTTGGTCTCCTTACCTTGCCAAAGGATCCCTGTCCCAGCACTTTGAGCAGCTCAAACTGTAGAGGGTCAGCCTTCTCACAGCCCTCCTTCACATGGTGGGTGATGGGAATCTCTTTGTACGTCGCCCCCTCCTCGTCCTACACACAGGTTTGTATTACTACATACTTGTAGAAGGATTTAGGATGATACTGACCGTGTCTTTCACACATTCTACTATACTTGGGGGGGATGTCTGCCCCCCCCAAGTGGATTACACAAACACACACAGAAAATCTTTGTATTCCATGTCAGGCTGTGTTGTGTAGGCCTGCAAAGACTAATTAGGGCCCGAGCACTGCAAAGCAAGTGCGAAGCCCTATTGATTCCGCAATGTTTTTTCTTCTTTGTTTCTTCTTAACCGAAGTAAATCGCGTTTTTCGGCCGCATAACGTACACGAAAAGTTGCGAAAGTTGGCACGCACGTTCCTAGTGGCGTAAATTTACGTATGGTAAAATTGTTAAAAGTGGGCGTGGCCTAATTGTGCAACAGCGCCCCCTAGAAAACTTCGTGCCTCAAGCCCCACCATACGGTTTGACGTACATCCACGAAAATCGGCACGCACCTGTATCATGTCGCAACTTAAAAAAAAGTCTCTTGGTGCCGCGTCCGAAACCAAACAGGAAGTCGGTTATTTCAAAATAAAGGCTGCGTTTTGGTGCAATTTAGGCCATTTCCACATGTCGCATTTTGGCCAACTCGTCGGAGCGGGGGGGTCGGTTCGGAAAAAAAAATCGCTCGGCAAGCAGAAAAGACGTTGACGATGAAAAGTTGTGCAAATCGTGAGTTTTCGTAAAAAGGCGTGACCGTGGTGGAGCGCCAAACTTCGCCCCAAACAGGAAGTGGTACTTGCACCTGATTGGTCGATACTATTTTCTGCCATAACTCCTCAATGCTATGTCATAGAGACATATGGGTGATAGCAATGAACTCGGTAAGGAGTCCTTGACGCGTCCCTGACGTTGATTGGTGTAACTTAGCCCCGCCCCCTCCTCTGATTGGTCGATACTATTTCCTGCCATAACTCCACAATGCTATGTCATAGAGACATATGGGTGACATCATTGGACTAGTAATGAGTCCTGGCACGTCCCTGACGTTGATTGGTGTAACTTAGCCCCGCCCCCTATTCTGATTGGTCGATACTATTTTCTGCCATAACTCCTCAATGCTATGTCATAGAGACACATGGGTGGTATCATTGGACTACGTTTTGGGTCCTTGTGACTTAGCCTCCCCTTTTCTGATTGGCCGATATTTGCCCGACACTTGCACGATCGAGGGCCCGTAAATCGCTGCTTGCAGCTTTAATCAATTAATCGTAATCGAATCAACTATTCAATTAGTTGTCACCTATTTTAGTCATCGATTAATCGGTTTGTCAACTAATCACTTAAGTTTTTACCTGTTTTCCCACTTAACCATACTTTTTCCAGTGTTAAGTGTAAGAAATTCCCCCCAGTTACAACATTGTGGTAGTATGGACAACTGGACACGATGAAAACGCTCTCCCATTCTGTGTTTCTTAGAACATGGTGAAACACAAGTTGATCAAGTTGTGTTTTCACCATGTTAATGATTTTTTATGGCCTTTTTACTGAGAGTATGGGTTCACATTTGTACACTCAGGGAAATTTTGAAAATGGGTGGAAAATCCCCCTTTAAGGTGATAGATAAAGAGTCATAATCCAGTTAATCAGTTAAATTATCGGCTGATGAATCGATTATGAAAATAATCGTTAGTTACAGCCCTAGTACACACACACACACGCGCACGCGCAGACACGCACACACACACACACACACACACACACACACACACACACACACACACACACACACACACACACACACACACACACACACGCGCACGCGCAGACACGCACACACACACACTCTACTCACACAGTGTGTGAAAGAATCTCCCTCCTCCATGGGGTCATCCTCCATGATCTGATGGCCATTGACCTGTAATCAAAACAACACCACTCATCAGTCAAGTAAAGATGGATATAGGAGTGAAATCGTCTATCCAAAAATCCATCCATCCTGACACACAACATAAAACATTCAAGGGAACAAAAACAACAAGGTAGGGCTGTCGACGATTAATCCATATTCAAATATACAGTATCTGAATAAAAAGAATAAAGATGTGATCGAATATTCAACTATAATAAGAGCACAGGGCAGGTCTGAGAGACTGCTAGCTAAATCTTGAAGTTGCTTTCCACACATTATGCCAATTAATTCCTTCCCACACGTGTGTGTGTGTGTGTGTGTGTGTGTGTGTGTGTGTGTGTGTGTGTGTGTGGTGGGGGGGGGGGTGCGTGTGTGTGGTCACTGCTGTTTCATTCAACTGACTCACCTGCCTGCGGGAGCCCCCACCAGGAGGAGATAGCCTCCCTCCTACAACTCCCACCCCAACCCGTAGGAGTAACATGTAGTGACAAATATCAAGTCCTCACGTGGCCCGGAACGCTACACACGCACATTGAAATAGTATGGAGAACTGAACCTCCAGCTTATTGGACTTCAGTATTGAACTGGTAACCAGGCTGGGTGAGAAGAGGCACTCAAAACAAAACAACCATCATCGAAACACCACGTGTTACCATTTCTTGGACCGAACTGCCTGCCACTTGATTTAAGGCAATAAGTATTCTCTCTCTGCTGTCCGCCAGTCCAGCATTCTGGCATCATTATCAGTGGGCTTTAATCCTCAGGCAGAAGATGGCTTTTCTCTCCTATTTAATGTTCCAGCAGGCAGGCACCTTTTTTTTCAAACACGAGAAAAGTGACTGTCACAAACATGCATGGCATTAAATAAAAAAGAAAATGTAATGCCTTCCAAAATATCTTGAGGACAAAATGCACTTGTTAGAGTGCTCAGAGGCTGCCAGTTCTCAGACCTTTACATTGGCTCCCTAATCCTTATAAAGTCTGTAAAATACTCCATTTTAGTTGGTTTATCAAACACTGAACGGTTTACGGCCAAAAGACATTAAGTAATCTTTGTTTGGAAATGTAACAGACGGGCTTTCTGAACCCAGAGTCAAACCTTAACGTTAAGCATTCAGTTGTATGCACTTATTTGCAACATTCAGGTCTGACACAAATCAAAGCACACCTTTCTGTTTGTCTTTTAAGTAAGCAGTAAGTCTAGACAAGCCATGTCTTTGTGTTATATATTTAATTGTATCCTAAGAATGTGTTTTTGTACTGCCGTAATGCTCTGTGTGTGACTGTGTATGATTGTCAAGAGGCCTTGCTGTTGAAATGTGCGATATAAGCTTGCCGTGCGCGTACACCAATGAGAGCATGTTTACTGTGCTGTGACACCGGGAGAGCCCTGAGGAGCTTTAAAGGGGAACTCCACCCATTTTCAACATTTTAATGTCATTAATATACCTTAGAGATGTTGTGTGGACATCATAAAAAACGTTGCCCCAATTCTGTATTTCCTAAAAATGGAGGTCTGATTAAATCATTAACATGGTGAAATACATCTGATGACATCATCAAGATGTATTTCACCATGTTAATGTTTTTTTTTTTTTCAGAGCCGTTTTTCCTGAGAGGATACAAATGTGAAACCAAATGGACCCGCTAAGGTCCATTTGTTTCCATGAAATCTCATAACTAGGGCTGAAACGATTAAACGCTGAATTGTAATCAAATCGATAATTTAACTAGTTGTCAACTAATTTAGTAATCGATTAATCGGATTGGTAACTAATCACTGGAGTTACCAGTATTATACGTATTTCCTAGCCTGACTTCAGTCTGAATTGTCATTCCGTTTCACTTCATTATTCAGACTGAAGTCCCTCTCTACTACAGCAGTTTCTGGGATGGGCGTGATCAAAGCAGCAGTCTTCACAGTGATTGGTTCATACCAAGCATAATAATGACAACAACGACATTGCTAACTAAAAAAACACAGCCGACGAGCGTTACTAGCATGTGAACAAAAGCAGTAAAATATGTTGGATGATGATGTTTATAAAACCTAAAGCCTGACGCTTCTTTAAAGAATAATAAACGAAGTGAGTGACAGGGCTGTTGGCCAATCGGTGCTGGGCATGGATTTTCAACCGACAAAAACGGCCCCAAAGGCAAGGAAGCCAGTCCTTGAATCACAAAGAAAAAATAAGGTAGTATTTTTAAGGTGCTGATTCAGGGCTGAGCCAGGCTACCTACGTCCCACTTAACCATAGCTAAATGTAACTAAACAAAAGAGCAGTGAGACATCTCTCTTACAATCTGATGATAGTTTCTCATGCACAGTAGTGACTGCAAAGCATAACATAACGCATAACCATGATTATAGTATCAAGAAGAAGGTTTCCCCGAATAGTTATTTTGAAATTAACTATTGAGTTCAGAGTACTGTTCCCTTTAGACTGACACATCTGTAGGTACTAGTATTCATTAATTAATGTTATGCAGTCAGAATAAGCAGCACGTATTTTTATATGTATATGTATATAGTAAGGTCATAGTTGAAGTGTCGTGATACGATGAATTGATTAATTGCTTAAATAATGGGCCGATGCGATGAATTGATTATGAAAATTATCATTAGCTGCAGCCCTAGTCATGACCTTGATGGGTATAATAGTTAAATAGAATTAGAAAAGGAGCTTCCAGGCAGCTGCCCTAAAGTTTACATATTGGCCTGTTGGTGTGAAAATGGGTTAAAAGGTGTAAAAATGTGCTGGTATGGATGTTTATGGACGTTTATTGGATGTGCCATACATACATGGCCTACTTGTGCAGCTCACACAAGATTTTTTTAAAGGTCATAGGGCAGTCTGCAAACTAAGGCCCAGGCCACACGAGGAAAATATCCGTTCTTTTCCTCCGACATTGAAAAAAAAATCCTGTCCACACGACAAAGATATCCGTGTCGAACACATGCAACCCAAAACGGACATTTTGGACTCCAACACGTATGCTAGGCCAGTAGGTGGCGATAATAAATATTTAGCGCAACAGAAAAATAAGCTTGTGAGTTGGTTTCCATGGTTACCCAAATAAATTCTCCACGTAACCTGCTAGTAGTAAGGGACTAGGTTATTGAAGTGAATTGAATATTGGAGGTATATGGAGGAAATGTGAACTGCACAAAAAAATCATCACCCTCCCTATGAATTAAAAAACAATAAAAGTCCCCTCCACAACAGTGTTATTTAAATATGCTATAATTCAATAACATTTTCCCAACCCCGCTGCTTTATTTGCTTTATTTGAAAAGTCGCGCACGCGCGGCAATGGCGGTGACGTCATCGTTTTCGTTTCACGTGTCTACACGGCTCCGCTGCTCCGGATATTTTCGAAAATCTTCACTTATTTATCCGTTTGCAGAAAACTCTGTTTGAGTGACGTAAAACGCTGTTTGCGTGTAGTAGAAACGCCCAAACGCAGGAATATTTCTGCGTTTGACAAAAGATCCGGAGTCGTGTAGCCGGGGCCTAAATCTTCACATTATGCTCCTCCCTTGCTATTTTGTTTGTTTTAATTTCTTCCCACCCATAATTTGTGTGTGGTTACTGCCGTTTTATCCTACTGACTCGCCTGACTGTGAGATCTCCCACCGGGGGGCCATAGCTTCCAGCCCACAATTCCCAACCCAACCCGTAGGAGTAACATGAAGTGACAAATATCAAGTCCTTACCCAGCCGGAGTACAGGCAAATTGTATGGGACTGAACGATCATCTTATTGGACTTCAGTAAGCTGATTGTTCAGTTACATTTCATTACCATTTCTTGGACTTAAGTGCCTGCCACTTGATTTAGGACAATATGAATTCTCTCTTTGCTCTAATCCTGTCCATCTGTCCAGCATTCTCCCTGCATCTGTAAAGGCTGACATTATTAGCATTATGCTCTAATCCTCAGGCAGAAAATGGCTTGGCACACCATCCTCTGGTATCATAATCTATTTTACGGTAAAGGCAGGGAGAAAAGTGACTAACAGTATGTACTAGAAACAAGTATGGCATTAAATTCATAAATGTATTGCCTTCCAAATTATTTGAGGACAGAATGCCCTCGTTTTGAGAGCTCAGAGCCTGATGGTTCTCAGATCTTGACATTGGCTCCCTAATCCCTATAAAATATCTAAAATAATCTACCGGTATTTGAAAATACTACTAATACTGCTAATGCTTGTAAAGCAGTGAATGGTACATTTATGATCTTAACCCTAACCATGAAGAATCAGCCTTTATGCAGCACCTATTTGCAAGATTCAGGTCTGATAAAAATCAAAGCACACATTTCTGTTTGCCTTTTAAGTAGCCTGTCCCGACCTAACCTGAAATGATTTTGGCCTAGAGGGGTAGGGAGTCTGGCACAGCCACGCCGGCAGATCTTATTTGATCTCATGTGGTTATCTTCGGCCCCTCCCCTGCTGTGCTACGTCACATCATTTGGAGCAACGCCCACCCTGAAAGCTTGACTCCCACTTCTAGGCCATCGTGGCTAACGCTACCTTTTAAGTAGCCTCGACACCCAGGCTTTCATTTTCGTCTGTGTTGTGCGAAAACGGAAAGCCTGGACTAATTTGTTAGCCAAGGTGGCCTAAAGGGGGAGTCAACTTTTTGGGGTGGGCGTCGCTCCAAATGATGTGAGGTGCACTGCAGTGGAGGGCTGGGGAGGGGCCGGGGATGACGACACGTTGGCGAGATCTGATCAACAGATCAAATCTGATCAGCTCATCTGCCGTCCAAATTCAGACGCCACCCCACCCCCCCAGGCCAAAATCCTTTCGGGTTAGGCCAGGCTACCTTTCAAGTAACTATTAAGTCTAGACAATGGACCCTTCCATTTGGTTTCATTTTATACTCCCAAGAGTTAAAACATTCACCATCTGAATTAGCCCAAGTCTACACAACTAGAGAATGTAGAGGATTAATGGTCACTTTGATCTGTATGTTCGACTGTTTTGTTTTCTCCCAAATCCAGCCTGGAATTGTGGGGAAAAAAGCAAAAGAATTCTTTAGTTTTGGGGTCAGTGTGAGGATAAAATGTCATCAAATGGTGGTCCGTGGCTCAAATTCTGAATAAATAGTGGGCCCTGGTATGAAAAAGGTTGAGAACCACTGTGCTATATAAGCTTGCCGTGCGAGCACACCAATGAGAGCATGTGTACTGTGGTGTGACACCGGGGGAGCCCTGAGGAGCTTTAATGACTGCAGGAAGCAGGTGAGGGTCTCTGTGCTCCGCTGTTGTCCAGCAGAGCGGCATCAAGGCTCAGCCTGCATGATGTACTCAATCCAGTGTGTGCGCGTGCTCGAGAGAGAGATTCCATCAAGCCCCTCAGAAGAGGGGGGTGATGATGACTCATAGCAGCTACGTAAGCCCACTGCCGAGGTGGAGCCACCCTCCTAAAAGTCAAACGCGTTTACAAAAAAAAAAGACCCAGATGAACGTAATCACTCTACATAATGTACTAATGAACTGTGATCACATTTATTTCTTATTATCATTACTCAGTAGATAAATGCATTTGGTTTCAGTTCCTCAACATTGTAGCAGCAACAGCAACAACTGCGAAACAAAATAACACATGCCAAAATCCATGATGCAATGTGGTGGAGACTATCCCTATATACTGTACTGTGGGATTAAGTCCTGACAAATTAACTCAACACATTTTCAATTTTGTACTAATTTCGAGACGTGTCTATTTGGTTCTATTTGTTGGACGCTCTTCCGAGTTGAATTAACACCAAGGACATTGCTGTGTACAAGCACAATCGGGAGACCAGGCTGGGCTGGTGTCATCATTGGCTTGCAGATGATTTACGCCCACCTTTAGCATGGTTCATCACAGCTTGTGAGAGAAGAGCACAGCCTACGCTGCCTGCATTTCATGCAACAAGGCTGAAATCTGAAATATCTCGCCTGATGTCTCAACTTTTCACACTGGCTCCCTGTCTGTCAAATGCTTGGTGAAGGTCGGACCAATCAAAACATTGATGCTTAAATAAAATAATCTAAGTGAAGACTGCGAGTGGGATTCAAGTATTTTTCTAGTCTAAATTATTCATTTATTTTTAAAGCACTGAATAGTTTAGGGACCAAAAATACACTTCTGATCTTGTGATACATCATGTACTGCCCAGGCTTCTCAGGTTGTCTGGGATAGGTCTTCTTTCTGAACGCAGTCAGTGAACAGTTTTTAGGCAAAAATATTGTGGTTGGAGGAGACTCTACTGTGAATAGTGTTGTGTTTTAGTGTATTCCAACGTCAGCTTTCCGAGTCTTAAACAAATCTTAGGTATGATGATGATAATGATGCATCAAATCATGCCAACAAAATCCCCCCAAAACGGCAGGTCTAATATATCTCTTATTTTAAATAGTTCCGTTTACTGCTGTCTTTTACTACGGTTTAATTATTTTTATTTAATTATTATTATTTTTCTTCAATTTATGCTATATTGCATTGTAATTTCATTTCCTTATAATTTTTAAATATTATATTATTTTACAAGTATAGATTTATAATCATTTTTAACTGTCCTTTTATAATATGAGCCTTTTGTCTTAATGTTCTGTCTTAATCCTCAATGATTTGTGTGAAGCACTTTCAATTGGCTTGATGGTCGTATTGACAAAAGGGTTTTCTGTCATTAGCAGTCATTTCTAAGGCCAAATTACAATTCCCCAAATCTCTGCCAAAGTGCACTTCCCCTCTCATATTATTACTCGGTCACTCTAGCAAGGCGGGGTTGCGGTGAAATCGATGACTGTTGCCGAAATATGGTAATGTGCCGATCTGAGAACATCCATGCATGCAGCATTTTAGATTATTGTTTGCCCTGCCTTTAAGGGGACTTTACACAGGATGGGTCAAGGAAATTAAGACAGTTATTTAAACCATTGACCGTATGAGGGGTCCTAACAGTTTTAACAGTAACCTTTCAGTCTGTCAGAAATTACAATATTCCATTGCCAACATGTTGCGCCTGGACTTCACACATTGAAATTGTTTTACAATGGTGAAAACAAGGCACAATATAACGGCAGTCATTACTGCATTTTGGAAAGTTAGAATTTCTGGCTTTGGAAGCTCTTCTTTTGGGGTTTCAGCACAAACCAGTGAGGCGGGCTAGTGACTGCACAAGAATCCCAGAGATGGACGGGTTTAGGATGAGTGTGGTTTTCTCAACCAACCAAAAGACGTCTCTTTGCAAACTAAACATTTCTGAGATGAATTCTAACGTCACTTAAGTGAAGAATTCTCTCAGCTTGAGAGGGCACAGCCTTCATAAAGAATATGAAGCCTTAAAGAGCCTAGAATATAAGCATTAAGTTGTGATGTTCTTGGACAGTGAACATCACAACGTACTGCATGTTAATATCCATTCCTGATGTACCGTTAATTGCCAAACTAGGAATGTTAATGATTAATCAATGAATGTCTATGAGATATTAGTCATTAATCGTTGACAGTTAGCAATTAATAGGTTCTATCATTGGGTCGTTTTCTGTGAATGTAACACTGTCTGTGCACACATACAACAATGACATTGCCTGGCCCTGTATCATCAAATATATTTGATTAAGGAATATAATATGCCTTTGGTATTATTATACCAGCAAAATGTATATTTTATGTTAGATATAGAGGGAAATTAAGATCCTCAGATTATTATACAAAAACGCTGCTTATCAACAAACCGGTTAATCGATCGATAAACTTATCAGAATATATCAATCAATACTTGTAACTCATGCATTCAACGATAATTTACATCCCTAACCCAAAACACTCAACAACATCAAAATCCAACTGTTCTAGGCTCTTGTGTTATGATGTTGTCCTAGAGCATTTTATATGTGATGTAACAACTATGTAAAAGTGTGCGTATCAGACCCATGTCTGATGCAAGCCCCGAGCTAAATGTCGTATAAATGTGTACGTGGTCAATAGTGGTGCGACAGTGAATGGATCAAACTAATCGGTTGAATTGATTATAAAAAATAATCTACCATATTTTTGGACTGTTAATCTAGAGAAGCTCATTGTAGCACGCCGTGAGTCAGGTGAGTTTGACACCGTAGTACAAAATAAGGTTTGTCAATTTTTTTACTTAAAAGCTGTTTAAAAATGTACTTCTCAATTACTCAATTAATTCGAAAAAGTAATCGATCGAGAAGAATAACCAATAGTTGCAGCCTTAGTGGTCAATAATAATTGTAATAACTATAATAACTGTTAATAAAGTATTCCATCAATCTCAGCCTGTTAACATCCTTGGTTCATCAGTTCACCAGGTTGATGTATTTGTACATCAAGCTCCTCATAATGTTAGTACAAAACATCTTCTCCATCTCATTATTTCTGGTGTACGAAAGTTCCACGTTAATATTACTCTCCATCTACAAAATCAGTCAGTCTGCATGCACAAATTCAAAATAACGGCTGGCAGGCTGACATGCCCGCATCCCTTCATTTGTGCTGTATAACAGCAACAAATATCCCAGTAGAATTGTATCGCCATTCCCCCATCCATTCCCTTACGAGGGGCAGTAGAAGATTTTGGTGGGGTCAGGGTTCGAATCCCGTTTAGGAGGTGATTACACGTAATTAAGTTAACTTAATACTCAGGATTTCAGTGTAGTGGCCTAATGGTTACAACACCACACAGTAACATTTCTCGGTTTTTAGTGTTGTGTGTGCAACTGTGCAAAGTAACCTACTAACCACTAACAGAGCTAATAAAATTGTTCCATCTGACATAAACATAAAGATAGCTTTCTGTTACGTTATGCACAGTTTATGCAGGGTTCATGGAGCTAGATAGTAGTTTGGGACCAAATTGAGCCTTATGGTTAATGGTGCATTTATATAGTGCCTTTAACCAAGGTCTTATACATAGTGTGTTACACTCACAACACACACAGTTTGCATTGCCCAAGGACACTTTGACATGTATAGAGGAGGAGCTAGGAATCCAACCTCCAACCCATGGATCATTGGACAACCTGCGGTACATCCTGAGCCAGTTGCCATTATGGATATGAAACTCTGATAGTGTGCAAAGATATGTACACTCTCAGAGTTAAAATTAACATTGATTTTACTATATAAATTGGGGTTCCCACAGATAGGAATGGCATTGAAGTAAATACCTAACTCGGGTAAAACTTGGAAACTACTGGTTTATGGAGCTTTACAGGACGTGAGTTTTCATTTCACGGCTGGGACATTAGAACAAAAAACTTCATCTCAAGTTTTGAAGCAAACAGACTGTCAGCTAGCACAATAAGGCTGCATTACCAGCAGCCAGGTTCATGTGCTAATAACTAACCTCCTTTTAGCCGACTAGCTTGCAGCTAATGTGTTATAAACATAAACAAAACAAACACGTTTCGCCATTATTAAACGTCCTCTGTGGTTCTGCAGGAGTTGTGGAAGGAACGGCTTTGTTTCGTCTACTCCTCTGCATACCCTCGATCCCAAACGACAACACCCGAATTAAGCATTTTAGTCCACTATTTTTAAAACCCCAGCTGGTAGCATAAGCTAAGCGGTTTTACAGAACCATAGAGGAAAACAGATCTACGACATCTCCGTTCACTTCATGGGGCCAGTCTAATGGCGGCTCTCTTCTATTGAGAATGGAGACTACAAATAGGGACAAGTCCTGGACGCAAGTAGGGAGAAATGTCCAGCTTTAATTATCTCAAATCCTTCTGTTTCTGAACGTTTTGCAGCAATGGAACAACACAACTATCACAGTGACTGCAGATGCTACTGTACAATACTTCAGAATAGTGTCACGTAACGTTGCACACTTGACTAAAACAGCTCTTATTTGCGCCGCCCTCGTTTCTGACTCCTCAATGTCGCAACTCTTGTACTAGAGGGCTCTGAGCATAAGCTAGTCGGTTAGCCTGCATCATAGTATACGTACAGTACAGTCAGTGCAGAGCCTTGGAAATAAACAGAGTTACGCCAACTCCGTTCACTTCATGGGGCCAGTCCATCTACATAGACTTCTGTTGGATAGTGACATGAATAGTGACAGCCGGAAGTTACTGAATGCATTAGAATCTATGGGCTCGCGCGAGTACATGAACCACGTGACCAGGCTGATTTCTGACCCCTCAATGTCGCAACTCTTCTACTAGATGGCTCTGAGTCAGTGGTGCAGGAGGCTGCGCCACACTGCCTGCCTGCCTGCCTGCGTGACACCGACACGCACGCACGTACACACACACATACACACACACCGGGGCTCACACCTCACGCACGCCCCCGGCTCAACCCCCCCCCCCCCCCCCCAACAAAAGACGCACAGTAGTAGTAAACAATAACAACAACATGCAAAGTGCTGTTGAAGGGAATGATGATGTCCCAACTCACCTCACTGCTAACGCTGCTTACCTCCATCTTGTGCCAGCACTCCTCTGGCTGGGAGAAAGGCATCGTTAACACACAAAAAACCAACCCCTACGCCTGCTCCTCGTGCATGATGTCGGTGTCCGTTATGTGTGGGACTCGCAATGTGTGGGACGATGATGAAACACGTTTATAAATAATGATGATCGGTCTCGATATGTGACGTGTCGGGCTGACGGGGCTCAGCTAGCTGCAGCGGACCCCGGCGGTGGGCTCTCTTCTCTTCTCTCTCTCTATGCTGTAGTTAGTGTGTTGACAGACAGGAGGAGCATCAGGATGCGAATATGGCGGCGGCTCCCATCAGTGAATGAGAGATTATTGACGTCACTCTGACGCACAGTTGACCGAAGGATTCCCCCCCATCCATCCATCCATCCGAGGCGCTTGGGGTACCTTTTATTGCCTTGTCATGGCCTTGTCATGTTTGTGAGTGACGACGATTTTTTTAAGGCACGACTTTCATCCAAAACACACGGGACAGACCCGGGACAGTGCCTGTTAATTATGCATCATTTTGGTCAGGACTCAGGCTGCACCACTTGCCACTACCTGCCTGCGTGACATATGCACGCGTGCGCGCGCGTAAACCACACACACACACACACACACACACACACACACACACACACACACACACACACACACACACACACACACACACACACACACACACACACACACACACACACGCATACCATTGTGTACAGCAAATCAGCTGTTGACAAAAATGCCTGTCAGTGTCAGCAGGCAAATTGGGATGGCTAATCACTAATCAGCACAGTATCACAGTAGACAAACATATTTGAATATTGTTATATTGTGTCCTGATTGGCCACCCCAGTTCTCTAGAGTACATTGAGCTATTCAATCTGTTTTGCAATGTTTTGCCGATAGCTGAATTGGTCTGGCTTTAGCCAAGCAACAATATGGCATGCAGCTGAACTAGCTATCCTGGTAAATACTGAGGATTCCAACCCTCTGCCTGGCATAGGAGATGTACTGGACTATATGACAGGCTCCAGCTGGTTCAGCTGGTTCCTTAGTTGCTTCTGCAGCAGATGCTTGCTGATTGAAGTGTCCTGAGAGGCTCGGCCCAAGACCACCTGCCCCATCAGACAGTAAATAATGGATCTTTAGGGTCAACATGCCTATTGGCTGGCCATGCAAACACCTTCACAGTCCAGCCCCTGTGGTTCCTTATCTATGGTTCCTTCCCTCTGCGGCACAGTGTGGTCAACCTCAATGACCCCCTTGCCCCCCCCCCCCTCCCCCGCCGCAAAGAGGAGGAGATGTGAGAGTGTGAGAGTTTTTGGATACTGGGGCTCACCGGAAACGGGCCTTATTTCAACAGGAGAGGATTTTGCTGAAGTCATCATGAGCATGGATGCTCAAAAAAAGGGCTCTCACCGAAACCTTGCTGCAAACGGGACTAGGCCAGATACTGTACTCTATACAGTACTGTAACTGTCTGACATGGGCTACATTGCAGGGTACAGCTGGTTCTCCATTGGGACCAGCTGGCAGCTCACGGGCCTGTCGCCAGCACGTAAGAGAACCAGGTGGTTCCACATTGGAATTCCCTCACCGTGGGACACCAGAGCCCCCGAGACTTTGAACGAGAAGGAACCATATGACTCAGCAGCTCCAGGATTTGCTGTTAGCTGTTTGTGGGGCTCTCAGGGGACAGGTACGCCCGGGGGCTGTGTAGCTTCACGGTCTATCATTGGACAGGAATCAGGGTGTGATTTTCTCAGAGTGTACAAACATATTGGTGTTTGTCGTGTGGATTTAGGTGTTGTGTTTACTATTTTATTTGCCATAAACGTTGGGAGCGAAAGCTTATATCAGCCCATATTATATTTAATGCCTCAATCAGGGGTGGACTGGGAGCTCAAAACGTACCGGGCAATTTTGTCTCAGAGCGGCCCTCAGAGCAGCCCTCTGAATCTTTGTGGGGGCTCCGGGGCCTGAGCCCCCATGAGAATTTAAGACATAAGGGGCTCTGGGGCTCGGGCTAACTAAAATTAGTTAGTTAGTTTTAGTTAACTATAAAAACCCTGCAATAGGCAGTCTCATTTGAAGAGGACAGAGGGCCGCCAGCACTGATTCGTGGGCCGGTTTTGTGCAGATTTTTTTTTAAAATTAAAACACGACATTAACGGCCCCCGGGAGGGTCGGCCCACCGGGTAAATGCCCTGTATGCCAGACTGTCAGTCCACCCCTGGCCTCAATGCATAACCAATTATAACAGGAAATTATATATAGACACTTTATAACCAACTATGTAGTTATAATTGTGCTGTTCCACCGAGTTGCTGGGTAAATCCTAACACCTTCAAACCTAAATTATTTATTGTGTTTCTGTATTTCAAATAAATAGAGGCTATAAAATATATACGTACAGTCAATTAACAATGGAGATGACAGTCCTTACATATAACCCAATAAGATTATTCAGAACCATTAGAATGGTTTGAATTGCCATAAATAGCCTAATCAACATACAGTATGACCTCTACTTTACTGCAATATGATGAATGGGAAGCATAGTGGGAATATTGTATAGCATCATTAATAAGGGTAGAATTTAAAATGACGCTAATGCTGGTAATACAGTTGTATAAATGCTATGCATTTACCTTTATAAAACAGATACATATCTGTCAAAAGAAATGTGACTTTACATTTGTATCAGTGTCAAACATTATGACACATTTTGTATGCAAATGTCATCCATGTCTCTTTGCCCAGTAGCTACATAACCTAATGCTCATGTTTTTACTTGTGTGGGTGACGTTCTAAGTGTGTTCATGGTAAAATAAACTACCCATTGCCATTGCATCACGACCAAAGAAACCACACACAAAGCCTGGTGCTAGGGGGGGTGTAATGCAATGTTGATATGATGTATCACGTTTGCGTCCGGGTGTCACACATCCCTCTGTCAGCGCAATGATGATGTCTTTCCTGACAAAGCAAATGCAACATGAATATTAGTGGAAGTGCGAGGACCGGCAGCTACAGTATGAGTGTCCATTATGTATGCCTCTGATCATAAGGGTGTGAGTTTAATGTTTAAAATCCAGCCATTTTCATAAGCCTGTCCATCCCTCTTCAGTGAAAGTAAGAGGCTTACTACAGCTCACCCATTTTGTGTCTCTCGCACAATCACACATGCATGCACATGGATACACATCTGAGGGCGTCAGGGTAAGGTTCAATAAGGTTAAAAAAGGGCAATGTGTTGCATGTTCTCCCCATGTCCCCTAGGGTAGATGCCCTCACAAAAACATGCAGTAATCCTGGTCTCTAGACTTCCTCCCACTGGCCAACCGGAGCGTCTGACAGAGGAGACAGAAACTGGTTGGAATAACGTGTTCCTTCCATGCACTACGTCCAACCAGGGAACTCCCCCGTCAGGTGAAAAGAAGGCAGCTTGGACTCTTCATGCATTGAAGGAAGCATGAGGCCAGCCTGCTGCCTCCCAGGTTGGCGAGTGTGTAGAGCCCAGGATCACATCAACTAATTGGCAGTGGGTGAAATAAAATTGTGCGATCAAAAATTTAAAATAAAAAAATACATTACCACTTGTACAGTATGTACCCTTCTCATAGAAACAAAAAGCCATGTGGTTAAGTTAGATAGAGGTTGTTTATTGTTCTCTCTGGGATGAGCCCAGAGCAAGGCCAATGATATGCAACAGAGGAGGCTCTGTCAGCCAAACAGTCAGTGTGAAGTGTCAATCTGCGCAGGCACTGGGCGTGGAGCATGTGTGTGTCGCTGTGTGGAAAGCCTAATTTATATCCCTAGTCAAATCTGGTCACTCTCTGAAAGAAACCGAATTTCAAGCCACCAGTACCGTGAACCTACACAGTGTTAATGAGTATCTGTAACAAACAAATATGGTGCACATAAAAATAATTAAAATAAACAATTTACATAGCATATTTTTACAAAGTGTATCAGGAATAGAAACAGAAAAAGTGAAAAAATAAAATAAAAATAAATTAAATAAGAGAATGATAACAAAACTCTAAGAATAAAAGCATTATCAAAGCATAAAAAAGAAAAAAAAAAGGTAAAAGCTAAACAGTTTTTTTTCTCTTTCTTTCTTTCAATAGTTTTAAAGAGGAAACACATGTGCATGGGAAACCTGCACATAAATGACTGATTAAGGGGGTTTGAAAATAATGGGTCAGGCTAAACTTACAGAAGCTTGAAAATCTCTTCCTTTCATGGAGCAACACTGCTGTTATATGATGGAATATAAGTTAAGCTTAAAGGAGTAGTTCACCCTAAAAATGTCTTAGTGACTATCAATTACACACACCATGAAGACCTAGATTTTTGTCACATTCCCGAACCAATCATTTTGTCATCTGTGACTGCCAGATAGACTCCACCAGCCATCAAATTATTGGATTAGGAAAGCGACAAATACAATTCATGAATTAAAGGCTTTATAGTGTGTGTAATTAATAGAAAATAAGTGGTTATTTCTGTGTGAACGACACATTTAAGGGTATAGTCATACATACGAGTCATGGTGGGGGTAGCCAACGCATGCAGAGGCATCACATGTTGTCCTGCGTGTAGGCTGGGTTGGGATTTAATGGTTCTGTAACGATTCCCTAACAGTCCTATTCCTTTAACAGTTCCCTTTAAAGATGCCTATAGGGGGTTAACCTCCAAGTGGATCCTGACAAGTCAGTGTTCAAATCAAACCAAAAGGACCCATCACCAGGTCCATTTGGTTCCATTTGTACACTGTCATAGTTATGGTGGTCCTTGAAATAAAATAAAAAACTTGTTGAATCCGGTTCCAGATCCAGACGCAATCCTACCTGCGTGGTTGGCAAACTGAAAAACAACTGCAAGCAAAATCAATATTTTTTTGCCATTGGTTGGTGAAATGTTCACCCACGCCACAACCAGACGCTTCACTCCCTTGCTCCAGTGGAAGTGGGACGCTGGCGCATCTGAAGCATATGCACAACTTTAGCCTCAAGACAGACAAGTAACTTATGTCCAATACCTGCTACATTATGGCATGTGTGAGTGTGTTGTGTGTTATATCAGTATGTTTATGCACGTACACATACAGTTTGTTAGAGTCACTGCAGTTCAGTATCGTTTTCCCCGGGTAGCTCCTCTGATGCAGAGGGCTGTGTGGTCTCGACTGAAGGCCCGTCTTCTTCGCTGATGACCGTGACCACCGGGAAGTCTTTATCGGCGGCCGGCAACGGCGATGACGACTGCTCTCCATTGGCCGCCGCGGTCATCGAGGCTTCGTCGTGGTTGGACGGCGTCTCCGTTGACGCGTCAACGGGCTGGGCTCCGTCGTCCTCCTCAAGAGGCCCCATGTCCCAGTCCATGTCGGGAGACTGAGGTAGACTGGCAAGAAGTTCCTGTATGTGGCCACATACACAAAAGCAAGATTTCAATTACGTTCAGTAACAGTACTACAACTAACATCAGTGTTAATGCAAAATTGAAAATGATGGCAAAAAAATGAGCTCTTCTCTAAGCCCCACCCTTTGGGGAGGGGTTTGTTCACTGTCCAATGCCAATCCAAATACTTCAGCAACTGTTGCTATCCAGGTCAAGCTTTCCTGGTCAAGCTTTCCGCTTCCAACGTGCCTATTGGTCAAGGCCGGATTGGGGAGGGGCTTAGTGAAGAGCTAATTGGTGCAAAGAGAACAGAAAGGCCCCTACTAGGTCATCATGCTTGTGAACTGGCCATTTTCATTGTCAAATGTTAAATGTTTGCACAACCACTTTGTTCAGATGCAAGCCAGTTGGACACTGACAACTGAAGCAGTTGTGAAAAAGTATTTAAAAGTATTTCCCACACGATGCTCTGGTTCAGCTGCATCGGTATTTATTCAAATGGACAGACATTTTGCAGTTTTAAAATATTTATTATATACTGGTATTCAAACCTGTACTGTGTCTACTTTTAAATGTATGTAGACATACATTTAAAAGTAGACCCCAGGAAGACTAGCAGTGCTCTAGGGCACAGCTAATGGGGATCCTACCAAATAAACCAATAATAAACCAATACTGTACCTGCTGTTTGTTCAGGTCATTGTTCCTCACAGCATTCAGCAGACTCCGAGTGAACAACTCCAGCTCCTGGTACTTCTGTTTTTGGTTCTGCAGCTCTGACTCCAGGAACTGCACTTCTTCATGCTGAAATAATTGCACCAAACAAGCATTTTATCCCCACGAAACAGAGACCTACAGTATGTACAACATACATCAAGTATGATTGGAAAACCAGTCAGATTGACAACGGTGTTCTCGTTTTCAATGGCAGAGGTGCGTTGCCTGAGGCGCCCTTTGAGTGAGCTAAAGTAAGCGAGTCGCTGTGCAGAACGTTTGCAAAGTCACCTTCAGTCGACTCAGCGCTGTCCAAGCTATGTACTAATAGGGTCAGAATCGTAAATCATCCCCCATCGTCGGTACCTCCAAGACATAATTTCTCAGTTTGACGGGGGCTCCGCTCTGCTGCACGGGAGGTGAACACTCCCTTTTCACAGAGCCTGATGGGCTTCGTTAAAAGATTCTTTTTTTTATTTATTTATCCTTTACAAGTACGGTACAGCACTTCTAAAAAGGGTGAAATAAATTACGTAATTTCTTTGCACCTGTCTATCACAGGCCGTACATGTTCACATCATTCTATTATTTTTTATAACTTTGGGTCTTCACCTTGAACTCCAGGAGACTCTGCATTTGCTCCATGTTTGAAGCCACCATTCCACCGCCATCATCACCTTCCTCATCCTCATCTTCGTCAATTATCTCTATCTTCTGTTTTGAAAACACAGTTTACAATGTCAGCAGTTAGCAACAAATCCTAGTAAGTTGGGAAATAAAGTCATGACTGCAGTAGTGTTACAATATTACAACAACAAGCATACAGTGTTTTATATACTGTATATACTAAGCCAAATGTCACATTCTATGGTATTAAATACATTTTATTCCGCTTTAGGATGACCCAGTGTGCAACCCTAACACCTGTGTATCTGAATCGTCATGGAGGTAACATACGAGAGCATTGGTTCTCAAAAGAGTAATAATAATTTCAAGGACTTCCATAACTCTGAAAATGTACAAGTGGTATCAAATACTTCCTATCGTTTCCATTTGTACAGCCTCTCAGAGGTCTCAGAGGACCTGTAAGGGTGCATTTACAACCCACTCAGGGAACCCTGAGGATCTCTACTTTGTGAACCACGGTACTAGACAGAGCCTACAGCTGTGCAAATACTACATAATGTCTGCACATCTGACATTGCAAAAGTCAAGCACGTCCTGTCTTAAAGAATATCAAGTCCCATGCATTTGTTCCCTTCGGGCTAGATTATTTCAATTCCTTACCATCTGACTCTCTAGCTTGTCCAGCATGTTGCTGCATGTGTAATGACTAATGAATGACAAGAAGTTGAAAAAGAAAGATTTGATTTCTCCCACAGTAACTTCTCTGCACTGCAGAATATAATTCAAAATCCTCCTTCTCACCTAAATGGTTGGGAACCACCGCCATGATCTTAAAGAGCTCATTATTCACCATTACCTCTCTAGAGTATAGACAGATCCAACATAGGCTGCCCTGGGCGCAATCGCTCTGTGCTGTCACATTAAGCGCAGTTTCACACCGCAGCATTGATTGCATACAGCTGGACTACAGGGCAGGCCTCCACAGATTCATCTATAGAGGTAATACCGGTAGGTAATAGAGTACGTGTTGTTATATTTAGTAAGGTTGACCCAAGAGCACAGCAAAGGGAGGAGGCGTGGAGAAAGTTAAAGTGAGTTTATTTAAACACGTGATGGTTGGATACTGGCACTGTGGGGGTAGGTGTCTCTTCGGTGGCGCACTCAGCGTGGGGGGGTCCAAGTACTGGGGGAGGAGAAGGAGAGGCAGTGTAAATCCTCAGGGAAAGACAACAACAAAGCTGTAACTGCAAAGTACACAGCTAGTAGAGAAGAGAGTCACTAGGCGAAACCTAAGTAACTGAAACTTAGTATAAGTAGAGTATAAACTCAGTATACTGAGCTAGGCCTGTACTGTTACCTATGTTGACAAGGTGAAGCTCTGGCGTGGAGTGAAGTGCAGGCTGGGCCTTTATAGTGGCTGTGTTGATTGCAGAATCCGGGGCAGGTGCAGGTGAGTAGATGGTGAGCAGGTGAGCTGAGTGAGCCAGGGAGTAGGGGGAGTGCCAGTGAGGAGGGGGAGTGGCTAGGTCGGGCTCCAGTGTGGAGGTGAGGAGGAGTGAGCCGTAACAGGACCCCCCCTCCGAGGGGCGCCTCCTGGCGACCTCCCGGGGGCGTCGGGGTTGGCCCTGTAGAAGTCCCGAAGGAGAGAGGGATCCATAATAAGCTTCCTGGAAATCCAACTCCGTTCCTCGGGGCCATAACCCTCCCAGTCGGCCAAATACTGGAAACCCCGACCCCTGCGGCGGACCTTCAGCAGCCGCCGAACTGTCCACTGGGGATGCCCGTCGACCATCTGAGGAGGCGGAGGAGCAGGGGCAGAAGGCATGAGAGGGCTCGTGGAAACCGGCTTGATTTTGGACACGTGGAACACAGGATGAACACGCATGGAGGCAGGGAGTTTGAGTCGCACAGCCGCTGGACTCAGGACGTGGTCGATCTCAAAGGGGCCAACATACCGGGGAGCCAATTTCTTGGAGGACACCTGGAGTGGTAGATCGGCAGAGGAGAGATAGACCCGCTGTCCAGCTCGATACACCGGAGCCGGAGTGCGGCGCCGGTTGGCTCCACGGCAGGAACGCTTGTTGGAGCGCAGCAGGGCGGTGCGGACCTCCTTCCACACACGTCGACACCGACGAAAGTGGGCTTGAACAGAGGGGACAGCGGCCTCGGACTCCTGGAGAGAAAACAACGGGGGCTGGTAACCCAGGGAGGCTTCGAACGGGGACCGGCCAGTGGCAGAGCACGTCAGGGCATTGAGTGAGTATTCCACCCAGGATAGGTCCTTGCTCCAGGAAGTGGGGTGGAGAGCAGACACACAGCGAAGTGCCGATTCCAAGCTCTGGTTCGTGCGTTCAGCCTGGCCATTGGACTGTGGGTGGTACCCCGAAGAAAGGCTAACGGTGGCACCGATCTCCTTACAGAAGGCTCGCCAGACCTGGGAAGTGAACTGCGGGCCCCGATCCGAGACAATGTCCGTGGGAAGTCCATGAAGACGAAAGACATGCTGGGTGAGGAGTGAAGCCGTCTCCGCCGATGACGGGAGTTTTGGGAGGGCCACCAGATGCACCGCCTTGGAAAACCGGTCCACCACTGTGAGGATGACTGTGTTTCCAAGGGAAGGGGGCAGACCGGTCACAAAGTCCAAGGCAATGTGAGACCAAGGACGGGTAGGTACAGGGAGAGGGCGAAGAAGACCAGCCGGTGGTTGGTGCGATGCCTTGGCACGGGAACAGGTGGCGCAGGCAGCGACAAACTCCTGGACGTCCGTCCTCATAGAGGGCCACCAAAACCTCCGGCTCAGGAAGGAGAGTGTACGCTGATAACCAGGGTGACAAGCAAACTGGCTGGTATGGCCCCATTGCAGTACTTGGGACCGCACCGAATCGGGTACGAAGAGCCGGTCAGGAGGGCCATTGTCTGGTCCGGGTTCAGCTTGTTGGGCCCGCTTGACCTCCGTTTCAATGTTCATGGTGACCACCCCTACGACACGTGAGGCAGGGACAATGGGTTCAGGTTCGGCTGAGGACTTCTCAGGGGCATGGAGTCGGGATAGAGCATCAGCCTTGGTGTTACTGGAGCCAGGTCTGTAGGTAATCATGTAGTTGAACCGATCCAGGAACTGTGCCCAGCGTGCCTGGCGAGAATTGAGACGTTTGGCACCTCGGATGAAGGTCAGGTTCTTATGGTCAGACCAGACAACTGTAGGCTCCTCAGCGCCCTCCAGCCAGTGGCGCCACTCCTCGAAGGCAGCCACCACAGCTAACAGTTCCCTGTTCCCGATATCATAGTTCTCCTCAGCTGAGGTGAACCGGCGGGAGAGGAAGGCACAGGGGTGTAGCTTCTGGTCCTTCACGGACCGCTGGGATAAGACAGCTCCTAGACCGATGTCAGAGGCGTCCACCTCCACGATGAAAGGTCTGGAAGGGTCAGGGTGGAGAAGGACTGGGGCTGTAGTGAAGCGCTCCTTGAGGGTAGCAAAGGCGGCACTGGCAGCAGGTGTCCAGGAAAAAGGACGCAGTGTGGAGGTGAGTTGATTAAGGGGAGCAGCAATGCGACTGTAATTCCGAATAAAACGGCGGTAGAAGTTAGCGAATCCAAGGAAGCCTTGGAGCTGTCGGCGGGTGGTGGGCTGTGGCCAGTCGACAACGGCTTGGATCTTGCGGGGGTCAGGACGGACACAGCCATCCTCCACAATAAGTCCAAGGAACTCCACAGAAGGTGAGTGAAAAACACATTTCTCTGCCTTGATATACAGCCGATTCTCCAAGAGGCGCTGGATGACCATGCGGACGTGCTGGACGTGCTGCTCAAGGCTCTGAGAGTAGATCAGGATGTCGTCCAGAAAAAGGACCACAAATACGTCTAGCATGTCACGGAGCACGTCATTCATGAGAGCCTGAAAGACTGAAGGGGCGTTTGTGAGGCCGAAGGGCATGACTAGGTATTCGTAGTGTCCACGGGGGGTCTTGAAGGCGGTCTTCCATTCGTCCCCTTCACGGATGCGCACAAGGTGGTATGCGTTCCGGAGATCCAGCTTAGTGAAGATGGTGGCACCGACAAGGGGTTCAAAGTTGGAGCTCATGAGGGGAAGTGGATACTTGTTTTTGATTGTGATGTTGTTGAGCTGCCGGTAGTCTATGCAAGGTCTCAGATCCCCACCCTTCTTCTTAACAAAGAAGAACCCTGCCGCCACTGGAGATGTGGAAGGGCGAATAAGACCCTCAGCTAGACAGTTGTTGATATAACTGTCCATAGCCGTTTTCTCAGGGGGTGAGAGGTTGTAGAGGCGACTGGCTGGGAGAGGAGCATCAGGGCGGAGCTCGATGGCGCAGTCGTAGGGTCTGTGGGGAGGCAGGACACATGCTCGCTCTTTACTGAAGGCCTCCCCCAAGTCGTGGTATTCAGGAGGGACCTTGGAGAGGTCAGGAGGAGCGGGACTAGGCAGTTTAGCCTGGGAGGGCGTCTGGGCAGACCGAAGGCAGCGGGCGTGGCAAGGAATGCTCCAGCTGAGAATGCGACCCGAGCTCCAACAGACATGAGGGTTGTGGAGCTCCAGCCAAGGTCTGCCTAGAATGATCGGGGTGTCAGGGGAGGTGATGATGTAGGGGCGAATGTTCTCAACATGGTTTCCTGAAACTGTGAGGGTGAGAGCCTCACATCGGTGAGAAACAGGACCCATGGGATGGCCATCCAAGGCAAAAGCTGGGAGGGGCCTCTCCAGGGGCACAAAGGGAAGTCCTACCTCCTGGGCATAGCGCTGGTCAACAAAGCTCTCATCAGCACCGGAATCAATCAAAGCAGGAACAGTGAGCGTGTGCCCTGACCAGGCTAGTGTGACGATAAACCTGGCCTTACTGGAACGGGGCTGGGGGTCGGAAAGGCGGCTCACTCGGAACCCCCGAGCGGGTGAGCCCTGTCTTTTGGCGACCGGCCCGAGGAGGCTCTAGAGGGAAGGATGGGGCAAGAGTCCACAGAGTGTGCCGAGCTGGCACAATACATGCAGAGCCCCTGTAGTCTTCGGTGCTCACGCTCAGCTTGCGTTAAACGGGCTCGGCCCAACTGCATGGGCTCTTCACCAGTAGATGTAGGGAGAGCCGGGGGAGCAGGCCGGTTAGGAACGGCCGGGGGTGAGGAGGATGGTCTAGGAGCAGCACGACCCTGATGAGCTTTCTCGCGCTTGCGCTCTCGGTGACGTTCATCAAGCGAAATAGAGAGGGAAATAAGTTGGTTCAGAGTGGATGGCCTCTCCCTGCCCGACAAGGCATCCTTTACAGGCTCCGCCAAGCCCCGCCGGAACGCACTGAACAATGCGGGCTCGTTCCACTTGCAGCGAGCAGCAAGAATGCGGAACTCTGTGGCATACTCCGCCACAGAGCCAGAACCCTGGTGGAGGGTGGAAAGCGCGGCATCCGCATCTTGTCCATGGACATCATGATCAAATACAGTCTTGAACTCCTGAGTAAAGGCTGCATAGTCATTCATGTAAGGGGCGGAGCCCTCACGACTGGCCATAACCCATCGGCGAGCCTGCCCTGTGGTCAGATTGGCTATATAGGCTATGCGGGCGGCGGCAGTGGAGTACATGCTAGGTTGGAGAGCAAAAACATACTCACACTGCATGAGGAATTCACGGCAGAAAGCGAAAGACCCGTCGTAGAGGGCTGGAGCAACCAGATGGGGCTCCCGAGTGGGCGGAGTCTCGGGCTCAGGGGCTGGGGCTGGTGCAGGCCCCGACTGGGCTGGGGCAGACACAGGAGGGCCAGGTGGTGGAAGAAAATGAGCGTTGAGTGCAGCAACCTGGTCAGCAAGACTCTGTACCATGGTGGTGAGCTGGTTGACTTGCGCTTGTTGTTGTGTAGCCTGGGATTGTTGGAGAGCTGTAATGCCTCTTAGATCCTCTTGAATGCTTGTGACAGCGGCAGAGGCCTCCTTTAGTAGCATAGAGTGTTGCTGTAAGACTTGGCCCTGGGCTTGAAGAGGAGTGAGACTAGGGGGTGTTTTCTCCATGCTGGCTGGGTCCCGATGGCCAGAGCTTACTGTTATATTTAGTAAGGTTGACCCAAGAGCACAGCAAAGGGAGGAGGCGTGGAGAAAGTTAAAGTGAGTTTATTTAAACACGTGATGGTTGGATACTGGCACTGTGGGGGTAGGTGTCTCTTCGGTGGCGCACTCAGCGTGGGGGGGTCCAAGTACTGGGGGAGGAGAAGGAGAGGCAGTGTAAATCCTCAGGGAAAGACAACAACAAAGCTGTAACTGCAAAGTACACAGCTAGTAGAGAAGAGAGTCACTAGGCGAAACCTAAGTAACTGAAACTTAGTATAAGTAGAGTATAAACTCAGTATACTGAGCTAGGCCTGTACTGTTACCTATGTTGACAAGGTGAAGCTCTGGCGTGGAGTGAAGTGCAGGCTGGGCCTTTATAGTGGCTGTGTTGATTGCAGAATCCGGGGCAGGTGCAGGTGAGTAGATGGTGAGCAGGTGAGCTGAGTGAGCCAGGGAGTAGGGGGAGTGCCAGTGAGGAGGGGGAGTGGCTAGGTCGGGCTTCAGTGTGGAGGTGAGGAGGAGTGAGCCGTAACACGTGTCCAGCTAGCTCAGTCGGTAGAGTACAATGTTCTAGTTTTTCTAGTTATGCCCACAGCCGCATCTTCACTTCGTAACAGTGCCCAAGAAATGTTTAATAGAGAGCATTGTGTCCTCCTACGGTCATCCAACCTCCAGCATCACAGTGTGGCATGGCAAAAGCTGCACAGAAAATCATTGGCTGCCCTTTACCCTCCCTGGAGGTAAACAGACTTGTTTCCAGAATCAAAAGATATTGCACAAGACTGTTCACAAGGTCACCACCGGTTTGACCCGTTGCCCTCTTGCAGGCACTACAGGTCACTCAATACACTGTATGAACCTCTGTAATAGCAAAAAAAGAAAAGAAAAAAGAAACCCGTTTTTATTTCTCTTCCCAGAGGCCAATACCTACAGTATATCCATTTGTTTATATTAGGATTTGTTCAGAACTGGCACCTTTTGATGTATACAGTTATAAAATTTAATCAAAATACTGGTAAAGTAAAATAAAATCAATGCAGTACCACGTTGTTGTCCAAGGGGGCAGTGTTAGACACATCTGTTCCGTCTTCATCCAAATCTCTCTGGTAGGAGTCATTATTGCCATCTAGGACAGAAACACCACAAGGCAGTTTAATCCACCACTCTAGGCTGGGATACTGATCAAATTCTCCATTTATGATAGCTATTTTTATGCAAGATATATTAGCCACATTAATTAATTATTATAAAAAAGCTCACAACACTATTCCACATACAGTATGTAGAGATGAGATTAAAGTAGTTTATATTGGTTTGTAGTAGATCGATCTGGGAACCCAACAGCAAAAAGGAAAAACATTGCCCACTGCTTGAGAGATTAGTAAAAGATAAACTTAATTTAATTGTATATTTTAAAGTTAAACAGTATAAGAAAAAATAATTCCTGTGTATTCTCCATTAATAAAGACAGAGTTACACTGTTGAATCTTGTCAGTGTTGATTATCTACTGTTTTAGCCCAAACAATAATGATTATCCTTTCGGTCTCATAGCCCTTGATGCGTACAACAAAACATAGATGCATGCATAGACGCACATAATGTACTGTATATCTACTGTCGAAAACCAGCTATGTCCAAAATATCAACTTTTCAGGAAAGAAAGGAAAAAGAAAATAAAATTGGTATGGTAACATCATAGATTGTCAGATACTGATTATAATACTCCCTGTATTATAATCACCGTACCCAAATTCAGCCCAAGTACTGTTAGGTTTTTGGCTATTAATGTTGAATATTTTGTGTTTGACTTTATCATTGTTGTAGTACGTGTACAATGTTTGAGTTAGGTGGTTTGACCGCCAGTTTGAGGCAGGAGAGTGTGGAGGGAGTTAGGAGGTTTAGTCAGAAGTGCTTTTAAAAATTATTTTCATTAATTTAATATTTTAAGATCCACATACAGGTGTAAAAGGGTGCTCAGCACTTATTTATTAACAAAAAAAATGTTTCAAAATGAAGATAGCTGGTTTATCAACAGGGACATTATGTTTCTGTCTGGAGCAATGTTGGTCAGTAACTAATTTTAGATTACATATTACTGTAATATTATTACTTTTGCTCCAAAAAGTAAAGTAACGAGATTACTCTGCAAAAATCGGTAATAAGTAATGCATTACTTTGCAAGTAACGCCAAGTTACTTTTTTAAAATGAGCTTGTTGTTGCATGCAAAAATAGAACAGATTGACAAGCCATCGACAGGTACTGTAACAACAGAGATGTGCACTAGATTGTAGATCCAGTCCACACGCTGCATCCTGCGCGCAGTTATGTACACTACAAATTGCTTGCTGCTTTATTTTGTATTTTATTTTTAAATACAAGACCTCAACTGTCTTTGAAAACAATTGTGAAAATCTGGTTTTGTTAGCTGCAGGTCTGTTTTGTGATTGAAGGTTTATTTTTATTTTTTCATCTAAGAAAGACATTTACAATGTCGGATTTTGTTGGCTTTGTTTTCAGGAAAGTAATAATGTAATATGTAATATATTACTCTTCGATTCCAGTAATAAGTAAAGTAATGATATTATTTTGTCTAAGGGGTAACGAGTAAAGTAAAGAAGTTACTTTCCTAAGTAATATTGACCAACAATGGTCTGGAGCAATATTACCTTCAGACACAGACAAGCAGAGAGATGCACCGTCATTCAAGTCGTCCCCAAATTCGGGGGTTCTTAGCCCATCTCCGTCAGGACTAAGAGCCAACGGAGAGTCTCTCTCTGGCGATGATGTGGAGAACACGGCGGGGCCACCTTTAGGGGCTGGGATTTCAATGCCCATGAGGCGGTACTTCCTCCTCCGATTACTGATCCACGTCTGCAAATGAAAACAGGAACGGGAACAGATATTTGATTTTAATAGTGCACCCTACTTCTTACAATTTAAGAAGGGTAATTGTTGACAAAATTCACATATGTGCAAATAAAAAAAAACTAATCAAAAAGGAGTAGGGACTACGTTATTTTTTATTACCGTATTTAATTTGTAAAGATCCAAATCTTGTGGATTTTCAAGGTAATCATTAGCCACAGCTCTCATGTGGAGAGTTCTGACTATAACTAAAACAATGCCTAAACTTCTAGGCTCAAAATAATGTACTGAAATATCATAATCTCTCTCATCACGCTGCTATACGTTGGCAGCACGAACCATTGACTACTGAACAACATAAGCCTGATCTACACCAATGAAAGTCACATTCAATGAGAACATTCTGATTACGAAAAGCCAGTGTACATCCTGAGCCTTCATCTACTCATAGGTTGACTGATTGACAGAATACCTTTTATTAATAATTTGCAGAAAAAGGTCTGCTACGAGGAATTAAAGAAATACTACAGTGCATCTTCATTTATGTATTAATTGAACATATATTTAGTGATATACTGCACATACAGTTCAATCATTCAGAGACCATCAGACCCATTGCAGCTATTTAGACTAACCAAATTCACGTTTAATTTTTTACTGTGACTCTTACTTTTCAAATTTGCTCAGTTTCAGATTCATCTCTTGTCTGAGTTATCTCTATCAGTATGAGATGATTACCTTGACTATCTCGGAGTCTACGTTGAGCTGGTCAGCTGCAGCAGCGATCTTCTCCCTACACACAGAGCCTAGACTGGTCATGCCTCTATCCCAGTAACGTTTCAGCTGGAGCAGGTCTCTGTCGCTGAACTGGGTCCGATCCTGCAGCTGTACACAAAACACAATATCCTATGCTTAATACGAAAAGAAGGGTAGAAATATATCTCAATGTTGAGGGATCTATAATATATCTCTCTGTTGCCTCTCCTTTGGTATGTTTTGAATTGTTTGTGTAGCTTAAACATTCAGAGCCTTGTGTTAAGTAAGCCAGATAACAAGGATGGTGTGTTAACGATGGACTAATTAGTACTTACTGTTCTCTTCCTGGAATTGTTGAGGAACCAAGGAGCAGCCGTTGCACTGACAGAAGTCTAAACACAAACACACAATCAGGTAAACACAAACACTGAACTATTACCAGTAGGGGAGAATTCCTTTTGAGACCTCGACCATTTCTAACGTGGTCGTAATGGATTCAAACCCGGTCACAACGTTTTCTAAGAATTGCAACCTTTTTCCACCTGTCTCGATCGGGAGGGGAGGATTTTCCTGCTTTCCTGACTTTTTTTAAAAAGGGTCAGTGGTTTAGGTTAGGTTTAGTTTGGCGAACAGTTGTGACAGGTTGAAAGGTTGTGTGATAGTTTGGCAAAAAAAAAGGTTGGGATCGCCGTTCCTATAAAACCACCACAACAGTTTACTGTAGGTCGAAGTTGCATTACGATCTCACCGGCTCTCTTATACGCGGGTCTCTTACTTCATCTGTCCTACACTGTGTCCCTTTTATATGTACCACTGTTGGTTCTGTTCTCAGCCTTCCTACTGTCTCTCACTCAAACCCTCGTTTTTTGTCACTCAACTTTTCTGACTGTCTCTCCAACACTTACACAGATTTCCTACTGTCTGTCTCATTCTTAGCTTTTCTGTCTCTCCAACAATGTCTCCCTCACAGCTTTCCTACAGGCAGTCATCCAAGCCCTACCTGCGTGCTAGATTCTCCTCTGGGTGAGGTCTGTGCTGTGACTGAGTAGCTGCCTTGAGGGAGTGATATGCTGCTCTGCTGGGGTGCAGGTCTGGAGATAGTAACAGGGGGTGTGTGGCCTCCTCTCTCCCCAGACAGGTCAATGCGGGCTGGACTGAGGCTGACTGACCTCTGGCCCCTGTGGGTTTGTCTCTGAGCCGACATATTTGCCAGCTCCTCCTCCCTTCGCCATTCATCTTCTTCGTCTCCCGTTTCCATGGCGATAGAAAAGTAGCTACTGGGGTCCGGAAGGCGGGGCAATGGCCTATGACTTTCCTGGCCTCTCCTGCTGGGTCCCTGCTGAGACTCCCTGAGTCCCTGCCTCTGTCCCCCGGCATCGGGCTTGTCCGACAGGGTGAAGACCTGCTGGATCCGTGGCGTGTAGTCAGGGGAAGGCCTGGGGTTCTGGACCGGAAGCGAGAGCGAGATCCTAGCTCTTGGCGGGGCCGGAGGGTGAGGAGCGTGAGGCTGGGGGTTGGAGTGAGGTCGAGGCTGGACCTGAGGCTGAGTCTGGGAAGAGGAGGAGGGCCAGGAGCGGGCCGGTGCTGTCCCATACTGCCGAGTCCAGCTGTGAGGTACCACCACTGTCCCTGGACCCGGAGCTGGACCTCCACCTGGACCTCCACCTGGACCCGCCTCGCCCAGGGAGAAGCCTCCCTTCCTGGCTGGAGTGTAGACCGAGGGCCCAGAATGCCCCGAGGGCGAGGAGGACAGATGCCCCAAGGGTGAGGAAGAGAGGGCAGGGGGCCTCCGTGAGAACGAGGCCAGCTTGGAGTGGACGGGGGAGGTGCTGGAAGTGTTCCTGTTGTGCAGCGACAGACCGAGGAGGGACGAGTGCGCGTGGGAAGACAGCTCCGAGTCCGAGTGAGAGGGGAGGGGGACAGGGCGGGGCCTTGGGCGAGAGGTGGAGTTAAGGGAGTAGATCCCCGTCAGGATGACGTCGTTGTTGCTGTTGTTGTTGTTGTTCCCGGCGCTGAGCGGGGATGAGGAGGTGGAGGAAGACGTTGATGAGGTAGCGGGGAAGGAGGTGGACAAGGGAACGAGGTGGGGGCGGTTCTGGATGTTGCGGGCGGCGGCCATCTCGGCCGTTAGCATGGCTCCGGCCACCAGCGCTCCCCCCGCCAGGCTGTGGTGATTGGACAGAGCTCCGCCTGCCAGCGTGTGACTGGGCAGCATTCCCCCCGAGAGTCCCTGATTGGACAAGGAATGGGACAGGCCTCCTCCGTTCTGGTCGGCCTTGGAGGCCAGCTTACGTCGTTTGTTGCCGACCCACGTCTGCAGGGAGAAGAACAATCAAGTCAGTAAAGACACTTATGATGCCTCGGATGTGTATACAGGTCTTTGTAAAATACAACCACGGGTGCCTTGGATGTGTACATTTTAAGATGTTTAGGTATACCGTATCGAAATAAAATGTTCTCGCTATAAATGGAATATATAGTTTGACAATTATTGAACACATTCTTATTGTAAAAGCCTACCCGAACCACACTGAAGTCCAGTTTGGTCTCTTGAGCACACTGCAGTATCAGCTGAAAGCAGGCTTTGCTCTGGTTGGTCATTCCGTTATCGTAATAACGCTCCAAGATCCTCTGCTGATCCGCTGTGAACACCGACCGCAGGTTCATCTGAAACACCAGTGCACACCTCTGTTAAATCATTACATGACTACATCATTACATTACACTGGAGCAGTTGCTCCAAATCTTTTCAGCCTGTGATACCCCCAAATAATGAATAAGTAATTCATATGTAGTTAATATGATAACGTTGGAAATAAATTGTTACCGAGAATTTTCTTCACCAATGTGTTTCTAATGGTATCTAATAACATGTTCTAAAATGTTGAAATTCAACACCTGGGGGAAAACTCATAAAACAGGTCAAAGTCAGCGTACAATTCACCAACCTATAGAAGGCGAAACATGGAAAGATTCATCATCAAGATAAGTCTAACTAGGTGGTTTTCATGATACTGAATCCATTCCAAGCATTAGTTTTCCTCAGAAAACAACTCCCAATTCCCTAACTATAAGGCATTAGATTTAGTTTGACTTGGTTTCACATACATTCTGACAACAGCGGATGTACTGTACATTAGCTCAAGCTCAGGCTGTAAGCTAGCCAGCTGGCCTCCTATTAGCCAATTCTAAGGCCAGATCTGGTCTTGCTCCGACTTATATTCCTAACATAGTGCCCATATGATCAAGTATTTATAGCCTGAGATCCCCAGGCAAATCCCTGCTGGTCATTCCAAAGTGTCGGTCAAACACAAAGGGAGAAAAAGCTTTTGCAATCAGAGCTTTGAACACTTTGGAATGCCCTTTGCCTAGGGAAATCAGGCTGTGCCTTGTTTTAAATCCCTTCTTAAAACACCTTTAGAAAGCTGCTTTTAGCGCCCAATGCAAACCCTTACTCCTTATTGGCTCATTTTATTCTTCTTCTGTGAAACACTTGTTTGTGAAAAGTGCTAGACAAATGAAAATGCAGTATAATTATATCTTATTATTATTATTATAATAGTACAGCACCAGTATAAAACCAGTACATAAGCAGTATAACAGGCAGTGATTCTTCACTTGGGACACATCTGTATTGCTTGTTTTCTATCCTAACAGGACATTGCATTGACCTGGCATAAGCTTCTGACCATAATGCTGCTGCTGCTGATTCCAAACAAGACCCAGCAGTGCATGGTTCTGCCTCAACCATGAAGCAGTGGATCCAACACTTGAGGTATATTCAGTGATTTCACTTAATTCACATACTGTATCACTTATTTCTTTTTTTAGTGATAATCCTCCCTACTATAGTATGTCCTGACCAAATAATTAGCTCCTCCCTGTCCAAGGTGAACTGCAGGAAAACCTAGCTTCGGTTTTGGTGGTAGGTGACAAACCCTTCACCCATTCAGGATTGAGCTGGGCGGGCCTTGGTGCACGTGCTTCTTGGCCTGTTGCCCGCCCCTCAATGTACAGCATGTGCATTTCTTGTAATCTAGCCTGGGCTAACCTGAAATGATTTTGGCCTGGGGGGCAGGGTGCCGTCACTTTTTAGACGGCAGATGAGCTGATCTGATTTGATCTCACCAACGCGTCGCCATCCCCGGCCCCTCCCCCGGCCCTTCCACTGCAGTGCTACGTCATATCATTTGGAGTGATGCCCATCCCGAAAGGTTGACTTCCCTCTCTAGGCCACGGTGGGTAACAAATTAGTCCAGGCTTTCCGTTTTCGCACACCGTGGATGAAAATGTAAGCCTGGGTGTCGAGGCTACCTGTAACCAGACCGAAAATCACTCATATCACTGAATTCTCCTTTAAACCCACTGTCTGCAGGCCGCGTCTCTCAGGCCAGGCGTCCATCCTGCCGCTGGCGTCCATCCTGCCGCTGGCGTCCATCCTGCCACTGGCGTCCATCCTGCCACTAGCGTCCATCCTGCCGCTGGAGGGGAAGGGGGCCGCCATACAGGCTGTGGACGACAGGCTCAGCCCTCCTGGTCAGTGTGTCTAACGTAGCTCTGTACTGATGCCACACATCCTAGCTCAGAGGGTACGGAGCTCTGTCGGTAAACACGACAGCCGAGGAGAGAACCAGGAAGAAGACATGGTGTAACAGGACTCTGCAGTAGGAGAGGAGAAAGGTCGTCAGAACCGAGACTTTAGCGAAAATTACTTGGGAATTCATTTTTCAAACAATAGCGTCCGTCTAAGTTAACTCCTCTTTCTTTCAATATGTTGGTCGCTGCTCTGTTTCTGACCTCGCCAGAAAAGCCATACTTTTGTCATCATAGACATTGTCCTCATCTCCATCCTTTGAGTTTTGTAGATAAACGCAGACGCAAGATTTAAAAAACTTAATTAGGTACGATGAGAT
This sequence comes from Benthosema pterotum, assembly GCA_039105355.1. NCBI lineage: Eukaryota > Metazoa > Chordata > Actinopteri > Myctophiformes > Myctophidae > Benthosema > Benthosema pterotum. The sequence continues at coordinate 41,628,671 of CM076984.1, forward strand.
CACCTAATCTAATCTGAAAGATAGAATCTCATTAATCAGTATTGGAATACCCTGCTACAGACTAAATCCAATATTGCGGCTATCCTATACGATTAGTTTTAGATGAGTTTATACAGATATCTGAAACGTCTTGAAAACTCATAATGAAACATTATGAATATGACTCAGCTAAACTAAATAATTTGTGTGGGCGAAAAAACCTCATCGTCATCCATTGACAATGCACCACTGTGTGAAAATGTAGATCATCTACTGTATGTCCGCATGACTCATACTACAAAGTAGAAACATACAGTACCGCAGGCCAGGACCAGGGATGTCCCTCCCAATACACTTTTTTGTTTGTTTCCAATCCCATTGATATTTGGTAATTGCTAAACCCTGTCTTCTACCCTGAGCCATCCCAAAGCTTCATGGGTGTGTCCCGAAATCGCTGTCAATAATCAACATGCCTTCTTGAGTATCTGCATGTAGAGTTAAGTGTGTTTCCTAAATTATATCTGTTTTAATATTGTCCTGTACATTGCTTGCACATTCCCCTCCTTAGCAGTCCTTTATATTGAACTGTAGGTTCAAGTATCAATCAATCAATCAATCAATCAATCAATCAATCAATCCATTCATCATATCATATTGTAAGCTTTTGCCTGCTGTAAGCCCAAGTTGACTGTGTTTTGAGGTGAGCATTCTTGAATTATTTTGGGCAATGCATGCCTATTATGCCCAACTGTCTTTTGCATGTACACATAGATAAAGTAAAAGTAGGCTGCAGTACATTCTAACCATATAGCCTACTTTATTATCATAATTATGTTTTTAATCTTTGCAGTTGCAACACCCTGAATGCCCCCTCCAGTTTAATAAAGTGTTACTATACAATGTGTGATGCTGATGATGATTATTCTACAAGCATGAATTTAAAGCAAGTGAATTAACTAGTACTTGACGATTTGTGCGTTGTTTATGATGTTCCTGAACACCACAATATATAGATGTTTTTATACTTCATGTTGTACAACAGGGGTTTTCAACAGGTGGTCCGGGGACCACCAGTGGTCCCTGAGAGGGTTCCAGGTGGTCCCCAGCTAAGTTGGTTAACCAGATGTAACTCTTGAGAACGTAAAAATGAAACCAAATGGACCCTTGCGGGTCCATTTGGTTTCATTTTTACACTCTCAAGAGTTAGAATATTCATCATCTGAATTAGCCCAAAGTCTACACAACTAGAAGATGGACAAAAGCAAAATAAATCTTTAGTTTTGGGGTCTGTGGGGCTAAAATGTCCTCAAGTGGTGGTTCGTGGCTCAAATGCTGAATCAATGGTGGTCCCTGGCCTGGATCCAAAAAATCCATGCTGTACAATGTCGCGTGCATATATAGTTACGGTGTAATGCTGCACCACTACTACTCCTTTAGTTCAGTCACCAGACAGAGGTGTGTGTCATGGTGTGCCATAATAATTTCTGACATGCTGCGCTCGGGTGCATGGAAATATCTTAATAATAACTGATGCTAAAAATGTAGACAACGTCGTTGCGTCACATCAGGAAACAACCACGGACGACTGCATCTGACAGCGCATTATTTATGTATAAACTGACAGAAACCACACACACACACACACACACACACACACACACACACACACACACACACACACACACACACACACCAGGCGCCGTGCGGACAGGACTTCCCTACACACAGACGGACAGTAAACAAACAGCCGTAATGTAACGTACAGTACGAACGTCTCCGAAACTTGAACTAAACTTTTATTTGCAACACACAAACAGCAACTCCGTCTCCGCGAGTTTATGGGAATAACATTACAAACTGAAACATCCAACAAAAGCAAAACCAAAATAACAAAGCTGTTATTATTCCATAACATCATCACTGTACCCCGGGATAGAAAACAAAATATTTTCTAGGTAAGTTGCCGTATGACTGATCTGATCTGATCCCCAGCCACAGCCTGGACTGGAGCGGTGCTACAGTATGTCCGTGTGATACAGAACAGCCTGCACTGCACCGACCCCCAGCCCAGGGCAGACACACAGTGACACACAGACCCAACAACATTAGGCCCGAACGAACAGGGCGGCCATCACTAGCCAGCTTTAGCATTAGCATTAGCCCGCTGCTCTCCCAAAGGATAGCTGCTGCTGCCTGCGGTTGAACTTTTCTCCCTTCCAAATCTCCTGATTTCTCAACCCCCTCCGCGAGCGGATGATTCCCTCTCTCCGTGCCTCTCGATCGGCGCGAGGCGGCGCGCGGACAGAGATCGCGAGATGTGAAATCACCGCTAAAGTGAGATCACTTTCACCCCGTTACGTACCCTTTTTGGATGTCAAAATCAAGAGCGTTCCCAATTCAGCAGATTTCTTCTTTCAACCAGGCAGCCGTCCCCCCCCTCTTTTCGCTAGACAATGAAATCACAACGTCCGATCATCAATTCTAATCATGATTGTGACGTATCCACAGACAGGAGCCAATGGGAGAGCCGAGGGGACTGAAAACCGAGCGTCCGTCCCCCCCCCTCGTCCCGCCCACCGTTGACTTTGCTGAGGAGAAAGCAAGGGATGGAAGTGGAAGAGAGAAGGACAGAAAAGGAGGTGGAGACATTGGAAGGAATGGGTGGAAATGAGAGAGATAGATGGAGCGATGAAGAGAAGGGGAGAAAGGAGGTGGAGAAGAGACTGAGTGGTGGATGGACAAGGAAGGAGGAGGAGAAGAGAGGTCAAACATAGATCTCAAATCAAGATTTTTTTTTTATTGCAAGATGAATGCATTATTTAGCTCTGGCCCATATCTTCTGAGCTTTTTAAGTGATTTAATAGGTCAAAGCTGTTTTTGGCTGGCTGGAACGAGAGAGAGAGAGAGAGAAAAGGCAAAAAATGAATCCATTAAAAGCACTATTGGCATAGCAAAGGCATGCTATGGCACATAATTTGTGCCAAGATGTCAGAAGAAAAATATGATATATTTCTTGTTTGTTTGTTTGTTTGCAATGTTTAATTTATTTAATAGATTGTTATTGAGCTACAATAAAATCAACACTCAGGTGAATGCCAAGTCAATATAAGCGATATTATCACAACAAACCAAATGGAGTTTGTTTTTGGAACATTAATTCAACAAAACAGTATGTAAACTATAAACAAAATAGTTACAGCAGATGAGGATGCAACGAATTACACAGATGGTGTGGTGAAAGGGGTTGGGGGCAGACCAAGGAGAGTTTTGTATATTAAAATCAAAGCAATGAATATTTCAGCAGTTGCATAAAGCTGGTCAGTTAGAGTGTAGAGTGTGTTCTTACGGCATCATTTGCGGCAAACTGGATAGCAGAGTGATAGAGGACATCCAAGATTTTGTAGCCAGCCGACGTTCCAAGCCGATCTGTAAATGACCCCTCATAGTTAAATGGGAAGGATGGTCATTTGTACAACAGTCATTTTAGAAGGGGAAGTGAAAGTGGAATACTTCCTGTAAAGGAAACCCGTTTGTTACATTAGACTAGAGGTCAAGCACTGTGTATCTATCGCAGAAGAACCGGTTGTTCTGTTGTTGACACTGTTCAATCACATAATAATTTGCCTTTGCTGGCATGGATGTTTGTTGCTGTGTCCTAGTGGGCACAGTTGATCAATGATGTGTTTTTAGATATCGCCAGGGGTGTAGTGGAGGGGGGCCGCGGGGGGACGGCGTCCCCCCACTTCTCACATCTAAAATATTTTTGGGTCTGAAAAAAAATCATTAGCATGGTGAAATACATCTTGATGACATCAAGATGTGTTTCACCATGTTAATGAGTTTCCTTTTTTCTGAGAGTGTACGAATGGAACCAAATGGACCCGCTAGGGTCCATTTGGTTCACATTGGTACACTCTCAGAAAAAAAAATCAAATGGGGGGAATTCCCCTTTCAGAGGCGTCCCCCCACTTCTAAAAGTACCACTACAACGCTTACTGGCCTGCCTGTAGAAGACGACCAAGTAGGTAATGATGGAAGTTGGAGATTGGGCGGGACATGGAAAATGCCGCCTTCCATTGAAATTAATATCTGGGGGAATGAGTTGAAAACCTTGACCAACCTGAATCAATCTGGGGACCACTGCTGTGATCCATACGGATAAGCTAAGATTTGATTAGTGCTTTTGTAACACATCCGATGTGTTACAAAACACTATTGGCTACTAATAATTTCCTAATAATAATGATAAGGCATTGAAATCTGGGTCACTTCCCCTTCTTGAAATTCTCACTCCCTTTTTCTGTTGAATTTCTTGACCTCCAACTTGTCAGTGACTACATGGATGGTCATCATGAGTCATCCGGTCATTCAGTTCACGGTTTCTCAACCAGTTGGACAGATTTAAAAATAGATCCAACAAATTAGTCAACAGTACATGGAAACAAGCAGCTTTTATACAACGCTCATACAAGAGAATAAAGTTAATATGAAGTTAATAATAGTATTTTTTGCAAAGCGAAACATATATAAAACATATATGATTTTGTAATTTATAAGATTTGTATGCCATTCAAAACAGATATACTGTAAGATCCATAGTATTTGTTTTGTAAAGTGAAACATATAATTTTGTAATTTATAAGAACTATACATGGCATACAACGTTTTTCCATATTGGGTTTAATCCTTTTAGCGTCCTTCTGTAGAGAACACCTGTGCCTATTTTCAAGGTCATGATAAGCATAATGTGACAATGCTGTGTACGCGATGTCACCATGACTGACATGGCGCCAGACATCAGGTATTGCACAACAGTCCCAAGGCTGACATCTTACAAGTATGTGTTTGAGAATTGGTGAGATGTTTGTATGACATGCAAGCCAATTAACTCCATTGTATACTTCAAGTACTCCATAAGAGCCTGCTGCAATGATCTGTGGAAAAAATACAGGCAAGATTTTCTTAAATATTTAATCCCTACAGAATATATTTTTTATGCATGACAAAAAATGCTTGTCCGTGTAGAAAATAGTAGATCTACAAGGTCAAGCACGTTTGAAAAGGATACAATTTGTAAAATGTAAATGATGCATTTATTATTATTTTTTTACTCCTATGCTGAGCTCTGAGTATCTTGTATTTACTGTATATATACATTATATCCAGTGTTGTAGTGGGACTCTGGGAAGTGGGTGGACGTGCACGGCACACACACACATGCATGTGCATTTGCGTGTACCTGCGCAACACACATAAACACTATTAAAAAGACACAGACAAGTATAACATAATGATAAAGGTGGTTTACAATGCTAATTGTATCAATACAAGTAAATGACAAGTCAACATATTTTTGCCCCAAAAATATTTTAGATGTGAAAGAAGTGTTCCCCTGCGCCCCCCCACTACACCCCAGATTATATCACCCTGGCTAAATATGTCTCCTGTCCAATTTTTCCCTGTCCACTTAGTCTCCTTGTTCTCTCTCTCTGTCTCTCTCGATCCCTAGATTATTATTCATTATTACGTTATTTTTCAATATATCACGACACTTTCGTTCACATTGAATGTAAACAAGATTTCTAAAGTGTTGTTTTCTACCAAAACTCTGCTACTTCTGTTGAACCACACAGCTGTGTGCATGATATCAAAAGCAAAGGCCCCCTCCACCCAGCATATATATCCAAGTATGTGCAGTAGATAGCATCACCATTGTCATCATGATTTGAGGAATTTTGTTCCAATATCAAAAACCTGTCAGTCTGTCCGTCTGTCCGTCCATCCATCCATCCATCCATCCATCCATCCATCCATCCATCCATCCATCCATCCATCATTATCCAATGCTAGTCAAGTATGATAAGTGATGATAAGTAGACCAAACACCCAAATTCACTAACCTGGGTTCCAACCTGATTCACTACATTCTGCGAATCTGAAAATGTCATTTGAGTTCCGAAGTGACATTTTCAGATCATTGGAACGCAGCGAACACAGGAAATTACACTTAGCTAAAGGTTTCAGGTGTTGGAATTGTGTGATGTTTGGACACAATCTGTGTATCTGAGTAATATAAATGAATGTGTTTTGCCAAAATTCACCACCTGGTGAGTCAATGTGACAAATGTGGGGCTCTGGTCTACAGGTAGTCTGTTTTCACACATCGGCTGGGCCAATGATGCCGGAGATTAGCTTCACACAGAAGGATGCGGACGCACACAGATACAGTATACACGGACGGACAGATACACTCTTGGCCACACTGTCAGCCTGGCACAGACGACAACAAATGAAGGAGGTATATGCACTTCAGTGGATTAACGTGAGGTGGGAGAATGTTGTACTGTATGAGTGTTTAGTGCTTAGATTGAAATGTTGTATGGCAAAAACAAAGAAACTTACTCACCCAAACCAAAATGGGCACTTAGCCCAGAGGGGGGAGAGAGAGAGAGAGAGAGAGAGAGAGAGAGAGAGAGAGAGAGAGAGAGAGAGAGAGAGAGAGAGAGAGAGAGAGAGACAATATGCTAGTTGGCCCTGTTCATGGCCTGCAGCTGGTTAGAGGCCTTTAACTGAACCACTTTGACATTATTGATACACCAGAGTGAGTGGTTAAATTAAAGACCTCTAACAAGCTGCAGGCCATGAGCACATCATCAACTACCTGTACTAAAGTAACAGATTAAATTAAGGAGAGCAATGGTCAGTTTATGGATACTTGGAATAAGCATAACAATAGATGTTATGGAGAAAAGGACCTGAAAGTTCACTATGAAACGGCTGAATGGAAGGCCTGTTGTAGTTAGTACATCGACTTAAGGACTTCAGAATGTTGCATCTGCCACAGTAAACTCAATATTTTAAATTAGTTTGATCCCTCAAGATCGACATTAGGCTTGAAATGCATAAAGACGAATACAATTCTGGTCCAAACAGACACATTTTATTTGTCTAATATACAAAAATAAAAGACCCTATCTATTTCTGCATATTTGGCATAGCCTTCCAGATGTGGCATTTTGCTTTCTTTCTTTCTTTCTTTTACTTTCATGTGTGTGCATGAGTTACCAGTGTGAAACACAGGCATAAGAACGGATTGAACCTTTTAGGATAGGTCTGTCTGTCTCTCCATATGTACGTCTGTCTGTCTGTCTGTCTGTCTGTCTGTCTGTCTGTCTGTCTGTCTGTCTGTCTGTCTGTCTGTCTGTCTGTCTTGTGCGTCCATCGACATCACCTACTTACCTACCTACTCTACCTTACAGGGCTGGACTGGCACATGAATTCAGACGTGGTAT
>CM076984.1:41640941-41680941 GCA_039105355.1 Benthosema pterotum
GTGACCATGGCCTGAGGGCAAGTAGAACCTGACTTGCACTTGCCCGATGGGCAAGTGCCTCGGAGACCTTAGTGTCAACCCCTGGAAACTGATATATTTGGCTGGAGCAAAGTGTTGTTTTGTTAAAAGGTTATACTGACAGTACGCTATACCTGTAGAGTGTTTGTAGTACAGGTGTCTCCCCATCTCTTCAGCTCTGTAATAAATACAAACACACCCACATATATTTCCATGGGGGTTGCAAAATGTGAGGCAATCAGGAGAGAGAGTACCCATTTAGCAGTTATATTTTGTTCCAGTTACAATTTTGCCTGCTCATTTCTTTTTTTTTTATTTAAATCACTTTCAATTTCACTTGTTTAATCTGTAGCCTGTGTGAGTTCTCTAACCTGTCTGGATGAAATTAGTATACTGTATGCTGACCTGAAATGGTTTAATAGAGTTGCAGAGACATGCAGATCTCCTGTTACTGAATGAACACAGTATAAGCTATTGTATGGAGCATATCACAATACAGAGCAATCAAGAATTATTTTAAGGAAATGGACTCAGTACCCCTAATGCAAGGTTGCATTTACGTGTTAAGCTGATGTATTTGGGATGGGGTGTTTGATGTTAACCCATTGTGTCCTGACCCTCGATTCAAGTTCCTGACACCAGATTATACAGTAGTTCCTTAGACCAGATTATAGCTGCAGCAACATTCTAGCTTTTGACACTAGATTCTACAGTAGTTTCCGACACTAGATTCTAGTTATTGACACTAAATTATAGTTTCTGATGCTAGGATCTACTTTTGACACTAGAATTTAGTTTCTGACGCTAGAATCGAATTTTTGACACTAGATTCTATAGTCTCTGACACTAGATTCTAGTTTTTCTGAAAAATCTGTGTTCCTGTGTCCAAGGCCAAGCCAAGGACCACCAGAATTATCCATATTTGGCTGCAGACCCCCCATCTGAAAACATGTTGTTCTAGGGATCCCACAGATGCAAAAATTTGAGTTAAAAATGTTTGCTTCCAAAATAAAATATTAAGAGATTTTGCAGCACATTTTCACAATTTCTCAAAAATAGCAGAACAACAAGCTCATGTCGTGCCACTCGGTGGCGCGACATGAGCTTGTTGATCTGCATTTTGGATGTGAGGAGACTTATATTAATTAAATTTTTTTATTAAAAGAGAACTAGAAAAAGTGCCCTTATGGGTACAGGTCTCCACCAGTTCAGGCTGTGGCCTCCTGGTGGCGCTGTAGGTCAATGTGAAAAGGGTGTCATTTCCCCTTATGCCTTTAATGGTAAATGGATGATGTGTTTTGCAAAATCCACCTGTTGTTGGCACTTGGCACTGTAATGGGCCAATGTCAAAAGGGTGTGCCTAGTATGAAAGTGCGGCAAAAACATAATTTGCATAGTGTGTTCATGATTTGATGCTTTTTGTTCAAAACAGGCAAATCCTGCAAACTTTGAAGCCAATTATAGACAATTGGGATGGAGTATGAAATATCAGACAGATACAGTATGTTCTGAGAACATGACTGTGGAGATACTATGTAACGGTTTGTGGGATTTTAGGACAGCATCGGGAGGAGTAATGTGAAATAATGTTTTCACAAAGATCGGAAACTCTTGGTTGCGCTATAAAAAGCAGATGTGACAAATACAGGTCAAAGGTCCTTGTCCTCTAGGGAGGGTACATGCGACCTTTCATGCAGATTGGTGCATTTATACAGTAGGTAAGAATGTGAAAAGCTACCTCATGGTGGTGCTATAACAGGCTGTTCTATAAAATGTGGGCCAGAGGTTCATCATTGGCATCCAGGGAGTGTGTGTACAAAGTTTGGCATCGACCAGATTAACGGTGCCGGAGATAGGCTGTACACAGACAGACGGACGGACGGACGGACGGAATGCAAAACATACTCCCAACCAGGCAGGATGGAAATCAGGTTGATGGTAGAAGGCTGTGTGAAACAGTATTAGTTCGATTTGATTTCAGTCTCCCTCAGAAAGTATATATTGGTCCTATATAATATGTTTTTGTATGTTTGTGAGTCTGACTCACTCACTGGCTGGTTGGGAATGCTGTAGCATGTAAACAGACCCTAAATATCGGTTTCCCCTTTGATATCACAACTTAAATGTATACAAAATGCTAAATGACTGCTGGACTATTACATAATATGGCACTAGAAGACTTCCTGTTTTAGTTAGGCCAGTCATTCACAACCTGTGGGTTGGGGGGCAGTAGGATATTGCAAGTGTGCCTCCAATGCCGATAATTTAACATTAATAATAATAACAAAGCTTTATTTGAACAAATTTCAAAGACAATGAAACGTCAAAAAAGCACAAAATACAATTAAGTAGATTCATCAATAACGCATAGCAGGAGATAAAAATAGAAAGAACAAAAATAGAACAACAATCTACTCTAGTGTTTAAACAAGGTTAAAAGAGGTTTAGAGGTGCTTGGGTGGACACAGTGGTAAAGTTCCTGCCCACCACTGTGGAGGTGGTGTGTTTGAATCCACCGTCAAAATTGTCACGGTTCCTAATCCTATGCGTTGTAGCCTCTCCTCTCCGTAGGATGAAACACAGGAGTGTGTGTGCGCAGTTCTACGATAGTTTTGAAAGTCAGTCTGAATGACAAAATGTTGTGATATTACTTCCCTTTCCGAAAATCAAAGATTGGAAGTCTGAGGGAGCCATGCTCATTGTAGAAGAAGGTATTGCAGGTTTCGCTTTCCACTGTTACCTTACCGCCTGTACGAAGACAGTCGTATGAGTCCTGGACATTAAAGAAGAAATAAAAAGTGAAGCTTCATAGGTCGTCAGACATCTGAAGCCTTTACTGTCCCTCCTCCTGAAAATGTTTCTAATTTCCTGTTTCCTGTTCCTCTCTGCCTGGGCCTTGTAGGGTAAAGTCCACCGTGGGTTAATGCTACTGTCCTCTCTGAGACGGATGTGATAAATGAGATGAAACTAAATCAGTGTCAGAGCACACCTTTTACATATCTGATTGCTTCCTCTTTTGCACAGTGGAGAGGGGTTCTGAATCACTTTTTAGGGTAGTTTCCTTTAATGGGGAAAACCTTAACCATGGAAACCCCTGTATGTACACTTCATAACATAACCTTGTATGTACAAAAGAAATTTCAATGTAAAATAGCAAGCAAAATCTACAAGCTCAAAGTGTGTCAGGATGTGTGAGCTGTAGTCATTTTCACTTACTTTTACACCATTGAATGAAAAGTATGGCATTTGCTTAAAAAACATGTACGAGTTAATACTATACAATTATTATACATTTTTTGTAAAACAAATTATTATTATTTAGTTTGTTTTAGTTTTAACAAACTTTCGGAATTGGATGACAACAGAATTAGTGAGACTCTTCTTCACCAAAGATGGCGAATGCAAACATTCTTTTATTCATACTCTACATATACAGTTGGATACAAAACCTAAAAACCTAACCCCCACCCTAGGACCATTCAAGTCCACACCCCCCTATGGACATAAAGCCAGAGGGCAGATAAACCAGAACCTAACCTCTTACAGAGTTGACTCCTCATTCAACCTAACCTCCGGAAGTCTGTCTCCCATTTAATCCAGTTCATATCCACTGACCACGGACAATTATTATTTTATTCTACATTTGAGCCACGCACCACAATTTGATGAGATTCAGCCTCTCCCTTGTTACATAAGACTGTATTGTTGAATTGACTGTATTGATGTGGTAGCATAGCATAGGAGAGTAAAGCATAGGAGTAGAAAGAGTATAATTTATTTTCCAATTATAGTGGACTTCTTGTAAATGTAAATTGTAAATTAAAGTAATGCATTATGTTTGACAGTACTTTATACACATCTATAATGATCCATTTGAGTCCATTTTGGTCCAACTTTCCATCATCTAGCTTGGCACAACTGGTTGACAATTCAACCACTGGTCCACTAAAGTCTGCTTTGACATTGACCATGGAATCATCAGTCCTATGACCTTTATTCTTGCAAAAATAACCACAAAAGTCATGTTTCTGATTATGGCCTCACAGAACTTCTTTATCCTCCACACAGTGAACATGTTGGAGGAACTATATCTCGACAAATTGGCTTGAAAAAATGTGCTGAGTAAAAAGCATTGGTATAAGTAGTATATGCTGAGCAGGCGTTTTCCTCCAGATTTGGAATATTGCTGACCATAGCCAAATGAGAGCAACTATAAATCAGTCTGATTAGAGGGACATTACTGTGTGTTTTCTGACATGTTGAAGTGTCAGCCTTTTATGATCCTGTAGTGTGAGTAGTTGTGCATTCGTTCCCACTGCGCTGCACGGGTCCATGTGGTTAATTGCTTTGGTGGCCGGACCGCATATATCATGCATAGCACTAAAGTTTCACATCGGGCAGAAACCCGTGGAAGTAAGCATTTCTTTTGTGTTGGGGAGATACAATGGGGAGAGTATAACAATACTTTATGTCATTTGTTTTTCATTATGTTTCTGTTTTGTGGAGTGTCTTCAGCTGTATGACAATGACATGCCCAGAAATAGTGACACCAGATTAGTGAAGTGGCAATGTCCTGTTTCTGCTAAATGTCATATTAATATTCTACATTTGATAGCTTCGAATTAACTTTTGCATATTTTCTGGACGAGACCAAACAACATCAGCCTGATTTGCAGTGAAGCATCTGGGATGATGGAGTGCTCCTCTAATTGTGGCGCTGACAACGTCCCGTGCATGCTGCTGTCCACAGACATTCATCAGAGGGACAGATTTAGGGCTGTACTCTCTCCTTGTGCCACATCCTTCACCTACAACATAAAAAAACAGACAAAATTTATTGTGTTAACCAAACAAGCCTTATCTTCACCCCCCACGGCAAAGTTACAGGTTGCCTGACACCTTTCTCTCATTTCTCAAGCTGTTAATATGCGAAGTAGCTGCTAGACTGAGGAAGCAAAAACGGAGTAACGGAGACAAAGACGCTGCTAGCCAGTCAGCTATAGCTAGCGGGTCTAGCAGACTATATACCGTCGTTGGCTGCGAAGGACGGACGCTTTCAGTAGCAGAGCACTACCGCCGGGGCCTCACAGAAAGATGACTCATCAGCGTTTGTTTGATTTCAACGCCCACACTGGAGGAGTTTCCTCTGTGTGTGTGTGTGTGTGTGTGTGTGTGTGTGTGTGTGTGTGTGTGTGTGTGTGTGTGTGTGTGTGTGTGTGTGTCTGTCTACGTATGCAGTATACTCGTGACGTTCCCATATCTGTGAGTGATGGAACAGAGATATGCGGACGGTGACTCTGATGCTTTCTGTCACCTGACATCAGGCACTGCATGGAATTGATAGTATATGCAAAGGGAGAAAGTGTATCGTGTTGCAGGACTTCCTTTTGTCTCTTCCCACACTTGTGAAAAATGGCCCTCAGGCGTTTATTATTCACACCACGGGAAGTGAAACAAGAATGTGCAAAAAATATTGTACTGTATGATTTGGAATGATTTCAAAATGGGCTCACACAAACCGCTGTGATGTGATGTCTCATTGCATGACACGTCTGACCATGAGATGTAGAAATTCAAACATTCTTAGCTCGGAGCCTTTTCGGGGGAAGCCTAATTTGCATAAATATGTACTGCACACATGCCTAAGCGATAGTGATGTCTGAAACAGTACGATGCGTGTGGAATGTTGATGTCTCTATGGCTCTATCTGCACACTGCTAAACCATTTGACTGGCATAATGTGCTTTCAGTGAACCCTGAAGAAGAGCACGTTAGGGGAGCAACATTTCTAATTGAACAATATGTACAAAATAATACAATAATAATAATAAAATAACAGTAATAATAGGTCTATTTAAATTTCCTTGTCCAATTGTTGAAATTATAAAAAAAAACAAGCTTCTCAATTATTCGATAAATTGAACAGTTAACAGCAGAATAATCAGTAAGATATTAAACGATAATTAGCCAAACAATACCTACACATGCGGTTCTAATAAGTCTGCAAAGAGGAAGACACAAGACGTCACAGACTGTCATGCTCTTGCCTCATATTTTCAAGCCTCCCCTGCAGACCCTAGCCAGTCTAAGCCAGTGGCCTATCTACAATAAGGCGACAAAGCTGCTCAAATTCATTTCTAGCCTGGCCAACATCCATGCAAAAAGACGAAAGAACAAACACCAGACCTGGAAACTTTGTGGACACCATATTGGCCATTACACATACAGTACTGTAGATCAGGGGTGCCCAACCTTTTTTGACCCGAGATCTACTTTTCAGCAGCCAACCCCTCCGGGATCTACCAGTCCAATATCAACATTTCAAACCACACGCATCGTTGCCAGCCTACAGTAACTTCACAACAACACAACACTACTTTGTTTTACCACTTTACTTTATGTCCATATAAGCATAAAGTACAACAGACTTGTCATAAATAGGCCTACAACAGTACAACAGACACGGACAAACACTGCCATTGCAAATGCATCACACACACAGACGAAAATCGCTCTTTTTTCTTTTCCACCCCATTTTTTTCTTTCCCCCCCACATCTCCCGAGATCTAATGCCCTCATGCCTTTCAGCTTTTGTATTGCAGGTAGGCTACTCATCTAGCAGGTATATACAGTATATACAATATATTTGAAAACCTTTCGCTGTGGTATTGCTTTTCAATGTGCTGTGGTGTACAAGCTCTCCTGTTTGGCCTGTGTGTGTGTCACAAGAGTGACATTTGGTGTAGTGAATGTATATTAATTCTGTGCTCGGACACAAACAGGCAGGGACACAGCTAGGGACACACATAGCTGCCTTTAGTCTAAGACAGTGGTTTTCAACCAGTGGTCCGGGGGCCACCAGTGGTCCCTGAGAGGATTCCAGGTGGTCCCCAGCTAAATGATGGACAGTTGGTAATCCAATGGGCCCTTATAGATCTGTAACTCTTGAGATTGTAAAATGAAACCAAATGGACCCTTACGAGTCAATTTGTTATCATTTTATGCTATATTCAAACATCTTAATTTTCAAGAATGTACACAATTAGAAAATGTAAAAGAATTGTTATTTTGACCAGAAATTACTAAATTGTGACCACAGGTTGCAGTTAGTATGTAAACTGGGAGGAATCTCATCACGCTGTAACTCCTTCACGGCTCACGCTGTTACGTGTTAAACCACAAACGTCTTATTAATTTGGTTTTCTTTAAAAAAATGTTAGTGTGCTCTTTATCCACCACCGCACACCGTTGCTATGTTGTTTGATTATCTGCCTTAACCATTTAAATCAGGGGAATCCTTATTTGGATCCTGTACAGTATGTACAGTATTCAAATATTCAATTTGATTTTATGTTGATATATAAATATTTAAAGTTTTTCAAAAACCTTAGGTCAGGCCTAAATGGGTTGGGGTTTTCAACCTTTTTCATCCCAGGGCCCACCATTTATTCAGCATTTGAGCCACGGACCACCAATTGAGGATATTTTTTTAGCTCCACAGACCCCAAAACTAAAGATTTCCTTTGCTTCTGTCCATGACCATTAATATTCTAGTTGTGTAGATTAGGACTAATTCACAGGATGAATATTTTAACTCTTGAGAGTGTAAAAATGAAACCAAATGGACCCGCCAGGGTCCATTTGGTTTCATTTTTACGTTCTCAAGAGTTACATCTGGTTAAACAACTTAGCTGGGGACCACCTGGAACCCTCTCAAGGACCACTGGTGGTCCCCGGACCACCTGTTGAAAACCCCTGATTTAAATAACATATGGTTGAATGGTATATGGCAAATAGTGGCAAATGGCACATAGCAAATTGCAGTTCTACAAGCTCACAATTAATTGCACTGTGGTGCGTTCTTAGCTTGTAGATCTGCTATGTTCAGCTAAAGCTTTCTCCATCTCTGGGGTTTAATGACGCACACACACGCAAACACACGCATGCACGCACACACACACACACACACACACACACACACCGCAACCGCACACGCACAAGGATGTGTGCAAATACCGTACGTGTATACATGCATGCATACGCGTTGTGTGTTCACCCATTATGTGTGTACAGGAACACACATATGCAGTATACAAGCATGCACACGCACACGCACACACATGCACATGCACACGCACACACACACATACACTTTAGAGCAGCAACTTTAAGTGGGGCATCGGTAGCCATGGAAACCAGATCCGATCGTGTCGGAGTCATAGCACATGTCATAAAATGGGGAAGCAAGCATAAACGTGCATGCACATGCGAGTACGCATGCATGCACACACACACACACACACACACACACACACACACACACACACACGCATGCACGCACGTACACGTACAAACACACACACACACACACACACACACACACACACACACACACACACACGCACACGCACACGCACGCACACGCACACACATATGTATAGACTGTAAGACCCCTCATACACAATTATGCCCATACTGAGAATGATACGTAATACGTATGCCTAGCCTACAGTCACTAGCAAAGGCACACATGGACACATACACACATAAACGCACACAAGCGCGCACACACGCACAGACACACGGACACACGGACACAGACAAATCTCCTGTGTCATAGCCTAAGGATGGAGGGACGGAGGGAGAGCGAGGGAGAGAGAGAGAGAGAGAGAGAGAGAGAGAGAGAGAGAGAGAGAGAGAGACGCAGGGCGAAATAAGGCAAAGCATGCAAGAAGCGTAAGATGGGGGAAGGAAATGAGAGTGAACGAGTGGCAGAGAGACGGAGATAGAGAGGAGTGGAGAAGGAGAGATGGAGCATGCAGGCATCATGTCAAAGCAGTCCCTCTATCTGGCCAGCTGAGGTTGAACTGCACTGCTGGACAGAGAAGCCCTGTGTGTGTGTGTGTGTGTGTGTGTGTGTGTGTGTGTGTGTGTGTGTGTGTGTGTGTGTGTGTGTGTGTGTTCTTAGAAAAGGTGCCGTTCAAGGGTCTATATCATCCCTGGGCATTATGCGGCCCGGGGGCCACATGCGGCCCTTTGGCTGACTCTGACCGGCCCGGGGACCACTAGTGGTCCTTGAGAGAGTTCCAAGTTAAATACGGAAAGTTGGTTAACCAGATGTAACTCTTTGAGACCATAAAAATGAAACCAAATGGTTTCATTTTTACACCCTCAAGAGTTAAAATATTCATCATCTGAATTAGCCTGCAGTCTACACATTCAATCAGAGAATGTAAGAGAATGGTCATTTTTGTTATCCTGTTTTGTTTCCCAAATCCAGCCTGGAATTGTGGACAAAAACAAAAGAAATCTTGAAGAAAGTTTTGGGATCTGTGGGGCTAAAATGTCATCACGGTGGTCCGGGGCTCAAATACTGAATAAATAGTGGACCCTGGTGTCAAAATGGTTGGTCTTACTCTTACGTTTATCTTGAAATTAAATTAATATTACACAGACTTTAGTTCAGCCTTTAGTCTTGGCCCTCCACAATATTTTATGTATCTCACTTGGCCCCTTGGGAAAAATAATTGCCCACCTCTGGTCTATATACTGTATGATGTTCAGTCTCATATGTCATATC
Source organism: Benthosema pterotum (assembly GCA_039105355.1). NCBI lineage: Eukaryota > Metazoa > Chordata > Actinopteri > Myctophiformes > Myctophidae > Benthosema > Benthosema pterotum. The sequence goes on from CM076984.1 coordinate 41,650,540, forward strand.
CTACCGGTATACTGTATTCTAGGGTCGAGAATAAGCTCACATCGCATCTTGCCTGTTGGAGACCTGCATCTCATGCTTGTTTGAATGGAGATGACAGTCCAGTCCAGTCCAATGCTCAATTCTTTTAATTTTACTCCTATTTCCCTACATTTCTGAGAAAAATATTGTACTCATTATAGTGAACACACATTGACTGCCAAGCGACAGACACACGCCAACAGACACACCTCCAACCGCAAATAAAGGTGTCTGCATAATGTGCAGTGGGTATAGTAGCCATAAGATACAATTTAGTCGAAGCGCCTAAATCTATCTATCTATCTATCTATCTATCTATCTATCTATCTATCTATCTATCTATCTATCTATCTATCTATCTATCTATCTATCTATCTATCTATCTATCTATCTATCTATCTATCTATCTATCTATCTATCTATCTATCTATATATATATATATATTGTATGTATCAGGTCCAGGACTTGTCCCTGTTTGTTGTCCCCACTCATAATCAAATCTAAGTAGAAGAGCCGCCATTGGACCGGCCCCATGAAGTGGACTGAGTTGTCGTAACTCAGTCTATACTCTATGGCTCTGTGTTCAGCAGTGTGGTGCTACACTACCCCGTAAGGGCAGCGTGTGACTGAGAAGAAATACGGTACATTCTCCGCAGCTGTAAGAAATGAATGAATGCGAACCGAAATATTGTGGTTCATAGCTTGTATTGAACCGTGTACCTCGTTTTTCTCCGGTTATACTGTGTATACTACTCTTCCAGGCATGCATCTAGCACATTCCAGTGCATTTTGGAAGTACCACTAGTGCATTTTGGATTTTGGCAGTTGGCGACACTGGTACGAAGGACTGCAGAGAAAGGGCACTGTCTGCTCCCTGGCAGGTTTGATGCCCCCTAAGCCACTGTGCTAACAGAGGCACACATCTTGGGCTCAATCTCATCAAAGGAGGGGTCCCAACCTTCATCTGTGTGTATCACGGCTGCAGCTCATTTCATCTCTTTCTCAAACGTTCTGCCTGGTGTCGACTCGCATAACAGAGCATCCATGCCCATTTCACGCCATATGGCAACAGGAAATATTTAACCTCGGGTGAAAAACGTCATCACAACTTACATAATGCACAGATCTCTAAGCTTACAGTTGAACGTGGTGCTCCACGATGCACCACACGGCATGAGCTTGTAGATCAGCATATTTTTTGCAGTCAAGTCTGTCAGTGTCAAATTAGCCTTGACACCCAGGCTTTCATTTTCGTTCGCCTTGCGCGAAAACGGAAAGCCTGGACTAATTTGTTACCCACAGTGGCCTATAGTTGGGAGTCAAGCTTCCGGGGTGGGCGTCGCTTCAAATGATGTGACGTAGCACAGCAGTGGAGGGGCGGTAGGGGGAGGGGCCAGGGATGACGACACGTTAGTGATATCGAATCAGATCAGCTCATCTGCTGTGTGGATCCCACGGAAGTTAGAAGTTAGATAGGCCCACAAATGCAAGCTGTGCAATTTGAGTTCGACAAACGTATGAAGCTATTTTGTGTGTGTGTGTGCGTGTGTGTGCGTGTGTGTGCGTGTGTGTGCGTGTGTGTGCGTGTGTGTGCGTGTGTGTGTGTGTGTGTGTGTGTGTGTGTGTGTGTGTGTGTGTGTGTGTGTGTGTGTGTTTAGGCATATTGTTGTCAGCATCACTCGACAAGGACTTTTGCCACCAACGGAATATTTTGCTCAGCATGGACCTCTGAATCAACAATTGTTTTCAACATATTACATTCAAACTTCACTTTTTTTCTTTTGGGTAGAAGCAAAGCAAGCAAAAGTATAGAGTAAAAACTGGTCAAACATTGCCTAAATTCAGTATAAGAAAGAGACAACAATTTTTCCTTGGAATCAAGTGGAACTAAATGTCATGCCTCAACTCTTACAAATGTCAGATGAGGGTCAGGAGGGGGTTTTGATGTGCACTGCCTACGTTTTATTTATTTATTTTGCTTTTTTAGATGGACAGGGATATTCCAATTCATAATGCGTGCTTTGGTATAAATTCACCATTGAGGATTAAGGATTAGCAGTATATCAGTCGAGAATTAATATTATTGAATATAGTATTAGCTTTCAAATACTTTGATGCCAGGGCCCACTATTACACAGTATTGAGTCACAATACTAGTCACTAACAGTAATATTTAAGAGAAATAACAGGGAAAATTACCAAAATAACCATTCTTCTACATTCTTCAATTGTAGATGTCTTTTAAATTAAGTACGTTGTAATTCAAATATTTAACAATAATGTAAAATATAAAACCAAACTTGAGAATGTAAAATGAAACCAAATGGACATGTAAAGGATCATTTGGTTTCATTTTACACTCTGAAGAGATCTGTAAGGGTTCATTTGGTTACCAACTCCCCATCATTTAGCTGGAGAGTGGAACCTTCTCCCCGGACCACGGGTTGAAAACCAAGTGTAGTAACATTAACTTGGTTTGGCACTTCCTCCTGTAGATGCTTCTGTGTTTATTTCTATAGAAAAAACATAGCTTGATACGAACTATAGACCTGCACAGTGACGTCACCGCCCCTGTTCCAGAAATGGATTCCCCATTCATTTTTCTCATAGACTTTTAGAAAATAATTTATATAAAGACGATTACGCCGCGGAGAAAGTCAACTCGAGTCGTGACGAATCATGATGACACACACAAACTTTTGGGACAATCAAATCATTTCTAAGATGAAAAACGAAACAAAAAGTCTTGTATCATGCCGTTTTCTACTTCTTCCTAATTATATATTATATGACAATATTGTGTTTGTTGTCATGATTTGTCACGACCCGAGTTGGCTTTGGCCGCGGCGCAATCGTGTTTTTATTAACCATTTTCGAAAAGTCTATGAGGAAAATGAATGAGGAATCCACTAGTGGAACAGGGCTGGTGACGTGACTGCGCAGGTCTATAGATTAATGGCAACTACAATATAAACAAAGACAAAGAGGCAGAATGAAGCCGAGAGCAACATGCAGCCATTCTGTATTGTTTTGCTGTGATTATAATGGCTTCCTTGGAAGGTGATCCTGCTTGGTATGACGAGCAGTATATGACTGCTGCATGGGGAAACTACACAACAGCGGAGACACAAATAATCACTGACTGCTGTATAGCATCCTGGTTACCACAAGAGTTGGCATAGCAACCAATTCCATAGAAATAATAACTCACAGCGGGTCATTCCTAGTACTGTGGAGGGATTCATAATCAACGCAGTAGGGATATGTCACAGAGAAGTTACTTATTATTATTATTATTATTATTATTATTATTATTATTATTATTATTATTATTATTATTATTATTATTAGTAGTAGTAGTGGTTGTGGTAATAGTAGTAGTGGTAGTAGTAGGCCTATAGCTCATAACAGAAATGCTCAAATTAATTCTCTCTTAGATAGCTCACAGATAGGATATCAGTAGAATCTGAGGAAACATGAAGATATGATGTTAGTTGTATCTCTCCACAGTCAGTCAGTCAGTCAGTCAGTCAGTCAGAGACTGACCACAACACTTATATTTCCTCACGAACATATAAACGACCTCCTTTTCACCCCCACTACTACTGTCATTATTGACGGCAGTGTATAGCGGGCAGATTGGTGACATGCAAGGGGAGGCTAAGGGCTCACAGCTGTCTTGGCATGTGTCTGTAATCACTTGATTTTCTCTCAGGTCAAGCAGACACTCAGACAGTGTAGCACACGTACTGCTGCATGCTGGAGCTCTGTCGCCTGCAGGTTAAACTCCTCTTAGTGGTGGGACGTACTACTGGAAGTAGATTTACGCAAGCAGGGGCGTAGCTAGCAATTCTGGGCCCCCTGCAAAGCTTTTCCACATGGGCCCCCCTTTCCCGGCGGCGTCAAAGGGGAATTTCACCCATTTTCAACATTTTTTTTCTGAGAGCGTACAAATGCAACCAAATGAACCCTAACGGGTTCATTTGGTTCCATTTGTACGCTCTCAGAAAAAAAGAAGTGTCTATAGAAATCCATTAACATGATGACATACATCTTGATGATAAAAATAAGAAAAAAGTCTGCACACTGTGGAGCGATCTGCTCCACAGTGTTTTATTGTGTTAAAACACAGACATCACGACGTTTCGGCCATTTGCTGGCCTTCATACATCTTGATGATGCCATCAAGATGTGTTTCATCATGTTTTTGTGGTTTTTCTTCAGACCTCCATTTCCAGGAAACACAGAATGGGGGGAAACGTTTTTATCATGTCCACCCATACAGCACCTCTAGGGTATACTAATGACATATTAGAATGTTGAAAATGGGTGGAATTCCCCTTTAAAATGCTTCAATCTGGTGCACTTTGAGATCAAATATTATTCATAATATAATCAATACAAATAAAACCTAATTAATGCAAGCTTTCAGTGGGCCCCCCTGACTTTGGGCCCCCCTACAATTGCCCCCTTTTCCCCACGTGTCTACGCCCGTGTACGCAAGTACTACAATTTGAAGGTATGCTTTTCTCTGCTGTTGTCGGGTTCATTTCCAGATTTGTATGTTATGTTAGTATACCCTCATTGAAGTAAAAAGTACATTTTCCACCACTGCTGCTGATGTCTCCAGCTTGACCCCCTCCCTCCCCTCACACCGTGTCCCTTGTATCCCTCCAAATTGCCTCCCGCCGCCCCAGTTAGCCGGCGAGGTACGAGGGGAGAGGCGCCTCGGTGCACTTGAAGGCTGACATATTGTGGAGCTAAAATGCCACGCTCTTAGGAATATTCCGTCGTCGTGATGTCATGCATGAATATTTCACGGCGGGGGAATATTTTTAGCGAGTGCTGTGGTTTATTTTAGGTCTCGCCGTGCACTCAGCGAGGCACTTAGTTCTGCAGCAGGAGGTGTACTGAATGTATAGTTGAGGCTGTTACGGGACGGAGGCGGGCGTTGCTCGAGCACTTGTTCGTGGGTTAGAGCGACTCACAGGTCGTGTGACATCATGCAATCGTCACTTTTTAACACATACTGTGTGTGTCTGTGTGTTTGTAGCCCTATTTCTGTGTCCTCTCCCCCTCCACTGGACAGGTCTATATAGAACTTGTAGATTTGTCCCTGTTAGTCCCTGTATCCAGACATCTGTCTGTACAGGTACACTAGCTCTGGTGGTGTGGAAAAATGAATCGTTGGCCTGAACAACATGGGTGTTTAGACAGCCTGTGCCAAATTCAACATGGAGGTACATTCCCGAACGGAAATGACATGCCTTCTTTTTTAAATGGTCTCGCAGTGAGCTGAGCAGTCCCGCCCCCTTGTGATGTCGCCCCTGTTCCAGAAATGGATTCCCCATTCATTTTTGTCTCATAGACTTTTTGAAAATGATTCATATAAAGACCATTACACCACGGACAAAGCCAACTCGGGTTGTGACAAATCATGATAACACACATAGGCCTAGATTTTCATCACTGCTAAACCCCTTATCCCTTACCTTCTTTGCCTTTTTAAACTATTTAAAAAAAACATTTTTCAATAGTTAAAATGGCCAGTCTACATGCTCAGAACGTGTCAATAGATTGGCACATTGAACTATTCCCAAAAGTTTCTAAAAATAGTAAAAAGGGGATAAGGGGTTTAGCATGTAACGAAAATGGAGCACACAATGTTTTGGGACAATCAAATAATTTCTAAGATGAAAAAGAAACAAAATGTGTTGTATCCTGCCGTTTTCTTACTTCTTATAATATGATAATATGATGATACATGATAATATTGTGGGGGTCGTCATGATCTGTCACGACCGAGTTGGCTTTGTCCGTGGCATAATTTGGTTTATGTTAACCATAATTCAAAAAGTCTATCAGTAAAATGAATGAGGATTCCATTCTCTGAAAGGGGCGGCACTGCCCAGCTCTATTCAGACTGTATTTTAGTGCAGAAGCTGGAACTAGACAATGTATTGATTGATGGCTCTTTGAACTCCAGCACTCTCTGTGCATCGATGTCTCTTTTTATCAGGGCATTTTATCAGATATTTGACAGCTAAATCACTACCAAGAAATTTCTTCACCAATGGGTTTCTAATAACATGTATTAAAATGTTGAAATTCAACTCTCACAGGAAACCTCATAAAACTGTTCAAAGTGGGGCTACTAGTAGCCTGCCCTAATCTGCAATGATTCTGGCCTTAAGGGACGAGGGCCAGCGCAGCCACGCCGCTAGATCGGGTAGATATGATTTGATCTCAGAAACGATCTTTGAGATCTTTGATCTCAAATAGATTTCATGATGCTGAATCCATTCCATGTTTTTTTCCATGTTTTTTTTTTGCCAAAAAACCCACACAGTCATTGGGCTGAAAATGGCCGTAGCATTTTCCCAAATGTAAGCATATTTATGATGACAGGTACTGTATGTTTATTTTTAGCCCAAGGAGTTGTTTTCTGAGAAAAGATAATGATTGGAATGGATTCAGCATCATCATGAAGACCTAGTAAGACATATCACTTGCTACATAAAGCATAACATTTTGCTTGTTTAGCTTAGCTTAGCTACAGTATAGGTTGTGAGCAGTACCCTGACTTTGACCTGTTTTTTATGAGGTTTCCCACAAGAGTTAAATTTCAACTTTTTAGTACATGACATTGACACCATATAGAAACATCCAATTGGTTAACCATTATCATGCCTTTATCTATGGCATTATATTAGAAATCCATTCAATAATTTCAGCAAGCGTAGCAATTTGCAGGCTTTCGAGAAGGTTGGCTGGTCTGTGTGTGTGTGTGTGCGTGTGCGTGCGTGCGCGCGTGCGGCTGGCTGAGCACATGTGCGCGTGCCTGGTGCGTGCGTCTAAAGCCAATCTACCAAAACGTCCAATCAGTGCTAAACACCACACTGCCACTAAGCCACAGATGCACCTCCAATAATCATTGACAATTCCCATGTGGATCCTGACATTCCCCCTGCACACTTCTGACTGTCTGAACACAAAACCTCTCTCAGTCTCTCTCTCTCTCTCTGTCTCCACTGAAGCCAGGGGCGGATTGGCCATCTGGAGTACAGGGAGTTTTCCCAGTGGCCTGCGCCACCTATAGTGGCCTGGACAAGATCCAAAATGCACTAGTGGCACTTCCAAAATGCACTAGAATGCGCCAGATGCTCGCCTGGAACATACAGATCGAAATGACCATTAATCTTCTACATTCTCTAGTTGTGTAGACTAACTTGGGCTAATTCACATGATGAATATTTGATTTTTTTACGCTCTCAAAGAGTTACATCTGGTTAACCAGCTCTGCCCCCCCCCCCCCCCCGCCCCCCAGGGTGGCCTGGCAAAGGCAAAATTGTCCCGGTGGGAAAATATGTGCCAATCCGCCCCTGACTGAAGCCGGTGGTGTGTGTGTTCCAGGTGGGCTCCAGGGAGATGACGGCCAAACGCTGCTCTCTGTCCATGATGTGATTTTATTTTAATGGCCGCGCCGCAGAGTATAGCTGTGAGAGGCTGCATTTGAAGCCATATTGTGCTGTAAATGCAGTCTTTTTTTATTGAGGCCTTTAACAAGCTCTCCGTCAGCAAGTGGTATGCATACCGCGTGCTTGTGTGTGTGCGTGCGTGCGTGCGTGCATGTGCGTGTGTGTGCGCGCGCACGCGTGTGTGTGTGTAGTGTGTACTCCCTATCCTAGCATCAGTGCTCCTGAGGGGAGGTTACTGCTGATATCTCACTTCTGCTCGGAGGACAGCCCTCCTGTGGTCGCCTGGCAACACCAACTTCACAGTGTTAGTGGCGGCGGTATGAGCAAATACACTAGCAGACATTAGAGTGTGTTAACAGTGCAGTATGAGAGTTTAACAGCATATCAGTATAGATCAGGGGTTTTCAACAGGTGGTCCGGGGACCACCAGTGGTCCTTGAGAAGGTTCCAGGTGGTCCCCAGGCTAAATGATGGAAAGCTGGTTAACCAGATGTAACTCTTGAGAATGTAGAAATGAAACCAAATGGACCCTTGCGGGTCCATTTGGTTTCATTTTTACACTCTCAAGAGTTAAAATATTCATCATCTGAATTAGCACTATTTAATTACGAGGTTTACACTGGAATTGTGAACAAAACCGAAAGAATTCTTTAGTTTTAGTTCTTTGGGGCTAAAATGTCAATAAAATGGTGGTCCGTGGCTCAAATGCTGAATAAATGGTGGTCCCTGGTGTCAAAAAGGTTGAAAACCCCTGGTATAGATGGACAGATCCTTGGATGTTAGGATCTGTCGAACGCTAGCTCTGGTCCAGAGCTCCACTGCTTCTATTATTCTGCCATGCAATATGAGCAGTGTTTTTCAACCTTTTTGATCCCAGGGACCACTATTTATTTAGCATTTGAGCCAAGGACCACCATTTGAGGACACCTTAGCCCACAGACCCAAAACTAAAGATTTATTTTGCTTTTTTCCACAATTCCAGGCTGGATTTTGAAAACAATACAGGCAAACATAGGTGAAAATGACCTATTATTCTACATTCAGATGATGAATATTTTAACTCTTGAGAGTGTAAAATGAAAGCAAATGGACCCACAAGGGTCCATTTGGTTTCATTTTTACGCTCTAAAAGAGTTACGTTTGATTAAGCAACTCTCCATCATTAAGCTGGGGACCACCTGGAACTCTCTCAAGGACCACTGGTGGTCCCTGGACGGGTTGAAAACCACTGCAGTAGACGTATATAATATATACCGGTATATAAATCCACATGACTTTGTCTATCTTAATCGAATATCAATGCCCCTAACCTCAACCTGCCTCTCTTTGATGTGGAAATCTCAAGAACGTTTGACCTACTCACCAACACAAACATGGCATGTGTGATTAGAAATCCTACTTTCATCAACAGTGTTGATTTTAACAGCACGCTTTGAATTAGTGTTAGTCATAGTCTTAAAAAATAGTTTTAGTCATTTCATCTGACTTTATAAAATTTTCATCATGTTTTACTCAAGTCTACAGTGTATCTAAAATGTATTTTGCTGAGCTATGATCATGTCACAGTGCCTAATTTACACTTGGCTATATCTGAATTACAACATGACACACAAGTGTAACATAAACAATAAACATAAAATGACTTGTCTTTCTACAAGATCCGCTAGTCCCTCCCTAAAATGTTCGTCTATACTTTTTACTCATCAATCATAACTTAGTTTTTACTTTACGTTTTATTTTAACAAAATGAACACAGAGTTAGTGCTATTTTTCCACTTCTGTTTGTTTAACGTAGAGCTTCATGGTTTGAAAATGTACAGATGCAGATGAGATGATGGTAATATTTACACATAGTGTATATACACCTGCCTCTGGGTGCCTGGGAAATGAGCCTATGAAAGAGCCTGTCCACCGCGTTTATGCACGCCTGCGTGTGTGTGTGTGTGTGTGTGTGTGTGTGTGTGTGTGTGTGTGTGTGTGTGTGTGTGTGTGTGTGTGTGTGTGTGTGTGTGTGTGCGTGTGCGTGTGCGTGTGTGTGTGTGTGCGTGTGTGTGTGCATGAGTGTTTGCTGTGTGGATACACTAACTGTACAGTACTTGTGCACACACATGCATTTGTATTTCGATCACCATACTGCCATCAGTATATCTACTGTACTACAATGATATGATTTTATTTTTGTTTAATTACTGCATCATACAGTCCAGTAAAGTTTTCATGAATAAAAATAGGGATGTTTATCGGTATTGGCCTTTTTTTGGTCATATCGGTATCGGCGAATACTGTATGGGTATCGGAAAAGTATCAGTATCAGCGCTTATTAGTCATTATCAGGTCATATTGGTATTGGCAAATATGCCAGTCCAACTGCAGGTCTGACACAGAGGTAAGGGGTTGACACTATGGTAGTTAAATGAAATGTTGGGTCATGTGGGAATTTGCTTTGGAGTTGTCCAAGTGCACAGTTCAGTAAGGAGTTCCTATTCCCAGTTGGTGGAGTTCATATAAGATATTTTTTCTTTTCTATTATTATATTATATTCTTCTCTGGTATCTGTATTCGGCATCGGTATCGGCTAACACAGAAATTGTGGTCTCGGGATAGGATCGGAAATGAAAAAAGTGGCATCGGGACATCCCTAAATAAAAACAGCACTATCCCAGTTAGGGCCGGGCCTTAATTTTCAGTCCCGTTGAGACCTCTAGTAGTTGCTGCTGTTATGTGCCACTGTCTCCCAGTGAGGAGCCCCCACTGGGAGGCTCCCAGTGGAGGACGTGGTAGAGCCTCACCCGCTGACGTGGTGTCACCCAGCCTGTGGGATTAGCCCCGCAGTGACCCCAGAAGTGTTTTGAAGTGACATCACCCTTTAAGACTATACTGTATCTATATACTTCGAGAAATTCGAGAAATAGTGGATCTAAGCTCACAGCGCGTCACATCATAAGCCTTTGTGTGTGTGTGCGTGTGTATGTGTGTGTGTATTTTACAGAAACACAGTGATATAATAGATGACAGGAACTCCCAAGGAACCAGCGCAGCAACAGTTTTAATGATTAAGTGCTCAGTTTTTGTGTTGATAACCCATTTCGACCTGACACTAGATTCTACAAAATGTCTTCTAAAACTTGAAGAAAAAAAAAAAAACAGTTTCATGAAAAATGTATGTTCCCATGTCATTGATGCTCATAATGTTTCATGCCAAGGACCCCTAGAATTATCCATGTTTGGCAGTGGATCCCCATCTGAAAACATGTCCCAGGGACCTCCCAGAAGCAGTGACAGCAGACCTATTTTTCAACAGCTAAAGCTAACACTGATGCTAATACTTTCAATAGCTAAAGCTAATGCTGATGACAAGCCTGTTCATAACGTCTCATATCAAAAAGGATTCTGTATATGCGGTATCGTGATTACGTTCTGCAGAGCACATATCAGCTCAATATCTCTTGGCAGTGCATGTGTGTGTAATGTATCAAACAGCAGTTACTCGATTGGGCTTACAGATATAACATTTGAAGGTATAGAGCCTTCTTCACCCACAAGTCAGCCCAGCTCCTTATCTAGTCATCAGCCACATCAAAACATGACTGTTGCAACTCTTTCCTTACTGGCCTACCGGCGTGTGCACTCAAGCCTCGTCGCTTGATACACGTCTCACCCCTTCTCTGCTCCCTCAGGGGTAGATATAGGCATGGGTATGTTGGGGCAATGCCCCCCTAAATGCCCTGACTGCCCCACCAAACACGATGGCATGCAAAACAACCCAAGATATTTCAAATTAAAGTGCTTAAATTATAATGATTTGAAACACTACTACTGCTGCTGACTAACTACAGCTGTGGCACCACTAAACCAACAGCATTTCATCGTTCAGTCTGAGTCAGACCTTTAGCTTTATGCATGCTTGTGTCTGTTGCAACTTCAACAACAACTGATGTTATTATTGATGCTTAATTGCCTATTAAAAGTCATGTAACCGAAAACGGTTTAGGTGCGGCTTCATCGCCGCGAAGCCCCCCCATACCATTTTCTCCTGCCCCCCCAATTGGGAAATGTTACATCTGCCCCTGCGCTCCCTCCATTGACTCCTGCCTGTACAAAACACTGATGCTGGCCAACAAAGCAACCAAGGGTATGGTATCTCCATAGGTCTGATCAAACCCTCCAACTTTCTACACTAAGCTCAGATCACCCAACACAAAGAGGCTTGCAGAACCTTCTCTAAAACAGACCACGCTCCCTGGCATAGATTTTTAAAATATATATATATTATAGTGATTTCTTTTTATTACCTACTAAAGTCCTAATAAACCATATCTGGCAAAAGCCAACAGGATCTATTGGAATGTGAAGGTAGAGGTACCTGTGGACGATGCATCAGTGTGGAATTGGCTCAATATGGCAGTTTGTCACATACCGTGATCTTTTGTGGCCAAATATAATTCCTTTTCATGTCTTTCATGTCTATTATGCCTATAGTATAGAATAATAAATCACCATATTCTTTGTATAAAAAAAAAGTATATGCTTGGATGCCCCCTGTCAAATATAGCTAAAATTGCTAAAACTAAAAAAAAAAAGCAGCAATTGAAAAACAATGAATACCCATCTTTTACTTTGTCTAATAACAATCTAAAACATGAACCTTGGTTGAAAAAACAAAACCAAAGTTGTCCTTTAAAGGTTTAAGGTTTAAGTCTAAACTTAAATCTAAACTTAATTTATGTAGACATAGAAATTAATTTACTCTTTTACTCACTACTAGTTTACTCATAGCTTCGTAGTACAGATATTGTACTGTCAGACAGATGTTAGGTTCTTAGTTTAGTTTAATTTATTTATTTATTTCGACAGGACAGCAGCACCAGTTTGATGAACACAGGAGACTGACACATGCATTAATATGTACAGACATCCCTGTGTAAAACCGGTCAGAGTAGGATTCTTCATCTCTATGTACTGTATGTGTGATGTTATTGATTTTCTTCTAAATGGCAAAACTGTAATTGTGTGTGTGAAAAGAAAGAAAGGAAAGCAAAAGAAGCATACGTGCATGTGTGCGTGCACGTGTGCGTACATACGTGTGCAGGTGTGTGTGTGTGTTGCATAAATAGGGCATGGCTATAGTGAGAGAGACTCCCAGAGGATTACAGACCTATTTGATTCAGAGAGAGGAATGGTTTTAGGGTTATTATTAATATCTAGCGAATAGCTATCCATGTGGAAACATTTTTATGGGAAAGCATCACAGACAGACAGGCAGGCAGGCAGGCAGGCAGGCAGGCAGGTAGCCTGGTCTAGCCCTCAATGATTTTGGCCTTGGGGGCGGGGTGTCGTGGGATCCACACGGCGGAAGTGCTGCGCTCTGATTTGATCTCACTAACGTGTCGTCATCCCCGGCCCCTCCCGCGCCCGTCCACTGCTGTTCTACGTCACATCATTTAGAGCGACGCCCACCCCGGAAGGTTCACTCCCCCCTCAAGGCCACTTTCCAACGTGCGTTAGTCCAGGCTTTCCGTTTTCGCGCAACGCGAATGAAAATGAAAGCCTGGGTGTCGAGGCTAGCAGGCAGGCAGGCAGGCAGACAGGCAGGCAGACAGGCAGGCAGGCAGGCAGGCAGGCAGGCAGGCAGGCAGGCAGGCAGGCAGACACGCAGGCAGGCAGGCAGGCAGGCTGCCTGACAGATAGACAGACACTCATGAAATAGAGCAGTATTATATACCACTTGAATACACATCAAATAGATGTGGTGGCTATATAACTGAGTGGTTAGTGAGCCCCACTAGTAAGAGACCACACCAACTTGTTCAGGTTTGAGAGTATTTATTGTGCGAATGAAATGTACGCGTATGAGGAGACCGAGGAGGGCGAGACTTTGGGTGGGGGCGGAGTCTCGGAGCCTGACGACCGCCGTGCTCAGCCGGGAGCCTACGGTTGCGATGACCGCCGTGCTCGGCCCGGGAGCGTTCGATCGCTTCGGCTCAGACGATGCCCCCCTCGAGACTCCTAGGAGAAAAGAGAACGAACGTTAGTCGGGAAGGCTGAGAAGATGGGGGATAGATGGGGAGGAAGGAGGGGGATTTTGACGGCGTGAAGCAGTAACGAACGGGAGTTGACAGCGCGAAGCAGTATCAAACAGGTAAGAGAGAGAGAGGAGGTGTATTTAAGCTGTGGGAAAGTTAACGTGATTGGTTGGACATGATCGGGAGATGGGGAACGGGAGAGATTGGCTGAACGTGGTCATGAGATTAGAGTGACGGTGTGAATGGGTTGAACAGTGGGTGGTCTCTTCTCCTGAACCTACGTTTAACACAACTTCATTTAGTGAGCCCGTCTGGGAAGCCGGGCCTCCTGGTTGTCACAGGTACCATTCCAGGCCAGCAATGTGTCGATGTGTGTCCCTGAGCAAGACTCTTAACCCCTAATTGCTCCCTGCGCGCTGTGGAATCCAATGGTTGTTCACTGCTCCTAGTTGTTATAGGATGGGGTAAAAAGAGGACGAATTTAGGTGTAGTATATATTAATACATGATGGAGTGGGGAGACTGCATGCATGGGGACTATTCTAATTGATTTGTTTCCAAGACTGCAGCTCTACCGTAGTGTATAGTATCTCCTGCGCATTTGCTGCTAGCGTACTACTGTATGTGTGTGTGTGTATGCACGTGGGCAGACACGGCTACAGTAGCCTACTACTACTGTACTGCATGTGTGTGCACGTGGGCCCTGTCCGCTGAGGCGAGGCTCACTGCAGTTTCTCACTATTATAGTGTGTGATGTCATGATGTCACCTGTCTCACATGAGGGGAAATCTCTCCAGACTCATGTGTTCATTCAGGTGTGTGTGTGTGTGTGTGTGTGTGTGTGTGTGTGTGTGTGTGTGTGTGTGTGTGTGTGTGTGTGTGTGTGTGTGTGTGCCTTCAAATACAAAGCCCCCGATGACTGGAACAATATACCCGGTACCATAAGATTGTCTAACTCCATTAATATCTTCAAAGCCTCTATTTTTACTTTCCTGCAAATACCCTGTTCCTGTTTCTAATGTGTGTGTATGTATATGTATGCATGTATACTGTACATGTACATATACATGTAAGTATGTATGTGTGTATGTTTATATGTATGTATATATATACATTTATATATATTTTTTTTTCCTTCCTCCCTATCAGTAATGCCAGTTGCATCTGACAGAAATGCTTACTAATATCTGTATACACTGTGTACGACCCATAATGGCCTGTAGCTGGTGGTTGGTTAATCTACAATTCTTGAGAATTATAATGTACTAATATTACTCATTGTATGTTTTGGTGGGGTGGGGGGGGGCAGCCTGGGAGGGCCTTTTTGTTTTGTTTTCTGTTTTGTCTCAACGTCTGTGAACGAATGTAGATTGTTGTATTGTCTTGTCATGTATGTTGTTGGATCCCCTCGAAGACGAGATGCGACATCTCAAGGGGCTATCCTTCTCACAATAAAGGTTGATATCTGTGTGTGTGTGTGTGTGTGTGTGTGTGTTGGAGGCTGGTGAAATAGCTGAACTAGCCTACAAGCTCACAGCTCATACTCATAGCATGTCACATTGAGGCATTGCAAAGAGGCTATATATATTTTTTTCCATTCATAAAATTGCCATCCTTAAATGTTGAGGTCCTCACAAGTAAGTAATTCTCTCTCTCTCTCTCTCTCTCTCTCTCTCTCTCTCTCTCTCTCTCTCTCTCTCTCTCTCTCTCTCTCTCTCTCTCTCTCTCATATACACACGTGTGATGGAAGCTGTGTTAGGGTGTTACCACACTTCCTTCTCATGTGAGCAGCAGGCGTTCCCTTAGGCTTCACACACACACACACGCACGCACGCACGCACGCACGCACGCACGCACGCACGCACGCACGCACGCACGCACGCACGCGCACACACACACACACACACACACACACACACACACACAGCTCGCACAGGCCTCGAATAACAACTGCTATTTTGTTCGTCGGTGTCCATGTTTGTAGGCACTGCGCTTGGTTGTGCATGGACCTGTGCAGGGCTGTGTAATGTGTGTGTGTGTGTGTGTGTGTGTGTGTGTGTGTGTGTGTGTGTGTGTGTGTGTGTGTGTGTGTGTGTGTGTGTGTGTGTGTGTGTGTGTGTGTGTGTGTATGGGCACGGGAGTGATCAGGTGTGCTTTCTGCTGATGGTGCTGGTTGGAAGCTGTATGCTGATTGATCAATAACATGCAGGGGGATCTGTGTGGCCTATCTGGGCCTCTGCACATTTACATCCATCAGCAGCCTCATATTCATATAATGAACACAGATATGCTGGCCAGGTGTTTTTTCTTTTCATAGCTACTACATCTGCAATATTCCCTTGTGTGTTTAAACAGGTACTGTAACCATTGGGCCATTGACTCACTGTAGTCATTTGGAGACAACAAATATACATTTGGAGACAACAAATATATACCATGTTTAAAAAAAAGCATGTTGGTGCTTTGGTGAATGGGCACAAACACACACACTTGCACGTCTGTCGCCTGCACAAACACATAGGCCTAGATATATTGTCTCTGTGAATTTCAGGCCAATAATGCAGCATGCCTGAGGTGGGATAAGGAGAGCCATGTGCTTTGTGTGTAGTAGCGCTGTCACCTTGCAGCTAGAAGGTCCTGGGTTTAATTCAATCTATGGGCACTGCCTGGAGACTCTGTGTGTTCATACAGAGAAGACAGCAGAAGGGCCTTTCTGTGTGGATTTTGCATGTTCTCCCTGTGTCCCCTAAAGTAGCTAGCTACTGTACTGTATCCTCAGAGAAAAACATGCAGAAATCCAAGACTCAATACTGTCTTCCCCTGCCTTCCTTCCACACTCTATATCCAAGAAGCATCTTGGACTCTCATACATAGAAGGAAGCATGGGGTCAGTCCATTGCTCTCCTCACGTTGGCAGAGAAAGTGCATCTTTCAGGATTACATTTGATAATTGACACAAGGGTGAAAAATGCGTTGCAAAAATTGTGGGCTAAACATTTAAAGACACAGACAGCTCAGCTCAGAGTCAGACAGGTTGTAGAACAAAGGCTAAAGGTATACGCATATACACAAACCTAGCCATAACAATACAGAGATTTTGTCAACCAGTCTCCAGGACTGCATAAGTTTTTTAGATGTCAAGCTACTCTGGCAGGACCTTGCCCAGATCCACACGGTAGCCATCTTGCTCCAGCCCTTTATCCACTGCTCTCAAACACTTGAGACATAGGCCTATATATAAAACATATATTATTCATGTAAAAGATAGTGTTAAGATATTTAGAGGTGACACCCCACCCATTTTGGCATCAATGAGGACTTGACAGGTCATTTTGGGATTTTGGGATTTACATTTTGGGATTTATTTTGACCACTTTTTGGACGTGAATCCATTCCTCCTGCTAGCTAGCAGTCCAGTGGTGCTGATGCTGATGAATACTGGAAATGTCGGCCCAAATAAAAGTCGGACCGGCCGAAATGTTGTGACAACTGAGGGAGGGCTGTTTCAGCCTGAAAGAGGGACAAACTGGAGTTTGAAATACAGTACATTCCCAGATAGCAAAATTAATTGATTCAACGTTGAATTTTGGTTAGATAACCAAAATTCAACGTTGAATCAATACATTTTGCTATCTGGGATTGTTTTTCAATAATGGCAGGGCAAATAAGAGCTATGTAAACATCCGTTTTAAAGCATTGCACAGTGACAACTAAAGTCTCTGTAATGTCTAGGCTGTAGGCCTACTAGTAGTAGTATAAAACATTCTAAAATAAAACAATGTACATATAATCACCAAAGCTGGGTTGTTAATGTGTATGAAATGACGTAAAATAGAGGGATTTATGAACATCAGGCTGTTGCCTGATGTTTTTGCTATACCTTATATTATTACGAAACAATCTAAAATAAAGATAATGAAGTCTATGTAGGAGAGCCGCCATTGGAATGATCCCATTTAGTGATCAGGGTTTGCGACAGCGTAACTCTGTCTATACTCAGGGTCCGACTTTGCGGCAGCCCTTTCCAGTTTTCCAGTTACCATGCTGATGGAGGCAGATATCAGTGTAACCCCTATGCAAAATGGTGTCACCAATTAAATAATGTATATTGTCCTCTTAGTGTCTAAAATGCCCTTTTCTGCCAGCAGAGGGTTTTATGTGATTCAACTCCAGTTCCCAAGTTGACCACTAGAGGCATTTCCCGTTTTTGGCACTTCATTCATTCTACACTAAGGGACTGTTCGTAATTTACCGGGGGGGGGGGGGGGGGGGGGGGGGGGGGGCTGGTGCGTAGGGGGGGGAGGGCATGATGAAAAAAAAATGAGGTGAGGGGAGGGCCATGGCAAAAACAATCGGAGTGGAGGGGAGGGCCATGGGGAAAAAAAGGAGACGGAGCTTTAGAGTATAGACTGAGTTACGTTTACTCATAGAGCTAGTAGACCAATGGCGATTCTTCTACATTGACTTCAACTGCAGTTTGTCCCTATTCAGGCCATTTGAACAGCGCTCAAGCGCTCAGTTTCTGACTCCTCAATGTCGTGACTCCGGGTGGACTGCTGGAAGAGTAGGAAAGAGTACTAGTTTTGCCATTTGCACAGAATAGGACAGGAAACGGATCTGCAGCATGGACCCTCCTCCCTCCATGCAGTTGAGCGAGATCCTGTCATGGCGTCCACGCTCTTTGTTTACAACACACGTGGGAAAAGAAAACTTTGCCTTTTTACCAAGGACTGCGTTCGGTTTGATAAATAATGACAGCAGAGCCGTTTTCTAAGCCCGATACGGGCGGATGCATGGCTTATAAAGCAGCACGTCGAGCTGTGGTGAGTAGCCTCAAATGAGCTGTTTGTTGTCCCCTTTGCTCCATGAAGTGAACGGTGTCTGCATTGCTCTGTCTATATCCAGGCTTACATAGCTACTCTACCCAGGCTGCGCTGGGTAGAATCATGCCATCTAGTAGAGTTGCGACATTGGGGGGTCAGAAACGAACGTGCTGGATGGTATTTTCTGTTGCGCGACCACTGCAGACAGCATTGCCATCGAAGCTGAGAGATCGCACAACGGGGCTATAGTTTTCAAATAGGCCAGCGCAAATAAGTAAAAGCCCTTTTAGACACGTGTAAAACATGACAAACTATTGGGAAATCAATGCTGATAGTTAAGTGGCCATTCTGATGGTCTACTCTAGTGTCATGTTTGCAAGACTAGTTTTTCAGAGACACTGACAAACTATATTTTTCATTTTATTTATTTTATGGTAGTGCTTTGTCGTAGTGCAATCGTGTTTCATGACTGTATGTTTATTGTTCTGTTGAGTATAATATAGTCTTTATTTGCTGTATAATTGGAGCACATACATGTAGCCATTTTCTCAATTAGTGTGTTTTTTGAGCATGTGAGTGTGTGCTTAATATGCAACTTTGGTGGGGAACTATGAAAAATATTGCCCCCCCTGAAAAACATGAATGCCCCACCACTGATAACTTCCTGGCTACGGCAGTGATGCTCATGACAGCTGGCATGCTCATTGAACTGAAGAAAAAATCTCAAAGTAAATGGCCGGGCAATTTTGTACCTGTAGGGGGAGGGCCATGGGAAAACAACATTGAAGTGGGGGGAGGGCCATGGGGAAAAAAATTGAGGTGTGTGGGGGGGGGGGGGGGGGGGCATGATTATTTTTTTTGACCGGACTTCCAGCGCACCAGCCCCCCCCCCCCGGTAAATAACGTACAGTCCTAATGCTGCCTAGAGTGAAGTGACAGAGAGAGAGCTTCAGCTCATTTTGATAAAGAAATAGCGACATTTCTTGTAAACCATCAACC
Source organism: Benthosema pterotum (assembly GCA_039105355.1). Classification (NCBI taxonomy): domain Eukaryota; kingdom Metazoa; phylum Chordata; class Actinopteri; order Myctophiformes; family Myctophidae; genus Benthosema; species Benthosema pterotum. The sequence continues at coordinate 41,669,881 of CM076984.1, forward strand.
AACAAGCAGTATTACCAGCTGTTAAGCAACCCTGCTTGTGAGAGCCCAGTTCCTGTGGAGTTTCTGTGTTCTTATCTTGCTGAGAACTCCAGTAAGTTTGTGTGTTGTTTTCTTCATGGAGGAAGCCATTTTGCTAATGTATAGGCTACAGTATGTGGAGTGGGTTCTGTACAACACAACACAACACACACAACACAAACAAACACAACACAACACAACACAACACAACACAACACAACACAACACAACACAACACAACACAGTGTGTTGAGATGTCATATAAAAACCAATTGGAGTAATGTGATGTTACTGTGACTAGTGCACATGTTACACTTGATTTGCTGCAGCTGTTCTGTCTTAAGGTACACAAGTTGCACTGTCTTTTGAACCTAGTAATCTTGTTAGCTACCTCTACTAGCCCTGACTAGGGTGCTACATCAGGTAGATCAATCAATTAAAGAGTGCACCTAAACACAAAACACTGCCTTGCTTTACCTGCTAGATAATGAGAAGGCTAGATAATGCCTCGATTTTTATTTGCATAACAATACATTTTGGAATTTATTTTGTATACTTTTTGGACATATAGCCACATGCTAACCTTGGTGTGTGTGTGTGTGTGTGTGTGTGTGTGTGTGTGTGTGTGTGTGTGTGTGTGTGTGTGTGTGTGTGTGTGTGTGTGTGTGTGTGTGTGTGTCTCAAGTCTGACTGCATTGTCAAGTGAAGTCATTGTTAACACTTTGAATGCTTTGAATCAAATCAAACTCAGACTGCCAGGATTTTTCTTTAGAAACATAACAAATATTTTCCGAGGTGGTTCAGCATGGTTGAGAACCAATGATTAACCATAATTCTGTTGTCCTGTTCTTAATTTCATAGGCTCAAAAGTCTTGTATGGTTATCAAAGGTAAAACGTGTTTTATTTAATGAAATAGAGTTAATGAGTTTTGCTCCGATCCTGGTACCACAATTTTTATGTTAGCTGATACCGATGCCAAATACCGATCCCAGATAATAATATACTGTACATAAATAATATAAATAATACAAAAAATATATATCTTTTTTGCCCTTTTAAGCCCTCTTAAGTGGGACTCCTCACTTAAGAGGGCACTTGGGGAACTCAAAAACAAATTCCATATGCCCCAACATTTTATTTAACCATAGTGTCAGCCACCCACCTCTGTGTAGGATCTGTGATTAGACTGGCATATCTGGCAATACCGATATGACCTGATAATGACAAACAATGGCTGATACCAGTGTTGGGAATATTACTTTACCTTATTAATATATTACTTATTAATTATTACCTTAATTTTAAAGCAATGTATTATATTACAATATTACTGTCTGAGCAAGTGTAATATATTAATATTACTATTACATATTACTTACAAAATCTTTTTACAAAATAGATAATTACCGTGAATATTTAGTGTCACTATTATTCAAATATTGCATAGGCCAGTGGCATACCTACAATAAAGCAAGCGCACTTGGCTATCTGGCCAAATCCATATGAAATCAACTTGAAAAAACAGTTAAGACAGTTAACACAGGAGTTAAATGTATTCATGGAAGCCAGTCAATAATTTGATGACAAATTATAGAAAATAAGTAATTATTTAACTGCAGTTGTCAAGATAATTTCACAAGGACACTTGCGACGGACAGATATAAGCAAAATATAATATATTAGATTTGTTTTGTTAAGTAATATATTTATATTACAAGTTACTGCATTTTGGTAATATATTATGAAATATATTAAGTTACGTAGTGGCGGTAGTGCACAACTGCACATGTCCCAACACTGGCTGATACAGATACTTTTCCCATACCAATACAGCTTTTGCCAATATACCGATATGGCAAAAAAGGGCTTATTTAATACTCCATCACCTACTTTCAAGTTATTTTTTGTATTTTTCACTTTAACCACTAATTCCTTACTTTGTTATCTGTAAGAAGGTTTTACACACTAGAGAAATTTCCAATTATAATCTTTAAGAGGTTAAGTATGAGAGAAGTGCTCTCCTCAGTTCTTCTCCAGGTGCAGGGGTTGACACTAAGGTCTCCTTCTACTTGCCTCAGGTCATGGTCACTTGCCCCCCAGGTTCCAGGTGGTCTCCAGTTAAGTTAGTTAACCAGATGTAACTCTTGAGAACGTAAAAATGAAACCAAATGGACCCTTGCGGGTCCATTTGGTTTCATTTTTACGCTCTAAAATTCATCATCTTAATTAGCCCAGGTCTACACTGTAGAAGATTAATGGTCATTTTGATGTGTTAATTTGCCTGTTTTGTTTCCCAAATCCAGCCTGGAATTGCGGATTGCAGGGAAAGACACAGAGGTAGAGTGCAATGACTGCCTTCAAGACAAATTTATCTTGTGTTGTGTTATGGTGCAATATGTTGCACACTTGCCCGATCGGGCAACCAGGTAGCAGTCTTCACTTGCCCCACCATTTTTTTTTACTTGCCCCGGGCAAGCGGGCAAGTGTTAGTGTCAACCCCTGAGGTGTGTTGGCCTGTCCAGGGCTTTGTCAGCTGTGTAGTGCAGCCGCCATGCAGCACACGAGGAATCCAGTTTGTATGACAGACGGACGGTGCATCTGCTCACATGTTCCCTGTGGGCAGGAATGGAATCAGTGCTCTCTGTAGTGCACTGTTTCCCAAACAGTAGGTCGCGACCCATATTATGGGTCATGACAGTGTTGCCAACTGCCAAAATCCAAAATGCACTAGTGGCACTTCCAAAATGCACTAGAATGCGCTAGATGCTCGCCTGGAAGGGAATATGACCATTAATCTTCTACATTCTCTAGTTGTGTAGACTTGGGCTAATTCACATGAAAAAAAAAATGAAAAAAATGAAAAAAAAAAAAAATGAAACCAAATGGACCGTAAGGGTCCATTTGGTTTCATTTTTACACTCTCAAGAGTTACATCTGGTTAACCAACTATCCATCATTTAGCCTGGGGACCACTGTCCCAGTCCCACTGTCATAGGAGGAAATATGGTGAAAAATGAGGGTTTTATCTCTGGCGCCTGCCAATCAATTTCGCCCCAAATCACCAGCAAAAAGCGCTAGATTTTCCACAGGAGTTTTTCACTAATGTTGGCTTAGGGGTCTGGATAAAGCGCTAATATAGCGGAACAAATGCGCAGTTGGCAACATGGTCATGACTCGAGTAAAAATCATTTATAAACATATTTTCTACATACGGGAACATTTTTAAATAAGTGTTAAAACCAAACAACAAAATTAGCAAAATGCCGTTAAAACAACCTGAAAAGTTTTGGAACCAGTACCAACATGCCATTGCAATTTGGTTATGATTGGATGTTTCTTTCCTGATATATGGCCCTCTCTTACGGTTCTGTTTGTTTGGTTTGGTTGTTTAGAGGCCTGTCGATGTGTGTTTTGGGTAGATCAGATACTCCATTCATGATTTGTGGAATTTTGGACGAAACCATGATTGTCATTATGGCTTGACCCGCCCTGCTCTTTTTTTCTATCTGTGTTTGTCAGAATGGGATACAAGACACATGGAGTTCCTTCTTGTCTCCTACCCTTATAACATACCTGGGCATTATGTGGCCCGGGGGCCAAATGCGGCCCTTTGGCTGACTCTGAATGGCCCGGGGACCACCAGTGGTCCTTGAGAGAGTTCCAAGTTAAATATGGAAAGTTGGTTAACCAGATGTAACTCTTTGAGAGCGTATAAATGAAACCAAATGGACCTTGCGGGTCCATTTGGTTTCATTTATACACTCTCAAGAGTTAAAATATTCATCATCTGAATTAGCCAATCTCATTGGCCCCTTGGGAAAAATAATTGCCCACCCCTGCCTTATAACAACAACGATATGATTGTCTGACTAGGAGTTATTGAAAACAAGTTTAATGGGTGCGGACAGCCAACATCTTAACCACTAAGCCGAAGGGATATCGCCATGACTCGGGGGAGATTATACTTTTAGCCATGAGGTTAAGGTTGTGAAGAATGTTGAGATCAATAACTGGGAGATCGAGTATGGTGTTCTGCAGTTGATTGACTCTGCCCAGTATACACAACATGCAGCACAGTGACACACACACACACACACACACACACACACACACCACACACACACACACACACACACACACACACACACACACACACACACACACACACACACACACACACACACACACACACGCACACACACGCACCACAATCTCATGGCCGTTTGTTAGTTAGTATTGGATATTAAATGTATAATCTGGACCGCAGAGTTGAGTGGTGACATACTAGTATCCTTGGTGATGCGTTTAAAGACGTTATCTAGCTTTTGAAATGTTCTCGAAAGGATACAGCTACACTAACACGAGTTTTAACGTGTGTGTGTGTGTGTGTGTGTGTGTGTGTGTGTGTGTGTGTGTGGTGTGTGTGTGTGTGTGTGTGTGTGTGTGTGTGTGTGTGTGTGTGTGTGTCTTCAGGTTTAGATGACTGTCTGCAGCAGTATGTAAAGAGCTTTGAGCGGGAGCAGATGGGGGGTGAACAGCTGCTCCACATCACCCACCAGGAACTGGAAGAACTGGGAGTGACCAGGATAGGACACCAGGAGCTCATACTGGAAGCTGTGGATCTGCTCTGTGCACTGGTCAGTGTGTGTGCGTGTGTGTATTTGTGTTTGTGCATGTGCATGTGCATGTGCATGTGCATGTGCATGTGCATGTGCGTGCATACTTTTTTATGCCAATATTATGTGCTTTTTAGTACATTGGTACATTTCAGTACATTAGTATGTTTGTAATTCTTGACATTTACTTCTAACACATACCTGGGCATTATGCGGCCCGGGGGCCAAATGCGGCCCTTTGGCTGACTTGACCGGCCCGGGGACCACCAGTGGTCCTTGAGAGAGTTCCAAGTTAAATAAGGAAAGTTTGGTTAACCAGATGTAACTCTTTGAGAGCGTATAAATGAAACCAAATGGACCCTGGCGGGTCCATTTGGTTTCATTTTTACACTCTCAAGAGTTAAAATATTCATCAACTGAATTACCCCAAAGTCTACACATTCAATCAGAGAATGGTCATTTTTGTTATCCTGTTTTGTTTCCCAAAAATCCAGCCTGGAATTGTGGACAAAAACAAAAGAAATCTTGAAGAAAGTTTTGGGATCTGTGGGGCTAAAATGTCATCAAATGGTGGTCCGTGGCTCAAATACTGAATAAATAGAGGGCCCTGGTGTCAAAATGGTTGGTCTTACTCTTACTTTTATCTTGAAATTAAATTACGCAGACTTTAGTTCAGCCTCTAGTCTTGGCCCTCCACAATATTTTATGTATCTCATTTGGCCCCTTGGGAAAAATAATTGCCCAACCCTGGTCTAACAGTAACAGTTTTTCTACATTCCATTGTTGGCATTGATACTCACCATGAATTTAAAATCAAATTTATCATATACATGTTGCCTTTTAATACCTTTTTCTACTATCCGGCCTAAGCAACCACTCAGATAATTATTTTTCATATTTGGGTGCAGTACCAGAAATGTCCACAAAAACAGCCCTCCTTCTGTCACCCGTACACCCACCTCATTGTTATTCTCTGTGTCATTAGAATCTGCAGGATGTGTCTGGTTTTCGGTCAGTTTCATTGGCTTCTTTGAGAGGTGGTGTGGATTGCACGCATACCCATGACTTAAAGCAGGGGTGGGCAATTATTGACACCAGGGACCACCATTTATTCAGCATTTGAGCCACGGACCACCATTTGATGACATTTTAGTGCCAAAGACCTAAAACTAAAGAATTCTTTTGGTTTTGTTCACAATTCCAGGCTGGATTTTGCAAACAAAACAGTGTAGACTTCTTAAATAGTGCTAATTCAGATGATGAATATTTTAACTCTTGAGAGTGTGAAAATGAAACCAAATGGACCCGCAAGGGTCCATTTGGTTTCATTTTTACATTCTCAAGAGTTACATCTGGTTAACCAACATTCCATCATTTAGCCTGGGGACCACCTGGAACCCTCTCAAGGACCACTGGTGGTCCCCGGACCACCTGTTGAAAACCCCTGACTTAAACGGTGGAGGCAAAGTTAGAGGGAGAGGGACCATTAAAATTGTTATTTTTAGTTTCATCACTAAATAGGATAATCTGAGCGTGCCCATTCCTGCGTCCCATTTCACAGATATCTCAATATAGGTCTGACTTTTTGGGTGTGTAAAAAAAAATACACTGGGGATGGAGAAAAAAAAGAATTCCACCACGGGCGTGACAGAGCATGGCCCAGCAGGTGCACTCTGTCCCCGTCAGCAGCATCCTTTGCAGTGAGTGACAGGAGACTGACACAAATGAAAAGACACGCGCAGATAAGACCCAGTGAGATAGTTAAGAACGGATGAGATTAAAAGCTGCAATCCGGATGAATAAGGCAAGGTTATCGTTCCAACTGAAGGGGCCAGAACACTGACTGCACTACCGTTAAAGAGAAACTTCACCCTTTTTTTGCCTCCAAAAGTTTGATGTTGATGAAGATTTAAAACATTATAATAAGTGGTTTAGATATTTTTTTTTACATTTCAGCAGCGAGCACAGTGTCTCTTGATGTCATGGACACTGGGCTCACTTACTTCATGGACTACATGTTGTCTCAGTAAGACACTCTCCCCCATTGATAAGGAGGAGCAGTTCGCCAAATCATTATGGGCATTGTAGCCAACGAGAAAGGAAGTGAGCTCATGACATCAGAGACACTGATGTCATGGACACTACATATTACACACATAAAGACCACCAGGAAAGTGTTCTACATCTAAGAACATTAACATAGATTTTGAAAAAGGGTGCAAGTGTCCTTATTAATCGAGGAGTTAATGCATGTGTTATAGAACAGTGGTTTTCAACCTTTTTCATCCCAGGGCCCACCATTTATTCAGAATTTTAGCCACGGACCACCATTTGAGACACTTTAGCCCCACAGACCCCAAAACTATTAAATATTTATTCTGTATGCTACTGTCCATGACCATTAATCTTCTAGTTGTGTAGATTCACATGATGAATATTTTAACTCTTGAGAGTGTAAAAATGAAACCAAATGGACCCGCTAGGGTCCATTTGGTTTCATTTTTACGTTCTCAAGAGTTACATCTGGTTAAAACAACTTAGCTGGGGACCACCTGGAACCCTCTAAAGGACCACTGGTGGTCCCCGGACCACCGGTTAATGCATGTGTTATAGAACCTTGTCTCTTAGACCTGCTGATCTAGACCTCTGTGCCTCTTGATTGATCATTAAAATAAACATGTTTTAAAAACATACCTGGCCCACCCATCCGACCACTTTACATGAACGGCTGATTGGCTGCCGTGTTAAGTGGTCAGATGGGTCACAATATACATAGGTTTTATGAGAATGGTGGCTCAATAGTGGAGAAATCGTCTTGGACGCAGCAGTTTCCCAGTTCGAAGCCTGGCTCCTCGTGGCTTACGTGGCAGTATGAGGGCTATGACGCAATTCCTGTACCTGTCAAAATCGCTAAACAAACAGCTGCCTACGTCTGTGACGGATTACCATTTAACTAACATAAAAAAAACACCCACCGCAGGTAGGAGGGTAATGACACACTTGATCTCGCCGCCTTACGACTTGCTCCAGGGTGGAGCCCAAACATACATTGATAACCAGTGCATCACAACCCAACTTATCTTCTTAAGGCTCAAACATACTCCAGGGTGAAGTGACTCGCAGTGAAAGGGTTTCACCGGGGTGTAGTTCTTAAGGCTTCACCCTGGACTATGTATGAGCCAGGGTGAAGCCTTAAAAAGACTACACCGCAGTGAAAACTCTTCACCTAATCTCATTTCAGCCTGGAGTATGTTTGAGCCTTTACAATATACATTAACTAACGCAAATTATATACCACATCGTTATTCACTAAAGTGACAAGAGGCCTGTTGATGCATCAAAATGTCTGAAAATGCTGTAATTTCTCCAATTTACCTGCAAATTTGGAACCATAAATCTCTCCTTAGGGGGTCACGTGCGCTTTACAGCCAATAGCCATCGTCACGTGCGCTTTACAGCCAATAGCCATCGTCACGTGCGCTTTTCAGCTAATAGCCGTCTCTTTTCAGCCATAGCATTGGAGTCAATGGGAGTGTTGCCACTCACTTACTAGACTACTCTGGTATATATGTTCTGCCGTAGTAAGAACGGCTGCAACGGAAAGTACCGTATTTTCCGGACTATAAGGCGCACTTAAAAGCCTTTAATTTTCTCAAAAATCCACAGTGCGCCTTATAATCCAGTGCGCCTTATATATGGATTGTTTGACTGCAGGTGCTTCTATTCTATGTTAACTGTAGTAGCTTCTATTCTATGTTAACTGTAGTAGCTTCTATTCTGTGCGCCTTATAATCCAGTGCATCTTATATGTGAAAACAGTCTTAAAAGGTGCGCCTTATAATCCGGTGCGCCTTATAGTCCGGTGCGCCTTATAGTGCGGAAAATACGGTAGGTTTATCTATCGAGCGCTGATCGACTTCCAGTGGGTAGGAATGAGTCAATGAGCATTTTACTGTCCTCCTAAAAGTGAGTAGTATAGACGCTGTTTCAGTGTGATGAAAGGGTTTCCTGTTTTGAAGGAATGGTTTTGTGCACCACACTCATATCCTGACAACAATGACATAGGTCAGCATAATAGATGGAGAAGAGATACAGGCTGCCATGGCAACCAAATCTGGTCGTTTTGTGCATGTGTTCGCTTGTGTGAGTGTGAGTGCGCACACAAGCTACATGGCAAGGCCCTTTGGCTTTATTGATTCTAAAGTTATTCATATTTCGTTGCTCACACACACACACATAGCACACACGTGTACACACAACCATGCACACATGAACATATGTACGTTGTAAGTAAACTGCATATGCACGTGCACAGATACTCAGCATATGCAGTATATGCATATTTGTAGGTGCCCACTGCACCTCCCTTCCCTCTCTCTATCTCTATACACACATGCACGCATATGCACACACACGCACACGCACACGCACACACACACACACACACACACACACACACACACACACACACACACACACGCACGCACGCACGCACACACACACTAGGGGTGTGGAGATTAATCGATATAAATCGATACATCGGTACCCACGTGCGCGATGCGAGTGCATCGGTTTCCGTCACTCTGTATCGATGCAATTGACGGATGAAATCTAGATGCGTCGCGATGCATTTGCTTGAATCGGTAAAAATCGATGTTGAGCGGGGTTTTCACGATTTATTTCGCCCTATTCTATGTTTTCTAATCTGTGTTGAACGCACCATTATTGGGAAGGAAAAGGGCTCTGCCATTCGGCACCGACAGTTACGACAACTCGGCTTACTTCCTGTACCGTCCAATCGAGACTCTTCTACATAGACATCTATTGAATAGGGACAACGTGACGAGGCCCGTCAATGTCGCAGCTCTGTCTATAGTCCCCTCCCCCCCTCCCCTCCTACACTCTGCAACAGCGGGGCAGCAGCCAGTCAGCTGTAGTAGTCTGGGATCAATACGTGTTACCGACGTGGAGACTAATACCCGCGACTATAAACCCCACGGATTAAACAAGAGAACTAGTGAACGAAGCACCATATTTAGCTTCATAAAATCTCTGTTGTGTCCGTGGTTGAGCTGTGTCGCTCAGTCCGTTGTTCACTGTAGCACCGACAGGTAATGATCCACACAGTGTTCTTCTCGTCTGATTCTCGAACGCAGTTGCAAATCTATGCAATCTGCGCGATCATTGTGTGTTGTTAAATAAATCTTCTGCACATGTTTTTTAAAAGTGGTTTTCAACCCCCTTCGTTTTACAACTTTCCACTGTGCAGCTTTTCCTTGGAGCCTCATTTACTGTATATTCTGCAACACGATGGTGTTGCACACCGAGTCAGCGACAGTAAAAGTGCACATCCACAAGCTCTCAGTGACTCAGTCTCAGCGTGGTGTGGATGCAACGTGTTGTGATCTTGTAGAAGAGTGGTTTTTCAACCTTTTTCATTTCAGGACCCACTATTTATTCAACATTTGAGCCTCGGACCACCATTTGATGATATTTTAGCCCCACAGACCCAAAACTAAAGTTTTCTTTTGTTTTTGTCCACAATACCAGACTGGATTTCAGAAACAGTCCAACATACAGATCAAAATGACCATTAATCTTTTACATTTTCTAGTTGTGTAGACTTTAGGCTAATTCACATGTGAAATACTCTTGAGAGTGTAAACATGAAACCAAATGGACCTACAAGGGTAATTTTGGTTTCATTTACACCAATAATTGCATAATGATTGATTATATTTTTATAATTGTAATAATAGGGTCTTTCAGGTTAAGCCAAGGACCCCTTAGGCTTAGCTGAGAGTGAGTGAGAACCAGGGACCCCCACATATACAGTATAGTATTATCTATGTGTTGATTAAGATACACAGACTTGTTTGACAGTAGGCCTACTCTGTCTGCAGTGATCTGTAAATGCATGTTTTATATTGGTTTATTTTCTATTTGTATGTACATAGTACTACATACATACAGTACATGATTAGTATACGCTAATCCAACAATAACACAATAACCAGCAGAGAGCAGAGCACAGCAGGCCCTTTATTTTTTATTTTTTTTTGTTTGTTTGTTTTTTTAAGTTGGGAAGTTAGAGATACAGTAGGCCTACTAACCTACAGTAAAACAATACATTGTTTTGAATTTAAATGTATTGCATTTTGGCATTTTTTTGGAAAATTAATAAAACTTGAATATAAATCCTTTTTATTATGTTAAATTGCCACCAGATCGCATCATATGGCATTGTTCAGAATAAAATTCAATGGTAATGTTAAAGTATCGGTTAAGTATCGGTTTAAGGGGGTGTATCGTATCGTGTTGGGGTGAATCGCATCGCATCGTATCGCCAGGTAATTCCAAATAATCGCTAAAGTATCGAATCGCTGGCAGTGCATCGAGATGCGTATCGAATCGCCCTCAGTGCTG
>CM076984.1:41683441-41715941 GCA_039105355.1 Benthosema pterotum
ATTTTACAAACAAAACAGGATAACATAGATAAAAAAATGACCATTATTTTATATTCTCTAGTTGTGTAGACTAGGGCTAATTCAGATGATGAATATTTTAACTCTTGAGAGTGTAAACATGAAACCAAATGGACCCGCAAGGGTCCATTTGGTTTCATGTTTACGCTCTCAAAGAGTTACATCTGGTTAACCAACTTTCCATATTTAACTGGAACTCTCTCAAGGACCACTGGTGGTCCCCGCCCGGGCCGGTCAGAGTCAGCCAAAGGGCCGCATTTGGCCCCCGGGCTGCATAATACCCAGGTATGAGTTAACCAATAAACAGATTTCAGCTGTGTCTCTCAGAGTGCAGCAGACTTTGTGGCTAGGCTTGTTAGTTTCTTGAGACATTTCTGGTCATAGTGACTACATCTCTTATTGAAAGAAATATTATTTTTCAGCAATTCTCTCAGTTTTAAGGGTAACTGTTGTAGACCAATTACACTGGTATACAAATGCTTAATTCAATCACTGTTTCCATCAAAAGCTTTCAAAAGGTTCAACATGTTAAGATATGTTAAATAAGAACATTTAAGTTGTTTGAGCTAATATGTGAATCAGTATGGAGTAGGTCTATAGTAATCCTTACTGGAAATTGTGTTGTTAAAGAGTCAATATTGTGCATCCCTAGTTTAAAAATGTGTGTCTAACATTGGACTTACTGTAAATGCAGAGAAGACAGAGGCTGGATGCTGTCTTAAAGGAATCTCATATTTATTCCTAATATAATCTAATATAATATAATCTTTTTGCTAAACAATTACAGTAGAATAATAAGTAAAATAAGGAATCTCACTAATGGCAGTGAAGAGATGACATATGAAACACTGTGCTACACTACAGATACATTATTATAGCTACAGTATTAATAGCTGCAGTATTATCATCACTGCAGAGTGGAAACCTTGTATATCCAAAACCCTTCCTTTTTATTATTATTTAAATCAATAATACTAAATATGCCATGTACCTCATTTACCACATTTACATACATACAAATCCAATTATAAAGGTCAAAATCCGCCCATTTTCAACATTTTACTGTACTGTATTTTAGTTGATGATGACATCATCAAGTTGTGTTTGTGTTGTGTTTTTAATGATTTTTTCCTTTAGGACCTTTTTTCTGAGGGCGTACAAATGGAACCAAATGGACCCGTCAGGGTCCATTTGGTTCAATTTGTACGCCCTCGGAAAAAATCTTGAAAATGGGTGGAATCCCCCTTGTTCTAGCATAGTAAAAGCACAGTCTTTTGTGGGAAAATAAATGTGATATATCAATATATCAAATCCAATCACAGCATAATTAAGAATTGCAATATAAATCGATTAAGAACCCTAAATATCAATATTGTATCGTATCGTGAGGTAAGTGAATCGTCCCACCCCTAATAACTATAGAGGAATTAAAGAAGAGGCTGTTGTTTCCCCCCTGCTGTCAGCGTATTGCTCACAGTCACTGGCTGCCTACCGGCAGCCTCCAGCCACACAGCTTCAGCACCATGGAGAGCACTCATGCACCCAGCACTGTGTGTCTGTGTGTGTGTGTGTGTGTGTGTGTGTGTGTGTGTGTGTGTGTGTGTGTGTGCGTGTGCGTGCGTGTGTGAGTGCGTGCGTGCGTGCGTGCGTGCGTGCATCAACCTGTGGGCGGATGCATGCTCTAATTGGTTCAGAAACCCTCTGTACCAGATAATCGGGTGAGATCGATAATAAAAAACATCCATAATTTAAAAATAAAAATCCAGTTCATTCCACCTTTAACGATAATAATAACCCTTGTGCATGTTTGTAAACTGTACAGTGTGTGTGTGTGTGTGTGTGTGTGTGTGTGTGTGTGTGTGTGTGATTGTGATTGTGTGTGATTGTGTGCACACATTTATGTGCTTAAGTGCTAAACACACGTGTTTTCTCTCCCCTACAGAACTACGGCCTAGAGACAGAGAACCTGCGGACTCTATCGCACAAGCTCAACGCCTCGGCCAAGAACCTGCAGAACTTCATCCTGGGCCGGCGGAGGGGCGGCCATTACGACGGACGCGCCTCAAGGAGGCTCCCTAACGACTTCCTGACCTCCGTGGTCGACCTGATTGGTGCAGCCAAGAACCTGCTGGCTTGGCTGGACAGGTAGAGGGAAAGACCACTTGCTGTTGTTGTTTTTTTGTTGCTGCATGTTCTTCTGTGCCGTTTCTCTTCCCAATGGGCTCTATGTACAGAGAATGGGTGCAATTCCCGATCGCTGTGGTGTAGCCAGGTATGGTGTAAGTCCTCTCACTGGCTGCATGGCAGCAAATCAGGTGTGGGGCCGTGCTCATTGGCTGCATGTCAGCAATTCAGATCTGGGACCTTGAGGTAGGCCCGAAAGCCTATACCACCAGGTCTGGTCCTGGGCCTACCAAATAATTATCCATAATAATTAAAACCAGTCATCAAGAGCTTCAACTCATGATGAACAAAGCAGAGGAGTACAATTTAATTGGGGGGTCAGGTGATTTCTGTACCTTTTGACATGCAGGTTTTAATTATTCTGGGTAATTATTGGTAAGCTCAGGCCCAGGACTGGTGGTATAGGCTTTCGGCCTACCCCAAGGCCCAAGACCTGATTTGCTGCCATGCAGCCAATGAGAAGACTTACACCATACCTGGCTACACCACAGCGATTGAGAATTGCACCCATTAACCCATTGGGGCGGCTGTGGCTCAGGAGGTAGAGCAGGTCGGCCAATGATCCAGTGGTCGGCGGTTCGATTCCCGGCTCCTCCTGTCTACATGTCGAAGTGTCCTTGGGCAAGACACTGAACCCCACCTTGCCTCCAGTGGTTACCACCATGGTGTATGAATGTGGGAAGTGGGTACGCTGGCGTTGACTGTTCGCCGCTCTACTTCCCAATGTATGAATGAATGGACCATTGTAAGCGCTTTGAGTATCACGCTGTGCATAGAAAAGCGCTATAAAAATGCAATCCATTAACTCTTCCTACTTCTGAGCTGCTTCCCTACACCTTTCACAGGTGGTAACAATGACACATTAAGGCTCTGTTCCATTTAGTGTGCAGTGGCTGGCTCTCAAACTATATTTTTTGAAAGGCCTTCAGAACTCTCAGAGTGTACACATGGAAACAAATGCCATTTGATTCCATTTGTACACTCTCAGAGTCACACACCCGTGTAGGGCCATTTGAGGCGATCCCAGTGGGAGTGTTGTACAGCCTCTCTCCTACTCCTCCTCCTCAACACTCCCTGCTGACACCCCCACCCCCAGTCTGTAGGAGTACCTGCAGTGAGAAACATCACCCTCCCTGCCCAGCTTCTCTCCTCAGAACCAGGAGCACATCTAGGCATGGGCATGGGCGGGCAATGCCCCCCTAAATGCCCAGACTGCCCCACCAAACACGTGCATGCATATTTAAAATGATGTGAAACACTACTACTGCTACTAACTAACTAACTAACTACAGCTGTGTCACCACTAAACCAACAGCATTTCGTCATTGAAAACAGAAAACTCTCTGAGTCAGACCTTTAGCTTTATGCATGCTGCGTGTCTGTTGCAACTTCAACAACAACTGACGTTATTATTGATGCTTTACTTGACTAATAAAAGTCCTGTAACTGAAAATGGTATGGGTGCGGCTTCCATACCATTTACTCTTGCCCCTCCAACATGTTCTCTTGCCCCCCCAAACGGGGTATGTTAGATCCGCCCCTGATCAGAACATGGCCATGTTGCATTTTGGTTGAGCAAAGCCTGCACCACGGTGGAATCGAACCCCTAGCCTCTGCGGAGAGACTGTTTTGACTTTTGGGTCTTGCTCAAGAGCACTTCTATACTGACTATTGGGTAGCTTAGCAAAAAGGTTGAGAACCACTGAAATAGTTAATGTAATGAACTAAAAAAAAAGTTTCAAATGGGATACGTTTATCATCTTCGCTGTTGGAAAGCCTTTTTTATAAAAGCAATAGCTCACTCCAGGCCATAATATACAGCGATTATCATCAGTGTTAAGGGCCGTTGTTCGGCCCAGTGTGGGGCCTGTTGTGAGTTATTGCTTAATTATACCACAGTTAGTTCTGACCTTGCATTGTGATTGGGCAGTTTAATGATTGCCAATATCTCACACCGTGATATGGCACTCCGGTTGCACACAACTTGGTTTAGCGTATCTGTTACCTGGCAACAACAGCTCCCACCTGTGGTCTTCACCTTGCTTTCTAATCGTAAATATAATTGATGAAATGGCGGCTGTTACCGTGATGATAGAGTCAAGGACATCTTTGGCCTCCTGCCTGCAAACGCAGGGACACCACTGCAAATCAGTCCTTCTGTTGGCTTTGTTCAGCAACAGGGGTCTCCTCATCTCTCCATCTCTTTGGCCAGGGGCGGATTGGCCATCTGGAGTACAGGGAGTTTTCCTGTGCCACCTAGTGGCCTGGACAGTTTTTTTTTTTTTTTTTTTTAAGTCCAGGGCAGGCCAGGGTGCCAGGCCCAGGCCAGGCAAACTAGTGTGCTCACGCTGCTGGAGGCAGTGTTGCCAACTGCCAAGATCCAAAATGCACTAGTGGCACTTCCAAAATGCACTAGAATGCGCTAGATGCTCGCCTGGAACATCCAGATCAAAATGACCATTAATCTTCTACATTCTCTAGTTGTGTAGACTAAGTTGGGCTAATTCACATGATGAATATTTTAACTCTTGAGGGTGTAAAAATGAAACCAAATGGACCCGCAAGGGTCCATTTGGTTTCATTTTTACGCTCTCAAAGAGTTACATCTGGTTAACCAGCTGCCCCCCCCCCCCAGGGTGGCCTGGCAAAGGCAAAATTGTCCCGGTGGGAAAATATGTGCCAATCCGCCCCTGTCTTTGGCCAATTTCAGGACTGAGTACCAATCAGGACTGAGTACCCTTTTATCAGCTTCAATGCATAGTGTTCCAGTTTCACAGTTTTTCTGTATGAATCATCATGATTGGATATACAATTATACAGTTGTATCCTGTCCTGAAAATAAATGCATTTTTCTGTTGACTAAAGAGCCGGGGAGAAAGGGACACTCCTATTATCACACTAAAGCATTGAATAGTACAGAGCTATTTAACCCCATTTTTTAAAACAAACAAATGTATTCATCACTGATACCAAATCCTTAAACATGCTCACAGAAGCCATTGATTATACAGTCTGTATGGATTATGCTCTGTGAGTGTGTTTTATTTCATTTCCAAAGGAAGACATCACATTCATATGTGAAATTAGTTGGTACATGTATACACACCAAGCTATATTGTGGAATTGCATAATTCTGTGTGTGTGTGTGTGTGTGTGTGTGTGTGTGTGTGTGTGTGTGTGTGTGTGTGTGTGTTGTGTGTGTGTGTGTGTGTGTGTGTGTGTGTGTGTGTGTGTGTTGTTTCAGGTCACCGTTTGCCAGTGTGACAGAGTACTCCTTGCTGAAGAACAACATTGTGCAGCTTTGCTTGGAGTTAACCACCATTGTACAGCAGGTACAGTACATGCATGCACACACACACACACACACACACACACACACACACACACACACACACACACACACACACACACACACACACACACACACACACACACACACACACACACACACACACACACACACACAAGGAGAGCACAAGGAATAATACAATACAATCAAATAAGTAAATAACTATAATGATAATTATATTAATGGTAATTAAAAAAAAAAGATTGAAATCCAAACAGTTCCAAACACACAATATATCCACACATCAAATTCAACACTATGCATTCCAGTAGGAAAGGAACATAGGTTCAGGAAAAATCAGGAAAAAAATTGAATCACATACTTTTCTATACTTAAGTAGGACTTCTATACACACACAGCAATCTTGCCTTGCCTTGCTTTGGCACAGTTTTGCTATTCTGTGTCAGGCTTGTGTACAACTTGTGCATGAACGTTTTATGAGTCTGCATGTGATGTGTGAGATTGTGTAATAACGATTGCACGTGCATTGATGTGTGTTTGTCTGCACGTGCGGTGTGTGTGTGTGTGTGTGTGTGTGTGTGTGTGTGTTTTGTCTGTAAGTGCGCACGTGCGAGGATGCATGTATGCTTGTCCATGTGCACACTGCACATACATGTTTGTTAGTGAGAGTGCATGCGCGTTTGTGAGCCAACAACGTGCATGATGTGTGAGTGTTGCTTTGCGTTGTTTTCGTGAGCCAACGATGTGCATGTGTGAGCGTGCGCGTGTGTTTGTGAGTGTGCCCAGGCTCAGGCTCTGGCTGTGAGAAGATAACGAACACAGAGCAGGAATAGGGACAGCACTGCAGACGCACCACAACATCACTCTACAGCACTGAGCACTACACAGAGGGGCGGGGACCCATATGTGGGTCGTGGAACAATTGTTACAGTCCATAGTGCTGGGTGAAAGGACTCATGAGAATACCTTCAGGAGTATTAAGTAACTGGACAAAAGTCCCCCGTGAACATCTGGTTTAAAGAATGTAATGACCGAAAGATAGATACCGATATTGAAGCCCAGATGAATGTTCGGTGTTTACAGATAGTTACAGTTCAGGCATCATTTTGATTGAGAAACAGTACGATTTGGAAAAACCTGAAACGGATTACGGTTATTAACATTCACGTTGAAGCTTATAAGAGAATAACTACAAAAAAGTATCAAAACTATGTGCAAATATACTGTCGGCTAAAAATCACTTTACATCTTATGTCACACTTGAATGGGAAAAGGAGGCAAATAGTATATCCATAGCAGAGGAGGATTGATATAATACATGCACTGTGCTGTCCACAACCACTAATAGGCAACATACACCACAGTAGAAAAAAATAAATATTAGAAGTAATAGAAAGTTTAAAGCCTCATAAAAGGCAGAATTAGAATGCGGATGGAGATAGTAGGATGTGGTTCATCTTTCGTCCTGTCATCATGTCTCTGATTTCCTACACTCTTAGCGGTTCTATTTATGAGAGCTGGTAATTTGAGCTACTGTGCTGATGTCTGCATCCGTCTCATGAGTTCTCTTCTCTTCTCTTCTCTTCTCTTCTCTTCTCTTCTCTTCTCTTCTCTTCTCTTCTCTTCTCTTCTCTTCTCTTCTCTTCTCTTCTCTTCTCTTCTCTTCTCTTCTCTTCTCTTCTCTTCTCTTCTCTTCTCTTCTCTTCTCTTCTCTTCTCTTCTCTTCTCTGCAGGACTGCACTGTGTATGAGACAGAGAACAAGATCTTACATGTGGTAAGTGTCATGGTGAAACTGCTGACTCATCTATCACACTACCTGGATGTTCTGTGTTCCTGTGCATCATGTTCCTCTTGTCTGTCCAGTGAAACTCATCATGTCCTTCATCCTGTATGTACACTTATACAGTATACACTGTGGCGCAGGCCTCAGGGTTTTCAACCTTTTTAGATCCCAGGGCCCACCATTTATTCAGCATTTCAGCCACGGCCCACGATTTGAGGACAAAACTAAAGATTTAATTTGCTTTTGTCCAGAGTACCAGGCTGAATTTGGGAAACAAAACAGGCAAACATACAGATCAAAATGACCATTAATCTTCTAGTTGTGTAGACTTATTATATTTTAACTCTTGAGAGCGTAATTTTTTTTTTATGTTCTCTGGTTAACCAACTTAGCTGGGACCACCTGGAACCCTCTCAGGGACCAGTGACCACTGTTGGTCCGAGTAATGGCATATTCCTTCCTTGCAAACAAGTTTCTCTACCTCTTCCTATCCCATAATGCCTCTCTCTCTCTCTGTCTCTCTCTCCTTCCATCCTTCCATCCTAATCTCTTCGAGCAAGATTGTGATTCCTGAGAAAGTAACTCCTGTGCGTGTGCGTGCGTGTGCGTGCGGGTGTGTTAGCGTGTGCGTGCGGGTGTGTGAGCGTGTGCGTGCGGGAGTGTGAGCGTGTGCGTGCGGGTGTGTGCAGTCAGCGTGTGATCTGACAGTTTGACTAGGAAGGTTCCTGCTGACATCCAAGGTCACGTAGGGACACCAGATATAAAACAAACACGCACACAGTCGCGCACACTTGTGCACACTCGCATTCAGACACCTGCACACACAGACAGAGATTTTGAGCATTTATAGTAGGATTTACCATGTGTGAAGACAGTAGTAGAGAGGTATAAATGAATTCAGTGAGATCTCTGCATGGCCAAGACACATGTAGAATTCAGGGTGTTTTCCATCATAGAATGTGACTAGTCAGTTTAATTCTCAAACTTTGGAAACAGAAAGAGCTGCCGAAGCAGACAACCCGCAACACTCCATATTAGAAAAGTTCCTCGAGGTGCAAGGCTCAAAAAACGCAGAATGAAAAAGAGAAATGCCAGCACTCAATCAATGTCCTTTCTTTTTAGGTCTTTATTTACCTCATCGTGCAGTCAACAACGAACGCGTTTCGACCCAAGTGGTCTTCCTCAACGTTGAGGAAGACCACTTGGGTCGAAACGCGTTCGTTGTTCACTGCACGTAAACTGCACGTAAATAAAGACAAAAAGAAAGGACATTGATTGAGTACTGGCATTTCTCTTTTTCATTCTAATTCTCAAACTTTCCCATGCTATGTTTGGCCACGGACCCCCATCTGAAAAGGTTTTGTCCCAGGGACCCCCAAAAGAGACTATTTGTGTAAAAAAAATTGGGAATGATTAAAACCAAACTTTTTTTAATTTGCAAATATTTTCAAATACACCAGATGTACAAGCATTAAGCATGTAGCCCTTATGTGAATAATACATAATTGTAATGCACATTGTGTTGCTTTGGAGAAAGGCTCCATAAAATGCAGCAGACCATTTATAAGCCTAGACACACTCAGACACTACACATAGATTTAAAAACACACACACACACACGCACACACGTGCGCACGTACGCACACATGCATGCATGCTCCACGCAGAAAATAGGTCCAACACAGTGTCAGACTTAGAAAGGCTACGCCTGACTAAGACTATTACTGTAGTGTACAGTATGTGTGGGAGGTTTTATATGTGAAACAGAGAGAGAAAGTGTGTGTGAGAGAGATATGGGGAGAGAGAGAGAGAGAGAGAGAGAGAGAGAGAGAGAGAGAGAGAGAGAGAGAGAGAGAGAGTTTGTTTTGTAACTGGACTATCACTACATATATCTTTCTTTACTACAGTATAGGAATTAGTGCCCGTACACACATAAGGTGGTGATAGAGTCTACAGCACAGATCAGTGTGATGCGCGCCAGGAACACCATCGTGTGTAGAGATAGAACTGTTAGTCAGTGACATATAAGGACTTAATGAAAACACAGCCGGGAACAGAAGTTTAGTTTACTGTATGTCATAGTCTATGACATGGCGACCTGAACTGGCGCACATTTTTGTGTGCAATTAGTACATTCGACACTAACAACAAGTATGCCTTCAATCAAATTTGTCTGTCTGTCTGTCTGTCTGTCTGTCTGTCTGTCTGTCTGTCTGTCTGTCTGTCTGTCTGTCTGTCTGTCTGTCTGTCTGTCTGTCTGTCTGTCTGTCTATACACTCTATCAAGTGTGTTTGTATAGTAAATGAGCACTTCTCTCTTTCATTTGCGTCACAATGGGGTTCATGCCTTGGCCCACATTCAATTCAAAAATGGCCTTTTCCATCAAATAAACTTTGATACCTCTACCTGTGCTACAGTACTGTACAGTAGCTCTACTTAACTCTAGTTAATCTTACGTACAGTAGTACATCTTTTTATGTAGGTGTTTTGGCCATTATTTATGGAACGGAAGGTCCAAACAACTCAGCTTGTTGTCTGAGCACATTGATTGACCAGGTGACATTGATTTTGACCAGTCAAAATTGTGCCAAGGGCCAGAAGTGTCCCGCGGGCCGTAGTGTGAGTATCAGTGAGTGTAGTGTGTGGGGAGGTAGCGAGGTAGTGTAGCAGTTAGATGTTCGTTTGTCAGCCGCTGTTCAATAATGCACCCCCCCCCCCCTCCTCCCCTCCTCCTCTGTAGACTAATGCCTGCAGCAGTCAGATGGACAGTCAGAGATGCACAGTGTGTGTGTGTGTGTGTGTGTGTGTGTGTGTGTGTGTGTGTGTGTGTGTGTGTGTGTGTGTGTGTGTGTGTGTGCGCGTGCGTGCGTGCGTGCGTGTGTGTATGCTTGTGTGTGTATGTGGAAGATAGATAGAGCGAGGACGAGAGGGAGGAGATATGAGCATGTGTGTGCGAGCTTGATGGAGCGTGAAGTGTG
Organism: Benthosema pterotum; assembly: GCA_039105355.1. Classification (NCBI taxonomy): domain Eukaryota; kingdom Metazoa; phylum Chordata; class Actinopteri; order Myctophiformes; family Myctophidae; genus Benthosema; species Benthosema pterotum. The sequence goes on from CM076984.1 coordinate 41,693,716, forward strand.
TGCGCGCACGCGTGTGTATGTGTGTTTTGTGCATGAATGCATAAGCATGAGATGAATTACATAAGACTGCCCTAGTTGTTTCCCTCTGCTTGACTTTCTCCTTTTTCACCCCTCCATCCATTCCTGCCTCCTTCTTCCCCCCTTTCTTTGTCTTCTCCTTCCCCCCTGTCTTTTCTGGTTCTGTGTGTGTGTGTGTGTGTGTGTGTGTGTGTGTGTGTGTGTGTGTGTGTGTGTGTGTGTGTGTGTGTGTGTGTGTGTGTGTGTGTGTGTGTGTGTGTGTGTGTGTGTGTGTGGAGGCAAGGTTTAATCCATGTGGCCTTGTTCTGTGTCTGGTTTCCTGTTTGACTGCTCTTAAATCTCATGCCAGCAAACCACATAACTGAACATCCCTGTAATCTGTACACTGTAGTCTCTGTTAGTCCCTGTTATTGGTGGAATTGGTGTGTGTGTGTGTGTGTGTGTGTGTGTGTGTGTGTGTGTGTGTGTGTGTGTGTGTGTGTGTGTGTTGCGCGTGTGCGTGTGCGTGTGCGTGTGTGTCTGTGTGTGTGTGTGTGTGTGTGTGTGTGTGTGTGTGTGTGTGTGTGTGTGTGTGTGTGTGTGTGCGTGCGTGTGCGTGTGCGTGTGTGCGTGTGTGTGTGTGTGTGCTCGTGGTTATTTGTTGGTGAGAGAGAAAGAGACATTGATTGTATGACATCAAGCATAAAAGCTAACACATGGTGAGTATGTGCCAATGCGTACTGTAAATGGTGTGTGTGTGCATCCGTGCATGTGCATGCGTGAGAGAGAGAGAGAGAGAGAGAGAGAGAGAGAGAGAGAGAGAGAGAGAGAGAGAGAGAGAGAGAGAGTATAGAGAGTATACATTATAATATATAAGAAAGATTTGAGCATGTCTCACATGGAATGACTCACACAGGCTCTGAGCAGCATACTTTTTTTGTGCGATGTGCAATGTGCGATTGTACGTATGTGTACTACTACTCCCTTCAGATAATCCAATAATTGCTCATTAGGTTTGAGGTGAGATTGAAGATAATTTAATGCTCAGTTCAACATTTTGATGAGCGTGTGTGATTTAATTTGTTACTCCAAATATGCAACTTGATGTCTCTCTAAATGAGAACACATTCCGTGTGTGTGTGTGTATTTGTGCTTGTGTATAAAATTGTCTGTGTATGCTTGTGTGCGTGCCTGTGCGTTGGCCTTCTGCGGTCAGTCAACCGATGATAAATGAACTTCAATGCATGACCGAGTGACAGCCAGGGTGTCTTTGCAACAACCAAGCTCATTTGCACATACTTACATGCCAGTTTTGTGCACCAAAAACAGCAAAACGATCCGTGAGCTTGTAGATCTGCTAATAAATGATGCACGGCATGCTCGGCGCGATGCCTGGCAGCAGGTATAACTCGTGCTACCCTGTTAAGGTGAAGCTTCTGTATCCGCTTGATAACTGTATGCAGAACGTGAACGGAGCAGCGGCGATGCTTCATCCAGTTGACAACGCGTATCGATTTTTCTTCTGTTTGCCTGGAAAGACATGGCGCTCTTTAATTTAGATGTTAGGAAATGTCATCCATATCGCTTTGGGCTTGTTTGGTATCGGTGATTCATCCTGCGGGTGGTCTGTCTGCCTGCTTGTCTTTTTTCTGTTGCTATTTACTCCCGCGTATTCCCTGATTCAGTTGCTATACCAGTTGATTCCGCTCCGCACACATTTCCCTGTGTCGCTGCTGTCGTATATCCTACTGGCTCAGATCACCTGCCAACGAGGAGCCTCCACTGGGAGGACGTAGAGCCTTAATGCACCCTATAGTCCTCTCACCAAACACTATACGTCGTGTGCGACTTTGCTCCTCCGAACATCGGCCAACGGTGTTTGTGTAGTTCCTTGACAATGTTGGATGGAGGAAGATCACAGACTCTGCGGTGGCAGGCTTTGTCTGTCTGTCTGTCTGTCTGTCTGTCTGTCTGTCTGTCTGTCTGTCTGTCTGTCTGTCTGTCTGTCTGTCTGTCTGTCTGTCTGTCTGTGGCGCTGTCCTCATGGTGGCTGTGGATTGATTTTAGAGTACTTCACACTGTCTCTCTCTCTCTCAGGGTCACTGTGTCATTATCACCATATGCTCCTGTCTTTAATGTTGAATATGCAGTTTCTACATCCAAGTATACAGTAGAATACCTACTAAAATGTTGTGGGTGTTGATTCTAGGGCTGCAACTAACGAATATTTTCATAATAGATTCATCTGCCAATTATTTACGATTCATCAATTAATTGGATTACGACACTTCTTTAACTATCACCTTAAAATATATATTCTAGACATGTTCTAACGAGCAAAAATACATTTGATTAGCTGCTGATTAGACATTTTACTAATTAATTAAGGCAAATCATGGTGTCTTTAGGCTTATTCTGACTGCATATATTTGAGTGTATAATATCTACATGTGTCAGTTGAAAGGAACATACTCTACTGAGCTCAAATAGTTAATTAAAAAAAAGATATTCCAGCCCTATGTTTTGTTCTTGATACTATAATCATTGTGTGTGATATTTTGTTTGCAGTTGCTACTGTGCATGTGCAACTATCATCAGATAGTAAGGGAAGAGAGATGTATCACTGCTCTGTGTTAGGTGTGGTTAAGAGAGAAAACTCCCATTATAAAGTACAAAAACTCCAGGGATTAGTTACAGTATTGATTCAATTCATCGATGACTAAAATAGTTGACAACTAATTGAATTTATCGATTATTCGTTGCAGCCCTAGTTGATTCCATTTTATCCAAGACACCTCAGATAGGTTATTAGTGTTTTCTTTCTCCTCCTCCTCCTCCTCCTCCTCCTCCTCCTTCTTCTTCTACTTCTTCTACTTCTTCTTCTTCTTCTTCTTCTTCTTCTTCTTCTTCTTCTTCTTCTTCTTCTTCTTCTTCTTCTTCTTCTTCTTCTTCTTCTTCTTCTTCTTCTTCTCAAACTGCATGGGCCGATCCTCTAATATAGACAAAATCTTCCAGTCATAACGCTCTTTCTTCTTTCTCTGTCTGTCTGTCTGTCTGTCTGTCTGTCTGTCTGTCTGTCTGTCTGTCTGTCTGTCTGTCTGTCTGTCTGTCTGTCTGTCTGTCTGTCCAGTGTAAGACTCTGGCAGGTATATGTGATCACATCATCTCGCTGTCGTCAGACTCGCTGGTCTCCCAGTCGGCCCACTTAGAGGTTGTCCACCTGACCAGTATACTGCCCAGCGAAGGACTGGTAGGTCACACGCACGCACACACACACACACACACACACACACACACACACACACACACACACACACACACACACACACACACACACACACACACACACACACACACACACACATGCATGCACACATGCACGCACTCATGCATGCACTCACACACACACACACATGCGCACGCATGCACGCAGACAGTCACACAATTGAGTTACATATAGGTTTTCTCCCCCTGTAAATGAAGTGATGTGTACTGATCCCTTTGTTTTTGCGTGTGCGTGTGCGTGTGTGCGTGTGTGTGTGTGTGCGCATACTGTGTGCATGCAACAGGGGATGTACATCAAATCAACGTATGATGGACTACATGTTATCACTGGAACTACAGAGAATGTGAGTTGCCGTAACCTCTTCTAAATCTTTGGTATAGGTATTGCTCGGCAGTTTTTGCCGTTTGACAATTTTTGAAGATGCTATGAGTCATGACATATAATAGTGATGCCAATGCTGGGTACCGGAAACCTGAACGTGCTGATGGATGCATAGCTCGGCGACGTGTGGTCAGCACAATAACCTCAGCAATGCCGGGCAAGCTGATATCAGCTGGTAATACAATACAAATCATTTTTGTGTGATTATGGAGACATCTGGGTGAGACAGAAATGACACAGTGTAGTATGGCCCCTGCCCTTGATTACATTGCAGATATATTACAGATATATTATATCTGTAATACTATTGTATATGATATTAGTGATATCTCTTTGTAATATTAGGGCTAAAATCCACCCTATAGTATAGTTATGCACCTTAACCTGAGAAACAGTTCGGTTGTATGTTGTTATGAGCTAGTTTTTAAGTGTATAAGCGCTGAATCTCTGAATTTTATTGTCATCTTTTTCTTCTTTAGACCGTTCCATTATTAGATCACTTCCTGAACATATCAAGTATCTATGACATTCACAGGAGCCGCAGTGGCCCTTTAAAATCATAGTCCACCACCACCTCCACATTGGAATCACCAGTCTTTCCTTTTTCTTAACCCCTTAGTGTACTGAACGCGTTTTGGTGTTCTAAGCATTATGTTTTAACTATTGAAAAACAGCAGATCTACAAGCTCATAGCGTGCCACCGAGTGGCGCGCTATGAGCTTGTATCTCTGCTATTTTTGAAAAATCGTGAAAACGTGGTGCAAATCTTTGAATACTATGTTATTCAGAAACTAGAAATCTAGACACAACACAATGGGTTAAATCAGAGGCAGCTAAGCGAGGCTCTTCCTGATTGGCTATTTGGCTGTGGACCTCCATCTAAAAAAAAACACTTTTTTGATTTGAGTTTACAATGTTTGCTTCGGAAATAACATATTCATAGATTTGCACCACGTTTTCACGATTTCTCAAAAATAGCAGAGATACAAGCTCATAGCGCGCCACTCGGTGGCGCGCTATGAGCTTGTAGATCTGCTATTTTTCAATAGTTAAAACATAATGCTTAGAACACCGAAATGCGTTCAGTACACTAAGGGTTAAAGGAAGACTTCATGAAAAACATAAAAACAATAAAACACAATGTCATTATTATTTTGATTAAGAGACTGTCTGAGAGAGTCTCAGAGAGTCTGTTACAGCTCCCCCTAAAGAAATTGTTACATATCTATCCACGAAAACAAACAAACAAACAAACAAAAAAACATTATTATATACAAGTATATTTGAACACATTTTAGAATTTCCAATATTTGTACTAAGCAGCAAACTTGTCTTTTGCTTTTGTAACCACATAATATATCCCAAACTGTTACAAAAGGGGAAAGAAAATGCAGATTGACCAGCTCAAAACACAGCAAATTAAATATGCAAGAATGATGCAACTTCTCAACTTTGCAAGGTCGATAGTTTGAATGCGGTCTCCCCCAGAGTTAGTGTCAAAGTGCCCTTGAGCAAGACACTGAACCCTAATTGCTCATGTGCTGGCTAGTGCCTTGCATGGTTTTCCTTCAGCCATTGTATGAATGTGGGTTTGAATTGGTGAATTGGTTGACAATCTGTGTAAAGGAGCCTTGGATAAAGGCACTATACACATAGATTCGTGCAACGGTTTGAGCTTATACAGTAGATTTGCTACTTTGAAGCTTTAGTGCGATGCTATAAAATCACGTAGGGCATGGTGGAATTGTTAACTTTCCTATTATTATTTGGTTTCAGAAGATATTTAAATTAGACGATTGACAAGGCGTTTTGGTGAGCTCGTAGAGTAGCTCTGCTATTTTCGCTGCCTCACTATCGTCACTACAGCACTCTTGAGCACGAAAAAAAGGGAGAGCATGCGTGAAAAGTTGAAATAATTACAGAGATACGAGGTTTATGCCTGATAGCAACGGTGTAAAAAGGACGTGAGCCAAGCGTCTATCTCAAGAGACTAATTATGAGCTAAAATAACAGTTGTCACATGACTCAGGAAGTCTGTGTGTACAGTATCTGCTCCCAGGTGTCTGCCTCACTGACAGCTCTGAGCATCACCATGGAATGTCTTCAGTGTGTGTCTGCTGCTTAGGAAAATAAAACCTGTGCCATTGCTAGTGACGGTTCTGCCCGTTCTTTTTTTTTTACCACCAGTGGGGCTATGTTTATTTTTATTTTTATCCCCATTTCTGGTCAGACTGAATGCATTTCCTTTTGGGTTATGCACTGTAGTGTCTACTGTCTCATGTCTGATATTTATTTATTTTATTTAAGTTGTACACTTCTATGCACTTCTATGCGATATACTAGCGTCATGTCCAGGGGGTGTACTTGTACATCAAGCTGCCTCACACTACAGAAACAGGAGATAGGCTCCTGACCTATATGGGCCTCTATGGCTCAGCTGGGCCTCCTGACATCATGGCCTGGCAAGGCTACTTACTTTTACACTTCTATGCAACTCTAAATGCACCAACTCTGTGTGTAATCCAATCGGCACCCGTGCTCTACAACGTCACCACATGGGGTGCCGTGCCCGGTGTCGAGTCAGGGACCCCTGGTTGTCCAGAACTGCCACAAAAGGCCTATACCCGGGCTCTGGACAGGATATCTGCTCAGGGTCCTTATATGGAGCTGGCCTGTTCTGACATCACTGCACTATTCCACAACTGGCTGACATCGGAGTACTCCATAACCCTTATGTCCTATATGGTCCTAAACTAACTTTTACTCAAAGTATATATTTTAAAGCGCAAATAACATACATTGTTTTTGTCCCTCAAGCGTATTCATAATAGTTTGAGCCTCGATCACCGCTCTGATATAATCGATCCTTGTCATTTCTCTCTGGATGCTGAAAGCAGTGTAGTATGCAGTATCACAATGCCCTGAGGTGGTGGGGGTGCTGGTATACAGATCATTCAATATTTGAGTCATTATAATACTGATGCTAGATAAAAAACCACCCCATGCCAAAATAAAATAAAATAAAATAAAATAAAATAAAATAAAATAAAATAAAATAAAATAAAATAAAATAAAATAAAATAAAATAAAATAAAATTGGTTATTTGAGGGGATAGAAAACAGACATGGGAGCACCAAAAACACGCAAAAAATAAAAATGTTGAATTTCATGTTATCATCCCTTTAACACCATATATTTCATTGTATATTATAGTTTATGAATTAAACACATTCATTGCGGTTCCCTACTGTGGTTTGGCACAGCCAGTGTTAAAGCAAACACAGCAAATTAAATATGCAAGAATGATGCAACTTCTCAACTTTGCAAGGTCGATAGTTTGAATGCGGTCTCCCCCAGAGTTAGTGTCAAAGTGCCCTTGAGCAAGACACTGAACCCTAATTGCTCATGTGCTGGCTGGTGCCTTGCATGGTTTTCCTTCAGCCATTGTATGAATGTGGGTTTGAATTGGTGAATTGGTTGACAATCTGTGTAAAAGAGCCTTGGATAAAGGCACTATACTGTATATTGTAAATGCACCATTTACCATCGAGTCTACTGAAGTAGAGGTGTGAAAGCAACCTTACATAATAAAGCAGATCTATGAGTGAATAATTATGATTGTGAGCTTGTAGATTTCCGATAATATATTTGTGGCACAAAAAAGTACACAGTTATGCACACAACCACTCTTTTTCCATATAATGTTGTCCTTCCCAATGCCATTAAGGCTTGAAACTGTGTGTCAGTTGATACTGAGTAAGTACCAATCTGATCTGAAAAACATGATTTTTTTATTCAATATCTTAAATCTTAAATACTGAGACTCATAAAGCATACTGTGTATAATATAGTTAACCAGCGTTCCTCAGGGGTCTACTGTCCCCCTTTTTCCCCTCTGGACCGCATTTCGGAAATAGAAGATCAATATATTTTTGCATAATGTTCACCACAGAGTCGGAATGCTATAGGATTCTTGTGGTTAATTTACAAAATGTGAAAAATATTCTCTCTCTCTCTCTCTCTCTCTCTCTCTCTCTCTCTCTCTCTCTCTCTCTCTCTCTCTCTCTCTCTCTCTCTCTCTCTGTCTCTCTGTCTCTGTCTCTCTCTCTCTCTCTCTCTCTCTCTCTCTCTCTCTCTCTCTCTCTCTCTCTCTGTCTCTCTCTCTCTGTGTCTCTCTCTCTCTCTCTCTCTCTCTCTCTCTCTGTCTCTCTCTCTCTCTCTCTCTCTCTCTCTCTCTCTCTCTCTCTCTCTCTCTCTCTCTCTCTCTGCAGTCCCCAGCGGACCAATGTAAGAAGATTCATGCTGGGGACGAGGTCATTCAGGTCAACCATCAGACGGTGGTGAGTCAACCAGGAGTCCCCTGCCCTCATACTCTATTCCAGGGGTTTTCAACAGGTGGTCCGGGGACCACCAGTGGTCCTTGAGAGGGTTCCAGGTGGTCCCCAGGCTAAATGATGGAAAGTTGGTTAACCAGATGTAACTCTTGAGAATGTAAAAATGAAACCAAATGGACCCTTGCGGGGTCCATTTGGTTTCATTTTCACACTCTCAAGAGTTAAAATATTCATCTGAATTAGCACTATTTAATTAAGAAGTCTACACTGTTTTGTTTGCAAAATCCAGCCTGGAATTGTGGACAAAACCAAAAGAATTCTTTAGTTTTAGGTCTTTGGGGCTAAAATGTCCTCAAATGGTGGTCCGTGGCTCAAATGCTGAATAAAATGGTGGTCCCTGGTGTCAAAAAGGTTGAAAACCCCTGCTCTATTCAAATGCCACTAAGGGCATTTAAAGTACAATTTTGTCATCCTCACAAGAGTACAGTAATACAAAAGGTTGTCTTATTGGCTTGTTTTTTAATTGTATATATACTTCTGAAACATTTATAAAGGAATGAAAGATTGGCCGCTGTCGTTCTGTGTTATGGTATTTGGGTGCATTGACCTGGCCAAAGATAGGCATGGCAGGTTGGAATTGTGTTTAAACTTTTACCTATGACTGTCAGGCTGTGAGTGGCTGCTCTCGCTCTCTGTTAAAATGCAACTAGTGTTGGTTGGTGTGTTGGTGAAAAGATGTTATTTTTAAGACTTTAAAGTCCCTAGTAGAATATCTGGGGTAAACTGTTTGTGGACAGTGAGAAAAACGTTAGCTCTTTACAAAGATCTGTACATCGTATAGGGCACATAGTGCAATGGCTACAACATTGTATCTGAAAATGCTTGTTGTGAGGGCAAGTGCCTTCGTTGTAATGTTGTCTGCCATATTGTCTACCAAATTGACGTTATTTCAGTACTATGTGTTTCAAGTTTCATTGTAGAATTTGTATAATGTGTTCACTCACCTATATACCGTGTGGTCCCGTATATAAATTGACGCTGCTAGTCCCCAAATATAAGATGACTCCATTTTTTAGGATATTTCCATTGGAAAAAAACTGTCTTATATTATGTCCAATAGTGTAATTGTCTTTTCTACTGCATTGAGGAGCCTACACAAACAAGAGTTTCACCCATGTTACTCGTAATGTGATGTGACAATAAAGCTTGATTCTGATTCTGATTCAATATGGTCCACGCCTGCTCCGGGACCTAGAGTTTACTGCACAGTATTATGGCAATGGATTGACCCCTGGCTACTACACTGCTGGCTACTTCTCTAGCAACAAGTACAATGGGTAATCCTGGGTCATTCCCAACTTGTTTCGTCCTTATGCAAATTCAATTTTAAAATATGAAAAACAGATTTCAGATTTGAATCAGTGAATCAAGATCCAATAAGTGTTATGTTTGATGTGTGATGTGTGTTGTCTCAATGAGAGATATGTTTGATTTGAATCAAGCATATCTCTTGGAGCAACTTGGACAGTCATGCATGAAGGAAACATGAATTCCTAGTCTGTTGCTCCCCCCATGTCGCCCATATATGGAGACCAGGTTGAATGAGGGTGTGTAGAGGCCAGGATCACGTTGGATAATTGACTTTTATTGCTTATCGAATCAAAAATAATATTTATCAGGTATGGCATAGCCAGTTAAGGCCCCAGACCTGATTTGCTTCCATGCAGCCAATAAGAAAACTTAAGTCATACCTGGCTACACCATGCCTGACAAAAGTTGTTCCAAAATTCCACTCTTTGTTGTCTGGTGAAAAGTGAAAACCTCTTGGATGACCTAAAAATGATTAATTACTTTTCAGGATTCAATGGTAAATGGCGCTTGGGGTCAGGTAGATCAGATACTTTTGATATTTTTGTGTGACACTATAGATTCAAGATGAAGTATCATTAAACTATGATAAAAAAAAAGTTTAAATATTGGTTTAAGTCTTATGCCCAAAAGCAACAATATGTTTCTACACAAAACTGGTTCTAAAATTGGAACCTGATATCAAACTCCAACCTTTCTGCAGAGGTATTTTGTCAGCCAGATGGCTAGTAGAGAAACAGCAGGCTGAGGGCATAGAGGGCGGCATGATGCCATGCATGCGCTGCATATCTCCACGCGGGCTGAATGGAACTGGGGGACGTTGCGATTATGGCCTCCATTGCCTTTCTGAAAAGCGAGCTCATTACGCTCAGTGTTTGAATAGGCTTTCCAAATGTGTTTCCTTGCGTGTCGATGTGCTCCTCATGTGAATTTCATGAGTGTGTGCGTGTGTTCAGTATGTGTGTGTGTGTAGCGGGAGGATGATTGACAGTGAAAGCTGTGGGTTATCTCTCTCTCTTTCTCTCTCTCTGTCTGTCTCTCTATCTCTCTCTGTCTCTGTCTCTCTCTCTCTCTCTCTCTCTCTCTCTCTCTCTCTGTGTGTCTCTCTCTCTCTCTCTCTCTCTCTCTGTCTCTCTCTCTCTCCGCGGGGTGACAGCACTGAAGTCACCCTGCCGTCAACCCATCATTACTCCCCCTACCACCCCTCTCTCTCTACGCTGTGATCCCTCGCTCTGGGGGGGCAAGCCCCCTGAGACTCTTAGAGAGGGGGAGGAGGGGGAGGAGGGGGAGGAGGGGGTGTATTACAGAGTAGCCTATTGGGATGCTGCGAAGGGGAAGAGCTGGGAGAGAGAGAGAGAGAGAGAGAAAGAGAGAGAGAGAGAGAGAGAGAGGAGCAGGGAGTAAAGAGGGGATTTGGGGGTGGAGAGGAAGACATGATGGATGTAAGGAGCTAAAAGGAGTCATGGAGAAGAGCGTTTGCAAACTGCTACGTCTGTCTTTAATCAACATCCAACTGTGTGCAGACATAAATGCATGAGTCTCTTCCACCCGTGTCTTCGCAGTTTGGAGGCAACCAGATTGTTTATGTAATACAATTAGTTGTTCGTCCTGTTTCCAAGTAAGAATATAACAATTACTTTTAAATGAGTAATTGATAATAGCCTGGTCCAGACCGATCAAGGCAGCCCCACTCTCTGAGTGGACTGAGTCTGGTCTGGCTACGTATTGTCAACCTATAATTACTTCGGTACCAAGATGTATTTATCCAATGAGAGTCAGAGTTGGGGTTGGTCTAACGACAAATCCGAACAGACACAGCTGATTGGCCAGCAGCCCCGTCACTCAACAGTGCAACAGTACAACAAACATGGCCACCGCAACTGTGGTGAATGGCGGCCGTATGAATCTGTCTATTAAACCAACCTATGATAAATAGTTTCTTTGAAGAAGTGTCTGGATGTATAAACAACATCATCATCCAACATATTTTACTGCTTTTGTTCACATACTAGTAGCGCTCGTTGGCTGTGTTTGTTTGGTTAGCAAACAGGCTAGCCCATTAGCCACATGATTGACAACAGCCTAACCCCTCGCCCTTGAAATCTCAAATAGCGGACAACTCGAGTAGGATAATCAGGCTAAATAAGTAACTAGTAGCCAACACTGGCCATTACTGCCAGTTAACACCTTACTTAATTTTTTTTGTCATGGCTGATCACTAGATCACCGGATGGTACGTGAGAGTCCTGATCACTCCGGACTGTACGACAGCTAACAGATCAGGACTGTAAGATGGACAGGTCGTCTATTATAGTCCACTTTTATCGTGACATTCTCCAAAGAGGCTGATACGATCTCCCCTCATGCAAAAGCACATCCCATATATCTCCCAGATGGTCGTTTTCCCCTTGAGCCCAAGTTTATTCCAGGAGAGGTCTCTGGTTTCCGCTGTACATTGAAGTACATAGGAGCTTCCAAGTTGCAGGCACGAGGCATCGCTCCTAATGGACATTGTCTCCAACCTGCTTCACCATAGTCTTCAATAAGGACACGGCAACGGAACCTTGTTGTCTAAACGTGGCCTTAGACACTCGTGCAATATTTGAGGGTCACTAGCCCCCTCCTATGCCCTGATTTGAGGCTTTGCGTAAACACAAACATTAAAAACAAAAGTGAGAATGCAAATTGTGATTGGCTCAGCATGAGATGAGGTTTGATGATAAGAGTGACCCTAACTTTACACGGTTGTGCTCTTTTGCATCTGCTGCTCTCGCATCTAAAGCACAGAAACAAAGTGATTGTTCAAAGAGGCAACGTGTCTATGTAGAGGTAATATCTAGAACAGGGGTGGGCAATTATTTTTCCCAAGGGCCACATGAGATACATAAAATATTGTGGAGGGCCAAGACTAAAGACTGAGCCAAAGTCTGTGTGTTTTATTTTCAAGGTAAAAGTAAGAGTAAGACCAACCATTTTGACACCAGGGACCTCTATTTATTCAGTATTTGAGCCACGGACCACCACTTGATGACATTTTAGCCCCACAGACCCCAAAACTAAAGATTTCTTTTGCTTTTGTCCACAATACCAGGCTGGATTTTACAAACAAAACAGGATAACATAGATAAAAAATGACCATTCTTTTACATTCTCTGATTGTGTCAACTTTAGGCTAATTCAGATGATGACTATTTTAACTCTTGAGAGTGTAAAAATGAAACCAAATGGACCCGCAAGGGTCCATTTGGTTTCATTTTTACGCTCTCAAAGAGTTACATCTGGTTAACCAACTTTCCATATTCAACTGGAACTCTCTCAAGGACCACTGGTGGTCCCCGGGCCGGTCAGGGTCAGCCAAAGGGCCGCATTTGGCCCCCGGGCCGCATAATGCCCAGGTATGATCTAGAATAATGAAGACCCTTGAGGCATGGTGACCTCTCTCTCTCCCTCTCTCTCTCTCCCTCTCTCCCTCTCTCTCTCTCTCTCTCTCTCTCCTCTCTCTCTCTCTCTCTCTCTCTCTCTCTCTCTCCAGCATGTACTTTATGCTCTGGTTCTCTTTTGGCTGTTCTGGCCCGGTTTGCCTCCTGTCTGCCGATTTTCATTGCAGTGCAGATTATAGGTTATGTTGCGGCTTATAGCAAATCCCCAATGAATTGATCAGCCGGCAGGCTAAGCTCATACGTTTAAAACGTGTTGACTTCAGTGACACCAAATATTCTAATTTCAAATATACCAGAAGTAAATATGTGTAAAGAAATGATGTAAACCGTGAAGATCATCACCTAACTATACGGTCAAACCAGCCTTGAGCCAATGCCGCTCATCGGCCGATATCCGATATTTAGATTTTATAGATTTATAGAACACATTTAAACCATATCACAATAGTACAATATACCAAATCACAGATATTGATAGCACAGATATGGATATCATATTTGGATGTATATAATTATTTGGATCCCGATAAAATTAATTAAAGATGGAGTGCCATGAATTTGTTCTATCCTAAAACATGATCATCAGGTATTAATGTTATATAAAAAGTATTTTTTTCCCCCAAAAAGTGTACAGTGTTTGTTAAACTGTCATTTTTATGATTCCACTTAACCAGCTCATTAAGTATGCCTGGTTTGCCTGGTGGGTGGTGATGGGTGGAGATCCACCTGAACTGAAGCCACACCCATAGCTTTAGTTGCATGATAAAGAGGGAGGAGTTAGGGGAGGGGCTGAGCATGTGATGTCACCATATTGAAGTTTTTTTCATTGGCACGTTTGGCTGGAAAGGTTCAGCCCCCAGGAAGAAACCCTAAATACAAAGGGAAGACATCATTGCACATAAAAAACACACCAAGGGGTCTATTTACATACTGTCACCTCTTAAACATGTACAAAATTGGAAAAAATACAAAAATCACGGCACCCCCTCTTTAAATTCTCAGCTACAATGTGCCTATTTCTTTCGCTGTGTGTGTGTGCGCGTGTGTGTGTGTGTGGTGTGTGTGTGTGGGGGGGTGCGCACGTATGTATGTGTGCATCTTTGTTGTTGTTATTTTGTTTATGTGAGCACACACATGTGCGTTTGTCCAATCAATAGCCTGACGAGGGCTGAATGCTGGTGGTTAAGCCACAAGGAAACACTGCAGTCAGCACTTCAACCACACACACACACATGCACGCCCCCCCCCCCCCCCCCCCCACACACACACACACACACACAAATAGACACTTCTCATCTTTCACATTTGTCTCTCTGTCTTCCGCCTCTAATCTCTTGTTTTACTGCGCTCCCACATTAGAACTATACAGTATACAGCCTCTTCTGGTGAGTCAGTAAATGGGTTTCCTTGCCGACTGGGCCCAGACACCGGGGAATGAAGTGTTGGGGCAGCTTGCTGTATACACCATAGAAACACATTGATGCCTCTTTGGTCACTACCGTTCATTAGAGTGATAGGTCTCCAATGCAGGCAGGAAGTCAAGTGGAAGTGCAGTGCTGAACGCTTGCCTTTAGTATTATTATTATTATTATTATTATTATTATTATTATTATTATTATTAGTAGTAGTAGTAGTAGTAGTAGTAGTAGTAGTAGTAGTAGTAGTAGTAGTAGTAGTAGTAGTTGTTGTTGTATTTTTTTGATTTAACAAATCTTTAAAATATTATGACAATCGATACATGACAATACACAAGCAACACAGTTATAATAATACAACATACGGCATCAGAGCCATTAGTGCATTAGTGCGTTAGCATTAGTGAGATTACTAACAGAAAATATTAAAGAGTGGACACAATGCTACAGTTGTTGCGGCTGTGCAAGTGCTGCTGCAGCATTTGCTCATGAAAGCTTGATGCGTCATATAGTGCTGCGTCATAGTGCTGCGTCATACCGCTGCGTCATGTCACTGCTCCGACTCCCTCGTGTCCCTCACAATGAGTCTTGGGTAAATTGCACCTTCAATTCATTTGACCTTGCACCTTAGAGCCGGGGAGCGCGTCCACCTTTACATGTCTGTTGTTGTATACACCAGGGGTTTTCAACAGGTGGTCCGGGGACCACCAGTGGTCCCTGAGAGGGTTCCAGGTGGTCCTCAGCTAAGTTGGTTAACCAGATGTAACTCTTGAGAACGTAAAAATGAAACCAAATGGACCCTTGCGGGTCCATTTGGTTTCATTTTTACACTCTCAAGAGTTAAAATTCATCATCTTAATTAGCCCAGGTCTACACAACTAGAAGATTAATGGTCATTTTTATCTGTATGTTAATTTGCCTGTTTTTGTTTCCCAAATCCAGCCTGGAATTGTGGACAAAAGCAAAATAAATCTTTAGTTTTGGCGTCTGTGGGGCTAAAATGTCCTCAAATGGTGGTCCGTGGCTCAAATGCTGAATAAATGGTGGTCCCTGGTGTCAAAAAGGTTGAAAACCACTGGTATACACCGTCTGGCTGTATGGTGGCAGGTGACATAATGACCTGTTTGGCTGATGTCAGCCTACAGCTGCTTGGTGCTAACACACACTGATGTGTTAGCCCAGTGGTTTTCCACCAGGACCAACAGTGGTCCCTGAGAGGATTCCAGGTGGTCCCCAGGCTAAGCTATGGAAAGTTGTTTAGCCAGATGTAACTCTTTGAGAGTTCTCAAGAAGTTAAAATGTTCATAATGTGAATTAGTCCCAAGTCTACACAACTAGAGAATGTAGAAGATTAATGGTCATTTTGATGTTTGGCCTTTTTGTTTGTGAAATCCAGCCTGGAATTGTGGACAAAAGCAAAATAAATCTTTAGTTTTGGGGATAAAGCGTCATAAAATGGTCGTCCGAAGCTCAAATTCTGAATAAATAGTGGGCATTGATATGAAAAAGGTTGATGAAGACCACTGTCTTAGCCACATTCATGGCAGGCAGAAGCAGCGTGACAGCACAGTGACATGGTCTGTCTGTGTGTGTGTGTGTGTGTGTGTGTGTGTGTGTGTGTGTGTGTGTGTGTGTGTGTGTGTGTGTGTGTGTGTGTGTGTGTGTTCATCAGGTGGGCTGGCAGCTGAAGAACCTGGTCAACGCTCTGAGGGAGGACCCCTGTGGAGTCATCCTCACGCTGAAGAAGAGACCCCAGAACACTCTGAGCTCCACGCCTGCCCTACTCAGGAACGCCCGCTGGAAGCCCCTCGGACTGCAGGTCAGACCCTCATACAAGGATGCACTGTATTGGATTCCCCTTTTTTTTTTTATAAAAAAATATTATTTGGGGGGGGGGGGTGAAAGTGAAAAAGCATTATGAGCCACCAGAACCAAAGGCAGATCTATCATGGTTAAAATGGAGTTTGAAGCTACAATGTATAAAGTATGTTGTATGGGAAAGGAGCAGGGCAGCAGGTAACAAATAATAAATTCTGAGAACTCAATCAAGCACCTTTAAAGCCAGGTGGTCCACAGGCTAAATGATGAAAGTTGGTTAACCAGGTGTAACTCTTGAGAACTCAAGAGTTAAAATATTCATCATCTGAATTAGCACCACTTAATTAAGAAGTCTACAGTGTTCTGTTTGCAAAATCCAGCCTGGAATTGTGGACAAAACAAAAAGAATTCTTTAGTTTTAGGTCTTTGGGGTGAAATTGTCATCAAATGGTGGTCCGTGGCTCAAATGCTGAATAAATGGTGGTCCCTGGTGTCAAAAAGGCTGAAAACCACTGGAGTAGATGATAAAATGAATGTGAAATATCCCTTTAAGTGGTTAAGCACGTGGGGGATGCAGCGATTTAGCTGTGATTACTGGTCAGCTGCCATATAACACCTAGGGAAGATTAGACTTGAGCTTATGCTGGGCAGTCTGCTGCTGCACACACACACACAAGGGAAGATACAGTATACGCGCCATCTGACAAAATCAGAACACGTTGATCCTTCTGATCGCTCCCATCACCCGTGGCAAATAAAAGGCTTGGCTATTACTGTGCATTCCCATCTGTTGCCTTGTTGCCTTGTCGTGCTGGTGTGAACCACGAGGAGAAGCCAAGCAAGCCAAGCCCTGTTCCCTCGAACGCACCAACACATGGCCAATAACACTGATCCAGGTACAGCAGTTTCTACTGTCCACGTGATGCTGAACAGACATTCATACAATTAAGGCTGTCATCGTCATCATCATCATCATCATCATCATCATCATCATCATCATCATCATCATCACCTGAGAATCTTTTACAGTAGCAGCAAGTTGGATGAAACCAGCAGCGTACGTCTCCAGAAGTACGCTGTTGGTTTCAGCAAATGTGGAAGATCTACAAGCTCAAAATAACAAAAGTTCATTGACACACTTCGGCTCAGAATGACCATAGTGCAAAGCTTTTGCATGTTAGCATGGCGGTGTGGCTCTGCTCGTGTGATATCAAATCTATGTAACGAGACATAGGTCTGATATCACCTTTGATATCTCAGATTTCTGTGTCTCGGCACCGAGACGCAGCTCTGATCATCAACAACCCCCCCCCCCCCCCCCCCCCCCGAGCAGAGCCTAGCATAAACACATTACAACATAGACACAATCATTCCAAATACACAACGAACATATTACAGACCATAGTACACATAATGATCACAGATACACATAACAGAACTAGGCACCACAATATGTTACAATCCACAAATCATGATCATCTCATAATCGGCCACTCAGAACTAGTGCCACAGGGAGGAGGCCGGGGAGGTGGAGGAAATTTGAACGCTTACATTTGAACAGGCACATGGAGTCGACCAGAAGGAAGGCTGAGAACAGAATGACTGCTTATAAAGAACACCTGATGAATGTGGGCGTGAGTGACTTGCTGTCAGCCAGTGAGAGTGAGGGGAGTAGACATGGAGAGAGACTGCTGATTTAAAGAAACAGAATGAATACTGACTGAGAATGAGGAGTATAATACAATAAACCATTCTGCCCTCCGTGCCTCCATGAACTATCGCTTGCGCTGGATTTAGACCAGGGGTGTCAAACTCAAATACAGAGTGGGCCAAAATTTAAAACTGAACAAAGCTGCGGGCTAGGTTCCAGGTGGTCACCAGCTAACCGCACCAGTTTAACCGAATGTAACTCTTGAGAGCGTAGAAATGAAACCAAATGGACCCTTGCGGTCCATTTGGTTTCATTTTTACGCTCACAAGAGTTAAAATATTCAGAATTAGTCCTAATCTACACAACTAGAAGATTAATGGTCATGGACAGAATCAAAGGAAATCTTTAGTTTGGGGGGTCTGTGGGGCTAAAATATCCTCAAATGGTGGTCCGTGGCTCAAATGCTGAATAAATGGTGGGCCCTGGGATGAAAAACGTTGAAAACCACTGCTGTATATTACAGAGCAGATGGCAAAACAACAGCAGAGCATTATGGGATTTGTAGTATTAGCGGTGAATGCAGTGTAACAGCGGCGTCACAGCTGTATAATACCGGTGGTGGTGGGCTGCTCTAATGTTTAATTTGATGTTGCCTCAAGGGCCAAAGGAAATTACACAACGGGCCAAATTTGGCCTGCGGGCCAGAGTTTCGCACCTATGAGTTAGACTATGAAGATAATCAGGTTTCTGCCCCCGATGGCTCCCATATTTGCTCCCATCAGTGAAGAGGATAATGGCGTTATCAGTAGCGGCGTTATATGTAATCAGATTACTTTTATAGTAACGGAGTAACCTAACGAGTTATTTTTGCAATTTAGTAGTTAGTTACTTAGTTACATTTCCAAAAAAGTAACTCGTTACTATAGTTCGTCCCAATTCATTTTCTTGAGACTGCCCGGTGTTGTATATTCCTCCTTCTGTTAGAGTAGAATAAGCCCTGACTGCGCTTCAAGTTTCTGTGAGTGATGTGCAGGGGTGTGCACAGTAAGACGCTAAGGGGTGCTTGAGCACCCCCAAGTGGCCCTCTCTGGACCAACATGCCCTTTTTAAAAGAACAAAATTAAAGTTCAACGATTTTCCTCTGAAACCATAAGGGCTATGTTTACAAAACTTGGGGAGGTGGTGGACATATTTTTAAAAATTATTTGATTTTAAAATTGTATCGGGTCGGCCTCATGGTGGCGCTATAACAGCCCACCAAACAGCCAATTACGTTTTTGTCCATAACTCTTGACCGTAAGTCGTAAATTTAAAATTCCTTTTTCCCAGCATTCCTTGGGTCATGATGCATCTCTCCATATAGGCACGCCCATTTCCGCCATTAAAGTTTTTCCGCCATTTGGATGTTGTTAAAAACACAGTTTTTGCCCCTATTCCTACATATTTTAGTCAAATCTTACAAAATTGGCACACATGCTCTGTGGACCTATCCGATAAAAGTGACCACACAGATTTTTTTATTAAGTGTATCGTTTGCCCATAATTGGCTTCCAAAGTTAGTGGGAGGGGCCTATTTCACAAATAAGTGCCACAGATCAATGTCCAAACCTCCCCAAATTTGAATCGCATGTTGTGGGTGGTGGCACCAACAGTAGCCAAAAAAAATCCATTGGTCGGCCTCATGGTGGCGCTATAACAGCCCACTTTACGTTTTGGCCCATAACTCTTGAACCGTAGGTCATGAATTTAAAATTATTTTTTCCCAGCATTCCTTGGGTCATGACGCAACTCTGCTACTAGAGTTTGCTCAAATGCCCCTCCTAGTGGAAGAGTGGTGAGTGCCACTCACCACTCTTCCACTAAGAGGGGCATTTGAGTCCAGTCCAGTGCAGTAGGTTTGCAACACTACCATTTTGTGTCAGAATATGGAACTGTTGTCCACAAGAGTCATGGCCTGTTTTTAAGGGAAGGGATCTGCTTTCATTCTAAGGGACAGGAGCTTGAAATTCAGTTTCTAAGAACAGTCATTGGAGAAGAAGCCATTATTTTCTTCAAACCATTTTATATAGCAGTAGCCTAATGCGTTTGTATAGTTGTACTTGTAGATGCTGAAATGCTGTTTTCTATGCGTTTTTAACCCCCCAAAACTCAAAAAATTTGAGCACCTGCCCTTGAAACTCTCTGTGCACGCCACTGGTGATGTGCGTAGTTTACATTTTCTGTCTGCACATCCTGTAAGTTCGCCTAAGAAATAAAAGTAGACCTACTGTCTAGCTAGTGTCTAGTTATACTCTAGTATGAATCTTTTATTTTGAAAAGGAAGAGGAAGAGGAAGTCCGCTGCTAGCTTGGGTAGTGACACAGCTACTGTAGGCGTGCTAAAAGTCTTGTAAACAATGACACTGTACACTTTTGGATTAACACAAAACATAGTACATCCTCTGGCTGCGTTATTGTTTAATTCATTGTTTGGCC
Organism: Benthosema pterotum; assembly: GCA_039105355.1. NCBI lineage: Eukaryota > Metazoa > Chordata > Actinopteri > Myctophiformes > Myctophidae > Benthosema > Benthosema pterotum. The sequence continues at coordinate 41,713,881 of CM076984.1, forward strand.
GCCGTGCCTTGTCTTATATAGACTGTTGTTGTCGTTGTGTGGTGGTGGTTTTCATGTGCGCAACATGGAGTGCGACTCATGCACTGGTAATACAATGCAACTAAATTGTGCATACATTAAAAACAAAGAGAAAAGGAGTATTTTAATTGTGTTCAGGAACGGGAAATAACAGAAAATAATCTATTAAGTTACTTTTCATAGAAAGTAATTTGTAACGTAACAAGATTAGTTTTAGGGGCAGTAGTCCAATAATCTAACGTTGTTGGTTTAGAAAGTAACGATACCCATCACTGGCTCCCATTCATAGATCCATCCATTCATCCATCATCCATCCATCCATCCATCCATTCATTCATTCATTCATTCATTCATTCATTCATTCATTCATTCATTCATTCATTCATTCATTCATCCATCTATCCATTCATTCATTCATTCATTCATTCATTCACCCAGAGAGTGCCAGGTGGCACCAGTGGTCAACCTGGCAACAATCTCATTTCCATTTCCCAGTCGCCAGCCTGGCAACAACATACTTGGACAATCACACAATGGATGTTATTGTTTTTCGCTGCAACTGAGCCAGGAAATAACATGCATAGAAACAGATCCAAGTATTGTATTGGCAGAAGGTGATCTATCCTGTTCCTTGTGTTTAGTATAAATCAGATATAATGTTTAGTATATGTTTATGTTGCATTGTCTGTAGTTTTATAATTAATGTGCTGATTGCACTACTGCCGGCTTCGTCGCAAGCATACTTATAGCCACTCATACTAGTGGTTAAACCACTCAGACATACTGTATTTCATTGTACAATGAATTGTGTGATTTTATAAATCAGAAAATCAGATTTTGTTTTCACATAAGGTTGGGCCCAGAAAAAGGACACCGGCTCGGTTGCCCTAAAAGTCATGGTAAATATTTATTTTCATATAACGGCTGTCCATCTTGGATGGTGTGATATTTTTTTTCCAACGGTAGAGCTAGGTTAAAAAGTTTTGTATTTGTCTGGTTTCCAAAGTTATAGCTGAAACCGTTTTGTCAGGCTGGCAGCCAAATTGGCCACCGTGCATGGCAACCCTCAGGGGTGGGCCGCCTGGGCGATCTCACTAAATCATCAGAGTGTACGTGTGTGTGTGCGCGTGTGTGGCACGCGTGTGTGTGTGTGTGTGTGTTGTGTGTGTGTGTGTGTGTGTGTGTGTGTGTGTGTGTGTGTGTGTGTGTGTGTGTTGTGTGTGTGTGTGTGTGTGTGTGTGCGCACGTGTGTGTGTGTGTGTGTGTGTGTGTGCGTGTGTGTGTGTGTCTGTGTCTGTTGGGCTGCATCTGGGCCACATTGTGGTGCTTTTAGAATGATTTGCAACTTAGCCTCATATCACCCTGAGTCCCTGGACTACACACATGCACAAGGTCACCAGTGGTGTAAATCATTGGTTCCCAAAGTGGGGTCTAGGGACCCCTAGGGGTACTTAAGGGAGTTCCAGGGGGTACCTAATTAGGAGACAGTTGGGAACCAAATGGACCCCTATGGGTCTGTAACTCAGAGAGTGTACCAAAGGAACCACATGGACCCTACCGGGTCCAATGTGACACCGGGGGTCCATGAAATTAATATGTTTTGGGAATCACTGCTAGAGCCATGAACAATACCTTCCTTATCGGGGTCACTGCATTAGTGTTTTTCAGTTGGGATCCTTGGCCAAATAAATGTCAATTTGCGGTACAAAGTACAGTAAGTACTGTACATTTACTGTACAAGTACCATACTTATAGATTTAAATTATTAAAACAAAACACATACATCATAACCACTTCAGCGTTACATTTAAAAACTTGACATGAGACATTCTAGTGAGTCGACCTACTTTTACTGTTTTGGTATATCAATGCCAATACTTTTGTACTTTTACTAAACTAAATACCTTTTGAGTCATGGACATTTAGTTGTAATAGAATATTTCCATATGGCAGTGGTTTTCAACCTTTTTCATACCAGGGCCCACTATTTATTCTGCACTTTAGACATTTGATGTTGATTTTAGTCTCTCAAACCCAAGACTA
>CM076984.1:41720941-41814022 GCA_039105355.1 Benthosema pterotum
AGAAGAATAAAATTGTGCAGGGCACAACGGGAACGGGAGTGCAATACACACACAATATATATACAGGTAATATACGGTATAAACATAGCAGCAGGCATGCACATGAGATTTGAAAACCGGCAGGTCCACATAGAATATGTTCACACATGTTCACACATTCCCAGTTAAATAAAATATTCACCTGGCAGGTCCACGGGGAAAGTCTACGTAGGCTAGGAACAGTTCCACATGAAGGGAGGAAGAAGTTTAAAGGGAAAGTTGGCAGTCCAGCCTGGACTGGTGACAGAGTACATACGTTGTACATCTAAGCCACAATCAAATAATAAAAAGGAGTAAAGGCACAGCGATTACACTGACCTCTCCAACCCTGCAAACATTTTCTCTCTCTCTCTATGCCTTCGGACTACTGATTGTACTTTAGATGCATGTGGAACATCTCACCTACACAGTAGCACGTACCCCATGGCTGTTCACACATGAACTCTGTGGGGAGTTATCGATTAGGAGATTGGTTAGCATATTTATGAAAAATAAGGAAACTGCTGTGTGAGTTGCATGAAAGGCAGAAGTCTAGCTCTACCATACGACAGTGCTGTGTGAAACCAAGAGCCGAGTTAAAAGTTAAAATGCATCACTCATGCAACCAGCAGTGAGCTGGTAGATTAGTTATATGTTCCACGTGACACTGGCATGCAATAAATCAAGTGCCTTGCTCGCAGCGCTCCGTTCTGCCTGTCTTAGTGCCAGAATATGCAGTCTACAGGGACGTCCACACATCGGTGTTACAGCCCTTGCCCTATTACCTCTATGAAATACAGAATCATCCTCTTGCAGTACATCACCCACAGACTAGTGACACACACACCGGTAGCCTGGTCTAGCCCTCAATGATTTTGGCCTTGGGGGGCGGGGGTGTCGTGGCATCCACACGGCGGAAGTGCTGCGCTCTGATTTGATCTCACTAACGTGTCGTCATCTCCGGCCCCTCCCGCGCCCGTCCACTGCTGTTCTACGTCACATCATTTAGAGCGACGCCCACCCCGGAAGGTTCACTCCCACTTGAAGGCCACTTTCCAACGTGCGTTAGTCCAGGCTTTCCGTTTTCGCGCAAGGCGAACGAAAATGAAAGCCTGGGTGTCGAGGCTAGTGACACACACACCGGAAGCCTTGGTCACTGCGCAGTTGACTAACTTAAAGGAGAATTCCACACCATAACACATTGGGCATCAATCTACATTCATAATGTCCTTGATTTTTGTCACAGATACCCCATGTTCTACATCTCACCATGAGGTCAGTTGCAGTTGCAGCAGCTGTTGCAGCTGTGCCAATGCAGTTTGCATGGCCGCAGGTTGTCTTTATTCTAATGCAGGTATTTCTGTAACTCCAAACTTTTTTTTTTTCACACATCACATTTTAATAGTATACTGATAAACACGCTTGAATTTTATGTCACTCTGGGGCAGTACATGTAATTCCAAAGGTACTCTATTCCTCCTCCTCTCCTCCCCTCCCTTTTGCCACTCTCCTCTCCAATCACTCCGGTTAAAACTCTTGTTGCACGGGTGCTGGCTGACTTTTTAAATGTCATATAGTGGTCCAATTATCTTGTAGTGTGTGGCTTGATGTGATGTGTGAAAAGAAAATAAGTTTGGAGCTACTACAATACCCGCATTAGAATAAAGACAACCTGCGGCCATGCAAACTGCATTGGCACAGCTGCAACAGCTGCTGCAACTGCAACTGACCTCATGGTGAAATGTAGAAAATGGGGCATCTGTGACAAAAATCAAGGACATTATGAATCATGTCACAGGAATCAAGGTAGCTTGATGGCCAATGTGTTTTGGTGTGGAATTCTCCTTCAATGCTTGGTAGAAAGAACATGTTTAATCGCTTCGTGACCCACTTATCTTGTAGCCTACCTTGATTTGATTTAAATCAAAAACAATTCATTGCTTTGATTATTTCCCCTTTCATGTCAAGGTATAACTGAACAACTTATTTCGCAGCAGCGGTCTGTTTGCCAGGTGCACTGTTCGTATTGGAGCGATACATTTTCAGCAAGAGAGCTGTGTCTGGGGACCAGTGATGCAACGTTTTATGTTGTTTACACAATTTGTACATATTTTTACAACTTAAAGGTAGGGGAAGTGATTTCACTTTTGTCAGATATCACCCAATTTTTTTCCTGTTAAAATGCTCTATTATAAGGTGTGCAGACCATATATGGAGTTTCCCTCTCCCCCACGTTAGCAGAGGAGCTAATAAAAGTTCCCCAGGTGGAGGGTGAATTCTCCTCCAATCAGCAGCACATAGCCACATAGTGTAGCTACTCTTAGGCCCCTAGTGGACCAGGCTGGTACTACACAATGAATTTCAAATCACTTACCCTACCTTTAAAATATTGTTTTAAAAAAAAATACAGATCAAAATAGATCTAAATATACTGTAGGTGTTTTTGAAGACCGCTTTGTGCTAAAGAAATATATCTACATAGTTGCGGTTATGTTTCCTGTTGTATTGGTGTAAATTATAATATAAGAAATGGGGGTTTGAAACTTTTGATATTCGGTCAGAAACAAGGTGTTTTGAAACGAATATTCGACTGGCATTTTGGCCAATATTTGCTGCCCTAGTAAAGAGGCAAATCAATCTAGAAGATGCACCATATTGGGCATAATGTGATTCTTTATTATTGTAATAATGATTAAATTAGTAGTTAGGTGAGTTAACTGGTTGAGTTAAGTTGAGTTAACTGGTTACTGCATAAGAAAAACACCATGAAGTCTGCATGTTTAATGCAGGCAGGAGTGATGTTGGAACCAGAGTCTAACGGTTGGAGCCTTGCTGGAATTGGCAGCCATTATGACACAGAATGGAAAAAAGAATAACTAAACATAATGAATGTGTTTTCCCTGTGGTACAATGGGCAGTTGGATGGTCTTGAGAATATTGCACCGTGTCTTGGTGACCGTCTATAAAGCACACTGTAGGAAACATTGCACAACAATTCATGTTGTTATTTACAGATGTTGACATGTTCTAGAATGTAGATATCGATTTCCTCATTAACTAAACAAATCAGAAAGACTAGGAGCTCATTAGAGGAAACTGGAGTGGCTCCCAGACCCGAGACAGAGATTTGTCTTTGATGTCTGATGTGTAGGACCCAAACCAGTGAAAATAGACGATCTAAGTTGTGAGCTTGTTAATCTTTTTTTCCCACTGTCTTAAAGTTTAGAATGTCTTTGATTTTGTTCATGTTATTCATGAAATTCCTTTTGATTTTTTTTTTTACCATTCATGTCTTTCAGTGCCGCCTCCCGGAACATCACCCTCAAGAGATATCAATTGATTATGGTTCACAACTGTGAACAACTTTGTGTTCTGTACACTCTCATAACACTCTGCTAGCGTAGCGGTATGATGAGGAAAAACCCATAAAAACAGAAATGTAAATTCTGCTGGCTTATGCTGTCTATGGGGATGCAGTTTTTAGAATCATAATATCTCAAATTATTACTTTTGTCTTGCACCTAGATTAGTGCTAGATTAGAGTGCCATTTCTCTAGACAATATGATCCTTGGGTACAAAATGTATGTTATTGGTGAATGAAATAACAATTGAAGCAGCCTTAAACTAACTGTCTCGCCGTATTAACAGTCTGGGCGGTCAATGAGTTGTTTCTTCACCAGAGTGATTATATTCAATTGAGATGAAGATGATTGGAGTGACCTTCTCTTTCAACTTATTGGACAGTAGAGACGATCGATCTGTGTGTTTGTCTCGGCTGAGTGTCTGTCAATGTCAAGTCTGTTGCAGCCTCTTTCTGAGAAGTGTTTTTGCATCTCTCTAGACCGTGACTTGCGTTCCTTTATTACACTGAAGAATATTGACCCACTGATATATTGCGTTCCGAGTCATCCTGGGTGATCTCTTCATGTGGCTAAAAGGCTTACGATGAATACTTGTCTCTGGGCTGTTATTGCTATTTTTGTATACTTAAAATCCAAAGAATGAATACTTGTGCTGTGGTGTTGTTGCTCCTCTGTAATGTTGAGGCTAACATACTGGATTAACAAGTAGGTGACCACCGTATTATCTACTGGATGTTACAGGTGTTTATCTACTGTAGGTTACAGGTAGATATTGGAAGAAAACAGAAAAGCAAATTTTGTTTTGTTGTTTTTGTAATAAGAACCGTCATGTTAGAAATAGATAATTTAAGGGCCATCTTTGTTAGAATGTGTAAAAAATAATAAATTGGAAGAGTTAGAATACGAAGATCAAGATACTTTAGTCCATGAACCTCTCAAGAAGCCCTCAGTCTGTGAGGTTCTTCAGCAGGTCCCCGGCAAAGTGGATGTATTGATAATTCGAGTTAGAAACCAAAGTGAACCTTATGATCCTGTAAGTATAGACAAAATCTAAGATTTACTGAATGTGAAAGTACCACACACAATTCAACGCTGTGTCATATGCTCAATGTATCATTTGTCATATTCAATTTCTTGGGGTCTAGTAGGTCTATAGCCAATAATACAATAATAATTCACCATATTTAAAAATTAAATAAATAAATAAACATAGTTATCCCAATGTTCGAACGCTCCTACCCCCTGTCAAAAACAGCTAAAATCACTAAAAGAAAGCAGCAAATGAACAACAATTAACACCCATTTTTTAGTTTACAACCTAAAACATGAAGCTCATGATTGGAAAAAAATAAAAAAATAAAAAATTAATAAAGTTGTTAAACTAACTAAAGGGGCTTCAAAGTGTTGAGAATCACTGATTTCAAATCAGTCCATTCCTGCTCTCCTAAACAGGATGGTGCAGTATAAGTCTTGTCCTGTACCAATCCCTTCATGAAGAAATCTATGCATTAGGACAGCGGCTCAATATGACTTCCATTAGCAGAAACATTTAGCCCGAGGGGCGGCTCTACCACCGATGCTAATCCATAGATAACATGGACGAATGAGAAGTAGTCTAAAACTGTTAAGTGAAACATCCTTTCTGTAGAGTCGAATGCACACAGATGTTGTTGTACAACATAGAATAGTATAATGTGAGGAATATGAGCCCATTAACCCATTAAATAAGCTATATCTTCTACCATTAACGATCCTAAGTCCTGACGACAGTAACAAATACAGCCCCCCCTTTTTCCTGTCCAGAAGTAGATATTATTGTTGCAATTGAAGTTTTGCTACAGAGCTAAGCAGTCCCGCCCCTCTAGTGACGCCACCCCAGCTCCAGAAATGGATTCCCCATTCACTTTCCTCATAGACTTTTCGAAAATGATCTATGACAATTATGCAGCGGACAAAGCCAACTGGGGTCGTGACAAATCATTCACAATATTACCATACAATATCTAATTATTAGCTTTTTTCCCGTTGCATAATCATCTTTATATAGATCATTTTCGAAAAGTCTATGAGGGAAATGAATGGGGAAAACCTTTCTGGAGCCGGGGCGACATTACAAGGGGGCAGGACTGCTCAGCTCTATTGGCCAAACAATTAGAGCAAAGTATGCATGTACACATTTTGGAAGACTCGAGTAAATTGTTGAAGTATTCTGTGATCTTTACATCATGCTTTCTCTCTCACATTGAGCCGTATTAGAGCAAATTCTCTTCTTTTTTGAAAACGTGACTTCTGAGTTCTGACTATTTTATGATTCAATGATGTCTGTCTAACTGTGCTGTGCAGGGAGAAAAATGTAGCACTGCTGAATGGCAAGATGAAATATTATATCCACACTCGTATTCCCATTCTCTAATATAATATTCCATGAATCTATTTGTGAGTTGTCTCACTGAACTAAAAGTAAATGTTGGGTTATGGCCGTCTCAGGTGACTCGACCAGGTCACACACACAGCAGTAGTTGTTGTTGTTGTTACATATATTTTTACCACATAAATAATTCCTTCCTCCAAATGCCTGCTATTTTAGGCAGCATGTATTGGCACGTTCTGTATTATTTATAAAGCATTTCAATCCCTCTCCGGGCGCTCCGACAAACACAATTGGCCCTGTGTGTTGGTTGGAAGCTGGCAGAGGGATGTGGAGGCTGTGTCTAGCCACAGTGCACCAGCTAGGCTACAGTATAGGGTTTTTTGCCGTTTTCATGGCAAGGGACTGCCCAGAAGCAAAGGTTTGAGATCAAAATGTTCACTCTGAAAGAATATATACACAGTATACACAAAATTTGCGCCACATCTCACAATCTTTCACAAATAGCAGATTTAGATCTGTTATTTTTCAATGGAGAAAGCATCACATAATGCTTAAAACATCAATAACAGTGAGAAAACATACGTTTACATTGCCAAAGCAAAAAGCAGCATGCAACAGTACAATACAGTAAATAGTGTAAAATGTACACTTGAATGTCAGAATATTCAATAAGTCTATTTTTAAGTACCTTAAATAAGTCTATTTTTATTGATGCAATACACATCTATTGCCGAAAGTTGGCAGAATGCATTGGAATCAGAGATCAGCAGATGAACTTTTTTCCCATCCGAAATCCATCCACACACATCATTGATCCATCCGCATCAATCCGCATCAACCCATTAAGCAAATGTGCGCATCTGCATCCATACGCGGCGGGATGCGGATGGAGAATAATATTTTAAAAGCAATAAACCCACAGATAGATGCCATTATTGTATTTCTGAATTATAAACTATAATAAGTCCATATACTGTATATACATATAGGCCACTAATTTATTGGCAGCATTATTTCATCCACGGATTATCCAACATTAATCCATCATATAGCCCATTGTCCCTAACCCATCCTAATCCGCGGATGTCCCGTGGCATCCGCAGATAAATCCGCAGTCCGCTGATCTTACATTGACTCTTGTGAGCCAATACATCTGCTATTTTGTTTTACTTGTTTTTTTTAAATAGAAGGTTTCTAGAAAAATGTATCCATTAAAAGAAGAAAGAAAAAAATGCCTCTAATGATAGAAAGAAGTTTAACAGTCACTTCACCAGCATTTTTTGATTAATTGTAGTTTGTTTACCAGTGTTGAGCTTGTATTTTAAAGAGCCAGAGAGTTTCCAGACCGGAAATTGACATTTTCTATCAGAGCATAGGATGTGGCTCATCGATCCTTTGGTTACTCTGTAGTAAGACGGCAGCATCACGTTCATAGCAGTCACGTTGTGACTGCTGTGCTTCTCTGAGCCGTGTGTGTGTGTGTGTGTGTGTGTGTGTGTGTGTGTGTGTGTGTGTGTGTGTGTGTGTGTGTGTGTGTGTGTGTGTGTGTGTGTGTGTGGTCCAGTGGGATACATTTAAGTAATTTGGGATTGACACAGCAGGAGGTGAATGGTTTAAATACTGCTTTAACAGGCTGAAAATCTGCCCGCTGTGGATGTCTTTAATCCACCCCCAGACCTCTCTCTCCCTCTGTCTCTCTGTCTTTCTCTCTCCTTCGCTCTCCCCCTCTCTCCACCCTTTCTCCCCCTCTCTCCCCCTCTGTCTGTCTGTCTGTCTGTCTGTCTGTCTGTCTGTCTGTCTGTCTGTCTGTCTGTCTGTCTGTCTGTCTGTCTGTCTGTCTGTCTGTCTGTCTGTCTGTCTGTCTGTCTCCTTGCACTCCTCCCCCTTAGTAGAGTTACTCCTGCAGCTAGTACAGCTGTAATCTCGAAATTACTGTTTTCACTCTGTGCTCCAGTCTCTACGCTGCATGCGTACACACACACACACACACACACACACACACACACACACACACACACACACACACACACACACACACACACACACACACACACACACACACACACACACACACACACACACACACACATACATGCACACTAACTATATCTCACTGTTTGTGTCCCTCTTTCTCTGTATCATCTATCGTCTTATCTTCTGCCCTATTTTTTGGCTTTTTTTTTGCTTTTTCTAGTTCCTTCTCTCTCTCTCTCTCTCTCTCTCTCTCTCTCTCTCTCTCTCTCTCTCTCTCTCTCTCTCTCTTGCTCTCACTCTCCCTCCCTCTCTCTTTCCACTCTTTCCATTATTTATTGTGAAACCCTCTTATAGTAAGCTGTAAGCCTACATGAGAGAGATGGACAGACAGACAGACAGACAGACAGACAGACAGACAGACAGACAGACAGACAGACAGACAGACAGACAGACAGACAGACTGAGCGATAGAGAGACAAGCAGAGTGTCACATAACAAAGACAGTGTCAGACAGAGAAGAAAGAGAGAAAAATGGAGAAGACCAGAGTAGCATATGAGTTTGGTAGATTGAAAAATAATATGTTTAATGTGCTGCCGATGAAGTGATGAAACCTGGAGGTTTGCTAATGACCAGAGTGCTCCATTGGCCACCATGCTAGACGGTGTTCAACCATTGTTGTCCATCTCACTAGACATTCACTACACATCAAATGATCAGGATCCTTGACAGCCCTGCAGAGCCACTGGAAAGGCCTCTACTGTAGCATTTGTTCACTGGTAGAAAGTACTGTCCTTACAGATACATTTTTACAGGTACATTTTTGGCAGCTGCTAGGCTCGGTAACTTTTGACATTGCATGATCCCAGTGTCCAAAAGGTTGTGACACTGAGGGCACAGAAACTGGAGTTGGAAATGCATTGTTTTCCAAGAGGGTGGCACAAGCAGCCACCATTACACCTTTCCATGGAAGTGAACAGAGATGTCATAACTCTGTCTATACTAAAAAGCTCTGGGATTAAATCCACATTATGGCGCAAGCCGACCTCTGAGCCCTGGGATGTTTTTAGTACCGGCTATCTGATTGGCTATCTGGTCTCTTGGCAACACCACAGCAGCACAAAAAACACAACATAAGAAACATCATAGCATTAAAACAGTTAAAACACAACTTAAAACAAAAGACCAGGCTATAAAAATGCTTTGTTAAAAAGAAAGGTCTGAAGTCCTCTTTTAAATGAGTCCACTGACTGTGGTGCTCTCAAACATACATTAACCAATTCAGCAATTTTTACATATCAGCTATTTAGTATTTATCAGCTCACAATGTGTCACAATACAATGCCTTGTGAGCTTGCAGATTGGCTATTTTCAAAGGATTTTGAAAATGGGCCATTCTGTACAAAGAGTAGCCTACTTTTACTTTTGGTACTTTAGGTACGCTACATTTTGATGCCAATACTTGGATTCCAGACATTTACTTGTTGAGTTCTATATACTTCCTCTTTATGTAACACATTTACTGTAAGTATACAGTATGTATACTTACAGTAAGTATACAGTATGTATGTCATGTATGTCAACCCTAGCATCCCTATTCTGGGATGAAGCTTGTAGATTGGCTATTTTTAGTGACAATATTTCTATATGTAAGGCAAAACATCGTCCCAAGTACATGTAGCCATCTCGGGTCCAGTATTGCATCTAGACGAGGGTTGAGGTGGTTAAGCATTTGGCTGTTAGACCACTTAAAGCTGCACTGTGTAACTTTCCCCTTCTCCCCAGGATTTAAACCCGGTTTTCCTGCACAAGTCCTGACATTTTCAGGAATCTAAAGTCCAAGTGTACTGCATCATTGTGGGTCAGTTGAAAGGACCCTAGAGAACGTACAGACAGACTAAGGTCTGGACATGACTGAGTCTGAATCAGAACGAGCTATTGGAACTAGAGCTAATTCAAGAAGAGTAATCAACATGTCATCATCATCTATAACGATAGTCAGTCAGTCAGTTCCTCAGTCAGTTCCTCAGTCAGTCAGTCAGTCAGTCAGTCAGTCAGTCAGTCAGTCAGTCAGTCAGTCAGTCAGTCAGTCAGTCAGTCAGTCAGTCAGTCAGTCAGTCAGTCAGTCAGTCAGTCTTTCGATATCCAGCCAAAAGGAGAAAATAGGAAGAGAAAATAGAGGAAGGATGAGAATACAACACTACAGTTCACAAAAATAATAAGAGAGGAGAAAGGAATAGGAGAGAAAACGGTAAGAGAAGAGAAAGGGGGAAGCGAAAATGAGGAGAGGAGAGTGGTGCGCGTTGTCATGGGAACAGACATGGAAAGGCTTGTGTTAGTGAAGAGACTTGAGACGAAATGACAGCATGTTGAAGCAATACAATGTAGGAGACACAGCATCACTCAGTGCTAATACATTCTGCTTGTTATTCAATGTTATTCAATCAAGTAGCAACAATACTATCACTGTGCTAGCAGTGCTTCTGATAGAATGCGCCGCCTCATGTTGTGTGCACAAAACAATACAGGCAAAACAAAATACAAAAGGGAAAAATAAACGATTGAATAATGTGGAAAAGGTGAACATTTATTGCTGCTTTTTTTGTCCAACTTCATCAGTGGAAACCCACCTCCTGATTATTTTTTCTAATGAATTCAGTTTTATTTTGTTTCATAAGATAAACAGTATTTTAAGGTGTGTAAGGAAAATATGTTATTTATTGACATCTCTTTGTCATTCTGTCTGTCTGTCTGTACCATGTATTCCAGCCTATCCCCACCAGTCCAACCAGTATGTCGCCGACCCCCGTTGGGACGTTGGGAGGCAACCCCAGTATGCAGGACGTCTTCATTCTGTCCCCTGTCTCTGGACTGTATGGCACCAGGTCAGAGACGTGCACACGCACGCACACATGCACAGATTGCACGCACGTACAAATCACACACACACACACATGCAATCTATCTATGATCTATACATGCCGACCATTACGCATTTTGCGTATCGGCTACGCATTTTGACCTCTGACTACGCTGCTACGATTAATCACTGCAGAATACGCAAAGAGCGCAAACCCTCTGTTTTTCCCATGTAGTAGTAGGCGTTGTTGGCGTACGCCAACTCCGTTCACCTCATGGGGCCAGTCCATCTACATAAACGTCTGTTGGATAGTGACATGTATAGTGATAGCCGGAAGTTACTGAATGCATTGAAGCCTATGGGGCTCGCGCGAGTACGTGGACCACGTGACCAGGCTGTTTTCTGACCCCTCGATGTCGCAACTCTTCTACTAGATGGCTCTGCCTTAGACCTTGGTTTCTAGCGACGTGATTGGTCTGCGTCCCCATCGGAAGGGAGGCTTTAGCTTAGATAGCACCCAGCTAACAGTGCAGTCGCGTCGGCCGCGGCTCACGGTGATCCGTAGTGCTAATCGCCTGAGTTGTCTCCTATTAAAATATTATTTTACTATATGGCTCTGGCTCGAGCCTCCAGTGGGGTCGTTCATGTTGTCTCGTTATGGCGGCCGCAGCCTCGCGCTGCTCGGCTCCGCTCCGAGGACGAGGAGGTGCTCGAGCATGTTTTTTTCTCCCGTGTCGGTCGGTCGCACGGCGGCGGACCGCCTGAGGGAGAGGCTCGAGCCGAGGAGACTAGTGGATTGGAGTGAGCGTAATGAGGCGGTCGCTCCGAATTCTAACCGCGGAACAAACAACCAAACTGAGATGGATAGATGGATGGATAGATAGAATAGTGGAGACATCATGATGACCATCCAAACTTTACCAGGGGTTTTCAACTTTTTCGATACCAGGGCCCACTATTTATTCAGTATTTGAGCCACGGACGACCATTAGAGGAGATTTTTTTTTAGCCCCACAGACCCCAAAAACTAAAGATTTTTTATGCTTTTGTCCACAATAACAGACTGGATTTAGGAAACAAAACAGGCAAACCTACAGATTAAAAAGGACCATTAATGTTCCAGTTGTGTAGTCTTGGGCTAATTCAGATGATGAATAGGCTACTTTAACTCTTTGAAAGTGTAAACATGAAACCAAATGGACCCTTGCGGGTCCATTTGTTTTCATATTTAGACAAATATTCATTTCTGTATATCTAATCATAGTGGAGGTGGAAGGGAAAAGAAATAGGCCTAATGGTGGTGGTGGTGGGGGGCAGTTCTTACAACAACTCCAGTCATGTTATGAATGAGTGTTTTTTTATAAACAAGAGATGAGAGTTACAGTACAAGTCAAGTACACACTGCAACAAAACTGATAACTGCATGGAGAATTAAGAATGCACTGGTTTAGTTAAGAATACACTTTACAATAGTGACCAACTGATGAATTGAACAGTTGTGCACTGCAACTCAAAGAATCTTAATCCTATAACGGTAATGAAATCAATTGATGCACTGCTGCAATACATTTCAGATATACACTAGTGTTCAAAAGTTTGGGGTCACTTCGAAACGCCTGCATTTAGGAGGCAGGCATCCCACATCCAAAACCTTTGGAGTTGGACCGCATTCCATGCACACTACTATTATATAGCAGGGGTTTTCAACAGGTGTTCCGGGGACCACCAGTGGTCCTTGAGACGGTTCCAGGTGGTCTCCAGGCTAAATGATGGAAGGTTGGGTAACCAGATGTAACTCTTGAGAGTGTAAACCAAATGGACCCTTGCGGGTTCATTTGGTTTCATTTTCACACTCGGCTTAAAGATACATCGCATGGATGCAACTGGGACGTATCCTCAGTGATGTATCCCAAGGTCATCGGGGTTTCGGGTCTCGCAACATCATACCCCTCACTCAGGCGACCCAGCCGGGGTTGATCAAGTCCCGACTTACGTCCCAGTAGCTACTCTCGGTCAGTCCACTAGGGAAAGACCCAAGGCCACACAATCCACCGCTCCAGAACTATTCTGCCGGTACTGGGAGGCACTATACTCTGGCACATGGAGGGACTAGGCTCTGTGGGTTGACTCCTGTCCAGACCCCTCCTACGTCTCACCAGGTCTGCTCCTGCTCTCACCTCAAGAGTTAAAATATTCATCATCTGAATTAGCACCACTTAATTAAGAAGTTTACACTGTTTTGTTGGCAAAATACAGCTTGTAATTGTGGATAAAATCAAAATAATTCTTTAATTTTAGGTCTTTGGTGTAAAAAAGGTTGAATGGTTTTCACCATTTATCCGCCATCCGCCCCAATGTTTGGGGGCACCCAACTTCTTTTGGGCTAAAACTACTGAAACATATACCTCGTGATAAGTGAGAATGTGAAGTTAATATAGGCATGCAAATGTGCCTTGTTGCAATGTGCGCTGCACTGCCGCGCTGCGCCGCTGCACCCGTGAAGTTGCTACTCAAAAACGTTTTCAAATGTTGGCATCTATGTATGATCTATACAAGCTTGTGAGTGAGTCAGCTATTTTTGAAAGAAATCTGGTCAAATTTGGTCCCTGCCACAAAATATTCCCCCTTCCGTTAACAAACGCATGTACAGTACATAATTACGAATTTTGGGGACCTTGACATAAACATGTAAAAAAGAAACAAACAACAACATATGAAACAACAGCATGAAGATAAGAAAATACACTTTAGAAACAAGCAACTTTACAGAAAATGTACAAAGGTTGCTTACATATTAGCAAACCTGCTGTGTGTGTGTGTGTGTGTGTGTGTGTGTGTGTGTGTGTGTGTGTGTGTGTGTGTGTGTGTGTGTGTGTGTGTGTGTGTGTGTGTGTGTGTGTGTGTGTGTGTGTGTGTACTCTTGCATGCATGTGTGTGTGTGCGTCAGGGATGAGCTGGGCATGATGTCGTGCGATGAGATCAGCCGCTACACCATGGGCTCCCAGTCTGGTTCTAAAGGCTCGGAGGCCATCAGCTACTACCTGGACCAGGACAGTGGCCAGTACTTCTCCCTGCTGGAGGGAGACGGACCCCCGGGGCCCGACTACGACCGAGGGGGGCGCAACACGGGGGTCCGCAGGCGTGACAAGACCCCAACGCATGGTAAGAGAGAGAGAGAGTGTAAGGGGTCTGGAGTCAGCCTCCACCAACACCATCCTAACCTACATCGCCCATCCTAACCTTGTCTGTTTTCGGAGCTGGTGTCTTGTGTTTTGTGTCGTCTTGTCTTGTCACCATTATGCGCTATACACTGCTCTGGTGCTTGTGTGTGTGTCTGCTGTAATACCTCGCGTTGCACACCTGTCCTGAGCACACTGATCCACGTGACGCTGCTATGCGGGGTCCCATCGATCCATTCGGGTCCAGCTGGTCCAGCGGATCCAGATTGTCTCCAGTCCTCTACCAACCCCCACCCCTCCCACACAACCCACCCCCTCAAAACTGCCCCGAAATCCACTCCCGATATCTCTACCCCAAACCCTCTCCCCTTACCATCACCCAAACTCCTTCCCAACCCCCCCTTGCATGTGCCCTACCAAAACTACCACCCAAACACTCTATCCAGCCACACTCTGCACCAAGACCCTCACCCACACCACGTTCTCCGTGTCACCAGTCTCCCACTCCCACCCCTACCACCCCCCCACCCAGCCCACTCTCTGACTGCTGATTGGTCGTTCCAGGTGACCTCAGACCCGTTTCCATGCCTCCGGAATATAATTGGATGGCGGAGGCCAAGGAACCCAGCATGGGCAAGAGAGGGAGTCGAGGTATACAACGCACACACCAGCAACAGACACACACATATTACACACACACATGTGGCTGGCACTGCGCCCACCGGTCGTGCTTTGCTCGATGTTCTGCTCAAAACATCTCAGCTCATCTTGGTGGTGTGGTTGTGATACATGTGATACATGACTGAATATGACCCTATATAGGTCATATTTGTAGATGTTTCCTGTTGCAGTTAAAAACTATGTTGGCAGGCTGACTTTATAGTGTACAGCAGCAGGGGTGCCCAAACTTTTTTGACTTGAGAGCTACTTTCAAACTGACCGGCTCAACAAGATCTACACATAAAAAGAATCAATTTCAAGGCCCCCAAGAAAGTTTGACTTTGAAATAGTGGTGATGGTGTTACTTAGTGTTATAGTGTTTAAGAATAATGCACTTATAATGAAAAATGGAGGGGGAGAATTGGAAGGTTTTCTTGTATATGCTACTACTGACAGAGAACTGGCAAAACGTTGGTCAGAATAACAATTATTCTCCATTTTCTAATTGTGTGGACTCTTGAAATCACGTAATTCAGATGTTTAAATATAATTTAACTCTTGAACACTCTCAAGAGTTACAGACCTATACATTTTAGGGGACTGTCATGTGATCTACCTGCATGGCCTGTGTGATCTGTGTGGGGGTTTTCATTGACCTACAGAAAGCCTTTGATACCGTAAATCATGAAATAATGTTAAGAAAATTATATAGGTACGGAATTAGAGGTATAGCCCTCTCATGGCTTAAAAGTTATCTTAACGGTAGGATGCAATTTGTTAATTTCAATGGTATAGACTCAGGAACTCAACAAGTAACATTCGGTGTTCCACAAGGATCCGTCCTTGGCCCCAAATTATTTATTCTATATATAAATGATATCGGTGAGGCCTTGAAAAACCTCCACTGTGTACTCTTTGCCGACGACACCAGTTTGTATTGTTCTGGAACTGACCTTAGTCTCCTCCTGCAAGTAGTTGAAGCGGACTTAAAATTGTTAAAGAAGTGGTTTGACATTAATAAGTTATCATTAAATATTAGTAAAACTAATTTTATAATATTTGGAAACAGAAAAATACATACCCCTGTCAAATTATCCATAAACAATAATGAAATAGAACAAACCACACAAACTAAATTTTTAGGAATTATAATTGACAATAAACTTACCTGGAAACCTTATATAGAGTACCTAAAAACGAAAATATCTAAATCCATAGCAATTCTCTACAAAACAAAAGACATAATTAATAAAAAATCGCTCCAGACATTATATAACTCTTTAGTACTACCCTATCTAACATACTGCATAGAAATATGGGGACACACCTATAAAACCATAATACATCCCATAGCCATTTTACAAAAGAAAGCAATTAGAATTATAAATCAGGCAGAATATTACGCACCAACAACGCCACTATTTATTAAAAACTATTCATTGAAATTGGAAGACTTAGCTAAATTCAACACTCTTAAAATAATGTATAACATTTATAATAAGTCGCTTCCTTCAAGCATGCAGGAGTTGTTTAAGCTCAGAGAAAGCAAATATGAGCTACGGGGAATCGGCATCTTCAAAAACAAAACTTCACGCACAAATATCAAAGAAAAAAGTCTAACAGCCATTGGGGTGAAACTGTGGAACCAACTAGATCCTGAACTCAAACTGTGCAAATCTATAATTCACTTCAAGAAACTATATAAATCAATGACAATCGAAAATTACATGATGCTGCTTTAAGCTGTGTAAGACAACAAACCATAAAGTATAGGCCTATTCCCGTATGTGTATCCAAAACCTCTTACTAAGCATCCATTATTCATCCATTATCCCATTATTATTCATAATTACTATTATTACTTTTGTATAGTTCCTTAATTAACAAATATCATAATCCATAAAAACACAAATAGTAACATATAAGTACTGTAGTACTGTGCAGCCTACACTGTACAGTACACTGAACAATGTTCCCTTTGTTTTCTAATTTTATACACCAGTACGCATATGTATGCATGCATGTGCATGTGTGTATATGTATGTGTATGTGTTTTTGTGTATGTATGCATGTATAGGTACAGGTATGTACTGCATGCTTGTGCCTGTATATGTGTATGTATATAAGTAAACTTATTTAATTTTTCATTTTTATTTTATTTGTATTTTTTCTCTCATTATACGTCTCGATTTTCTTCTCGCAATGTAGCCATCTCTGTGGGTGTTGCATGTATATACTTTATGTATGTACGCACATACATACATATGTCTAAGTGTGTGTGTGTGCAGTGTGTATTGTATGTATATATACTGTATATACGGCGTTTGTTTTACAATTATTAATTTTCACCTGTGAAGGGTGGGCTCAATAAGCTTCGGCTTCAGCCCGTTCCCTTTCGGCCATTTGCATTACTTATACTTGTATATTCTTTTTGTATGTTCATATATGACCGAAACAAAATAAACTAACTAACTGCGATCTACTGGTAGATCACGATCTACCTTTTGGGCACCCCTGGTGTACAGTAAGCGACAGTGACAGCTACTGTAATACAATTTATTATGGGTGTGTTAGAGTATTGATTATACTGTTGATTACTGCCAATGCTTGCACATTACTACTCCTACGTCCAACACACTGTTATTCATGTTGTGGCCTGCGGCTGGATTGCTGTGTTCTACAAAACATGCAATGCTTTGTAGCTGAAGTTGAATCCGGCTCAAGGTTTTCTGTTGCTTTGTATAGCAGCTACAAACAGATGTATATATCTTATCATCATATTGCTGAATTCCATTCAAAAGAATGGCGGTCTGTATCTTTTGTAGCATACTGTATAGTATTAATACCGTGTGGTAACAGTTTACTTGAAGGTCACGCTAATAATGCATTATAAGCTCATTTATAAGCCATTATAATACATGTATAATGCATTACAAGACTTGTTATACATGTCCATAATCATGTATAACTCCTCATAACTACACTCATAACTATAACATATTATAACTGTTACTCATAATGCATTATTATGGTCAAAGGAACAGCACATTATAACTACCACCCTCACTTAGTCTGTTATAAAGGCACAGATTGAATTGTTGTACAGCCTCATAATGCAGTATAACCAATGTGTTTATTAAATCAAATGATGTCTTATAAATGCATATAACATGCTATAAGATGGCTTTTAGACCTTTAAGTAAAGTGGCCAGATATTCATGTATTATTAATAAGTTGCAAAATATAAACTGCAGATACAGATATGAACATGAATATCTGCCGACTTTACTTAAATGTCCCAAAGCCATCTTATAGCATGTTATAGACGTTTATAAGACATTATTTCGTTTAATAAACACATGATTATAATGCATTATGATGCATTACATCATTCCTATTCGTGCCTATATTACCATAATGACCATAATAATGCACTATGACTAACAGTTATACTACGTTATAAATGTAGTTATGAGGAGTTGTACATGATTACGGACATTTATAACGAGTCTTATAATGCCTTATAAATGTATTATAATGCATTATAAATGGGCTTATAATGCATTATTCAAGTACAGTGTTACCATTAGGGTTAGTTAGTTAGTTAGTACATGCTTCCAGGCACGAATTACAGTATAAGTCAGCCTGCCATGTTCTTACACTTCTGTAGTTTTTAACCAGTACAGGGCTTCAAGCTACAAAAGGGGCCTAGGGTTCCTTCCCCTTCAAAGGACCATTCCTACTGCATTTATTTTTGCATGTTTTAGCCCATTGACTGCAAGTCATACCACAGTTTATGTACAGTATTGCATTTTTTTAAACTTCCAGGAAGTTTTCATTCAATTCAGGACAGTAAGATCAAGTTGATCTTACTTGATCTTGAGAGATGTGAAACTTGCTTGAGATACTTTAGAATAGTAATCCAATAAATGTCACCTTTATTTGTTGTCAATGTTATGTCATTGTTGTGTTTTAATGCCGTTAAAAGATAAAAAAAAAAAAAAAAAAAAAAAGATTATGCGTTGTCTGAAAATGAACCCCAAAAGACAAATACATTATGAAAGGGATGAAGGGATTTTTTTTTAGGTTTTAGGCAAGTTTCAGGTCTCTTCAAGTTCATTTCTATATAAAACCAATTGACACCAATTGTGTATTTCGAAGGTAGTGAATGGATATATGGTATTTGCCATTGCCATTTTAGTCAACGGGCTTAAAACATGCAAAATGTACTGAATGATCTTTTGATGACAGTATGTATCTAGTCATAGTGTTGGATCCTCTGAGACACAGTTGGTTGACTGTCATCCGGTTTAATGAATAGACACAGTTTGGATACCGAACTTTGACAATTTTGTACCTGAATCACAATTTTCTGATTTGAGGAGATCATACATATAATGTAGGATAAAAAAAGAAGAAGATATTATGACTTATCCTGTGAATTTCTCAGTGAAATATCAGAACTACTATATGCCTGATTACATCAAGTGCTCTGGCGCTTAATCAAGTGTAACTGGCCATATGGTGGGCACAACGTCACTATCATCTACTATCATAAGTTCAAAATCGGCAGAGATTTCACCTTTTCCCGTTTTGAACTCTGGGTGGACTCATCTCTCCTGTCCTCCCACCCGTTGAACGTTCCACAGCGAGACGCCATCAGTATTCATCCGAGGATCCTCCACTCTCCACCAGAAAGTCTATGAATAACATTAAACACAATACTACTGTTGAGGCAGCGTGATGGGGCTCTGTAACTGTATCTCTCTCTTTCTCTGTTACACCTTTCCTTTCTTTGCCTTTCCTCGCTCACACTTTCGCCCAATTCTCGCTTGTCTTTTCCTATTTAATGCTTTGCTGCCTGACGGGGTGAGAAGCCGCTACTATGAAGGCCATTAATGAGCTTAATTAGCACACGGCCAACTGATGAGATGTATTAAGGGTGATCTTTTAAGTCGGTGTGGTAGCAGACTGGCGTGGGTGTGACATCAGTGACAGTAGATCCGTCTCAGATAATACGGAGCGTTTCAGGCACCGCAGTGTCACCGCCGCTCTATAAGTATGGTGTACCGACTTAACCTTTTCCACCTGTAGTTTAAGTACCGTAATTTCCGGACTATAAGCCGCTACTTTTTTCACATGCTTTTGACCCTGCGGCTTATACAGCGGTGCGGCCAATCTTTTTACAGGTTAACCAGATGTAACTCTTTGAGAGCGTAAAAATGAAACCAAATGGACCCTAGCGGGTCCATTTGGTTTCATGTTTACACTCTCAAGAGTTATGATATTCACCATCTGAATTAGCACCACTTAATTAATAAGTCATGAGTCATGTTCATTTTGGTCTAATTTTGATGTTTTGCCTCTTTTGGTTTTGTTCACAATTCCAGGATGGGTTTTCACAAACAAAAGAAATCTTTAGTTTTGGGGTCTGTGGGGTGAAGATGTTATTAAATTGTGAAAAAGTTGAAAACCACTGCTCTAACATGAAGTTTGTTGTCTGGTGCGGCTTATAGTCAGGTGCGGCTTATACAAGGAAAATTCAGTATTTTGCCCCAAATTTAGCTGGTGCGGCTTATATTCAGGTGCGGCTTATAGTCCAGAAATTACGGTATTTGCCATAACTTGACATGATGCTCATCTTTCACGAGTGCCATGGGCCATGGCAGGAATTCCCCCCGTTTTGAGTGCCTTCTAAAGTTACAAAACTTAAAGGAGGCCTTTTTCGCCTCTATGTTGCTTCTACTTTGATGCTGCAGCTGTTTCTCTGCAGACAGACACTTGCTTTGTCCTGCAGACGGTTCAGAACTTGTTGTTGTCGTCAACAAAGTCAGGAAAGGCGGTGCTAATTTGTGAGGGGGAGTGGGGTGGAGTGGGGTGAGGCAGCGTTCTAGCATAGCAGTCTCCAGCAGATTCACAATGAGCCAATGGAGTGGAGGTGAGGTTTACTGTGTTTGTACACAGTAAAGTTGCCTTTATTACCTTTAATGTGTGCAAAAAAAGTTCACTTTTCAAATGAATTCAAAGGGCTCACCCCCAGGGCCATGGATTTTAGAATTTTGCACACCTTTCGCGTCCCTGAATCTGTATTCTTTAACAAAAGGCATCCAATCAGATTCCAATCAGTGCCATTTTCTCTATAAATTATGATGTTTGGAATATGCAAACAATGCAATACGCCTCCCAAACGATGAAAGCAACAGGTGTATTCCCATTGCAAGATATATCATAATTTATCTTTTATATTTTGGCCTGAATTACTTCACTTTGGTCTTGGCTGGTTAGTGGTAAACATGAGGCGAAGGTGGCCTGACTTGGGATATTCCAACGAAGATACCGAGGCAGCGCTTTGATCTCGGACACCGTCCACCTCCTATGAGCCACTCCTTCCATGCAACATTTTACCAAGTCACATCTTTGCATTGACTTTGTGCTGTATTGCTCAAACAAATATTCTTTTTTATCTTGCGGTAGGAAAGCTTGACCGCTAAATCACATGCAGCCATATCATATTGCGAGGATTGTATTTTACATAAGCTGATGTTGATTTGACACTACAAGTTCTAGACCCACAGCCCACAGAACATGGTGAACACGGTGGTTTTAAACCATTTTGATACCAGGGCCCACTATTTATTTAGCATTTGAGACACGACACCACAAGTAGCCCTTCACTAAGCCCCTCCCCATTACATTCTTGTCCTATAGGCACGTTAGCAGAGGAAAGCTCGACCAGGGAAGCTTGACCTGCATAGCAACAGTTGCTAAACTATTTGGACTGGCGTTGGACAGTGACTAAACCCTGCCCCAAAGGGCTAATTCCAGGCTGGATTTCGCAGCAAAAACATAGATCAAAAATTACCATTCTTCTACATTCTCTTCATAATTAAGTGGGCTAATTCAGACAATGAATACTTTAACTCTTGGGAGTGTAAACATGAAAGCAAATGGACCATTTTCTTTCATGTTTGCTTTCAAGAGTTGCACCCGGTTTATCAACTGCCCATCATTTAGCTGGGGACCACCTGGAACTCTCTCAAGGACCACTGGTTGAAAACCACTGCTTCAGCAAGTGTTAACGTTCAATAGGTCAGTGGACAGTGGAGGTCAGTGGGGATGACATACAGCAAAAGGGCCTCAGGGACAAATTTGAACTGTGGGAAGAACTGTAGCCTTATTTATGTGATGTACTCTATACCTCAAGCGTTTGTGCTTTCCCATTGTTTTGTCATTTGCTATACTGGGTCTCCCCAAGGTTTCTGCCTGAAGCCTTTGTGCTTTCCTATTTTTGGTCATTTGCGGAGTTGTCCCTCAAAGTTTCCCCTTAAGCCTTTTGTGTTTTCCTATTCTTGGTCCCTTTGTTTATGACTCACTACTTGTTCTCGCTGCTGTCCTTATAGTTTTCTCTCCCTCTCCTTCAGGGTGCTAATGACTCACCTCTGTGGTTCCTCTCTCTCCGTCAGAGCACTGCTCTCCTTCGTCACGCACAATAC
The DNA here is from genome assembly GCA_039105355.1 of Benthosema pterotum. Classification (NCBI taxonomy): domain Eukaryota; kingdom Metazoa; phylum Chordata; class Actinopteri; order Myctophiformes; family Myctophidae; genus Benthosema; species Benthosema pterotum. Next base: position 41,742,858 of record CM076984.1, read on the forward strand.
GACCCTATTTTAAACACCCCTCCCTTTTTTCTCTCTCTGTCTCCGTCTCTCTGTCTGTGTCTGTCTGTCTCTGTCTCTCTCCTACTCTCTTTCTCTCTGTCTCTCTATACCACTCTCTCTCTCCCCCCGCCTCTTTCCCCATCGCTCTTCTCTTCCTCCTGTTCTCTCTCTCTCTTTCTGTCCACAACAGACTCGGACAACTCCCTGCTGCGTTACCTTAGCGATGATAAGATCCTGGTGATCGAGGAGGAGCCAGAGGGCCTGGGCAGGGAGAGCCGCAGAGACTCCACGCGGCGCTCGCGGCGCAAGAGTCGCAATCCCAGCAGCCCCAGCTTTCCCATCAGCCCCTCCATGCTGTCGTCCACCCTGCGCTTGGACCAGCCGGGCGACGCCATGCAAGTACGTGCGGTGGTGGTCCACCATTCTACTGTATATCGGGCCCATGCATGATGATGACCCACCTATGAAGTTATTGGAAATGGGACAGACATTCAGAATTCTAAATGCAGCTCATTTAGATCAGGGCCGGATCTAGGCATGGGCATGGGGGGGCAATGCCCCCCTAAATACCCAGTCTGCCCCTCCAAACACGATGCCATGCAAAACAACCCAAGATATTTCAAATTAAAGTGCTTATATTTAAAATGATTTGAAACACGACTACTGCTACTAACTAACTACAGCTGTGTCACCACTAAACCAACAGCATTTCATCATTGAAAACAGAAAACTCTCTGAGTCAGACCTTTAGCTTTATGCATGCTGTATGTCTGTTGCAACTTCAACAACAACTGCTGTTATTTTTGATGCTTTACTTGACTAATAAAAGTCCTGTAACTGAAAATGGTATGGGTGCGGCTTCATCGCCCGTGTCGCTTCGCGCCACGGGTGATGAAGTCGCTCCCATACCATTTTCTCTTGCCCCTCCAACATGTTCTCTTGCCCCCCCAAATGGGACATGTTACATCCGCCCCTGATTTAGATGCTGCCCTCAGTGCCCATTTACTTGATGATGACCTCAAAATGGTGAGCAACTCCCACAGCCACAGCACTAGAGGGAGTGTGAATAATGATCTGGTGCCACCCACTTTTAGAACAAATATGGTTCAATTCACCTTCCACAACACTCAGGTGTGGAGAATGCCCTGACGTTTATAAATGGAACCTGATTTTAGATTTGGAAATAGAGCGAGTGCAGAATTGGGGGTACGTCTCCCTCCACTGCTGTGGACACTGTGTTCTGTCCTACAGACATGGACATTACTCTGTAAGAGTAGAGGACACACTGGACAGGACAGCCTGAAGAGGTCACAGAGTGTGTGTGTGTGTTTGTTTGTATGTGCATGTGCGCAAGTGTGTGTGTGTGTGTGTGTGTGTGTGTGTGTGTGTGTGTGTGTGTGTGTGTGTGTGTGTGTGTGTGTGTGTGTGTGTGTGTGCGCATGTGCATATTGCCAACTTGTTGGAGCCAAATGCTCCTCCAAGTATAATAGAATTTATACATTGTGACACATACTGTACCTACGACTGTAAGCTAAGACTGTATAATTACAATTATAATAACTAATACATAACCAAGTGTTTTTCATGATGTATCTGTATAATGGTGAATCCATTGGTGAATTATGATTACAATGGTGAAATTATGGTGAATGGTGAACTATGATTACAATGGTGAAAACCATTGTAATCATAATCTCTAACACTGAGGCTACATTTGTATAGAGTACATTAGTGTGATTATGATTTCCTACAGGTAATTATTTTCTGCTTTAATACATTATTGAAAAACAACACAGCAGGGGCTGTAGAGAAGAATGAAATGATGATGATGTATGGTGAACACCTCCCCGCTGAACACGGGTGTGATTTTTGCATATAAAGAACCTCAGTTTTTTTCCTTTTAAGTGTCCCTTCTTTTTGTTTATGGACCTCCATGCTGACCTCTTACACCTGTTTTCAGCCCTATAGTAAGCCTTGAGATCAGAGTGATTGTAGACATGTGTTTATAAGTGATTGTAGGCATCAGGGCCGGATTTAACCAGCCCTACTGGGGTGGGCACGAAGAATGGCAGGGTGGGCACCTCCAAAGTTTTTCATATGTAGCAGTGGTTTTCAATCTTTTTGACACCGGGGCCCACTATTTATTCGGCATTTGAGCCACGGACCACCATTTGATGACATTTTAGCCCCACAGATTTCTTTTGATTTCGTCCACAATTCCAGACTGGATTTGAGAAACAAAGCAGTCAAACATACAGATCAAAATGAGCATTGATCTTCCACATTCTCTAGTTGTGTAGACTTGGGCTAATTCTGTTGATGAATATTTTAACTGCTTTCATTTTTACGCTCTCAAAGAGTTACATCTGGTTAACCACCTTTCCACAACTCTCTCAAGGACCACTGGCGATCCCCGGACTACTGATGAAAACCACTGATATTACCTTTCATTGGGTGGGCAGGATGCACATTTGGGTGGGCCCTGCCCACCCTGGCCCCCCTTTAGATCCGGCCCTGGTAGGCATGTGGGGCAGGATAGGTGTTAACCTTCATACTTTGCACTTAGCCTACTGATAGCCGGAGCACTATCCTGAAGGACAATCATTGTCACTCCAAATCACCCAAGCAGGCAGGTGGGCCCACTGGGCCCAGGCACACGCGCACACCCTCCCACATAGATGTTACTTTATTTGTATGCATAGAGTAAGCGTCACGCGACTCATCTTAGTATCCTCATCACCTCGGACGTGGCTGAGTCTAAATAGGAATTTATTCTGTTTGCTCACACTAGGTAGGTATGACTCAGCATGATCCAGACCAATTACAAGAGCCACTGACAGACTGTGCTCTCACACACGCACTCACGCACGGCACGCACACACACACACGCGCACGCACGCACGCACACACACACGCACACACACACACACACACACACACACACACACACACACACACACACACACACACACACACACACACACACACACACACACACACGAACGCATGCACACGCACATTAAACATGCTGGCTTACAGAAGCTCTCTGCGTGTCTCACAGTTCACACTTACTGATGAAAGGTGTGAGTGAGTGTGTGTGTGTGTGTGTGTGTGTGTGTGTGTGTGTGTGTGTGTGTGTGTGTGTGTGTGTGTGTGTGTGTGTGCGTGCGCGCGTGCGTGCGTGCGTGTGTGTGTGTCACTGTGTCACAGTGGTGAGTCATATCTTTTGGGGTAACACATTACTGCGCTCCTCTGTCGTAACAAGCTAGCTGACGCTTTCTGGCTCTCCTCTCCTCTGTCTTCCAGAGAGGTGCAGACACACTGCGTGCAGATACAACAGACAGGTGAGTGGATGTTCTACAGTCAGGGTTCTCAACCTGGGGGTCCCTCGGGGGTTCCCAAGATTGTTTTGGGGAGTCCCCAAATTATATAAAGAAATGCAGTTGAATGGCTGTAAAATGTATTTTTTTTATATATATGTTACACATAGATTATATCTGGTTTCAGTATTTATTTATTTATGGTGTATTTTCTAGTGAGCGCTGTTGTTTCTGATTGGAATTTGTTCCAATGAAGGTGAACTGTTTTTTCCCCAGACAAATCAGAAGCCTTGACAGCCTTCATAAGCCACACCCACTCGTGGAGATAGACAGGGTTGCGTTAAAGTTGAATTTGAACTTCAACGTATCGCAGTCTGGTACCCAGGCTACAAAAAACAAAACAAAAATAAAGCATATTTTCCCCCCATTCAGTGAGTGTGTGCAATTAATGCATTCAAAAGAGGGAATAAAGGTTTTAGCTTTAAGGTGTAGCCAGGAGAGCAATGAAAGGAAAACAATGCATAAAATATTAATCCTATAACCTGCTATTCAGTATTATGTTTTCGGCCAACTGTTTTTATACTCTGTATTCAGTTTTGGCCAATAATTTCCCTTTCAATGCATCCCTAGTATTTTCTCTTTATTAAGGATATTGTTGCGGTCTATTTGTGTTGGGTGGGGAAGAATAGTTCCCTAGTTGGTTGGTAGTTGGTAACTGTTGGGGTTTCAACTTGCAAAATGACACGAGAGGCTGTGCCTTCCTGTCACTGTTGGCACGACAGTAATCTCTTGAGACAGATTCAGAGCTCTCTGAGCTCTCTGAACTGAATCTGTGCACAGCTCCGACTACAACTTTACAACGTGTAGAGTTGTTGTTATTAGGAATTAAAGAACAAAGAAGCACCACCGGAAGGAGAATGAATGGGCCGAACGTCCAGCGATCTCTACACGGGCAGCGCCCAGTTCCTTCAGAGCATTCATTTTTGCCCAATTATTTCCCATACTGGCATGACAGTGATGCAGTCAGAAAGCACGCCGTTTATTATCCCTGTAATATCGCTTAGCAACCACAATATCCTCCAGTCCTTCTGTTATTGTTCCTGCCTATACTCTGTAAGAATCTGGCGTTGTTATCACTGCACTAATAGAGCGTTCCCTTTTTTTCAGTAGGTATTCTGGATCGGGAAGTTCAGGAGCAGCCTCCATGAGAAAGGTACGCAGAGCACACAGAGATGTATGGATATACAGTAACTCTTTGTGATGTCCACATTGTCCACTCATGGCTATCCTGTCTACAGGGTGCTCCCTCATATTTTCATTCTCATCATGTGCTATCTCTTTAAATTTTGTGTAAAATTACTTTTTCCGCTATACCAATGCTTCTGCACACATCCTGGGTATTGAACAATTTAAGCGTGTGTTCTTTTTGGCTGCATGATCCCAAAATGTAATTGTTGTTTTTACTGTATGACTTTTGCTCAATGTGTAACACCAAGCTTTTTAACTCAGTCCTCGCCAGCGACACTTTTGCCTGATAATCACAATCACTCCCTTTAATGTATTTTTAGAGCAATCGTGACTATGACTGCGCATGCAAACTATGATTTTTCTAAACACTTTGATGATGACGATGATGTTGATGATCTGATCCGTGCGACCAGCAGCAGGGCCTGCTGTTTTGGGCATCATAGACGGCAGTCTTCTTCTACTACACTACATCATAGAATGGTAGTGAATGTTGTCCTGAGCTGAACTGTCGTTAGTGCCATCAATAATATATCAATGAAAAAAAACTTTCTTTCAATGAGGCTCTGACTAAATAAAATAATGTCTAATATTTAATTCCATCAACGCTAGAAATAGTAAATCAACCTGATGCAACATGGACACAATCAGATCGATAGAGCACCCTGCTGTATGTAATCACATAGTGTGACAGGTGGCTGTAGCACACTCCATGAAGGTGTGCAGCTTCTCTTCTCAAGGTGGAAACTATCCTCTGAAATATAGCAGACGGACATGAAGCTGCATGCCATGTGGGGAAATGCATCAACACTGGATGTGACAGAGAGTCCAAAACATGTCTGTGACACGTTTCTTTTTCTTCTCTTCTTCTTTCAGTCTTTCCATTACACCTCTCTCAGAACGAAAACCAAAAAGAGAAGTAAAGGTAGAATTCTATTCTATTCTATTCTATTCTATTCTATTCTATTCTATTCTATTCTATTCTATTCTATTCTATTCTATTCTATTCTATTCTATTCTATTCTATTCTATTCCAGTGGACTGATTTTCAACCATTTTCACGTCAAGGCTCATTATTCTTTCAGCATTTGAGCCACGAACCACCATTTGAAGACATATTCGTTGCTTCTCAGGCCCAAAGCTGATGATTTGCTAAGATTTTGTGTACAATTCCATGCTGTTGGCAAATATTGATCAAAATAATCAATACTTCTACGTTATCTAATTGTGTAGACGTCACTTGTAAACAATGCAGATGTTATTAAATGAATACATTAACTCTTAAATGGATGATTCATTTTGCTCTCAAGAGTTAACCCTTAGTGTACTGATTGAACGCGTTTTGGTGTTCTAAGCATTATGTTTTAACTATTGAAAAATAGCAGATCTACAAGCTACTTGTATTCTGCTAATTTTGAAAAATCGTGAAAACGTGGTGCAAATCTTTGAATATTATGTTATTCAGAAACTAGAAATCTAGACAGGACACTATAGTTGTGTTGTTGTGTTTTAACTATTGAAAAATAGCAGATCTACAAGCTCATAGCGCGCCACCGAGTGGCGCGCTATGAGCTTGTATCTCTGCTATTTTTGAAAAATCGTGAAAACGTGGTGCAAATCTTTAAAGATACATAAGGGTCTATTTGGTTACCAACCCTGGCTAAATGGCCGGGGACCTCCTCTACTCCCTCAGAGACCACTGGTTGAAAACCACCGTCCTATTAGCCTCGACACCCAGGCTTTCATTTTCGTCCGCCTTGCGCGAAAACGGAAAGCCTGGACTAACGCGCGTTGGAAAGTGGCCTTGAGGGGCGTGTCAATTTTCCGGGGTGGGCGTCGCTCTAAATTATGTGACGTAGAACAGCAGTGGACGGGCGTGGGAGGGGCCGGGGATGACGACACGTTAGTGAGATCAAATCAGAGCGCAGCACTTCCGCCGTGTGGATCCCACGACACCCCCGCCCCCCAAGGCCAAAATCATTGAGGGCTAGACCAGGCTAAAGATACATAAGGGTGTATTTGGTTACCAACTCCTCGACTCCCTCAGAGACCACTGGTTGAAAACCACCGTCCTATTGACAAATCGTTGGTGGTCAAAACGCGTCTGATCTTGTCCTCTCTGTTGGGCTCCTGCAGGTTCTCTGACCAGTGATCTTGTCCTCTCTGTTGGGCTCCTGCAGGTTCTCTGACCAGTGCGAGTCGTAGGAGGATCTCCTGTAAGGATCTGGGTCATGGAGACTGTGAGGGCTGGCTCTGGAAGAAGAAAGACGCTAAAGGATACTTCACACAGAAGTGGAGGAAGTACTGGTTCATCCTCAAAGAATCCTGCCTCTACTGGTACACCAACCAGAATGTAAGGAACCTAGCAGTACTACTGGTACTACACCAACAGAACATTTTACTGCCGTTCATTTACCTTAGAGCTGCTGTGTGGGGGAAATTAACATTGTAAAGTACATCTAGATGTCATCCTCAACATGTACTCCACAATGTTAATGATGAATGGTTGGTAATGATGGAAAAATCATTAACATTGTGAAGTACATCTTGTACTTCACAAAGTTAATGAATTTTTAAATATCTCCAGTTCTAGGAAACACAGAATGGGAGGACTTTTATTATTTACACACTCTAAGGTACACAGCTCTAAGGTATATTATATTAATGATCTAGAATGTTGAAAATGAGTGGATTTATGAGAGAGCACTGGAATGTAAAGCCCCCAGACCAGTACACACTTGTGCTGATTATGTCAAGTTAACATACAAACATAACTCATTTTAATTATTTAATTCTGAATGATCTGATGGTAATATGTCTGTCTGTCTGTCTGTCTGTCTGTCTGTCTGTCTGTCTGTCTGTCTGTCTGTCTGTGTGCCTGTCTGTCTTCCTGCCTGTCTTCCTGCCTGTCTGTAGGATGAGAAGGCTGAGGGCTTCATCAGTCTTCCAGAGTTCAGAATAGACAGAGCCATCGAGTGCAGGAGGAAATTGTGAGTGTCCCTGACATGTCACTCAAATGTCTAATCAACAATTCACACATGCACATACAATCGCGCGCGCGCACACACACACACACACACACACACACACACTCACACACACACACACACACACACACACACACACACACACACACACACACACACACACACACACACACACACACACACACACACACACACACACACACACACACACACACAAAGAGAGAGAGAACAGAGAGAGAACAGAAGAACACACAACACACAAGTCAAAATGGTCACTAATGAGTCTATGTCTTTCTGATTCATTGCAGTGCCTTCAAAGCCTGTCACCCCAAAATCAAGAGCTTTTTCTTTGCCACGGATTGTCTTGAGGAGATGAACCGGTGAGTGAGTGAGTGTGTGCGTGCACGTGTGCCGTGCGTGCATGGCATGCACACATGCGTGGATGTGTGTACGTGTTTGTATGTGTGGACATTAGTCAGGACATCATGTGTACATTGATGAATATTTCAGTTGAGTAAACCAAGTTTACACAGTGCAACTACCCACTAACACACAGCTACTCGTGAATAATACATGAATGTGAGGTCTGTGCGGTGTGTGCGCGTGCATGAGCGTGCATGTGTTGTGCCTGTGTGTGTGTGTGTGTGTGTGTGTGTGTGTGTGTGTGTGTGTGTGTGTGTGTGTGTGTGTGTGTGTGTGTGTGTGTGTGTGTGTGTGTGTGTGTGTGTGCATCGTGTCTTCGTGCATGCGTGCCCCTGGATCTGTGGTTCGAGGTGCAACTGTGAGTGTGCACCTGTGTGTAGTCGTATTGTTGTTGCTGATGAGCTGTAATTCTCATCATATACAATACGGCATGTACGTTTAAAGGAATACAGGCTAGTTTTGACATTGACACTAAAAACCCCTGAGACCAGTGGACAATTTTGAAAAACTTTATCAGCCCAAAACTTGCTCATTTCAATCATATTATATCATATCAGTATTATATCAATTATCAGTATTTGTCTATTTGACTACATACGTGCGGCCACTTCTCTTGTTTTGCCAAGAAGTTTTGTCTACAGTTGTCTCCCGTGGGCCTGCACCACCAAACAGGACTTTGGAGTGCGTGAGCATTTCTGTGCACAGTATTTGACTACATACCCCATGTCTCAAAGAACTGCTTTTTTAAGCAACTATGAGTGTGCATGAATCTGCTATTTTTGAATAGCCAACACTACATTCTAATGGCTGTCCTAGATTTTGTTTTAAATATCTAAATTACTAAATTCTTCATCGTCCTACAAGTTAAAAGATAAAAGATCCTCAAACCACAGTAGATCTGCTAATTGAAAACATTTGGAAGATTTGGAACACCTGGTTTAAAGCACACTTTTTACATTTCATGTTTGTACAGGGCTTTTCTAAACAAAGTGCTTTCTAGACATTTTAGCAACAGCAAACAAACAACCTAGTAGTAAAACCAACACATTACCAACAGAATAAACAATGTGCAGCAACAGTGGTACCAATTAAAGGCACACATTCCTAAGAGAAACACTTAACACATACAAACACTTGGCGCTGATGACACCAATGTGTTGTTGATAAGCAGGTGGTGTACAGTAAACTGCAGCTTCTCGGAGACATCTGGACCCCGCAGCATCGCGGTGTCTGTGTTTTAATTGGGGAATCCTGGGAAGCGAGATGACGAAAGTCGCCTTCCTGTGAGAATGCACTTCCTGGTTGTGACACCTGTTCCTTCAGGCTGCGTGGCTATTCTTAGTCGGCGACCTCATTAGCATGGCAGTCTGCGCAAAGAGAGAGAGAGAGAGAGAGAGAGAGAGAGAGAGAGAGAGAGAGAGAGATAGAGAGAGAGAGAGGCAGAGGAACATAGAGGAGAGGAGGATGGCTGTCTGAAGGAGACGCAATGCAACGAAAGGGGGGTGGAAAAGGAGGGAGACTATGAGCGAGGGAGGCAGAGAGGGAGCAAAATAGAGATGAGGGAAGAGAGAGTGAATGAGAAAGACAGAGAGAGAGTAAGCAAACAAGAGAGAGAAAGAGAGAGAGAAAGAGAGAGAGAGAGAGAGAGAGAGAGAGAGGCAATATGAGAGTCTTAATTGAACAACAGACAATTGTCAGTTCCCTCTTTACTCATCCATCTCTCTAATTATCTCCAGTCCTTCCTCCCCTTGTGTGTGTGTGTGTGTGTGTGTGTGTGTGTGTGTGTGTGTGTGTGTGTGTGTTTGTTTTTGGTACATAGTGAGGACACACACGTGCTTTCGACTCACAGAGTGAGGACCGTTTGGGAAGTGAGGACATTTTGCTGGTCCTCACTTTATTGGGGGATAGTGAGGACTGACTTCGTTGTTAACCCGACAGAGTGAGGACCTTTGGAGAGTGAGGACCGGGCTCCACAGCGCCCCCCTACAGCGCTGTGGTCGGTCGGTCAGCCGGTCCTCACTTTCCTTTATGCTTATTGCTAAGCATAATGGAGCTATGTTGTGCCAGGATGCATAACCAAAAATGGAATAAATGGTTTGTACTTGACATTCACAATTATTCATGGCCTTGAACATGCTTGAATATAACTTCCAATAATAATTACAGATTAAGTTATAAGGTTCAAGGTTTCTTCTTTGTTACTTCTCACATGCAGGTATATAAGAGCACAATTCTTCATTCAACATTGTACTATGTCATTAATATACCTTTTGAGTTGTTATAATAACATCATATTGAGTCACTACCTTTTCTAAAGTAATGCAAGGAAAGTAACGGACCCCAAGTCTGATGAACTGTCACCCCATGTACCAGTTGCAAGCGATTTTCAGTAGTCCTTTCTTCCGGGTCGATTTTTATGATGGCAGTCTATGAGAATTCCGGGGGAGCTTAACTTGTGTTTAGAGAGGGCCTACATGTCCTAGTACCCCCCATCCTCACAAGGGCTGCCCATGCCCTGCCCATTTGTTTACAAAATGCCAGAGGGAGGACAGATTGGTGAAATTCAGTCTTACATTACATTGCACTGCTGCCGACCCGTGTCTCATCTCTTTGTCTCGTCTTTTGTTTTGTTATGTTTTACGTTGTTTTAAGTGCTTGAACCCGCATTCTCTTTTCGTCAAAATGAAGTTCAAGATCGGTATGATACTGTGGCTGGTTATGTGCCTTGTCAGCTGTTTAATCGCTGAAGTATGGAGCGTAAACGGCAAGGTCGGCGTCCTCACCTGCAGCCAGGACCAGCTCCTGTCACTCAGGCAACCAGCCAGACCAGGAGACTCTGACTTCGACTCGCTGGATAAGTATCCAGAATTTAAAAATACCGGAATGCGAAAATGGACTAAATTCAAGAAAAGAGGATCGAGAGGCGGAGTGAGAGAACGGCTAAGGAGACGAGGCAGCAGACCCCCCTTGCCGGCAATAACTCTTTCTAATGTTTGCTTGTTGACCAACAAGAAAGAAGAAATACGCGCTATGCGTCCGCTTTCCCGTGCAGCGAAAGAACCCGTGCTGCTTATTGGGGACTTTAACTCTTGTGACTTGTCCGATCACCTCCCCAACCTACATCAGTATGTACACTGTCCGACGCGCTTGGCACGCACTTTGGATAAGTGCTACGGCAACATACCCGATGCCTATAAAGCCACCTGCAAGCCTGCCCTGGGGAAGTCAGACCACAAGGTCGTACATGTTCTTCCACGTTACAGGGCTCGGCTGAAACGGGAAAAGACAGTAAAAATTGAGATTGTGACCTGGACAGAGGACTGTAAGGAGGAAATGCGATGCGAGCTGGAGACAGATAGAATACAAGGATAAAGTGGAGCATCACTACTTTTCAGGAAATGCCAAGAAAGCATGGGAAGGTTTAAAGGTGATGATGGCCAGGGACTCTAAGCAAAAGTGCACCCCCCTGTCACCCCTCTCCATCCTTTGCTAATGACTTAAACATCTTTTTTAGTCGCTTTGATAATAACGACTTCAGTACTGAGCGTGATAATGTGTGTAGGTCCATTCCTGAATATGTCCCTATTACACTTAATGAACATGAGATTGTAATTAGCCTGTCCTGTATCAAGCCCAACTCTGCTCCTGGGCCTGATGGCCTGAGAGGCAGAGTTCTTAAAAAAAACATTTATGAACTTAAAGGTATTCTTTTGGAGCTTTTTCAGTACCTGCTTGATTAACTATGCCCAACGGATGGAAAATGTCTTGCATTGTACCTCTTCCCAAAAAGCCTGGAGCCACTGAACTGAAAGACTTCAGGCTCATTGCCCTTACCTTTATTCTGGGGAAATGTTTTGAGAGAGTTATAGCTCGACTAATAACAGAGTCTGTTTCTAATTGTTTTGATCATCTACAATTTGCTTATAAAAGTCAGGGGAGGGGAACTGATGATGCAACTGTCAGCCTGGTCAACACCTTGACTAAGCACATCCAGGTTCCCACCCACTATGCCAGGGTTCTGTTTATTGATTTTACTTCTGCTTTTAATAGCATGCAGATACACACTCTCCTGCAGAGACTCATTGATATAGGGGTTAATGGTGGTATCATCCACCTAGTCAGGGACTTCCTCTCTAACCGTCCTCAACAGGTCCGTGTCAATGACATCCGCTCTGACATCACTGTGCTTAGCACAGGTGCACCGCAGGGGACAATACTATCACCTTTACTTTTCTCCCTGTACACTAATGAATTCAAATTTATATCAGGAGAAGTTTAGTCTCTTTAAGTATGCTGATGATATGGCTTTGGTTGCCATGCTAAAAAGGGAGAAATAGTGGGGGAAAAAGCATTCAGAGGACACGTGTCTTCTCTCCAAAACTGGTGCGACGTAAGCTCCTTAGATATTAATATAACAAAAACAAAGGAACTGGTTATTTATCAAAAGGACCCTGTGCAGCCCTTTAAGATGAAGGGACAAAATGTAGAGATAGTTAACTTTAAATACTTAGGATCTATTGTTGACAGCAACCTTGACTTCAATGATAACACAGATAATCTTTTTAAATCCTGTAACCAACGTCTCCACTTGTTGCGCAGGCTCAACTCCTTCAGAGTGAGCAAATACATTATGGAGACTGTTTACAAGAACCTCATAGAGGGAATCATGACCTTTAACATAGCTATGTGGTATGGTAACCTCAGCAACGACACCTCTCATCCACTCCACAGGGAGTTCGAATTACTCCCCTCAGGTAGACGTTATAGAACACCAAGTTTAACCGTAGCCGTAATATTTTAAAAAAAAATATTTTATTCCAAAGGCTTGGTGCAGTATTATGCCTTGTTGTGCTCTTCTCTGCCTGTTAAGATGTGTTGTGTGTAAATGTTTGTTGCTTGTTGTTGATCTTGTTGTCGTTTTTAATGTTTTTTGTACATGAGACTAAAGACAAATTTCCACTTGTGGACAATAAATAAACTAACTAACTAACATGTGTGAACCAGATTCTGATGAAGAAGTACAACAAATTCATAACTGCCTGCATGTAGTCGCAAAGGTCCCCCTGACAGCTTAGTCCCCAGCTTACAGATATTAGTTGTAATTTGGACACCTACGGTAGGCCTAACAGAGCTTCGGAAAGACAGATGGTGCATTTTACTTGCAACTAGTATTAGTATCCATTACAGCAAGCACATTATTACCATCACAGCACACATTATACTATCATTGGGATACTTTTTTATTTGTCATTATTTATTCTGATATATTGCAATGATAATGTATTTATTCCTTCATCTGACTATAAATATAAACACTTAGCCTATGTTGGCTATATAGCTGCCCATCCTGTCACAAACTACCAGGTTCCTTCACAATTTCCCCTCCGCTCCACAAGGAGACACAAGTTCAGTGGAACCCCCTTTGCATGGAACCTACAACCACCTCACTTCCTGTCACAGTCTACATACAGGCCTGGATCCCCAGGCCCAGTATTCTATTGTCTCCAAACAATTCACAGCCAGCAGAGCCTGCTGTGTTTCCTACAAACTGATGATGATGCCATGCGTCTTTGAACATTGATCTATGTAAGCCCAAATGCCCTGACTCTGATGTATATGGATGGATGCATTTGATTGAGATGTGATTTGGTATATTATATTATGAAATTACTTTTACTTGGCTTGCTATTTATTATTTAAATGCTCTATTAGGTAATATATTAGACTACATGCAAGTATTTAAATGCCATATTTATCTTCTACTTTAAGAGAATATTACAATCTGTTCCTTTTATAGAACCATGAAGAAGACAATAGGCAACGCACATCGACTGATGGGTGCTGGGCTAAAAGAATACTATGAAAATGGATGGAGCCCGCACACCAGATAAGGTACAAAAAGACTTTCTTTATTTGGATCGTCCAAATAAAGAAAGTCTTACCTTATCTGGTGTGCGGGCTCCATCCAGCTTGCAGCAAAAAGCAGCAAGCTCATGAAGTTTATCCAAAATAGGAACCTTTGATTCCTAAAAGGTACCATAAGTCATTTGGGCGATTTGGAAAATCCTACTGGATGTAGCAGCTTTTTGGACTGGAGTGGTGGGGGGCTGCACAGGTGCATTGATTACAGGCAATTCTACTACACTACATCTCATAGCCAAACACAGGCCCATTTACCCACTACAATTATATACTGTATATGGTATAGTAAGTGATTTGTGTGATTTGGGAAACCCTCCAGTCCTCCTGGTTACAAGATGTGCACATGCACATACTCTACAGGGTGAAGTGCAACAGTGCCCACCTTGGGGTACAGTATACACTGGAGCTGTGTGTAAAGTTGGTCTGACCTCTTCAATAGCTTGTTTCATTTATGCTCCGAGTTGAACTGTCAGCTAGACTGCACCCATCCCCCACTCCACTCTACTGTAGCATTCTGTAGCAGCTTTACAAAATGCTACAGTAGAGTGGAGTGGGGGATTGGGGGGGGGGGGGGCTGCGCAGGTGCATTGATTACAGGCAATTCTACTGCACTATCTCAGAGCCAAACATTGTATTAGGCTCATTTCCCACTACAGTTATATAAAAGGTATAGTTAGTGATTTGTGTGATTTGGGAAATCCTCCAGTCCCCCTGGTATGTGCACATGCACATACTTTACAGTGAGGTGAAGTGCAACAGTGCACACCTTATAATGGAGCATTTTAACAGAAAATGTTTTTGAACCACTTACTATACCTTTAAATCCTTAATGGTACTTTACTTTGGAGATATGACTTAAGCATTAACCACTTCGATCCTGTGCATTTCGGCCACACTGGCTGCTTAACTGTAAATCAACTGATTTGGCAGTGTACCAAGTATAGAAAAAAACAAAAACAACAAAAAAAATTGGTCATCTTATGGTCTACTCAGTCTCATGTGAACACCCCAGTCAGTTAAAATGGTCACCACGTACCTAAATACTGAATGGAGTAACTTATAAACAGTCTGGGGTGAAACACTTCTTTAACAGAGCCCAGAACGGTGCCAAGACCAGTTATTTTCTTTTGTTTGCGAAGGCTTTCAGTTCAGCTCTCACATCACCACAAGCTGAAAATAGCTGATCTAAAAGCTCACAACGCGACGCAGACACAATGTGCTGTGAGCTTGCAGAGCTGCTCTATTTTCAGCATGGAACACGCAGTAGGACAGGGGTCTCAAACTCATTTTTATGATTCTTAGGGACGTCTAAATAACATAAGTCAAGTAGTTCCAATTTGATCCGTTCAGTGAATAGAGTGGACTAGTTGCTGCAGTGAGAGCACCAGCCAGGAAGCACCAGGAAAGCAAAGGATTGCTTTCCAGAAAGGCATACTTTTCAATATGCACTAATATATAATAATGCACATATGATGGTTGTAAAAATGTACATCATGGTTTCTTCATAAGAATACAAAAAGAAAGTTCCACACGTTTACCAAGGTCCAAGGTGTGAGATACTGTTCCAAATTCCAAACTGTTCTGCTCTGCCCTTCATAGAGTAGAGTGCAGGGTCGTTAATTAGGCTGTGTTGCTACATTAACGACCCAACCGTGGCAGTATGGGGGAAGGGCAGCAGTTGAACTGAGCTTACAGAAACTACAGCAGTGAATTGTTCTGACAGG
The DNA here is from genome assembly GCA_039105355.1 of Benthosema pterotum. Lineage (NCBI taxonomy): Eukaryota > Metazoa > Chordata > Actinopteri > Myctophiformes > Myctophidae > Benthosema > Benthosema pterotum. The sequence continues at coordinate 41,758,479 of CM076984.1, forward strand.
TGAAAGAAAAAAAATCTGAGTATCCTATTATTGCATCATACTGATTTTTGCCTCACACAAACATCTATTCTAATCACATAATATAAGTGTATTTAAACTGGCTAAAATAACTATTAATAGAAAATGTTTTGGATATGTGATATAGTAGTGATTCTTGTAGCTTGCAGTCACCTCTTAAGAATTCAAGAGGGTGCCCACTGATATGCCTCGGGCATTTTTAATTATTAACCCCTTAATGTCCAAAATATATATATATAAAAAAATCCATACAAAATAGAGTTGTATGGTATTTAATGCAAGGGCAGTTCAGGCTCAAGGCCTACTGTTTTGGCCAGAGCCTGTGCCAGAGTGTTTGTGAGCTGGAGGCAGGTGGTGCTCAGTCCTACAAAGGTGACATCGATAATACTGAATTATGTGAGGCAGAAGAGCTGAAAGTGGCTGAAAGCAACAACCAAGCCTTCAGCGCCTCCAGGTCCTTTAGACGAGCTATTCACAAATCTCCTACATACAGTGGGCTGCTGAAAATATACTGACTTGGAGGACCAATCTGCTCATTAAATCACAGTTTTTCCCACGTGCCATATACATACATATATTTATTGGGGATTTGAAAGTTTGAGTGTTACAATGATTATGAGTCGGGCTGTGTGCAATAATAGAACTTATTAGGCCTATACTGGGCCTTTAATTATTATTTAATTATTTATTTGCATGATTTGAGTTTTGTTTGCCGTGATTACTTTACTTTATTTTGCTTTATTTACATAAGTTACTTCCTTTGATTTGGAGTGGTTGATTTGCAGTGTTTGTTTAGTTTAGAGGACTCAGTAAATCTATTACTATTGTTTGCCTATACATCCGCCCTAGAGCATCATGATATATATTGATATGACTTAATATAACCCCTGCTTCCCATCTGTATTTTAAAGTAGTCTTTCTAATTGTGAATAAACTTTACACTTTTGATACATCAGCCGCTGGTTCTATTCATACGGAGCCCGTACCTACAGTAACAGTATATGGTTCATGCTGTGGTTAACGTATTTATAGGATCTCTCACTCCTATATGTGATAGTGGGGTTGTTAAGTCATAATTGACCCAGTGTTACACTGTCAACAATTAACCAGGAACTGTTGGATGCAGTACAGTGCTTGTGGGCAATGTAAAAAAAAATCACATAACCATGCATTCATCTCTGGTCCTATGTCAAAGAAGCAGTCTTATGGGTGGGCCGGTAGGCTATAGGAAACAGGTGGTGAATAAATCTTTAGCAGTCTGCTCATCTTCACCATACTGGTAATCTGTGTGGTTTGCCAAGGTTAACCCACTGGGTTTTTTCAAGAGGGTTCCCTGCCTTCAATTGCGATGGCATACCCTATTTTTGTGGGCCTGGTCAATGCCCGGCCATCACCCACTCCTGCTTCCAAAATCTTGTTAGCCGAATGTAGTATTACGCAAGTATAGGGCAGTGCCCGATTAGCTGGGCTGTTGCATGCTGGTTATTTCATTTGGGGCTACACATGCATTGACAGACAGGTCCTCAGCGATAGAACAGAGCTGAAATGGTCACCAAGTACTGAAGTGCAAAACTACCTCCCCAACCTTTCCTCAGCAGCATTCAGCAGGCCGATGGAGTTAGGGACAAAGGAACATAAAGCAATTCTTATGAATGAGGGGGGCTTGCAGGCGCCCAGACGGTAACAGTATGTACTATGTACAGAGGGTGAGCTCTATCAGCTTAAATGGACTTAACTTTAGTGAACACCTGCTTATTATAGATGTGGTCTAGGCTGTTCATTTGGGTGCCAATCTCACAAGGGAGTTCTTATCTTTGACGCTAAGATTACCAAACCAGCGGATAATCAAGAAAGTAATAATAGACTCAACATAAGCACCATAGAGCAGTTACATGAGAGTTTTATCCACATTGAACTTAGCCAGTGTCCTCAAACAGTGTAGGTGCTGTCAACCTTTTTTGTACAACATGCCAGTGTTGAGGTCAAATTTCAATTTCTTATCGATGATTGTGCCAAGGTACTTGTAGCTGGGAACAAGCTCAGTTTGTCTGTTAACAACAGTGCTTTGGGAAGCATATAAGGAGGAATAACAATACCGAGATCTCCATATATTGGCATAAATGTGACAAAGACAGATTAGATCTCAAATATCTGCATACCACAGGGTTGAAACGTATATGGGTTGGCTGTGGTCCTTCAGTGTATGTAACAATGTGATGTTGATGTTCTATCAGTCTGTAATGGCTAGCTTGCTGTTCTTTGCAAATGCACAGGGGGTTACATACATACATATATATATATATATATATATATATATATATATATATATATATATATATATATATATATATATATATATATATATATATATATATATATATATATATATATTATGTTATCTCATGATATCTTGCTTGCAAAGTAATTGGTGTCATTAGTAGTGACATGGTACTGACTCCTACAAAGACTAGTGCTAGGATGAAGACATGGATAATATACATAATACTAGGCGCATTTGTCACTATATTTGGCTTTTTTTCAGACCCCCCTAACGTCAAAATTAGTGAAAATCTTCTGGCGGAAAATCTGGTGCTTTTGAGTTGGAGCGAAATTGGTTGACAGTCACCAGAGACAAAACCCTTGTTTTTCACCATTTTTCCTCCTATGATAGAGTCCTCCTTCCTTCCTAGAAAGGACCATTGGTAACCAAATGGACCCTTATAGATCTGTAACTCTTGAGAGCGTAAAATGAAACCAAATGGACCCTTACGGTCCATTTGGTTTCAGTTTACGCTCTCAAGAGTTAAATTATATTATATCTGAATTACCTAATTTTCAAGAATCGACACATTTAGAAAATGTAGAAGAAATGCTATTTTGACAAACGTTTTACCACCTATTTCACCTAAATTAGTCTGAGAGACTAAAATCGACATCAAATGGTGGTCCTTGGCTAAAATGAGGAATAAATAATGGGCCCTGGTATGAAAATGGTTGAAACCCACTACTCTAGTGCATTTTGGATTTCGGCAGTTGGCAACACTGCTCGGCTAGGATCATCCCTGGGAGCTCCCTGGGGGAACGAGGAAGAGGCCTAACAAGTTGTTGTTGTTGTTGTACGCAATAAAAGGAAATGAAACCATCTCTAGATTCTCTACATCAGTGTCTTTCCACCTCTGGAACGTGCACGTATATTAGTGTTTACATTTATCTGGCTCCATCACAGATGCTGATTCTGGAAGGACATGTGAGGGTATAGTGACTTGTAGTAAATTCAACATTTGGCTCTGAAGACGCAAGTAAAAAGTGCTCCAACTTCTCTTGTATTATAATTGTTATATTCAATTTGTCCCACTGCTGAGCATAGTACAAATAACTGGCTTACACACTAAACCCACAGATGGCTCCATCCCAAAGGTACTTTATGGTAGGTTGAATCTGCTTATACAGTGTATCTACACAAGAGGGGGGGGAACAGGCAGCGCAAGTTCAAATTAAATGTTTTTATTCAAGTTGAACAAAAGACATGGTTTACAGGTCTATAGATGCAATAGATGCATTTGTTACATAATTACATTTTATCTAAATACTTTCATTATTAACGCTAGTTCAGATAAGCAACACACCAACATAGAAATAACTGTTAAGAATCTACAGCTTGTGGCCGGTCCTCACTATGCCCCAGAAACAAACAGGAGTGTGTGTGTGTGTGTGTGTGTTTTCCCGGTCCTCACTTTGTTTGTAAAAAATATTTTTAAAAAAAGAGGTTTTCAGCTAATCTAAGTGAGTGTTTGGGATAAGGGTGCCCCCAAGTCTCCAAAATGACCCTTGGTATTTTCGTAAATCAATCAGAAGTGGTGGTCCTCAGTCTGTAGGCATTTTACTGTAGACCTCACTATGGACCAAAAACAAGGATGTGTGTGTGTGTGTGTGTGTGTGTGTGTGTGTGTGTGTGTGTGTGTGTGTGTGTGTGTGTGTGTGTGTGTGTTTTCATGCGTGTGTGCGCGCATGCGTGCGTGTGTGCGTCGTGCGTAGGGATAGGGAGACAGTGAGGACGGCTATTAAAAGCCACACGAGTGAAAGATGTAGAGTGACGGTGCTTTATTTAGCTGCTTCGTTTGACCCAACTCCTCTCTCTCCTCCATTGTTTCTGTGCTTCTAGGTGGATGAACAGGTTGGGATTGGCTGCTATTGGTTACACTCCTGATGACAAAGTGCCACGCCCCGATGAAGGTGAGATTGGTAACAAACAAACAAACAATCCAAAGTGAGTCATTTTTGTTTGTGGCTTATTAATGTGTGCGTCCTGTCGTGTGTGTGTGTGTGTGTGTGTGTGTGTGTGTGTGTGTGTGTGTGTGTGTGTGTGTGTGTGTGTGTGTGTGTGTGTGTGTGTGTGTGTGTGTGTGTGTGTGTGCGTGCGTGCGTGCGTGCGTGCGTGCGTGCGTGCGTGTGTGTGTGGTTGTGTGTGTGTGCGTGCGCACAATCAGACTATTGGAGTGAGAGTGATCAGGACGAGGTAGACGGCTCGATGACACTCAAACAGGAAGTGCCATCCTCTCTGTGTGACACCTACCACCGCACGCCATCAGTGAGTGCACAGAAAACACACACACACACACACACACACACACACACACACACACACACACACACACACACACACACACACACACACACTGGCTCCACATCCGCACAATGTCTTCGCAGTGTTTCAATCTAATAGAATATTTTATTTTAAAAGCCTCACAGTTTTTTTCTGAAGTGCAGAGAGTACTAACAGCTCTCAGCATGAATAATACATCTGGGTGAGACACACTGGCTCTATTAGGAGCCAACGACGCTACACAGGGCCAGCCTGCCCTGCAGGCTCCTCAGATCTGCCTCTGGGTGGCAGCACGGAGCCACAAGCTCAGGCCCCACCGCCTGTTCACTCACAGGGCCAGGGGTGGATTGGCCATCTGGAGTACAGGGAGTTTTTCCCAGTGGCCTGCGCCACCTAGTGGCCTGGACAAGATCCAAAATGCACTGGTGGCACTTCCAAAATGCACTAGAACAGGGGTGGGCAATTATTTTTCCCAAGGGGCCAAATGAGATCCATAAAATATTGTGGAGGGCCAAGACTAAAGGCTGAACTAAAGGCTGCGTAATATTAATTTAATTTTCAAGATAAAAGTAAGAGTAAGACCAACCATTTTGACACCAGGGCCCTCTATTTATTCAGTATTTGATCTACAGACGACCAAAATGTTGACATTTTAGCCCCACAGATCCCAAAACTAGAGATTTCGTTTGTTTCTTGTCCACAATGCCAGGCTGGAATTTACAAACAGTCCAACATACAGATCAAAATGACCGTTAATCTTCTACATTCTCTAGTTGTGTAGACTTGGGATAATTTGCATGATGAATAACTCTTGAGAGTGTAAAAATGAAACCAAATGGACCCGCAAGGGTCCATTTGGTTTCATTTTTACGCTCTCAAAGAGTTACATCTGGTTAACCAACTTTCCATATTTAACTGGAACTCTCTCAAGGACCACTGGTGGTCCCCAGACCACTGGTTGAAAACCACTATACCCTTTCACGGGCCGGTCAGAGTCAGCCAAAGGGCCGCATTTGGCCCCCGGGTCGCATAATGCCCAGGTATGCACTAGAATGTGCTAGATGCTCGCCTGGAACATACAGATCATCATCATTCTCTAGTTGTGTAGACTAAGTTGGGCTGATTCACATCATGATGAATATTTTAACTCTTGAGGGTGTAAATATGAAACCAAATGGACCCGCAAGTGTCCATTTGGTTTCATTTTTACGCTCTAAAAGAGTTACATCTGGTTAACCAGCTGCCCCCCCAGGGTGGCCTGGCAAAGGCAAAATTGTCCCGGTGGGAAAATATGTGCCAATCCGCCCCTGCACAGGGCTGTGGAAGTCCTTGAACATGCTGCACACTCCTCCCATTACAATATTAAGGACAGGAAGGGCATGCAATAGGTTTGAATACATTGTGAGTCGTGGTGAATATAACAGCCTATGGCATTGTGTCAGTAGCCTGTACCAGTGCTACCCAAACCTTTTCATGTCGAGGACCTCCACATTGATACTCATTGGCCTGTGGACCCCCATTCGAAAATATACACCAAGGACCCCGCCATAAGCATTTCTAGCTTTGGTTCCACCCACTTTATATTCTATAATCAATTTTAATTTAACACTGTGAGTTACGGTATTTGTACACTCTCAGAGTTACAGATACATATGGGTCCATTTGGTTTTAAACTATCATTTAGCCGGGGACCCACTAGAACTCCCTCACATACCCCTGGGGGGGTCCTTGGATCCCACTTTGGAAACCACTGGTCTATACCGATATTGAGTCAATACAGTAGCCATGTATCAGCTCTGTTTTCTGCAACAAAGTCCATAGAAATGGCATTACGGCAATACGGCACCTTGCAGGAGCTTGAGATAATAGGTTGAATATAAAAAACTGTGCAAACACTCATGTTATATGGATATAGGATATATGGCTGGATATGCATTATAGTATGGATACTGTATATATGGTACAGTACAGGATGCCGTGGGAGGCTTACATTTCAGTCATGTCATGTCAGTCACTGCTGGATGTCATTATCATCTCAGCCATGCATCTCACTGCTTTCTCTGTATATCTTGTCCTCTGCTCCCTCCACACTCTTGTACTCCTCTGCACTTCTCTGTACTCTTCTGTGATCCACTTTATACTTCTCTGTACTCTGCTTTACTCCCGTATACGTCTGTGTACACACCTCTTCTCTGCATGCGCTCCTCTCTCCATCTCCTTCATATCCTCCTCTCCTCTCCTCTCCTCTCCTCTCCTCTCCTCTCCTCTCCTCTCCTCTCCTCTCCTCTCCTCTCCTCTCCTCTCCTCTCCTCTCCTCTCCTCTCCTCTCCTCTCCTCTCCTCTCCTCTCCTCTCCTCTCCTCTCCTCTCCTCTCCTCCTCACCCTCGGCCATGCCAGGCGCACCTCCTAAACACGTACGACCAGCTCCCGCGCTCCGCCAGCTCCATGAGCCTGATGCGCTCCACCCCCTCCCCCCTCCCGCTCCCACCTCCACTGTCCATGAGCGCCTCCACCTCCCCGGTGCCGCCACAGATGGTCTCCTCCACCTCCCCTCTCCTTCCTCTCCCTCCTCCTCCGCAGGTCAACTCCTCCAGCCCCTTCCCGGAGCCCAAGCACGGGCGCCACTTCTCCAGCGAGTCCACGCACTCCCACTCCTCGGCGGAGGAGCAGCGGGGCGGCGGCGTCGACGGCATGGGGGGCATGGGGGGCACGGGCACGGGCAGCACCAGCACCCACTCGTCGGGCTGCCGCTCCACGCACCGCGAGCGCCGCTCCTGGCAGGACCTGATCGAGACGCCGCTGACCAGCGCCGGGCTCCACTTCCTGCAGACGGGCCCCGGGGACCTGGAGCTGGGCGGCTACGGCATGGCGGGCATGGCGGGGGACGTGTACGGAGGGCTGGGCCGGCCCTCCATGTCCCCGGAGAGGCGCCGGCAGGCCACGCTGCCCGTGCGGCGGCACCACGCCGCCGAGAGGGACCGCGAGCGGGACGGGCCCTTCCCGCTGGAGCGGGGCCCGCACGCGCACTTCCACACGCACCGGCGCTCCCACAAGCAGCGCAGCCAGAGCCTGCCCAGGAACCGAGGAGACCCGCCCCGGCCGGGCAAGCTGCTGCAGACCCCCGCCCGCATGGAGGAGAGGAGCGAGGACGAGGAGGCAGAGGAGGGGCACTGTCCAGATATCAGCGAGGGTGATGATGGTGAGCACGCACAACACGGACGTGCAGACACACACGCAGGGGTGGATCTAGGCATGGGCATGGGGGGGGTGGGCAATGCTCCCCTAAATGCCCAGACTGCCCCACCAAACATGATGGCATGCAAAACAACAGCAGATTTTTCAAATTAAAGTGCGTAGATTTAAAATGAATTGAAACACTACTACTACCACTAACTAACTACAGCTGTGGCACCACTAAACCAAGACCATTTCATCATTGAAAACAGAAAATTCTCTGAGTCAGACCTCCTGCTGCCCCCATACCATTTTCTCCTGCCCCCCCAATTGGGAAATGTTACATCCGCCCCTGCACGCACGTATCACATAGAGAGGACCTTTTGTTTCTTCATTAAGTACATTGGTATTTAACACCTGACGTGTTTGTATTGTGTTGGTATACTGTGCCAAAATACATTTTTATGCATTTTATGGCTATTGGAGGGTTTGACCTCCCCCAAATCTTCCGGATGTGCCGCAAAGCGTCCACAGGGGGCATCACAGACTCCTACTTCACTTCCACCACTGAAAAGAACCCATTGGGGGTTAAAATGGGTTTAATGCTTTCACCTCGAGTGGAATTATTAATTTTCTGTACACTTGTCCATGATGAATATGTATATGATGTGGAGACAATAAATCTAACGAATTAATATGACCTCTAATGGAGGATTTAGTTGACACAACGAAATAAAATTGCGATTGTATTCAGTGTGGGGCGGACAGCTTGTCACAGACAGATTTGGGAGACCAGTAGCTTTGTGTTGTGGCAAGAAAAGTGGTAAAATGAGACATTAGTGGCTGCTCCAGTCTCACTTTTTTAAAGGTGAAATTTGAGGCTGTGTTCCACATCAACAAATTTTGTTTGTTTGAAAGGTGAAATTTGAGTGAAGGTGCGCGGGGACTAGCGTTTCCCTTTGCTCTGTTTCGCGCTGTGTTCTTACCAGTGCGTTCATACTGTTGGGGTGGGTGGGGAGCTTTTTTTTTTACAGTGCTGTGCCTTTCCAGTGGCTTTGAGACTGCAAAAATTAAGAATGACTTATAATAAAACAAGGAAAACACGAGCCAATGCATCAATGCATACAAATAGCATTCAAAGTAGAAGTTGCATTTAGAATCCTTGAAATTCGCATTTATCCAAACAATCATCGACACCAACGAGTTGAGGATTGAGTCTCGATCCTCCCGTCTTTTCCATCCCTCCCAGACCTGCGGGAGATGCGAGGCGACGGCCGTGAGAGGCGGGTCTCGGAGGGCAGAGAGCGGCGTGCGTCGGAGACGGGGGGCCGCGAGGGGCTGGGGGCGGAGCCGCTGGACGGCCTGGAGCAGCTGTACCGGGCCCTGGAGCAGGCCAACCTGACGGCGCTGGGGGACCCCCGGCCGTGCAGCAGACAGGACCTACGGCGCTGCTTCACCCACAGAGCCAGGGACCCCCTGCTCAACGACAGACTGCACCGGGTCAGGGCCCTGCGTAGCACCCTGAAGGTACGCTGCACACCAATACCACCGCACAGACAAACCCAGACTAGGGAAAATAGAAGTACGTAACTCACTGTGAGCTTGTAGATTGGCGATTTCCACAATTGCTTAAATATTTGTTTTCTAATTTATGGAATTGCTAGATTTTTCTTTGAAATAATGTTTTTTTTTTCATATTTTTTTTTGTGTGGAGGTTGGTCTAACTTGTTTAAATGTTTATATAGTCTGATGAGCTCCTTTCTGACCACAATGGATGCCATGTTAAGTGACCAGATGAATGGGGGATGTGCATTTTCAGTTTAGTTTACTTTAATGACCAATCGATCAAATGTGTTCCAGGCTTATTTTTTGGTATTATCGCTACAATATGAATGAATGAATGAATGAATGAATGCCTTTATTTCAGACTCAGGGTCCATAGAAAGAAGACACAAAAGACATAATACAATACACAGAACATTTAGTAGAAGACAGTCCAAATGTACAGGTTAAAAAACATTTGAGACAATTATAAATAGAGACTTTTAAGCCAGTGCTTTCTCAGGCTAGAAGAGTATCTAGTGCAACTTTTAGCGGGGTTATTCAAGCTGACGAAGTCAAAGTGCTGAAAAACAAATTTGAGTGATTAGGTACCAGAGTAGGGGTTAAATTTGTCTCCATGTCAAGAACCCGAAATAGTCATAGCCTCTCGCTGTGGACATCATATAGTCCATTTGCCACTGGCGTGTTCTTCGCCTAACCCTTCTTCTAACCCTTAACCCAAAACCTCAGTAAAACCTATACATAAACCTTCTGTAACTTTAACCCCTGACCGATATGACAGCTGCACCTGCCACAAAACGATCATCGGGTTTGCTGGTTGGGACTGAAAATCTTAGATTTTGTTTGCTTTCTATAGGTTGTTATTGCTCAACATATGCAAGTTAGCAAACTTAGCATGATCCGGCAGTCTCTACATGCTGGGGACCCCTAAACCTTGGTGTGCTCAATATGTCTGGGTTCACAATCTGATTTAGCTTAAAATAAATAATAATAGACCACAATAAATAAATGGAGATATTGTTGCACCAGGTTACACTAATGATGCCAATGAAAGTGCCTAATCATAATCAATAATAATGATACAAAATTACTTCCCATTTTCCAAATGGCTCCCCTGGCGCCCCCTGGTGTCCCCTCTGGGGGGATTCGGCACCGACTTGGTGTAGTACAGGGGTCGGCAACCCAAGCTGTTGAAAGAGCCATTTTCGACCCAAAATTAAATTCAAAATCTGTCTGGAGCCGCATTTTATTATTATTATTATTTTTTTCCTGAGAGTGTGCAAATGTGAACCAAATGGACCCTGGCGGGTCCATTTGGTTCCATTTGCACACTCTCAGAAAAAAGGTCCTCAAAGAAAAATCATTAACATGGTGAAACACAACCTTTCTTCAGAAAAGGAGTTTCTGAAAAATAAAAATAAAGGAGTTTTACAGAACTCCATTTATAGTCCACATCTCTAAGGTATATTAATGACATAGTAAACTGAGTAAACCTTTGAAAATGGGTGGTTCAGATTGAAAGCTCCACTGTAACTGGCAACTGTCAGACGGCGCAACGCGTTTTGGGTGACTGAAATGTTTATATTATTTTGGTGCGGACAGTGTTGGGACATGTGCACTATGTAACTTAATATATTACATAATATATTACCAAAATGCAGTAACTTGTAATATAAATATATTACTGAACAAAAACAATCTAATATATTATACTTTTCTTTCTGCATTACTTTCAATATTACTTTCTGTCAGTCTGTCTCGTTGAAAATGTTCTTGTGAAATTATCTTGACAACTGCAGAAGTTAAATAATTACTTATTTTCTATCATTTGTCATGAAATTATTCATTCAGGAGTGACATTTTTTCCAAGTTGAATTCATCTGGATTTGGCCAGATAGCCAAGTGCGCTTGCTTTATTGTAGGTATGCCACTGGCCTACGCAATATTTGATTAATAGTGACACTAAATATTTAATTATATATTTTGTAAAAAGTTTTTTCAAAGTAATATGTAATAGTAATATTAATATATTATACTTGCTCAGACAGTAATATTGTAATATAATATATTGCTTTAAAATGAAGGTAATAATTAATAAGTAATATATTAACAAGGTAAAGTAATATTCCCAACACTGGGTGCGGATCACCACAGTGTGTGTATGTAATAATGCTACAGCCACTGAGCCACTAGGGCTGTGTTCTAGAGCCGCATGCGGCTCCTGAGCCGCAGGTTGCTGACCACTGGTGTAGTAGTTGGTGGTTCTCACCTGGGGGTTGGGAGCCACAGTGGAGTCCCACTCCCCAGCCTATTTTGGGAGGGCTCCCAGCCAATTAGCTTGGTTACAACATTGTTTTCTCACTCAACAACTCCATTAGGTACCACCACAACTGTTCAATGGCAAATTGGCCATTGCAAATAGACCTTTCAGTAAGCCCCGCCCTCCCCAGTGTCCACTCAAGGCTAGGACACTTTTGAGGCAGGCTCATTCATTCCAATGTAAATATCATGGACTTTACACATTAAATACTGGTTCATTTTTGGAACCAGACCTTCAAAATATCTTCCAAATCCATCAACAAGGCATGCCCTATGCAGTGGAAAAATGTATAATTAAGTAAGTAGCCTTGCCAGGGCGTGATGTCATGAGGCCCAGCTGAGCCATAGAGGCCCATATAGGTCAGGAGCCTATCTCCTGTTTCTGTAGCGTGAGGCAGCTTGATGTACAAGTACACCACCTGGACATGACGCTAGTATGCCGCAGGGACTTACCCCCAATCCAACCCTTGATGCTGAGTGCCAAGCAGGGAGGCATTGGGTCCGATTTTTAGAGTCTTTGCTATGACCCAGCCGGGAATCGAACCCCGACCTCCCAATCTCAGGGCAGACACTCTTACCACAAGGCCACTGAGCTGGAAAAATGTATGTGCAACATTTATTTTTTTGAAGTGCTGCATAGCACTTCCTTTAGACGATGTACAAGATGTGTGTGTGTGTGTGTCCCTGCCTGCCTGCATGCGTGTGTCCCTGCCTGCCTGTGTCCCTGCCTGCATGTGTGGAGTCATGTTGATGTTGCCATGTTCAGAGAAACAAGCACAATGGGACGAAGTGTGTATTGTTGATGTTGCCATGTTCAGAGAAACAAGCACAATGGGACGAAGTGTGTTTTAGTATACTGTAGCCACACACGCAGCACTTCATTTCGCACGGGTGTGATTTTTAAACAATGTTTTAGCTATTGGTGGAGAGGTTTCTTTTTAAGCATGATCACATGTCATGCTTAAAAAAAATATCACGCAAGAAAGAAGCAAACATTGTCAAAATATCCAACACACAACCTCATGAGCTTGTAGTTTGCCTCTGATAAATTTGAGGACTCTTGTAATGTAGTAGAGATGGAATAAAATAACAAATAAAATGTTCTTCTCCCCATGTGTCAGGCCAAAGAGTCGGAGTTGGAGGTGATCTGCGCGCTGCTGGAGGACCCAGGCCTGTGCTCGCAGAGCTACAGGGAGTGGAAGCAGTGGCACGGCGAGCTCTTCGCCGACATCTGTCAGCTCGGCCCCGCCACTGCCCCTGGTACCAACGGACAGGACGACCTGTCGCCGCTGGCCGCGCCGCTCATGACACACACGCACTCCTTCATAGAGACGCACGTCTGAGTGGGGAGGAGGAGGAGGAGGAGGGCTCGGAATGCAACGCATCGCACGAGTAGCGCACACACATGCACACACAGACCCACACACAGAAAAACATACACACACAGATACAGGATAATCATGCAGAATTGGACTCACACTCGCATACGTACACATAGGCACACAGCTGATATCTACTGTAACCAATTCACCATGCAGAATTACACACATCCACAGAAACACACACGCACACACACACATCCACACCCACACCCACACACACACACACACACACACACACACACACACACTGGCGTACAAACATGCACCTCACTCACTGTAAGATGTGTAAATATCACGGAGGCAGCAGTGATGCAACGTGCGTGTGTACGAACTTTTGATAATCCTGAGCATGCCTGAACAGAAAGCATTAATCCTCCTTTGTCTATGGATAATAATAAAAAAAACAACAACTAAAAAACTAAAAACGAACTGAGCATAAACTCAATGACACGCTTGTCAAGCAAACTGGGAGAAAAAAAAACAAACTGAGACTTTTTAACATGTTGGTTCCTTTGTATTTCTCTTGGTTTTGCTATTTCACGGTTGATTTTTGGGGGGCAGGGGGAGTAAATGTAGCAGCAATACAAAGGAGAAACTTTTCACCACAACACTGTACTTTTTGTACTGATGAACTTTGCACCCAGAGCCACCAGTTCTCCTCCTTTCCCCTCCTCTCTCTCTCTCTCTCTCTCTCTCTCTCTCTCTCTCTCTCTCCTCTCTCTCTCTCTCTCTCTCTCTCTCTCTCTCTCTCTCTCTCTCTTTGACACACTGCATATCCTGTTTTAGTTGTAGGGACCCCTTACTGTTACTCCAGGCCGGGTTTTCGTGACGGGACAGTGCGCGGGAAGTGACTTAAGGAGATGAAGTGACTTTTTGACTTTGAAACGGATTGGGTTGCAATTGTTAACCCTCTCTGATGAACTGAACACTGAGGATGTTACTGTTACACTGGCACCTGTAGCCGTCGATGCTGCTGTATCTTCCCAATCTGGATCCAGCTGTTGTTGGAAGACCCCTCGCGTCATGAGTCTGTCCCGTTGCCTTGGAGGTCAGCCAGCCAGCCAGCCAGCCGGCCGAATCGAAACTGTGAACTGTGTCGTCGATGAAGTTTAAAAAAAAAAAAAAAAGAAAACAAGAACAGAACAAAAAAACTGCATTGATTCTTCTCTCTGCAGAGACAGATTCGATCTATACTCTGATAGCGATGTGCAATTTACAGACCTTTATTCCCTTTGGTTCTTTCCTTGCATCTTCCTCTATCTTTTTTGTCATTCCATCTCCTCCCTCTATTTCTTTTTGCGCAAGTCTTTTGCGTTCTTGTCTATGAGCTACAAAGTCTTCTTCTTCCTCCCCTCTCTCTCTCTCTCTCTCTCTCTCTCTCTCTCTCTCTCTCTCTCTCTCTCTCTCTCTCTGTCTCTCTGTCTCTGTCCAGTTGTCAGAGACTTGTGTATATTTGTATACTGCTGTGTATACCAATGTATATGTTTGCGTTTCCACTACCACTGTGATATGCTTATAGAGGTAGCAGAGGAACTGCAGAGTGTGTGTACTTTACAGTATAATATAGGTACTGTACTCGCGCGGGTGCAAGACAAAAATATCAATATATTTCTATTTTTGTTTCGTTCTTTCTAAAAAGCAGCGAATGCAAGAGCTAGGGGGTTCTGTCAACGGAGTCACTTGCCACAAAAGAATGCACTTTCTATATCTCTATTGTCTCATCTTGGCTGCATCACAGGGTGTCCCACTCATCGGCCTGTATACCGTTACATATTGCTGTTCGATAATATCAGGTATAGGAGCATTTGCAGTTTTTATTATTTCCTTTTTGCGGGGTTTTTATTGTTTTCTTTTGTTTTTCTAAAGAGTTTGTGTACAGTCTACAGATATATTTAAACATAGGAGAAATATATAAATCTATTTACGTTTTTGTGTCATAGATATGATGTTGAAGTAAGATGCATTCTATTGCCAAGGTTTTTTGCAGTATCCCCCTCTTCACTCTGTGGATGCAGAGTGCTCGTTGCCACACCACACGGTGCTCATTATCGCACCCGTAAAAATGTCAAAAAGGAAAAAAAAAACAAAATACACGGAGATGACAGATAAACGTGATAGACAGATTGGACAGGTTCCCTATTCAGTTCTGAGATGTTCTCTTGATGTTGCATGAGAAAGTTATGGGGATTTGATTGGACAGGGTAATATTGTGGGTCAATTGTGTTCTCTTTTGTTTTCCAATTTTGTACTCCTCTCCTCCTCTTCTCATGAGTGTGAGATTTCAGACTGTAGCGCATGTTTCATGCAAACGTACTGTTAAGACTGTCTTTTTATTCATTCGTTTCGTATGTTCATGGAACTTTGAGGCATTCTCGGTTTTCTCACCAGATTCATTAGCATTTCGAGAAGACACACAACACTGTAGCAGGCATTTTTTATTGGCCCCTCTGTGGTTGATCTCACTCACTCAAGAATCAAACCAGAACTTATTTTGAATGAAATGCTTTGGTTTTCCACAGACAAAAGATAAAACAACATGTCAACACACAAAGCCCCGGGGCTTTGGACTGTCTGGACTGTCCCAATATGAAATATATACACCTAGATTACATTTCTGGACATTCTGTGTGAAACTTGTGACTCTTGCACTGGGTGGTTTAACTGAGCAGTCTGTAGTGCTTGAGATGAGATGAATCATTTATTCTGCAGTATCCAGCATTGGGCCAATGAGCCAACAGTGCCCCCCAGTGTCTGATACTCAGAGTAGCTCCTGCTGCAACCTGCACACACTCTATCTCACCATGTATTCTTTTTTTAGACATTTTTTTTCACTGTATGTTATTTGAGTGTAGTTCCAGATTAGTTTACATTCTTGTCACATTATTGCGTTGTCAGACACACACACACCACAGATATACCACATTGTGCTTGAGAAGAACACAAAGAGACTAATAAATGATGCAAGCACTTTTCCTGTGCCTCCCAATTAAACCCCTCTTTGGCAACCACTGACTAACACACACACACACACACACACACACACACACACACACACACACACACACACACACACACACACACACACACACACACACACACACGCTCTCTGTGTCTCTGTCTCTATGTCTCTCTCTCTTTCTCTCTCTCATACCAGTAGAAGAGTTCTTACTACTACTACTACTATGGAGCATGTCTTTTTCACCCGTTTTGTCACTCTTACTTTTTCCAAGATTCTTCTTGATTTTTTTACTCCTCTCAAAAAATAAATAAATAAATAAAATAACCTGAAATGATTTTGGACCGGGGGGCGGGAATGAGCTGATCTGATTTGATCTCAACAACGTGTCGTCATCCCCGGTTGACTCCCACTTCTAGGCCACCGTGGCTAACAGATTAGTCCAGGCTTTCCGTTTTCGCGCAAAGCGGACAAAAATGAAAGCCTCATGAGTGTCGAGGCTATAAGACAAACAATCCCTGTTTGTCAAGACTCATTTGTGTAAAAAGAAAATTGAATGTCATAATATAATCCCCAAATATAAGACAGCTCATGTTTTTAGGAGATTTCCATTGAAAAACAAACAAACAAAACACTGTCTTATATTCAGGGCAATAGGGTAAATGTTATTCTGATGTTGGTGTTCGCACTTATAGATTTCAGATTTTTCCAATATATCACCATGGGAAACTCTTGAAGTTTTTTTTTTTTTTTTTAGAACAGAATCCAAAGTTTAGTTAGAGTGACAAAAGACCCACATGTGAAAATAGGATGGTATGCTGGTTTCATTTCGTGAGTATATTTCTCATCTCTGTGTCCATGTTCATTTTTCCCCCCAACAATTGCTCTGCATGAAGAGCACGTGACAAAACTGTAGATTTAGGCAGGAGTGAGACTTATGATTTGTTGGCACAGACTGTGTTTAATATTCCCTCCTTTTGTTTATGCTTAATTTATACCGTCGCACAACCAGGGTCGCATGCCCCAAAAACTGCAGGACTGCTAGTCTTTGGAACCCGACACTGTCATGCGACGAAATCTAAATCAGGCCATACTTTGACTTTTTCTTCTACTTTTACTTTTGTATGTGTGTGTGTGTGTGTGTGTGTGTGTGTGTGTGTGTGTGTGTGTGTGTGTGTGTGTGTGTGTGTGTGTGTGTGTGTGTGTGTGTGTGTGTGTGTGTGTGTGTGTGTGTGTGTGTGTGTGTGTGTGTGTGTGTGTGTGTTTGTGTGTGTGTAGACACACTGCAGAAACGGGCCGAAAAGGGAGATACCACTGTGTGTTCTTTCAGGGGTGTGTTACACCTCACAGTACATTGCACAGGTGTGTAAGATGTAAGTTGCACTGCGACATTAAAAAGAAAAAAAGGAACATATTGCTCTTTTTCAAGGATATTAGCTTACTGTTATTCTGTACATTAAAACTGACTAAAGATGATATTAAAAACATGAAAGAAAATGACATTTATTCTTCCTAAAGTAGCCTTTTTTTGGTTTCATATATATAAATATAAATAAATATATATATATATTACAAAAAAAACAAATAAAATACAGATTGTAAACTTAAGTTGTTAAACTTTGAACTTCAATAAACTAAATCCTCTGCATTATGAGCCATGTCATGTTTGTATTCTGCTTCAGTTTGCATTTGTTGAAAGGCTTAAGAGAGAGTTTTTAGTCTGTGAGCTTGATGAATCACCAATGCGATTTTTGTTTTGCTATATATCTGCAGTTCATTAAATAATATCATTGCAATGTCGAAATGTCGAAACAATTCAAGTGCAAGGTCATGGTCATTTTGGTTCAAAATGTCCTGTAATACTGTGTCCCACATAAGTTCAGAAACTTTGGGAATTGTTTTCTCCAAATGAATCATACCAATTGGTTTTGTATTTTATACTGTCTTAATCATTTATTAGTTATCTTTACAACAATGTATGGGATGTAGAGAATAGAGATCCTGTATGGCATAATGATAATAATAATGGATTGCATTTTTATAGCGCTTTTCTATGCACAGCGTGTATACTCAAAGCGCTTACAATGGTCCATTCATTCATACATTGGGAAGTAGAGCGGCGAACAGTCAACGCCGTCCTAAACTTCACACATTCACACACCAGTGGTGGCAACCACTGGAGGCAAGGTGGGGTTCAGTGTCTTGCCCAAGGACACTTTGACACGTAGACAGGAGGAGCCGGGATTCGAACCGCCGACCACTGGATCATTGGCCGACCTGCTCTACCTCCTGATCCACAGCCGCCGCCATGTCGAGGGCATTCCTGTAATGAGTAACACTGCCGAACATATGGGTTGCACCCCCCAAGTTTACCAAAATGGCAAAGGGCTTGCATTCAACCCTTGCTTTGAGGGTCGCTAGAGCCTACATTCCCAAACTTAGGTTTCCGAACTTATGTGGGCCGGTTTACATTTGTCTTGGATTTATTTTGGGCATATTTTCTCCTGTTGTCTTCTGAGCTGTAGATTAATGTTGCACAGGTTGCTTAAGAGCACCCTCTTTGGTAAATGTACGTCTACAGATGTCAACAATGGCTGTATTGAACTATGCAATCTCTTCCTCATCTAAACTGTTCTATCCCAACTGTCTGTATGTGTCTTCCTCAGGTGCTAGGGTTGTACAGTTCTGGAGTTTGCAGAAGCTTGTGTACTTGAGCACATTTACAGGCTAAAAAACTCACTTACAGTACTTCTGGTGCTGTGGCTGTACACATCCCCACATGTTGCTAGCTGCATGGTCACCATCAACAGTCCAACCATTCTGTATGGGATCTGGTGCAGATGGATGAGTCTGCAGGGAGCATCTCTATATACTCAAGTCTGATTTTGTCACATTGGGCATGGAGAGATAGGCATATCCCCCTCTCCTGGTACAGAAAAGCAGGTAGCGGATCTCGGTAAGAGACTCATAACTTTGTTATTTTTAAGCCTCATGTGTGTTCTCGTCTTCTCGACAAGGGCACTGAGAATAATTACTGACTGGCTGCTCAACCTGCTTGAATGGACACCATGGGTGCTTTGAAATGACCAGGGTGCCTGAGCATTCCAGCACCCACTAAGCCAGTGTCCTGGTCCTATTGTTTTCTACTGAAGCCCAATGAAGTAGGTCTCTGTAATAGATAAATACATCCTAGTGTTATGGTGTCATATACACCAGGAGTAGCGATCTACAAGCTCACAATCTATCAAGGTCCCGTAGCTTGTAGATGGTTATTTGGCAATTTACTTGACAAATTATTAAGTCAAATTATAAGGCTTTGTACAACTTTCATGAAATAGCAGCCGGTGCAGTAGGCTATTTGAACCCAGTTCCTGTGAGAAAGCATGGACTACTGAGTTCATAGGGAAACCCATTTTGACAGGATGAATTATGTTTTGAGCTTCATACAGTAGTCCTGCCACTTGCCCCGACCCCCAAGAAGAGACGCTGCTTTGCACCACACTGCAAACACCTGGCATATTTCAAAATGTTTTAATATTCTTGAAGGTGTGAGACCTTCTGATTTATAGAGGTATTGCTATTGCAGTAAGTTAAAAAAGCATTTCCCCCTCCACTGTCTGCTAATTGCGTTCAGAAGAGAACATTCATGACATCTGCAATTAAAGTCAAACTTTCAGCCTGATTGATTGGATGTATTTGATTCTCCATAAATAACAATAACAAGTATTTGTTACTATACAATATACTGTATATTCAGCTGTTTTCAATATCAACTATCAACTTATTCAAATCTGTATTGAGAATATGCAATCCTATGACAGTGGTTTTCAACAGGTGGTCCGGGGACCACCAGTGGTCCCTGAGAGGGTTCCAGGTGGTCCCCAGCTAAGTTGGTTAACCAGATGTAACTCTTGAGAATGTGAAAATTCACATCTTCAAGAGTTAAAATATTCATCATCTGAATTAGCCCCAATTCTACACAACTAGAAGATGGACAAAAGCAAAAATAAATCTTTAGTTTTGGGGTCTGTGGGGCTAAAATGTCCTCAAATGGTGGTCCGTGGCTCAAATGCTGAATAAATGGTGGGCCCTGGGATGAAAAAGGTTGAAAACCCCTGCTATATGACAATACACAAACTCAGCCACTAGGTGACAGTAACACCCCCCCCCCCCCTGACACCGATGACGTCAGAAAACTGCGACGCAAGACACACACAGAAGAAAGAAGAGGAGGAGGAGGAAAGGGCTGTCATGGCGGCCAAGGTGGCCAAGGTGAACGTTTTAACATCGTATATTCCTCTTAAAGTTAGCTTGTGTTCGTTTTGCAATGAAATAGGAGCCGTGTTCTGGAGCTGAAGTGGCTTTGGTGCTCATATTGTGAACTCAGTGTGTGTGTTGTCTGATATTATGAGTCGGTCCGACTGGCGTGTGTGTGTGTGTGTGTGTGTACGTGGTGTGTGGGATGGGCTGGGCTTAAAACTAGTTGAAATACACGTGTTTTTTGTTTGTTCTTCTTGCAGTTTAGTTTATAAGTAACGTGCTGCGACACCAACACGCCTCGTCTTGCTTGACGCTTTCACACGTTTTGAACTGGCTCGTTTGCTAGTCGCTTGTTTTCCCCCGTTAGAACACATTGTCCCAAAACAGCACCAGAACAGAAGCCTGCTGTATATGGCTCAGTTTATTTATGATAACACCCCTCCAACACCCACCACTCAGGGCTTGACACTAACACTTGCCCGCTTGCCCGGGGCAAGTAAAAAAAATGGTGGGGCAAGTGAAGACTGCTACCTGGTTGCCCGATCGGGCAAGTGTGCAACTTAGTGCACTATAACACAACACAAGATAAATTTGTCTTGAAGGCAGTCATTGCACTCTGTCTTTCCCTGGTTTCTAGCTATCTCTACCTATCTCTCTCCCAGGTCCATTTGGTTCCAAACTATCATTTTGCTGGGGTCAGGGACCACTGGGTCTGTGACCACTATGGGCTAATTAAGATGATGAATTTTTACTCTTGAGAGCGTAAAAATGAAACCAAATGGACCCTTGCGGGTCCATTTGGTTTTAAAGCACTGTTTTAAAGCACCCAAGTAGGAATTTTACAATATATTTTTGGGGGGCAAGTGACCATGACCTGGCAAGTGACCATGACTTGCACTTGCCCGATGGGCAAGTGCCTCGGAGACCTTAGTGTCAACCCCTGCACCACTGCTTTTTTACCCACTCTTTTCTTTTCTTATGTTTTGACACTTGCTTTGGCAAATTAGTAAAGTAAATGCGTGTTTTACACCTTTCAATATGATGATTCATCATCAGAAATGAGTTCTGATGATGGAGCCAGTTTAATAAGATATGAAAATTGCAGTCATGAATCAAAGGGATGTTGTTTAACAGTGCAGTATAGGCCTGTCACAATTATTACACAATTATTAATTATGTGATCACAATACAAAATGTTATTTTGTAACAATAGTGAAAATTGTTTTAAATTTACAGTAGGGCTAGTTATATAGGTCCTAGTTATAAAATATTTATTTACATTTTTGGTATCTGTCCTTGTAAACCGTGTTCATACTTTACAAGGATAGATACCAAAATCTAAATAAAATAAAATGGACTGGTCTGGTTGACATGCAAGTTGTATTTTAATGCACTGAAAGAAGAGTAAAAAGACTGCTCAGACTGCAAGTGGAATGTAGTGCAGTAATGTCTTGTGCAACAAACAACAACACTAACTGTTTTTAACGGGAATGGGTCATTGACACGACCCAAAATCTTTTGCATATGTGGTCCTTTGCCATATGAACAGCATGTAATACTGATGCAAGTTGCAGTTGCTGCTTATCCAGCCGTTGACCACTCATCGACGGAGGGGTGGGACACGGACATAGTTTGAGGCTTGGACACAGCATGAGAATCTAGGAAAAGATTTTTGGGGGAAATAATTAAAAATAGGCATCACAGCTCTTTGGAATTTTGTACAGTTATGTGGGACTATCTCAATATCTTGTGGGGTAGATCACTTTGGATGGGGGTGTAGGGAGGACGTGTGTGTTTCGATCAAAGTGGTTAAGTTTGTTTGTATCAGTAATACATGCTGTTCATATGGCGAGTGAGTGACCACATACGCAAAAGACTTCCTCGGTAGGGGCTACAACAACACATGCCTTTACACCTTATGTGTATACAGTGTTCTTGTTTTTGTCAATCAAATTCACATGTTTTTTTTTTTATATAATGCAGTGATGCATTCATATTTGCTATATCCACCATGTGCTATTTTATTTACAAAGGCCAATGATTACATCAGCAATTTAATGCAATGTATATATGCACATGAGAGAACTGTGGTGGAATCACTTCACTATTTTTATCAAAAATATGTTTGACAAGATTGACAAGACAACACTTCCCTGGGGGGCTTTATGTCTGTAATATGTGGTTTTAGATATTTTAGATTTTGTCAGCGAGCTGAGCTGGACTGCAATTCCTGTACTGATTTGGTGTGCTGCCCTTCCTGGGCTCATTGCTAAAAGTCTTGATTATCTAAACTAGACCCCGACAGATGTAATTGGTCTATCATATCGAGGGGGGGGTTTCACTTCTATCGGTGGCCCTATCGTATTAGTAAAATTTTCACCAATAGAATTTTCCCCTATACTCAGTTGACAGCTTGACTGAACAATTTAATAAAAGAAAGAACGGTCTTTGTTTAAAAAGCAGTTTAGCTGTACTGCTGTCAATATGACTGCATCACTGCATATTAATCATATCGGCACAAAATCTTTGCACAATTCACAAAGAGGAAAAGTTTCATTCCAGCTATAAACAAAACCTATATCGTTTGCAAATTGGTTATCAGAGGTTGCATACCTCTATCATTATCACAGTTTCATTCCCAAAATTCCATATTGTTCGGGCTCTAATCTAGACCACATGTTACACACACAAAGACCTCCAGGAAAGTGTTCTAAAACTTGTAAATGTCGTATACGTTTTGCAAAAGAGTGAAGTCAGCCTTGAAATCCTCAGTAAGGTCTGTGAGGGAAGAGGGATGGGACAAGCCCGTTTCTAAGAAAAAAAGCAAGCGGTAGAAACTTAATCGATTCTATAGCGAACAAGAAGCCAATTAAGGCAGAACAGGAGAGTAATGTGATCTCACATACAGATACAGTTAATTTCACTATGGCAGTGTGCTTTTTTCACAAAAATAAAATTCAAATGATAATAAAAAGCTTAGGTGTTTAGGCTAATGATTCATCTATACCATCCATGATGCAGGTGGCGATGGTGGCCGTCCCAACGGTTTTGGGCATCGCCTCCATCCGTGTGTACAGGGTCAGCGAGACTCCGACAGAGGGACTGATCCACCACCAAACGGTCTGTTTCAAAATGTGCTTAATTATTTGACATATTCACAATTATTTAGCATGATCATCACATATTTCATTTCCATTCGTTTGTATATATTCATCTCATTAAAATTTTCATAATGTAATTTACAAAATAATAAAAACTCAAAAGAACCATAGATCTACTTGTGAGCTTGTAGATCTATGACTCTTGAGTTTTTATTATTATATTACAAAATAATAAAAAATCAAAAGAATCAGATCTACAAGCTCACAACAAATCATTGTTAGCTTATAAATCAGTGATTTCAGCAATTTTTAAGGCTATTTCAGCTATTTTAAAAAATGTTCAGAAAAGTAGTTGGACTATTTTGATTATTGGTACAAGACATTGTCATTTCTTATTTAGGCATGACCTTACGTTTTTTGAAAAACATGAAATATTTATATATCAGCATAAAAAAAGTTAATTCTAGAATACTGTACATACAGAATCCAAAAATGTATTCCTGGCCTGAACGGGTTGAGTTATTGTTTGTTTACTAAGCCAAAAGGCATATGCATGATGTATGACTATTATTTGAATCTATCTTAAAGGTAGGGGAAGTGATTTGAAATTCATGGTGTAGTACCAGCCTGGTGCACTAGGGGCCCCCAACAGTTGCTACACTATGTGAACCTGCTGCTCGATCCTGATTGGAGGAGAATTCGCCACCACCTGGGGAACTTTTATTAGCTCTTCTGCTAACGTGGGGGAGGGGGAAACTCCATATATGGTTTCCACACCTTATAATAGAGCATTTTAACAGAAAAAAATATTTTTTGGGTGATATCTGACAAAAGTGAAATCACTTCCCCTACCTTTAAGTTGGTTAAAATGCCTTATCACCTCTGTTGTATTTACTCCCCAGCTGTCCGTCTACAATCCACTGCCACAGTCCACTGGTCAGTTTCAGTTTGTTGCAGAGAAGCCTGGGGCACTGGAGAATGGCTTCGGTTACACCAGAGAGACGGTAGTAGTCCCCAGTGTCCAGGCTGTTCAGGTAATGATCCCTTTCTGTAATGGTTGCAATAATACAACTTGACTTAATATTATTCCCATGTTTAGAGATGTAAAGGAATGTTTGTTTTAGAATAAATTAGTCTACTCAGCTACACATTAATCATAGTTACACATTTAAAATAGGAATACAAAATATCAATAGAAAATATCAAATACCCATGAGTGGACTAAAGGCACAACATTTTCTATCTTGTGCAAATAAAATAACATCAACAGATTTCAGATGCTCATCAGATTACTGGCAAACTCAGATGGTACCAAATAGCAATATAATGGGGTCATGAACAGCAAACAAACTTTATGCCTTGTGTGTGATGAATGTGCTGTATTATCCTGCCGCTGGTTTGTGTAACTGTAAAATATGTGGAATCACATGATGAGTGCAATGAGACTTTGCAATTGGGCAATCCAGAAGTTTCTGCCCGTGTTTTTGGCTGAGCTGTGACGTCACGTTCTGTTTTTTGAATGGGTGTCAATGACACTTCCGGCTTGTCGCGGCAGGAAATACCTGCCACTGCCTAAAATAGAAGCCAGACGTGTCATTGACACTCATTCAAAAAAGCAGGATGTGATGTCACAGCTTGGTCGAAACCAGTACACAAGCCAAGTGTAGAAGCACCCTTTAGGATTCTAGTTACCGTAATTTCTGGACTATAAGCCACACCTGAATATAAGCCGCATCAGCTAAATTTGGGGCAAAATACTGATTTTTCCTTGTATAAGCCGGACCTGACTATAAGCCGCACCAGGCAATAAGCTTCATGATAGAGCAGTGGTTTTCAACCTTATTGATACCACGGCCCACTATTTATTCAACATCTTCACCCCACAGACGCCAAAACTAAAGATTTCTTTTGGTTTTGTTC
This sequence comes from Benthosema pterotum, assembly GCA_039105355.1. Taxonomy (NCBI): domain Eukaryota; kingdom Metazoa; phylum Chordata; class Actinopteri; order Myctophiformes; family Myctophidae; genus Benthosema; species Benthosema pterotum. The sequence goes on from CM076984.1 coordinate 41,783,775, forward strand.
ACAATTCCAGGATGGATTTTCGCAAACAAAATGAACATGACTTATGACTTATTAATTAAGTGGAGCTAATTTAGATGGTGAATATCATAACTCTTGAGAGTGTAAACATGAAACCAAATGTACCCGCAAGGGTCCATGTTTCATGTTTATGCTCTCAAAGAGTTACATCTGGTTAACCAACTTTCCATCATTTAGTCTGGGGACCACCTAAAAACTATGGGACCACCTGTTGAAAACCCCTGTTACCTGTAAAAATCCATAGATTGGCCGCACTGTTGTATAACCCGCAGGGTCAAAAGCATGTGAAAAAAGTAGAGGCTTATAGTCTGGATATAACGGTATTCTGTTTCCTTAAACCGAGTAATTCTGTAAGGATGCTATAAAATAGGACTAAAAAGTGATTTAATCAAAACCAGCTGTATTTGGAGGACTTCAGAAATGGGATGAAAACATGTCACCTTCAATTCTATTAGCTTTTATTGATTGTGCAGGTGACACGTCCTCACCCAACATACTTCTTGTATTTAAAATTCAATTTTATAGGCTTGCATAAAATTACACAAAAATGAAAATTTCCCATATAGTGACCATGGATGTGGTCCAAAAGTTTGAAAAACATACCGGTACATTTCATTTCACTTGGACTTTAACAATTCCCTTTAAAACTAATTTACGGGGCAGCTACTAAATTGAGCCTGGTACGAGTGTAGTATACAAAGGACATTCACAGTTATTATGTTGGTCCTCCTTGATATTAGCAAATTTGATACAACTGGTATTTGCAGACCAGCTCTGATTAAATCTGGTCCCTGGAAATGGTTTAAAATGTGATGAAACCGATTCTGGTTCTGCCAGGTAGGATCCCGTTCAGGATCCCAACCATAGACCTTGCATATCCAAACAAGAAGGCAGGCGTTGCTCCCCGCCTGAGATCTATTAAATGATCTCTGTGTCATAACGTAATAGTAGATGTAGATTATAAGATAGCAGCCCCACACAGGGGAGTTTCCCTGTTAAGCAGTAGCTGCGTTATTCACACAAAGAACCCAATCTTCTAATGCCATCCGTTATCGGCAAGATAAACCTGATTTAAAAATGATCTTATTATTTTTAAACATTTATTTTACATCTAAAAGGTGTGGGTATTATGTGTAGCGATAGTGATGTGTGTCTATGCCTATGGTTGCTGATGAGGTTGGACTGAATTAACCCAGCCAACCTGCCATGCGTCACCAAAATCTAATTACGCCCACCTTGGCTGGGTGATTAGGTAGCTGAGTTGAACTGAACTGAACTCATGCATTCTGTCCCTTTGTTCAATTCCTTCTCGTCGTTCTGTTAATTCCATCACTTTGTGGCATTCTGTGTGCATTGTATATATCTTCACATCCATCTATCCTTTTCATGTGGTCACAGAGCACAGTTCTATTGAAACCCATTTCTGAATAAAGCCATTTAAAAGGGTGTGATATTTGAGGTTTCTCCTCTATTGGAAGCAATCTTCAAAGTATGCGATGCAAGTCACGATTGCACAATTCCGACACAATGGAGTGCAGCGTATGTTTGTGCAGAGCAGAGCAGAGGGCCAGGGAGTCAGACAGAAAGAGGTTGTGGTCTGTCTTCCAGATGGGTGCCACTGTCAAACCCTGAAGCTCAGACATGTGGCATCTAGACTAGTGTGATCCATCCCTGTGATGTCCGTTGTGTTCTTTGCAGGGTGCCTGTGTCTCTGTGAAAAATGGAGCTTTACACGTTTACTACGCTGGAGAAGGTCAGTCAAAACTAATGAACAATGCTGTTTAATGTACTGTATGTACTCTATATACTGTATATCTTAATATGCAGCATGCAGTGGTGGATATTGCTTGATACATTTATTTAAAAATAATGGTCATATTGCACAATTACAATAAAACACTCAGGCTCACAGAGATACATGAGTTATCTTTAAATTAACATAAAAAACAAGGGTTCTGGAAAGGCAGTGTATTGAAACTTGGTAAGGGGAGCTTAGGTATGTTTGTCAACACTGATCACCAGATAATGTTTATTGCCTTATCGATACAGCAGCCCCTCGATCACTATGCCTATCGGCCGGGTGTTCGATCGATATATTGCAATATCGATATATTAAATACACCAATAACACTACACAACACAACACGACACAGCCCCCCCCCCTTCCACACACACACACACACACACACACACACACACACACACACACACACACACACACACACACACACACACACACACACACATATATACACACACACACACACACTGAACACATACTGAACTTACGTACAATCATGTTTGCTTGTGCATATAACATTCTTCGTTGCCGGTAAATGTCCTTATCGTCTGATAGGTCATTTGTTAGATAATGGCCTAAGTACTTGACCTCATCACGGACCTCAAGGGGCGTACCGGACAGAAAAAAAAGACTGGGAAAGATACTGATAATGATACTTTGTGATACTTTATCTTTAATTTTGTCAGTAAAACATACTATACACATGCAACCCCATTAAAGGCTTGTAAATATCTAGGAAAGGCCTCCAGGATTAAAGCACTAAAGTTTTTTGCTGACTTTACCTGAGGTATTTACATAAATTGCAGAAATAAACTCTGTTGCAAACACAAGGATTATGATATTAGCACGTTTGATAATCTTTGCAAATACAGGGTCTCGGATCCTGATTTCATTAACTTTCAATTCTGCCTTGATTACAACTGTGAAAAAAAGAGATGCCATAGAGCACTGATGTCAAACATACGGCCCGCGGGCCGGATGCGGCCCACGCAATGATTTAATCCGGCCCCAGGCGTGTAGAGCAAAAATGTCTTGAGTCTATCAAAAAAAAAAGTAAGTCTCTAGCACGTTCCTATCAAAAGTTATGGTCGTTTAAAGAAATGCTTCTGAGTTCTCTTCTCTGAGCACTAGTCCGGGGTAGCTTCACAGCTGAGAGTACTTAATTGATTGGAATGTTGACTCACAGAGAGTGGAGTGGGGGGGGGGGGGGTGTTTACTGGTGCTGCAAAGTGAGAACTATACTTCAGCAGTAACCTGACTCCGCCAGATGGGGCAGCAGAGAGAGGAGTATTCCCTCCTCCGCTCTCTGCTGCCCCATCTGGCGGAGTCAGGTTACTTCACCAGTATGAGGGTCTATAACTGAGGGATTATTCAGATCACAGCTTGGCTATTTAAATATAAATACAGGTAATAATTATAATCCAATTCGAGTTTAAAAAATATAGGCTACTGTATTTTAGAAGCATTAGTTATTGTTATTCATCATTATTTTTTAATGTTCAATGATCCATTACTTCAATAAAAAGCAGGTCTGCATAATTCCATGGGTGGTGTAGCCATTTCCAAATTTCAGCTAAGACACTATTTGAAATTTATTTTTTTGTATTTTTGAATGGTTAATTGGCGCACTGTAAATAAAAATAGCATCTCCCATAGCAAATGTCTTAATCTAGGCTACAAGTATAAAACCAATAATGAAAGTAACTATTAATAGCTACTCTTAATAAACTTTATTGTGTGATATACTGTAGCAGAGAAATTACGGCTGTGTACGTAAACATGCATGTGCATGCTTGCAGTCTGTGACTGGCACCGCGGCGCGATTGGCACCGCGGCGTGACTGGCACCGCGGTGCTCCGGCCCCCATGAAGTCACATGAAGTCCAATGCGGCCCCCACCCCAAAATGAGTTTGACACCCCTGCCATAGAGCCTTATTTCATTTGAATGTGAACTTAGAAAAGTAAAAAGTTCCCCATATGATTTGAGTAACGAGAAGTTTCCTTTTGGAGACGTTATCCAAAACTCAAAAGTTGTGCCGTGATTTGGAGAATGAAATTGGAAAACTTCACCTTGGCCAGCCTGTACTTATTTATTTATTCAAAGCAAAAATAGTTTTTCTTCCAAGTTCCAACAGCCACGGAGGATTGATTCTACTCTTAAATGTCCTTCACATAGGACAACGATTCAATACATTCAATCAATATTTATTTTTGCCTAGTTGGTGCTTTATAGTCCAGGATAAGTGCAAATGAATGTAACTGTAAAACAAGCTTGAGTTTATACATTGTTCATTTGAGAAGCAAACTCATTTCCAAACTCTTTTATCTGCTTGGTTGTACTTATGTTTATCCTCCACTCAAATTTATGGAAGGATGTTTAGTAAAGTTGTGACAATAACCCATAAATAAGAAAACAAAACAAAATATGTTGTTCGTTTCATGCAATGCCGACCAAGATGATGCGTTTTCCTGGTCCCATTCTGATCATTACCCCTTGCTGTCTGAGCCCTGCCATATGATAACTCAAATTCACTGCAAATATTTCTTCTCAATGAGTTCCTGAGACCGTTGCCTCCTAGAGGCGAAGGAGAGTTGTTGAAAAAACTATTGCATTAGATCTCCTGCAGAGAGCTTTGGCAGACTTCATTATGATTTGTTGAGCATTCCTCTTAACGATCAGGACATTGAGATGAAGGTTGAATAAAAGTGGAGTATTACTTGCACCACTTATCCTTGTTTATCGTCGTCATATGTCCAGTGGAAAAGCCACACTCTTGTCTCTAGTCCCACATGGAAGGGGCCAGCCTCTGAAGGAGGTCGGTACAGATGCTCTGTCCACTTTTCCCTCTACATTAAATCTCTGCCCTTATCTACGAGCTCACAACGCATGGCGGAACGGAACCACTATTGTGTTCCCTCCAGAATAGGGACGCTAGGGGTCATGCATTTAATGGTATTTCTATCTTTATGATCTCTCTCTAACTCCCTCTCTCCCCCACTCCCAGATGTGTATCATTTCCTAAAAGACCCTCCTTCTGGCTTTGTGCCCAGAGTGGGCTGTATTGCCATGGCTGGCCTGCTGGGGGCATTCCTAGCACGGAAAGGTACTGTATGTTTTTCAGAAGGTCCTATGGAATGACATTTTCTTGTCTTATATTCATAAAATAATGGTTAAGTTGGCAATTGCCAGTCTGAGGCGACCAGTTGATTGTGATAGATTTTTTTTTCTGGTTCAAGCTATTGTACATATTAACCACTCTACTAATTTACCCAGATTCCCAAGGACTATTCTAGCCCCCTTATGTTTTGACTCATGTCTAATGTCACTAAATTTGCTTGCCAAAAATACAGTGAGGAAAATAATTATTTGATCCCCTGATGATTTTGTAAGTTTTCATGATTAGAAAGAAATGAGCACTCTGTCATTTTTATGGTACTTTTATTTAAACAAATAGAGACAGAATATGAACAAAAATGTCCATAAGAAAATAATATTTAAAGGTTATAAATTAATTTGCGTTAGAGCTCGTGAAATAAGTATTTGATCCCTAAGCACAACCTGACTTAATACTTGGTGGAAAAACCCTTGTTGGCAAGCACGGAAGTCAGAAGTTTCTTGTAGTTGGTCACCAAGTTTGTGCACATCTCAGGAGGAATTTTGGCCCACTCCTGTTTAGATATCCTCCCCAAAACCTCAAGGTTTCGAGGCTGTTGCTTGCCAACTCAAAGCTCAATCTCCCTCCATAGATTTTCTTTAGGATTAAGGTCTGGAGACTGGCTGGGCCACTCCATGAGCTTAATGTGCTTCTTCAAGACCCATCTTTAGTGCTCTGGCTGAGGGAAGGAGGTTCTTGTCCATGATGTTGCAGTGCATGTCTCCATCCATCGGCCACACAATGCGGTGAAGTTGCCCTGTACCCTTAGCAGAGGAACAGCCCCAAAGCATAATGTTTCCACCTCCATGCCTGATGATGGGGATGGTGTTGTTAATGATTTGAAGGCAGCTGGGACCACAGTCAGCAAAAAAAACATTGGTAACATAGTACACCATAACGGATTGAAATCCTGCAGTGCCCAGTCATGTCCCTCTGCTCAAGAAGGCGCATAGAGGCCCGTCTAAAGTTCACCAATGAACACCTAAATGATTCAGACCAGGCTGCGGGGAAGGTGATGTGGTCAGAAGAGACCAAAATTCAACTCTTTGGCATCCATTTGACTTGGCGTGTTTGGAGGGAGTGAAATGCTGAATACAAACCCAACAACACCATCCCCACCGTCAAGCATGGAGGTGGAGACATTATGCTTTGGGGCTGTTTCTCTGCTAAGGGTACAGGGCAACTTCACCGCATTGTGTGGCGGATGGATGTGGCCATGTACCGCAGGATCTTGGACAAGAACCTCCTTACCTCAGCCAGAGCACTGAAGATGGGTCGTGGCAGGGTCTTCCAGCATGGCAACAACCTAAAACATACGGCCAAGGCAACAAAGGAGTGGCTCACAAAGAAGCACATTAAGCTCATGGAGTGGCCTAGCCAGTCTCCAGACCTTAATCCTATAGAAAATCTATGGAGGGAGCTTGAGCTTCGAGTTGGCAAGCAACAGCCTCGAAACCTTCAGGATTTGGAGAGAAGATCGGGGTCATGTCTATGTTCCCTCAGCTCTATGTTCCCTCAGCTCTAAGTTCCCTCAGCTCTATGTTCCCTCAGCTCTAAGTTCCCTCAGCTCTAAGTTCCCTCAGCTCTATGTTCCCTCAGCTCTATGTTCCCTCAGCTCTATGTTCCCTCAGCTCTATGTTCCCTCATGCTTATGCATATGGAGGCTGTTAGTTAAGAATTATTCAAATTAATCACAGCTTCAAAATTAATAAATATAAAAAATAATTAATTGATTAATCACCATTAATCAATTAATTATTCTAAATTATTCTATTCTCTTATTCTAATATATGGATGTTTTCCTTTACAGGATTTGAACATTTAAAAAAGAAAAGGAATCTTGAAAAAATATATTTATTTCTTATTTGATAAATACGTATTTATCAGAATAGGTGATCTACAAGCCCCATCCTCCAGCTATACTCTATGGCTCTGGTTACAGGGAGATGCACAGCTATGTCTCTGTAAAACCGTGCTCTACTGATTTTTTTCAATGAGAAAATGGTCAGCCGATTGAGTCAGTGTGCAATTTTTTTAATCAGATTAATCAAAATTAATTAACTTTTTATTTAACTATTTTCAACAGCCTATTTACGGTAACTACAAAAAAGTTGTCTTATTTCAACAATTCCATTAAAAAACTTTCATTAATTATAGATTCAGTGCACACAATGTAAATGGAGTATTTATTTGTTTATTTTTACACAATTTTGGTTTCCAGCCCATAAAACCCACCAAGATTTCAAAAATTAGAATGTTTTACGAGACAACTAAAAAGAAAAATGTTTTAAACAAGAAATATCGACTATCTGAAAAGTATATATGTATGCAGTCTATACTTGGTCTGGGCTACTTCTGAACATTATTTCATTAAGGGCGCGTGACATGGAGGTGATCAACCTGTGGCACTGTAGAGGTGTTATGGAAGCCCAGTTTTGGTTTGATACCGGCTGTAAATTAATTTGTATGGTTCAGTCTTATGTCTTGACAATACAACCCAGATTCTATGTTCGCTTAAAGTCAGGACAGTTGGCTGGATAGTTAAGCGCAGTAATGCCATGGTTAGTACAGCAGCTAGTAATTTTGGTTCTGTGAGCAGGTGCCAAATCGAGTTGGAAAGGTAAATTAGCATCTCCATGAAGCTTGTCAACATAGTGAACCAATAACATGGCCTGAAGACTGGACCTGGCAAAACACATGATTTAGGCCATGTTATCGGCTGAAAACTTCAACACAGCCATCTTTTTAGAGTACTTTGTGCTTCGATATGTTGACAAGCTTCATGGAGATGCTAATTTTCCTATCCAGCTCGATTGGTACCTGCCCACAGAGTTAAAACTACTAGTAACTGCTGTACTGACCATGGTATTACTGCGCTTAACTGAGCAGCCAACTGTCCTGACCCAACAGAGAATCTGGGTTGTATGGCCAAGAGGAAGGTGTGAGACATAAGACTGAACAATATAGTGTATTTACATTCATTTATAAAAGCAAAACTGGTCTTTTATAACACTTCAACAGCGCCACAGGTTGATCACCTCCATGCCATGCCCCATTATTATTGAAATAATTTGTTCAAAAGTACCCCAGACCAAGTATAGTGCATAGATACTTTTAAGATAGTCGACATTGCTTGTTTAAAACATAATTTTTAGTGGTCTAGTAAAATATTCTATTTTTTAAAATCATGTTTTGGTGGGTTTTATGAGCTGGAAGGCAAAACTCTGTAATAAAAAAAAAAAAAAAAAAAAAACATTTACAATGTGTGCACTGAATCTATAATTAATGGAAGTTCAAGGTTTTGAATGGAATTGTGGAAATAAACCAACTTTTCCATGATATCATTTTTTTTAGAATGGTGCTGGTCCCTTTTCACTGGACTAGTTTCAGGCGTAGTCAACAGATCATGCTGGTGCATTCAACGATCTGACCGACCATTGTTTTGTTCAAAATTACTAGCCCTGTATCTAAATCTCAGAGATACTCTCAGGGATTTTGCACATGTTCCAACTAATGAGACTTAGGATCTCTGGGACTTAGGATCTACGGCCAGTCCCCTATATATATATATATATATATATATATATATATATATATATATATATATATATATATATATATATATATATATATGGCAGCCCTTATTGGTTACTCTGATTGGCTTCTTCTCCCATTGCGTGCACCAGTTCGGTGGTGTCCACCCAGTATTCCGACCTCCCATAATTCTGAAAAAAGCCAAAAAATAAGAACTCCCATAGGTCCGACATCCAGTTTTTCCGACCATCAGAAGAACGGGATTTTGGGATTATGGGAGGTCGGAATAATCACATGGTTGGTATACCCTGAAATCCGTCCAGTGGAAATGTTTCTGGGTGCAAAATCTGTTTGTGATTAAAAAGAGTTAATTGTTTTATTGTGTTATTGGTTCTGTGATTAATTCATCTCAATTAATCAGTTATAGTCCCAGCACTATATCCATGTTGTATTACATACTACTATTGAACTTGGTTGAGGGAACATAGAGCTGAGGGAACTTAGAGCTGAGGGAACATAGAGCTGAGGGAACATAGAGCTGAGGGAACATAGAGCTGAGGGAACATAGAGCTGAGGGAACATAGAGCTGAGGGAACATAGAGCTGAGGGAACTTAGAGCTGAGGGAACATAGAGCTGAGGGAACATAGAGCTGAGGGAACATAGAGCTGAGGGAACATAGAGCTGAGGGAACATAGAGCTGAGGGAACATAGAGCTGAGGGAACATAGAGCTGAGGGAACATAGACACGGTCCCAGAAGATCTAACCAGGAGTGGGCCAAAATCCCTTCTGAGATGTGCGCAAACTTGGTGACCAACTACAAGAAACTTCTGACTTCCGTGCTTGCCAACAAGGGTTTTTCCACCAAGTACTAAGTCAGGTTGTGCTTAGGGATCAAATACTTATTTCACGAGCTCTAACACAAATTAATTTATAACCTTTAAATATTATTTTCTTATGGACATTTTTGTTCATATTCTGTCTCTATTTGTTTAAATAAAAGTACCATAAAAATGACAGAATGCTCATTTCTTTCTAATCATGAAAACTTACAAAATCATCAGGGGATCAAATAATTACTTGCCAAAAATAGCTGATTTGTGTTCCATCGTCTAGAAGACACTCAATGATGTTAACTAAACAGTGATACTATATGACATGTTGACATTACACACTCCACATGCATTCCTGTATTCACTATCAAAAGAAAGTAAAGATGGTTGTATAGCTCAACCCTGTGGTATGCATGACATAATTGTAGTGATGTAGTTATGAAAGCCCAGCCCCACTTGGCTTTATAACTTGACAATCAGTAACTGTCTGCGAGTAACACCATCAGACTTTATTTTATATTGGATGATATTTTTAATCAGACATCTGTAATCCTAATTTAGGCTAATTCCAACAATTTTTGATTATTGTGCGCAGGTTCTCGCCTTCAGAGACTGGCTGCTTCTATGGGCATGGCGAGCGCTGGAGCCGCTGTGTGCTACCCGGCCCAAACTGTTGGTCTAGTAAAGGTAACGTTAGTCTGGACCACACTGACCGACACTTAGCTGAGACCCCATCGAAAGTTTGCATAAAACAACATGCATGCTGGTTAGAATGCTGTATGTAGTGGCAGTTGCCAGCCCCTCCCAGACCTCAAATGAGCCTAATTTATGCCTAATTTATATATGAACACCTGAAAAAATGAACCTGCAAACATGAGATGTGATCCAGTGTGCACTGTGCGAGCAATAACTTTGTATGGGTATAAATTGAGCTTTAAGAGCACACCAGCTCTTTTGACAAATCTTTCAGGGGTTCATTGCTCAAGTCATTGAGATATAATGCCCTGTCCGAGAGTGTTATTGAGGTCTGATGCTGCCTCCACAGTTGTCCAGTAAGAAGATCTATTCTGCAGGACAATGGACCGGCTCTGCTGTGTCCTCTCTGTTCAAGTCCAAACCAAAGGAACTTCCAGCCTCCCAACCTCAGGTAAGACCCCCCCCCCCCCCCCCCCCCCCCCCACACACACACACACACACACAGATTATAACACTAATTATATACACTAATTATATAACTTCCATACAACTTTATGTTACAGCTGATACAACTGCATGATTAGCATGTTATCTCCCACCATTTAAACATTGAGAGCCCTCCCTCCAAAGTAGTTGTTACTGACTGCTCTGTAATGGAATCAAGCATTATTTTAACCAATCTGAAGGCTGACTGAAGACTGTACACCCTTTTACAGAGTAGTAAAGGGGTGTACTGTAGCCGTGTTGAAGACTTGGTGTTTATAGAATGATAAGGCTACACAACAGCCCATTTCCCTTACATACTGTAAATACACAAAACACACACACACACACAACACACACACACACACACACACAACACACACACACACACACACACACACACACACACACACACACACACACCTCTTCATCTTACACAAAAACAACAACTCCGCCTCCTTCCGTCATCATGCCTCTAAATTAGAATGGGTCTCCTGGGGGCAACGTTAGTTCATTTACTGTTTTTCTTTTCAATTGACTCATGTGGAACGCTCTGATAAAAACATCACTGATCATCTTGATCATCTTGTATTTTTATCTTGACCTTTGCCTTGCCTTTGCAAATAATAAAATAAAATATGATGACACATGCTGCACCGATTATTACCAAACATTTCCAGGAAAGGGTCAAGGTTTGTCTTGTGACATGCACTTACAGTACAGTTTAACAGACACTATTAAGACACTATTTGTCGAATCGTATATGAGGACAGCATATGTACTGTACATTGAACTAAACAGAGAAATGTAATGTATTATATTTGATGGCGACTGTAATGTGTTGTATGCGTATAGTGATATGTATTGCATTGCCACAATGGGTGTCACACTTCAAAGTGAGACTGAAGTGTAAAAAGCCCACTTGATGTGGATTTTTAACACATTATACTGATACTTCTGGAGTGACTGATAAACTGACTCAGTGTTTGATGTGTTTCCATAACATTTTCTCTAGTCTAAACCATCTCAAATAGAATTGGCCTGCTGTTTTCAGTGCCTTCTAAATATACACATACTGTAGCTGAAAGGATTTGATGTATTGGTTTATATACTGTATTATAGTATCTGAATATTTTCAGTTTCTCCACATGTTTGCATTTATCTGTAACAGGAAACGCCTAACCCACAATTAAATTCTGTCCTGTTTTCCTGGATACCAAAACAACCCCTTGTTGCTTAGCTGTTAGAGAACAATGCCAAGGGTTTTTTTTTTTTTTTTTTTTTTTCACACGTGTCCCACAGCATGAGAACTTTTGGATGAACCAGATAATTTGACATTTTCCAGGTCTACTTGACAACACCTTTCTTTTCAGCCAGAAGATGTGCCAAAATCAGAGTCTCCTGTGGTGGAGGAGTCTCCTGCTGCAGAGGTCCCTCCTGCTCCAGAGGTCCCTCCAGCAGAGGGCGCTCCTCTGGTTGAGTCTGTAGCGGCTGAGCCACTTCCTGTTCCTGTAAGTGAAGAACCAACAACCACCATCGTAACAGAGGAGTCTTCACCAGCTGACCATAGCCTAGGTATGTGTGTCAGTGTGTGTGTCAGTGGTGAAAGGGGGAGCACCCCACGTTCTGCTCCATTCTCAAAATCCTTTGGTTTCCAAAAACGCTGTTTAATGTATGCTTATTTTTAATGTGATTCAATTTGCTTTATTAAAGCATTGAAGATGTTGCACATTGAAAGAGACATTTGCACTAATCGTTTAAGATGTGATGTGTTTGTATTTTGTTGGTATACTGTACCAAAATGCAGTTTTTTATAATGTATTTTAGGGCTATTGGAGGGTTTGACCTCTGTGTTATACCAGTGCATTTTGGATTCTCTTGTTGTGCTTGCGATGCAATGATGTATTGTATTTTGTCTTGTGTCTAGAAGCTGTGGTAGAATCTGTCCCTGCTGCCTCCGAGGAACCTGCACCTAGCCCAGAGGAGACTGCTCCCTCCACAACGGCTCCAACTGAGCCCATCCACTCATCTCAGGAATCCATCCCCACAGAAGCAGTGGCGGAAGCTCTGTCTGAAGCCAGCCCGGAAGCAGTGGTAGAACCTGTAGTGGAAGCGATTTCTGACGCCAGCCCAGAACCAGTGGTAGAACCAGTAGTAGAAGCTGTGTCTGAAGCCATCCCAGCAGTGGTAGAACCTGTAGTGGAAGCGATTTCTGACGCCAGCCCAGAAGTAGTGGTAGAACCAGTGGTAGAAGCTGCGTCTGAAGCCAGCCCGGAAGCAGTGGTAGAACCAGTAGTAGAAGCTGTTTCTGAAGCCATCCCAGAAGCAGTGGTAGAACCAGTGGTAGAAGCTGTTTCTGAAGCCATCCCAGAAGCAGTGGTAGAACCAGTGGTAGAAGCTGTGTCTGAAGCCAGCCCAGAAGCAGTGGTAGAACCAGTGGTAGAAGCTGTTTCTGAAGCAGTGGTAGAACCAGTGGTAGAAGCTGTGTCTGAAGCCATCTCAGAAGCAGTAGTAGAACCAGTGGTAGAAGCTGTTTCTGAAGCCATCCCAGAAGCAGTAGTAGAACCAGTGGTAGAAGCTGTGTCTGAAGCCATCTCAGAAGCAGTAGTAGAACCAGTGGTAGAAGCTGTGTCTGAAGCCAGCCCAGAAGCGGTGGTAGAAGCTGTGTCTGAAGCCAGCCCAGCAGTGGTAGAAGCTGTTTCTGAAGCCAGCCCAGAAGCAGTGGTAGAAGCTGTTTCTGAAGCCAGCCCAGCAGTGGTAGAAGCTGTGTCTGAAGCCAGCCCAGCAGTGGTAGAAGCTGTGTCTGAAGCCAGCCCAGAAGCGGTGGTAGAAGCTGTTTCTGAAGCCAGCCCAGCAGTGGTAGAAGCTGTTTCTGAAGCCAGCCCAGAAGCGGTGGTAGAAGCTGTTTCTGAAGCCAGCCCAGCAGTGGTAGAAGCTGTTTCTGAAGCCAGCCCAGAAGCGGTGGTAGAAGCTGTGTCTGAAGCCAGCCCAGCAGTGGTAGAAGCTGCTTCTGAAGCCAGCCCAGAAGCAGTGGTAGAAGCTGGTCCACGAGGTAAACACTTTTCACTCACTCACTCACTCACTCACTCACTCACTCACTCACTCACTCACTCACTCACTCACTCACTCACTCACTCACTCACTCACTCACCCCCCAACAAATAAATGCAGGTTTTATGCGAACACTTTCTCATTTAGTTTGAGCTAACCAAACACTTCCTGTCAACAGCCATTCGTTCACTGAATGTACAATTGTGATTTTGCAGGAATAAAGTTCAGTTCATTAAACCACCCCATTTCATTTTATATTATATTCATAGTTATGTATTATTAGTGTTGCAACATTGACATGAGGCCATTAGTTAGAAATAATTAGTCTAAAATCTCCGGCTAACTGAGATTTTAGATGGGACTGGAGAACGGGAGTTTGATTCCATGTTACCATGTCTGATTCTGATAAGCGGCTTTGGGCTTGTTTTTCCAGTAAAGTTGCTATAAGTATATAAAGTATAGTATATAAAGTATAGTATAACATTAGATTGGATTTGTGCCCACGGACCCCCATCTGAAAAACGTTTTGTGCCATTTTTATTGTATAAAAGTTTTTGTTTGTTCAAAAATATCTGCTCTATAATTTCACAATGCTAACATTGTGAGCTTGTAGATCTGCTATTCTCAAGTTGCTGCCAGGGTATAGTCACAGAGTATAAGCTCATTTGGCTATACAGAAGTGAATGTTTGTACTTCTCTAAATGTCTTACTCTTGTAAGTGCTCAAAATGTCCTGTAAATCTCCAAGCTCTTGATAAAAATCACAATCTCTCAATTAATGCAGTGGCTACTTGTCATAGACCTGATTGCGTATTTCTATTATACTTTCTTTTGGATTTGCGCCACTAACAGAACATGGAAGTGTTGGCTGCACCTATTCTTGAACCATTATACTACCCCTACTACTAACCCTTGCCCTCTCGTCCATCAGGGGGAGCTGGTGTCCAGGCCGATCCAGCCATGATGGACTTTGGTCAGTCCAGCCCTGAAGATGATGACCTGTACAGCACACGCACAAGCTGAGAGTCACCAGAACAATAGACTCACCAGGCCAGACTGTTCCCCTCACACAGTTTTCAAATGCTTCCGCTAATGTGGTCTGATGTAGGGAAGCTGTTTGTATGATTAAAGGGGAAAGCAGATGATCCTCCCCAGATCTGTTTCGTCTTTAAATCATGCAAATGTATATAATCCTGATATGAATCAAAACAATCAAAGTATATATAGCTTGCTTATTAACAGAAATTACAAATTAAAACTAAATTTTCAAGTTATATTTTCAATATTAAAAATGACAAATGGATTAGTCTGATTTCGGAAGGTGTATTTCCAGACTAGCACCATTCATAGATTGTGAAATAGTTATCTGGCTATGTGAGACAACCAAAACGACAACAATGCTGTCCCTCATTCAGACCAAGTGTTTACATTCGGAAATACAGACAGTAGCAGTAAAGTAATGTAAATAGAAGCTTTCTTGTTAAGGAATCTTTGAACCAACATTTCCAATGCTGTTTTCTTTTCTAAATCTGTTTCTTACCTCACACATGGTCCCATTGTGTACTTAGCGATGAGTAGGCTCAGTTTGTACTTGTACAGGATAGAATGCTCTAGACAATACAAGCATATACTGTACATTTGAAACTGGAATAACTATTTTTTGGCATGTAGTAGAAAAACAAATCTACAAGCTTGTAGATATGTGATTTACTGCTACACAATACAATCATAGAACAGATCACATAAATAATGCTTATGTGTGTTACAACAGCGGCAGCGTTGTTTTTTGCTCTCCTTGTTGCAGTCTGTTAAATATAATATTTGCCTCTTGTGATCTTCATTGCATGGTGTTGTATTTATTTATTTGCTTTAGCCTGCTGTGTTGGCAGACTGTATACATGCTTGTACCAGTGATCATCAACACCTTTCTGTCCTCAAATGTTGCTTTGGGTAAATAAATAGGGCCTATATTTTTCACGCAAATGCCTGTATGTTTTTAATTGTTTTCCAGAAGGGGTCTATGACACTTTTCCCAAACCCCCAAAGCCTTGATGGGTAAAGGAAGCAATAAACAAGCTTTGGTTTTCATAAGTCACTCCGGGATGAGGTTCAGCTTCATATTTCAGTAGTTATGAAATATGAAGCTGCAGTGAAATGCATTCTAGTCTTTATTTCACAGTTTACAGATGAGGGCAGGCTCAGGGGTCTACACTTTGTATTCATTGAGGCTTCGATCCTCCAGTGACCCCCACAGTGTCTCCCTAGCCCAGGGGTGGCCAACCTGTGGCTCGCGAGCCGCATGCGGCTCTTCAGCTGGTTACATGTGGCTCTTAAGGGGCTTCCACATGAAACCATCAAAAACCTTTTTTTTATACCAGGGCCCACCATTTATTCAGAATTTGAGCCATTTGATGACATTTGATGACAATTTGAGCCATTTGATGACATTTTTTGATTTTGATGACATTTTAGCTCCATTTTAGCTCCACAGACCCCAAGCTAAAGATTTTGTTTACTTTTGTCAACAATTCCAGGCTGGATTTCAGAGAAAACTCTTGAGAGTATAAACTCTCAAGAGTTTAACTCTTGAGAGTGTAAACATGAAACCAAATGGACCCGCAAGGGTCCATTTGGTTTCATGTTTACGCTCTCAAAGAGTTACATCTGGCTAACCAACTTTCCATCATTTAGCCTGGGGACCACCTGGCTCTTGCAGTAACACAATGAAAAACGTGGCTCTTAGTCTGTGACCGGTTGGCCACCCCTGCCCTAGCCAGTCTCCCCCAGTGACCAGTGAGGTAAATAATTACAATAACTGGTTTACACAAGGTGGAATATAAATGTTACTTGCAGCTTTAACACCACAAGGACTGTTGTGTGTTTGACAGTGGGGCACACCTTAGCTTGCATGCATGCAATAAAGAAGCTTCAAGCTGGGTACTCTTCCAGGTTTTTAGACAGCTGCTGGATGGAAAATAGCCACACACGGCAGAATTCAGGAAATGCTTTCCCCTGCGGCAAATAGCAGCCGCATCCGTAGCTCCACTTTCCATCCATCCAGCTCTCTAAAAACCTGGAAAGAGGCGAAGAGAGCGGAAATTACAAATATTAGCACTCTGTTATATTAATGTACTTGAATAGTTCAGTTTAACCACTCATGTTTTGAGTTTTTTCGTAAATTAAAGTCCTTGATCACTGGCGTCACACAGAAACATCAAAAGTAGAAGCCCAAAGCCACACGTTTCCGAGCTTCTAGATGTAATAGGTTTCTAGGTCACTGCACCTACAGTGCCTAGAGACAGTCATAAATTAGCCCATCTCAAAATCCCACCCTTTGGGTCGGGATTTAGTTACTGTCCAATGCCAATCCAAATAGTTTAGCAACTGTTGCTACGCAGGTCAAGCTTTCTTCTTCTAATGTGCCTATTAGACAAGGATGGGTTGGGGAGGGACTTGGTGAAAGGCTAATTCTGTACTGCGTGGCATAATGCAGGGGTACTTGACATTAAAACGGTTTGCACTGTGGTGCAACCACTAATTAGCACAAACACATAGTAGTGGAAGCAAGTTATTTATATGACACTGTCCTATTTCTGGCACAACTTCAATTAAGCCAAGGGGTTTGTTTGGTGCTGGTTTGTGTCATGTTGTCTCTCATTTCTCCCAGTCCCAGTCCAGAACCTCAGAAAGAGAGGAAACGGAGGCTCAAAATCCCTGGAACTTTGACCTCTGACCCCTTGTGATGACCTGCATTTTCCACTGTGGCCAGCGGAGTTCATCAGGGGAGGAGAGAGAGGGGAGGGGGGGCTGCTGGGATGTCTTTCCCAGAGTTCAGTCCATGCAGGCGGGAGACCCAGTCATCATCAAATAAACACACAGCACACTTATCTGCAGCGCCATAAACATACATGTTATGTAAGCAATTTGGTGTTTGTGTGAATATTTGTTTACCAAACACGTCTCTCCCTCCCCCCCACATGTACGTGGGTGTGTGGGTGTGCGTGCGTGCGTGCGCGTGAGACACCGCATGTGTTTGCGCACGCATGTACTGTAGTAGCCTATGTACCACACACTTGCTTTTGTGCATGTGTGCATCCTTGTACTGTGTGTGCACACTGCACAGTTTTCCTGAATTCCACATTTCCCATGACTTTAGATGGGGTCATGTGATTGTAGGTACCCGGTCCCCTCTGTAAATAGAAAGGGGACCAATGCATCTCTCATGTGGATGTAATCTGTCAGCCTGTCACTTTTCACCCACAGAACAATATTCTGGGCATAC
This sequence comes from Benthosema pterotum, assembly GCA_039105355.1. Classification (NCBI taxonomy): domain Eukaryota; kingdom Metazoa; phylum Chordata; class Actinopteri; order Myctophiformes; family Myctophidae; genus Benthosema; species Benthosema pterotum. Next base: position 41,801,626 of record CM076984.1, read on the forward strand.
AACGCAGCGTTCTGGGCACACATTTTATCTAGGCTAAAGAAAATCAAATTAAAGTAGGACAGAATAGAAAAACAAAACCTTGCAGGAAATTAAAGTGGCCTATGGGGGAAATATATTACAAATGATAATATCAAGATGATCTAAAGGATTAGGTCGAGGTTAAGCACTGGAACCCTATAGTGTCCCTATTTGGGATTCAGCATTTGGCGATGTACAATCTTGTAGAATGTAGATTGACTTATTTTTGGCAAAGCGATTTGGAGAAAAAAGGAGAGAATATAGATATATATAGAATATGTAGAGCCATGGTGGACTCTGGTCAAATACTGCACCTGCCAATGTTCCTTTGCCTTTGGGTAACAACATTGCTACAAAATTGTGCTGTTGATGTGTGTTTGAATCATAATTGTCATTATTTTGCAGATTCTTTTTTAGAGTAAATTTTTAGTCCATGGTCTCAGGCTGTGTGCTGTGTGCCATTTTCTCACCACATTCTCCATTCTCTCACCATTCTCTCGCCATTTATTAGTACCTGAGAAACCAGACATGGTTTGAACCTCAAGCTACCCTGTCGTGTCCTGCATGAATAGTCCACTGTGCCACCACTGGTAAGATCATATGCATTTTTCTTTCTTTTTTTCTTTCTTTTTTTTATTTCTATCCCACGATTTTATAATCCATTTTTCACCCAGTGCCAATTCCTAATGTGATCCTGGGCTCTACACACCCTCCACCAACCTGGGGAGGCAACAGACTGGCCTCATGCTTTCTTCAATGCATGAGGAGTCCAAGCTGCCTTCTTTTCACCTGACGGGGGAGTTTCCTGGTTGGACGTAGTACATGGAAGTAATACGTTATTCCAACCAGTTCCTGTCCCCTCCATCAGGCGCCCCGGCTGGCCAGGGGGAGGCAGTTCAGAGCCCAGGATTACTGCGTGTTTTTGTGAGGGTACCTTCCCTAAGGGGCACGGGGAGAACATGCAAACTCCACGCAGAAAGGCCCTTTCGCCAACCCCACCTCGGGTATGGGGGTATGGGCACTGATGATGTGGTGCTTTTTTGTTTTTAGTGTTGTTGTTCTTGTGAAATTGGTGTTGAAAGTAAAAACTCAAGTGTGGTTTATTGAACCCACCCCTCCCATTAATTTAGTCAGAGTATGTACATCAGGCTTTAGTGATTAAAGAAATAAGAGTTTGCTCTATAGATGTAGTTAAATCGATTGCAACGCTGTGAAATGTTGCTTTCTCACCTTAAATGTTAGGTAGGGGACACGGATCCACTGCTATAATGCTTTTCATAATGTTACAGTGTCATGTGAGCACGGGCCGCAATCCATCTTAACTACAGGAGAGGTAGAGGAAGAGAGCACTGCTTGATACACTAAAGCACTAGCAAATGAAATGATGAATGCTAAGAAGTGATAGAAAATGAAAACTTAAACCAATCAATGGTCGGTTGGGGAAGATTGATGAGTGGCCGTTTGGGGAGAGAAGTGGAGGACGAGTATAGCTCCCTGGTTTTCTTCATTCTTCTCTGGGGTCGCCGTGCTCCGGCTTCGAAAAACATCCTAGACAGGAAGCACTTTTTGGAGACACCATCCTACCACACTGGATGTGTTACAAAGAATATCTGCCTTCTGTCTTTCATCTTTGCAGTCCCACAAGAACATAAAAACATAAAAACGTGGCTCATCACATCAGCCTCCAGGCCACGCTACCGGGTGTTTCTTCTTGGTCTCCCTCCATTCCTTTGTCCTTGTGGATTCCAAAAGGGAGCATGTTTATATTGTCTTGTGATGTTAGGTGTTCGTCTTGTGCTTGTGGAGAGTGTGACCCAATCCATCAGCATCTTTGGAAGGTTGCTTCGTCCACAGACTGATGTCTGGATTGTGGTTGTTAGTAGTTGTTTTTTGGCCAACACATAGCAGTTGTTAAAAGACTGCATTCTATTCATGGTGATGAAAAAAGTCAATGTGAATACTGAATACTCATGGGTTCATTCTACAAAGCAAGACCTTGAAGTAAAGAAAGTGCTCAGGCGGAGGGCTCTGAATGGCCTGGCCAGTGTGTGCAATTCCTCTCCAGCCTCCATTGAAATGCAAGGTTAGGTATGTTTGATAAGCTTGACTTTGTTTGTACTGATTCACTCTGATCTAATCAGACAGTATAGGATATATACTGCACCTGTGACCCTATCGTCACTGCTCACATACCGCAAGGCACATGATACAAAACATGTATCTGTCAACTGTTGAAAGACAACTTATCTACGCTGTCAAATATGTTGAATGCTTCATTCCTATCGCATTATATATGCTTTCTACCACTGATTTCAAGTCCTATTTAGAGCTGAGCAGTCCCGCCCCCTCGTGACGTCACCCCTCCAGAAATGCATTTCCCATTCATTTTTCTCATAGAAAAAAGATGATTATGCCGCAGACAATCGTGCCAAATCATGACAACACACACAATGTTTGGGACAATCAAATAATTTCTAAGAAGGAAAAACTAAACAAAATGTGTTGTATCCTGCCGTTTTTTTTTACTTCTTGCTAATTAGATATTGCATGATGATATTGTGTGATTGTCATGATTTGTCACGACCCAAATTGGCTTTGTATCTTTGTGGCGTAATTGTGTTTATATTAACCATTTTCGAAAATCTATGAGGAAAATGAATGAGGTTTCCATTTCTGGAACGCGGGCAACGTCATGAAAGGAGTAGGACTGCCCAGCTCTATTCTGGTCAAATGATGTGAATCATAAGCTAAAGGCTACCATTCTCTGTGTACTTAACCAACGTCAGAACTTGTGTCATACTGCTGTACTATGCTGGGGTTACAAAAAAAGGAAGCAATGGAAGCAAGCCTTGGCATAAAAAGCGATTGTAGCAGGGTGGGCATTTCACTCTGTCCAGAGCCCATCCTCCTCCCACAGTCCCACTAATCAGTGGGCTGATTGCCTGCACTTCAGCAGCACACCTTTGTGCCTGTGTCAGGTGTCTCGTTTGTCTCTGCAGTGTGGGTTCTCAAACCGTTTCCCTCAGTGTTTCCCTTGGGGCTTCAGCCAGTTGCCACACGTGTCCACACACACTTGATGTGTACCTGTCCTAAGTCATAGTGCTTGCAATTGGAACAAAGTTCCCCTTTTTGGGCTTAAGTTGCTCCAGTATGCATCAGTGCTTGTGATATCCATGGTCAGGTTTATGACAGTTTGTTTTGCCTTTGTAGACTGTTCTGCTTCTCCATGGAGAGTGCTTCTTGTATGGGTTATATCCACTGCTGTGTGTGCATCACAGAACAGGTACCGTCATTTCCGGAATATAAGCTGCTACTTTTTTCACATGCTTTTGACCCTGCGGCTTATACAATGGTGTGGCTAATCTATGGATTTTTGCAGGTAACAGCCACCACAGTGCTCTAACATGAAGCCTATTGTCTGGTTTGGCTTATAGAAGGAAACATCAGTATTTTCCCCCAAATTTAGCTGGTGCGGCTTATATTCAGATGTGGCTTATAGTCCGGAAATTACGGTAATTTGGCTATTGTCCCTTTAATGTAGAACAAAGCTTATATGTTGCCTCGTGGCCCTGGGCCTTTGAAAGAAGGTTTATCTTTACAGTTCTCTACCGTATGTCCCTGCTACTGTGGGCATTTGCAACAATGTGCAATCTGGCCTTGTGTTTGTGGAAGGTTTCAATGCCACATTTGGTCCCTGACTTATTGCATTCAAGGGTTTTTTCAAGGGATTTAATTGGTAATGTTTAACTGCTTGTATTTCCAGGTCATAAGAGAAATTCTACGCTGCATTGCTATGCCTTAAAGTAACATTGTCTACATTCCCCCATTCTGGTTCTCTGTGAGACATCTCCATTGCGAACCCAGTTATGTGATGTTTTATACTCTGTGTGCTTTTAGACATTGCTTATATTGAAACGCCTTCAACCTGCATGTTACCTGCATCTTACAGTGGACGTGTTTGTCTGAAAAGGAATCTTTGAAATGTGTCATCGTTTTAGAAATATAGTGCTTCTTGAGAAATGTATGTCCGTTTACTGTGGAAATACATGCTGGAACTTAGTTAGTTTTTACTTTAAAATGTTTTTTGATGAGTTATTTAACTTCAATGCCCAATGCATTCTCAATGGCAGTAGCACAAACTTTAATAAGTCCTACATATTGATTGGTACATCTCCTTACAAACACAAACTCTACAAAGGCCATTTATCATTTTTGAGGATTTTTGATGATTTTCAAAAATTGATGATTTTCGAAATTGAGGAAAAACGGCATACTGTAGTATGCCATTTGTCATTGTTTTCGAGGATATTCGAAAAATGTCAAAATCGAGGAAAGACTAGTACATGGTTTTGGGACAACATACTATTCATCTAGACACTACTAGGCTATGTACAAAATTGCACACAAATACTACACCGTGTCCACACTTGCTCAAAACAGGCAAACAAACAACAATGTCAAAGTTTTTGTCCTAGAAGTAGGCATACTTGTTCACATTCATATCTGCGTGGTGTTCAGGAATCAGGAACCACTGCAGTGTGTTGGGCAGTTTCCTAGAACACATATGGTCCAATGCAGTGAAAGTGGAACTTGTGTAACAACCCCGTCTGCTCCTGTAGGACAAAAGTATTGAATGTCAAACCGAGAGCAGAGTCAGGAGTCATTAGGATCATCTCGCCATGTGGTGACCGATAGGACAAAAAAAGGACAGACGGCCAGCAAACAAACAAACACGTACTGTACTGGCTTTCACCTGCTGTATGAGTTAGCATGTGAGAGAAAGTATGAAATTAAATGAGTGTGCGTTCAGCCGCTTCGACCTCTATCCATCGATTGAATAGATACTTATCAACAGAAATGTTACGATCCAATCGTGCCGGTATAGCAGATATTCAGATACCCGCCGGCAAGTAGATATTTTGTATTCATTGCATTGGTGGATCACGGATACTACTAGTAGGGCGGGGCGAAGGAAGTTTTACTGAAGTTATGTTTAGGGTTAGTAACCGCATAAAGCACCGTCTAACCCTAACCCTAGCCTAATCCTAAACCCTAAACATAACCTCAGTAAAACTAGGCTATGCCTACACCTAACCCCAACCCTAAACTTAACCTCAGTAAACTATGCCTAAACCTAACCTAACCCTAACCCATAACTTCAGTAAAACTTCCTTCGCCCCGCCCTACTAGTAGTATCCGTGATCCACCGATGCAATGAATACAAAATATCTACTTGCCGGCGGGTATCTGAATATCTGCTATACCGGCACGATTGGATCGTAACATTTCTGTTGATAAGTGTCTATTCAATCGATGGATAGAGGTCGAAGCGGGTGGTGCGTTTTTGTGTGAGAGAGAGACAGAGACAAAGATGGAGGAAGACAAGAGAGAGAGTTATGATGAGAATGAAATTCATGTGATGACGTTAACCTCCAGTAACTCCAGCCATGTTTTCAGTTGTCTTGACTTGTTGAGAAAACACGTCAACAAGGTGTTAACGGGGTTGGGTTATGGAGGAGGTATGGAGTTAGCAGGACAGACTTACGGTGTGTCCTGTCATGGCGTGTTTTGTTTGGCCTAATTTGCAGGTCACAAATATCTGCTCCGGGTCATCTGCTGTGTCATGGACCGTGCATGTAGCCAGGAGAAAGAGAGAGAGTGTGTGTGTGTGTGTGTGTGTGTGTTGTGTTGTGTGTGTGTGTGTGTGTGTGTGTGTGTGTGTGTTGTGTGTGTGTGTGTGTGTGTGTGTGTGTGTGGTGTGTGTGTGTGTGTGTGTGTGTACGTGTGCGCAGTGTGGGGGGGGTCTGTGCGTGAGAACAACTGTGCATACCCAGCATGCCAATGCTGGAACACATTTATAACAAAATATCCCATTTTTTTGGCGAAACACGACACGACAAGTCACGTGTGTGCAGTGCACGCGGATTGTAGTAAAACACAGTATGTTCCCAATCTGCTGCTGCTGGAGCGAGATGCATTTTGTTACGTAAGAATTAAAGTGGAAAACTCAAATTATAAGTGCGTGTGTGTGTGTGTGAGAGAGAGAGAGAGAGAATGCATGTGAAGGAGGGGTACTCAGAATGTGTTACTAACAGGAAACATCTTAGAGTCTTCATAATGTGGATATGTGGCCTTCACAGTGCGTACACTTTATCTGCTCTGTTGTCTCTGTGCATTCATGATGTCCATCAACTTTCCCACGGCTCTAAGTGGCAGCAGAAGCTCCCAGGGAGTATACACTGTATGCAGAGACAGTATACACAGTACGACGTCCCCTGGCACAACCACAGCATGTGAACAACCGCTGGAGCGCTCTCTGTCCGTGTCTACTCTGGAGGCGCTGCAAAATGTGTGCAACAACGAGGGGGAAAGTCACATCACACATGCATATTTATCAGGAGCTGCATATAGTGTATGCACACACACACACACACACACACACACACACACACACACACACACACACACACACACACACACACACACACACACACACACACACACACACACACTTGATCAAAGGTGTGATGTAAGTCTCGGTGCTTTGAACACATCTCCTAATTAGCTTTCAGCAAACGTCAAATAAATGAAAGAAAAACAGTGAGGGGAACCCTCTCCTCCTCTCCTCCTCTCCCACTCCTCTCCTACTCCTCTCCCACTCTGTGTTGTATCTCCTCCCTCACCTCCTCCTCCTCAGTGCTTCCGTTCAGCCAGAGTAAATATTTCCCATGGCTTATCTGACCGCTGGCAGGGACCATATGACACGCTCATAATAACAGTGCTCGGACATCTCTGTTAATTAACACATAGTCTCCATTCTTCGGGTCAGGGGTCCCCCAAGCGCCCTCTCTCTCCCCCTCTCTCTCCCTCCTACAGTACAAGACAGGCAGAGAGACAGAGAGACTGCTTGCTTTTACACTCTACCGGCCAGGTATGATGTAGCCAGGGTGTGCACGCGTGTGTGTGTGTGTGTGTGTGTGTGTGTGTCACCAGGGACCGAGCTATTACTGTAGATTCAGCCAGTGGAACTCAGTACACATCTTGACTTGATTTAGCTTTATTTCCCCCGCAAGAGAATAAAGTGTGTGTGTGGTGTGTGTGTGTGTGTGTGTGTGTGTGTGTGTGGTGTGTGTGTGTGTGTGTGTGTGTGTGTGTGTGTGTGTGTGTGTGTGGGGGGGGGTGGGGGGGGGGGGGGGGGGGGGGGGGGGGGGGGGGGGGGGGGGGGGGGGGGGGGGGGGGTGTTCTGGCATCTGTCCAGGTGTAGTCTGAGTTTGAACCCCCTCCCCCACACACACACACCACCACCGCTGATGAGCATCATGACGTGCAAGCTACTTCCCTATTGTGCAACCACTAAGAGCCCCCCTGGGGGGCTATAAGACCTCAACCCCATATGTCTTCTCACACACACAGACACGCACACGGTCCAGCCATGCGGACAGCGTTCACAGGAGCCAGGGAGAGCAGACACTGTCAGGACATGGACATGAGAGCACTGTGAAAAGCTCCACCAACTACTGAGACATTTCTTTTCAAGGTAAAATTAGATAACTTTATAACTTTCCAATTTTGCGTTTTTGATCTGCCAGGAATGGTAGTTACTTGGAAGTCGAAGGGACACGGTCAGATCATTTCAAACTTCAGTATAGCATAGGAATATTAATAACCATCCATCACACAGAATATTTTAAACAATGTCGACAGGCTCCTTTTTTTAAATTACTGAAAAGGCACAGGCAGATTCAACTTGTCATGCACATGATTGACGCAATGCAGGAATATGAGGTTATGATTGTGTCACAACCTGAAACCATGGAACATCTGCATGTTGCGACTGTGTTATGAAAATGTCACACAAATAAGAATGATCCGTTTTGACATTAATCAGCAATTATAGTATAGGCTATAGGGCTATCCACACCAAGCTTTATTAGAAACATATTGTGTTAAACATACAGTTCTAGTGTGGGCGGCCGTGCGTACAAAGTTCCTTTTATTTATATTTTTATTTTTTCAAGTAAATTGAGACATTTTACGAGGGAGAATACTGTATCAGATTCCCTGTTTTTCACTGTTCTGGAAATTACTTCACTTATCTTACTGCAGTGTGTTATCTTATCTAGACACCAAAACATTGAAAAGTTTAAGCAAATAGTAGATTATGGAGTACGTGTGCCTGCGTGTGTCAGTAAAGGGTGGTTGCGTGTGTATGCATGTCTGCGTGTTTGTGGAGCTGGGATTCTATCAAACCTTACAAGCGCATCCATAAAAGGATTTCTTGACTTCCATTCGATTTTCTCTCCAGGAAAGGCGCGCACGGGAGACAGTGAAGTCACATGATCTGAACCCCTCTCCAGAGACCCCTCCGCCATGAACTCCTCCTCCTCCACGGAGCTCCCCGCCTACGCCGCCAACGCCTCCGAGGCTCCCGCGGCCCCCTGCCCGGGCTGGCACGGCCTGCCGCTCGACACCCTCACCACCCTCATCCCGGCCCTCTACAGCATCATCTGCGCGCTGGGCACCGTGGGCAACGCGCTGGCCGTGTGCGTGTTGGCGCGCGGCGGCTCCGGCGCGCGGAGGACAGTGGCCAACACGTTCATGCTGAACCTGTGCGTGTCCGACCTGCTGTTCCTGCTCTCGCTGCCGCTGTGGGCCGTCTACTACTCCGGGGCTACCAGTGGCCCTTCGGCTGGCTGGCCTGCAAGCTGTGCGGCGGCATCCTCAACCTCAACCTCTACGCCTCCATCTTCTTCATCACCTGCATGAGCATGGACCGCTACCTGGCCATCGTGCACCCGCTGCGCTCGCAGAGCGCGCGGGACCCCAAGCGCGCGCGGCTCACCTGCGCCCTGGTGTGGTTCTTGGCCTGCGCCAGCTCGGCCCCCACCCTGGCCCTGAGGGACACGCACCCACACCCGGTGTCCGGGGTGGAGGCCTGTGTGATTCTGTATCCCAGCGAGGGCTGGTTTCTGGGCCTGGTGTTGATGAAGATGCTGCTGGGCTTCCTGCTGCCCCTGGTGGTCATCTCCTCCTGCTACTGCGTGATCGGCAGACATCTGCTGGGAGACTCGGGGCTGGGGGGCGGCCGCAGGCCCCCGGGGGGCTCGGACAGAGCCCCGCTCCCAGGCAGTAAATCATCGGAGCCCCAGGAGAGGCCTCCCACCCCCTCCTGCAGCGGGCCGGGCTCCGGGGGCAGTCGGCCCCTGGAGGGCCGTGGCCTGGAGAGAGTGCTGTGGACCGTGGCGGCCGTGGTGCTGGCCTTCTTCCTGTGCTGGTTCCCCTTCCACTGCGTCACCCTGCTGGACGTGCTGAAGGACCAGGGCCTGGTGGAGGGCTGCTGGGTGGACTGGACCACCCGGACCCTCACCCCTCTCACGCTGTGCCTGGGCTTCTCCAACTCGGCCATCAACCCCGTGCTGTACTGCTTCATCGGGAACCACTTCCGGGGGCGACTGGGAGGCCTGTGCAAGGACCTGTGTGCGTGCGTGAGGCCCCCAGGCGAGGCCAGCGGCCACAAGAGAGGCTCTTTCAGTACCAGGCTGAGCTCCTTCTCCAGGAAACTCAGTGACCTGAAGGACCTGGCTATCGTGGATTCCCCCGGACATCCCTGAGAACTGGAGAATACAACACGGTACAATTAATCATGAATGAATACTTCAGTAAAGCAACAAACAAAAGTTTGTGTAAAAAGATACATCTTTAGATGCTGATAGCAATGATTCATTCATTGCTGTGGTGTTTGTACAGAAAGCATGTATCAGGATCTGTCTGCAAATTTATTTTGCTACCTCCCTTCAATTTCACTTGTTTATCCTGTATGATTTCTCCCTCTTTGGATAAAAGTGGTATGACAATATATTTGTTTACTAAAGAGATGGAGATATGGCCATCAGGGACAACCCTTTATACAGGCAATTATACAGTTCTATTTTGAAGTGATGTTTCTTTGTTCTATGCATCTCTGTATTATTACAGTAATCATTGCTCTAAATATGTGTCCGGTAACATGGTCTCCCTGTCTCTCTGGCTATTTAGCAAACAGAAAATACAAATTCGTCCCATGAGGACAGAGCATACCTATATGGGAAAAAATATGTGAAATTGCAACTGCAAAGAAACGCAAATCACATGGAACACTGGAATGGGCTATCTCCACATTTTGTTTACTAAAGACAAGACGACCCCCGTTATCGAACAAGTACTATATCCAAATATAGTGTTTTCGGGATGCTCTGATCGTGTTTTTTTTTAGACCGATCCCAATCGCTGATTGTTTTTCTCATGATCGGCCAATACCCATTCCGATCTTGTACTGGCAACTTGGAATAGTTTTGCAGTTTTAATATATTGAAAACAATATATCAAAACTGTTCCTGAGTGTGGGGAGGCCGGGGAGAATGTATATAGGGCAGTCACAAAGATGCAAAAATAATGTTATGCTATATCTGATATTTATCCCACTTAAATAGTGCAAAAGATCTGTTTCACCAGATTTCAGAAGTGAATATTGTCCAATATGGCCGATAACCAATTATTGGAGCATTTCTATTCATTTTGTTAAATTAAGATTAAACACAAAAATAGCACTTGCACCCTCTTTAACATTACTGTGCATGTTCTGTCTGCAAATGTTTGATGATCAAAAATTAAAAGATGTACACTCTCTTTACTATCCATATAAAAGGCTTCTCTTGAGTGTCACGGTCATAAATAAACTATATGCAGTGCTGCCAACATTAATGAATGATTGTCCAAACTAAACATAAACAAACACTAAATGACTGCACAGACCCAACAACACAAGGGCCAGGGGTCTGACGCGGCTGTTAGTAATGATTGACCGAGTCAAATACTTCAGGAGCACATAGAGTGCAGGAGCATTCAGTCAAATACTGACATTTAGGGATGTTGTTGTTATTTACTATACAGTATACTACATATGTGTCTGCTCTTTCTTTGACCTGCGAGGTTGTGTTGGCGTAACTTGTAGCCTGTATATTGTCCTGTAAATGTCCTACAAGCACCACATAATACAAATCTATCACATTTTATATGTTATTTTAAGGGGAGAGAGAGAGAGAGAACAAATAAATCTGTTATAACATCAATGTCTGTCTTTGTCGTACTATTTTCCACAGTTAACCACTTTCAACCCTAAGAGCTTGCATGTAATTATACTGTAGGCATTTTCTTTTTTTTTAATATCTAGAGGACAAAGCTCACAAGCTGCAAGCTTGGAACTTTTCAATAGCTTCAAAGGGGTTCCACCATGAATTTAAAACCTAATGTATATAAATGTTGCCCTTTAATACCTCTTTATCCCCACTGAAGCCTAAACAACCCTCAGATCAATCATTTTCATCCTCTCTCAGGATGCCAAGCCACGTGCAGCTAGAATAATAACAATGTCCTCACCTCAGGGGCACCCTCGCCCCCTGTTCTTCTCATTCTCGCTCTTCCTTAGTGTGTGTGGGGGGGACTTAAAGGTTAAAAAGTTAAAAAGGGACTATTAAAATTGGTGTAAGGGAGTGATCTGAGTGGGAACATGAAGACATGCCCATTAAGAAAATCACAGATTTCTCAATGAGTGTCCGACAGTCCTGAAAAACAAAGACCAATTAGATAAATGTCATATTCAAGGTGAAGGCCCTTTAAAGTTTCTTTCATTCATTCATTAAGAATGAATGAAAGAAAGAAAGTGAGCAAGAAAGAATCAAATATTTAAAAAAATAAATGAAAACAGTAAATGAAACTCCATGGCTCCCTCACATATTAGCCACCAGAAAAACGATGAATGATTTGATGAATCTAACATGGTTAAAATTGAGTTTTAATTTATAATGGGTTTGTACAGGAAGGGGGAGGGACAGCTAAAATAAATATCAAATATCTAAGTTCTGAATTGAATAACTTATAAACTGTCCTGGGTGTTCACATTATCTAGTGTAGATGAATATCCCTTTAGACTGGCTAAAGCTGTTGGCCAAGGGGTGAAATTCTAGAAAAGTTCTATTTTTATTTTCTTGGGGGAGCATCACGTTAGCTGTTAACAATTTGAGTGTCTTCTTCCCACAAGCTGGGTCTGTACTCAATATGTGAGACCACTGTCCACATGTGGATTACTGCAGCGCTGGCACGCTGCATTGCTGGGCAGATGGGTGCTAAATCACCCTCTACACCAGGGGTGGCCAACCGATCACAGACTAAGAGCCACGTTTTTCATTGTGTTACTGCAAAGAGCCACATCAAAGAGGATTCCAGGTGGTCCCCAGGCTAAATGATGGAAAGTTGGTTAGCCAGATGTAACTCTTTGAGAGCGTAAACATGAAACCAATGGACCCTTGCGGGTCCATTTGGTTTCATGGTTACACTCTCAAGA
>CM076984.1:41814522-41918552 GCA_039105355.1 Benthosema pterotum
TGTTTTTGGAATATATACCCACAACGGTGGCCATGTGCACCCCAAGAAACTTCTATAACAGCAATTACATCATTTTTAATTGCTTTTTAATTGCGGGTATCTGGGATATTGGTTAGACTCTTCCTCTGTGCCTCATAATGAATGAATCAGCAGTTTCTGACAGACAAAGAAGGAAAGCAAGAGTTTTTTTCTTGCTATATACTTTAATTGACTTTTCTCTGGGTTCTAATCTTGAACTGAAGTTGCATTCACACTGTTAGATGTGTTGCATTGCTACAAACAAAAAATATGAAAATTACAATGATAAATAGAAGGTTAAAGGTAATAGCTAGAGGCAAGTGTGTACAAACACTGTGTTTGTAAACAGATTTGTTGAAAAACCTCCACTCTATTGGCTCATTATGAATTTGCTGGAGACCGCCGTGCTGTGATTGGCTAAAACGCTGCTCACCCCACAACACCCCCCCCCCCCCCCCACACACACACACACACACACACACACACAAATTAAGCACCGCCTTCCTGAGCCTGACAAATGTTTTGTTTTCTTGATTTGTTGACAACTCAACAACAAAGTTCTGGACCGTTTACAGGACGAAGCAAGTGTCTGTCTGCTGGGAAACAGCCGCAGCATCAAAGAAGCAATGTAGAAGGGAAAAAGGCAACACAAATATAGCTATATTCCTTTTTTGATTTTTTGCTAAAAGTTGCCTCTATTACCCTTAAGAAATATAAATATTGATTATTATCTTGGTATGTAAAAGGCTGAATGTGTTATGTACCTGTACTGTATATATTGTTGTTACATCATGTAATATTTGGTCATCCAGGACGCTTTAATCCTGACTTCATCATGCCAAACAGTCTTCATTTACAAACTCGCAACACGTTGATGGTCTATTGCTGATGCTGGACACCATGAAACGAGGAAGCATAAATTAGGCATTCGCGCCTATACCTCTGCAACTGATTCACAATTTGCGTTGTTGGCTAAACGGACTCAGCAAAAAAATGCAAATTTAAAGCGTATGTCACCGAAGGACAAGAGAGCCGGTGAACCTACGTTAACGAGTTCTAAGAAAAGAATAGCAGATTATGTGAAAAGAGAGCTGCACACACATACTGCCCTGCACTGCACTGACCACTAACTCATCTTCAGAAAAAGTGTTGGCTTTGTAAATGTGTGCTGATGACCTGTACACTTTTATCCTCCCACATGGGAGGGAGCCCTGCTAGGAATCATTGCATTTCACAATAATTGGTTGAACAAAAAAATCATATTTCGTCATCACTTTTCTCTCCCACCTTGCATGTCTTCTCTGTTTTTCTCATACTTATTTCTTTTGCTCTCCCCCTTCTCCCTCCTCTCCCTCTCTCTTTCTCCCCTCTCTCCCCTCTCTCTTTCTCATTCCATAAGCCGCTTTTGCTGTTCTCTCTCTTATACTCCAACTCAGTTGTTTTCGACCTTTTTCATACTAGGGCCCACTATGTATTTTGCATTTTCGTCACAGACCACAATTTGAGGTCGAGTTTAATCTCTCCGACCTCAAACTATAAGGATTTTCAAGTTTTTGTCCACAATTTACCAGATAACTGGTATTTTCTAATTGTGTGGATTCTTTAAAATTAAGTAATTCAGATGTTTAAAATAATTTAAATTTAAGACCCTGCAGAGTTACACATCTGTGAGGGTCCATTTGGTTACTAAACTGTACATCATTTAGCTGGGGACCACCTGAAATCCCCTCAGGGACCACTGTTGTTCCCCGGACCACTGGTTGAAAACCACTGCTCTAACTAATGTCCGTTTCGCCTGTAGCCACATTTCTAACTCCGGCCTCCAAATTCACCGCCTGTGCCCGTGGAGCGCTCCTCGTGCCCCCACACCACGTCACGCTGCGACCGCGGCTTTTTGTCAGCCTCTCTCGCTGCTGTCGGGTCGCATTAGGACCAGAAAGTAGACACCCAGTAGGACAAGGTGTTAGGGGTTGGACACACACACACACACACACACACAACACACACACACACACACACACACACACACACACACCACACACACACACACACGCGCGCGCGCACGCGCACACGCACACACACACACACACACACACAACACACACACAAGCATGGCATGCACACACATGGGTCCATATACAGTACGTAGCAGAACACAGGCAATGTGTGCAATCACGCGTCGCGCACACACACATGCAAGCACACGCACACACACACCACACACACGCGCGCGCACACTCACACGCACACACACACACACACACACACACCCTAGTGCCCTTGGCAGAATGCCAAACTGACCATTCAGTCCAATTTGGACGAGTGACAGGTCATTATCACCTGCAGTCCCCATACCAGATGGGTGCAGAGGACATTTTGTTAGTGAGACGGAGAGGACGGAGGGCATTTTGTTAAGACGGGAGGATTGAGGACATTTTTTGTTGTTAATATGGGAGGATAGATAGATAGGACATTTTTGTTATTCGTTGTAGATAGACCTATTATTGATCCTGGGGAGAGACCAGAGACGGCACAGCAGTTAAGTTACAGCACAGAGTAAAAGGTAGTCAAGAACACCTAAATCGAGACTAAGACAAGACCAAGACATGCAGGGGTCGAGACCAAAATGAGATTGAGACAATCACAGACTTGGTGAAGACGAGATCAGCACCTAGAGGGGCCGTGACCAAGACCAAGACCTAGAGGGGTCGAGATCATAAAGCGATTTTTTGATTGTTCTGTAGCATTAGTACAACATAACATGTGACATTACAGAGACTATGTTACAGAGACTATGTTACTGTAGACCTAGACTGCTAGAAATACTGTAGCAGCGGGTCATCCAGCACTGCACTGTGTATAAGACGGCCGTCTTGAATGGGCTCCTTGGTCCCACCCAGGCACATGGATTAGATGGATATATGGATATATGCTTTGCTCTGAGGTTGTTACAAGACCAAGACAAATTGAGCGTGAGACCAAGACAAGACCACGAACAACAGATAAGCCGATTCCCAAAATCACAGTGTGTGCACTTTTAAGTGCACGCACTTTTAAGACTGTGTAGTGCGCTGCCCTAGCTAGCCCCCCCTAGTGGCCCGCTCTTTGAATTGAGACATCTGCACTTCATACCGGAGTGGAGCCGAGTGGAGACGAGTACAGCCGACGAGTAGGCCGCCATCTTTGTTGACAGTTTAAACCTTTTAAAACGGCTTCAACTCTGAAAGGGTTAGCCCAATGTCTACAGCACTAGTAAAACTGATGCATTCATAGAAAATAACATCAGTTAGACAGCAAATATTAGTTCCATCCATAGTGTGTGAAATATACAAGAGGGCCAGACTAATAGTAAAAGGCAAATTTGTCTAATCAGCCAGGGATCCTTTTAACATATGTGCAGTAATGGGAGCGGCATACCCTCTTTCTGTCTCGTGCGGTATAGTCTACACCAACGTTTCCTTGGTCCAGCCAGAAACAGCTGTCTTTGCCTCACCTCACGGTGTTCCTCTCCACCACCATGCTCCACATGACACCACCTGTGAAGGATGCAGCTGACCATGGAGGAAACATCAAAGAACGTCTGGAGGTGACATCATGTTTTTTGTGTTGAAGCGGAAGGAAGCCGGGGGTGTAGGAGTGGGATCAGGAAGGGTGACAGTTATCACTGCCCCCATGGGGAGCACCATGTGTTGCTCACTAGCACACGGGCGGATGACACAGGGGCGGATGTAACATTTCTCAATTGGGGGGGTGGCAGGAGAAAATGGCATGGAGGCGGCTTCATCAACATGTGGCGCGAAGCGACACGGGTGATGATGCCGCCCCCATGCCATTTTCTCGACGAAGCCGCACCCATACCATCTTTGGTTACAAGTTTCAACAGACATGCATACATACATCTAAAGGTCTGACTCAGAGAGTTTTCTGTTTTTAAATGAAAAATGCTGTTGGTTTAGTGGTGACGCAGCTGTACAATTTACAATTTAGCCATTTAGCAGACGCTCTTGATCCAGAGCGACTTACAATGGTGAAAATTTACAATTTAATCAGGATTTACAATACATTTTACAATATACAATGAAGCGGTAAAACATTGTAATACATTAGGCAACCTATATCATCAAGTCATTGCAGCAAGTACTAGGGTTGGTATGTAGCCTCGACACCCAGGCTTTCATTTTCGTTCGCCTTGCGCGAAAACGGAAGCCTGGACTAACGCACGTTGGAAAGTGGCCTTCAAGTGGGAGTGAACTCTGGGGTGGGCGTCGCTCTAAATAATGTGACGTAGAACAGCAGTGGACGGGCGCGGGAGGGGCCGGGGATGACGACACGTTAGTGAGATCAAATCAGAGCGCAGCACTTCCGCCGTGTGGATCCCACGACACCCCCGCCCCCCAAGGCCAAAATCATTGAGGGCTAGACCCCCCCCCCCCCCCCCCCCATTCCCATGCCTAAATCCGCCCCTGCTAGCACATCAGACCGACACGTCCCACACATCCCTTCACAGCAACATCGCCGCTGCCTGCCTGCCGGAGAGGAGAGAGGATGGTGAGATATACAAGGAGGATGGTGATGAATTCAGTGTTCCTCTCAGACAGTGTTGCCATGGAACTGCCAAAATCCAAAATGCACTAGTGTCACTTACCAAATGCACTAGAGCAGGGGTTTTCAACCTTTTTGACACCAGGGACCACCGTTTATTCAGGATTTGAGCCACGGACGACCATTTGAGGATATTTCAGCCCCACAGACCCCAAATCTAAAGATTTATTTTGCTTTTGTCCACAATAACAGGCTGGGTTTGGGAAACAAACATCATGCGTTGTTGCATGTTTGGGAAACAAAAGGGAAACACATATAGACGAGAATGGCCATGATGAATATTTTAATTCTTGAGAGTGTAAAAATGAAACCAAATGGACCCACAAGGGTCCATTTGGTTTCATTTTTACGTTCTCAAGAGTTACATCTGGTTAAGCAACTTAGCTAGGGACCACCTGGAACC
This sequence comes from Benthosema pterotum, assembly GCA_039105355.1. Classification (NCBI taxonomy): domain Eukaryota; kingdom Metazoa; phylum Chordata; class Actinopteri; order Myctophiformes; family Myctophidae; genus Benthosema; species Benthosema pterotum. The sequence goes on from CM076984.1 coordinate 41,819,546, forward strand.
CTCTCAAGGACCACTGGTAGTCCCCGGACTGCTGGTTGAAAACCCCTGCACTAGAGCAGTGATTTTCAACCATTTTCCTACCAGGGCTCACCATTTATTCTGCATTTTAGCGACGGAGACAGACTACCATTTGATGTTGAGTTTAGTCTCTCTGATTAATTTATGTTGTTTAATGTTGTTCAAAACAGCACTTCTTCTGCATCTTCTGAATGTGCAGATTCTTGAAAATTAGTTAATTCGGAAGTTTAAATATATCTCTTGAGTGTGAAATGACACCAAATGGACCCGGTGGAAGGAAGGAGGACTCTATCATGTTGCATAGGAGGAAAAATGGTGAAAAACGAGGGTTTTATCTTTAGCACCTGTAAACCAATTTCGCCCCAACTCACCAGTAAAAAGGAACTAGATTTTCTACTATTTTTCCATCAGTTTTTCACTAATTTTGGCACTAGGGAGGTCTGGGAAACACTGCTCTCACAGAACAGAGGAGGGTGAATTCAATCCGATGTTTCTCTCAGAGAGAGAACACATGGGCAAAAATATACTGTATATATTTATATTTTATTATTCTGAGAATGATGACTTCCATTTTCGAGGTTAATATCAGAATTTGCTTACAAATTCAAGGCATAGTAAGTGATTGGAAAACCATCCAGTCCCCTCCAGTAGAAAGATGGGCACATGCACACACTCTACAGTGAGGGGAAGTGCAACAGGCCAACAGCATATACATCAAGGCCCATGCCCACTCCATCCTGATTGGAGGAAGGCCTCCTCTCATCTGACTGGACGAAAGGCAAAAAAACAAAACTATTTTTTTTTTTACCCCGGGCGTTCACTGGGGAGAGGGAGGAACTCCTTATATGGTCACCACACTCTATAGTAGGGAGGATTAGCCAAAAAGAAAAGAAAGAAAAAAAACACCATCTGAATTAAGTGAAATCATTTACAGAACTATACCTTTAAATGTGCAAGGGATGCTGGGAAATGTAGGACTCGATCGAAAATACCTGCAGTACCAGCAGTGACCTCCAGTCAAGTTACCTAGTAGGCCTGGAACACCTTTAAATTCAAATAAAGCAAAATGTAGTGAGTGTGGATAGAAACAGGGCGTCCCTCTCGCCATTCTAGTTCCCTATGCAGCCCTGACTCAGAGGATAGGCGATGGTGGGATTAGGAGGATGGAGAATTCAGTGTTTCTCTCAGACGATTACCGTAAAGCATCGGTAATGAGGCGTCTCCCATGAGCTCTGCCGCCGCTAGTTGCTCCCCAAAAATTTGCCTTTTAAATCCGCTGTCTTAAGGGAGCATTTGTACTCGCTGTAACAGTCTCCGGCGGGAACACACATTGTTGTGAGAGCCTTCTGGTGCAGCCACCACCATGCACCACAGCCCTCAGTCTAAGAGGTACTGTATTCTATTCCTGCTACCACTAACACCACCATGGACCGGCCTCCGCTGTTGGTCGCTGTATCTCTGCCTTGCTCAGGGGTTACACTGATACGCTGCGAAAGCAGGTCCTATTTCCAGCCACTTTTGCAGAGATTCAATCAGAAAAGAATCCATGAAACAGCTCTCGGCTTATGGAGGTGAGGTGACACGACAACACGTACAGGTACGCACGCACACACAAACCTCACCCTCACATACACTGTTGCAGCAAAGTAAACACAGCGGATACAACTCAACACAGCTACCCCAGCCTTCAGGGTTTGTGATACTCTACGCTGCATTAAGTCAATACAGCTACAGGGGGAGACATTTCTCCGCAAAAGCCACACAATCTCACACAATCTCTCTTTCTCCATCTCTCTCACACACACAGATGCATAGGCTATGCACATACAGCATAAACGTGTCAAATGTTTATCATATAAATCCCCACTGTGGCGGCCTCTGTTAATGCCAAATCCCCGCTGTGATACGCCGATACTGGAAGCCTTACAGGATATGGCCTAGCTGGCCTGGCAGTGTTTGTGTGCCATAATTATCCTATCAATTCATCTACACAGGGAGGGAGGGAGGGAGAGAGGGAGGGAGAGAGGGGCCCTTAACCTTGACAGTGTTGGAACCATGGTTTATCCATTCCATTACACACGATAGGGGCGGATCTAGGCATGGGCATGGGGGGGCAATGCCCCCCTAAATACCCAGTCTGCCCCCCAAACACGATGCCATGCAAAACAACCAAAGATATTTCAAAATAAAGTGCTTATATTTACAATGATTTGAAACACTACTAGTGCTACTAACTACAATTTTGGCACCACTAAACCAACAGCATCTCATCATTGAAAACAGAAAACTCTCTGAGTCAGACCTTTAGCTTATGCATGCTACGTGTCTGTTGCAACTTCAACAACAACTGATGGTATTATTTATGCTTTACTTGACTAATAAAAGTCCTGTACCTGCAAATGGTATGGGTGCAGCTTCATCGCCCGTGGCGCAAAGCGACACGGGCGATGAAGCCGCCCCATATCATTTTCTCTTGCCCCTCCAACATGTTCTCTTGCCCTTCCCAAATAGGACACGCTACATCCGCCCCTGACACACGACCAGCAGATGCTCTGGGAGGCTATCACCATCTTGCCTGCCATCTTCCCAAACTGACCATCTCAGGGGCAAGATATCATTCCCTGACAGGTGAGGGTATTTGTTTGGCCACAGTTTGCCACCAAAATGGGAATTATTGGGGCTGGCCATGTGAAAGTAGAGTAAAAAATAAAAAGGTCACGCCTGTGTGAAGTGAGGGATGCTCTTATCATTGTCTCCACCGTAAGGTGGTGACTATAAATCGTACCCCGTCCTTCCGCGCGCGTCTGTCCGCCCACGTGTGTCCGTGCACATCGCCTCGTATGTCTGTCCGTGCATACGATGACGTCATGATGACGTCATAAATCTCATACCCTCTCGAAATTGACGAAGTTAATGTTAAAAACATATTTATGTAGTGACTAAGATACGTTTATATATAGTCATGAGTATTGTCTCATTACACTCACATTAAACTACTTTGCAATGTGCACACGTTCAAACCTGAGCCCGGACGTGGAGACCTGTGCCCCGTAGGGGATGCTCCTAGCATTGTATATTAGCATGACCTAACACTGGTGGTCCCTGGACCACTGGTTGAAAACCACTGCTACATTACCTTTAAGGGGCACAAGAGGGTTCAACATGAAGAGTGAGCGACACAGTGGTGGTGTATTCTGGACAGGGGCGTTTTTGCCATTATAGGCAGACTAGGCAGTTGCCTAGGGCACCCTGAGGGGAGGTGGGCGGCCATGAGGGGAGGGGGGCGAGGGGAGGGGGCGACCACCAGACATGCTTTCAAAGGATCCCAGGCTAATAAGCCTAATATGGATAAATACATTATACTTATCCTCTATAACTAGAATTGAACATTTAAAATACATACTATGTTATTTAGTTTAAAAATAGTTCATAAGTTTATCCTTTGGGGGGTGCCATTTTACAGGAGATTTTCTCTGGAGCCCCAGGGGCTCCAGGGAAATCTGCCAAGGGCTCCAAATTGCTTAAAACGCCACTGATTCTGGACAGGATTGTGATTGACATCCACGATCGCCAACAACGCATGATGTCGATCTTTATGTACTCAGCAATTAGTCATGGGATTAAGTCAAATGTATAGATTTTTATTGTATCCAAATCTTTTATAAAATTTAGAGGTCCCCAAGTATGGAACTCCCTTGATCCCTCCCTCAAATAATCATTCATCAGTATATCCATATATTCAAGAAACATCTTAAGATGCATCTTATTTCTTCCCAGTAGTAGACGTGATTTAGTTGTACCTTCTCATTTTTGTTTTTCGTTTTGCTTATCCCTCCCTTTTTCGCTTTTTAAAGTTTTTGATTCATAAATTATTATTTTTTTCTGTAGCCTGTCAGAATATCCACAGAATAATCGAGGCAAGCACTATTTTTTTTCCTGAACAGCTGTTCCCACTGTATTGTGCTTGGTTGAACATGTCCATACACTGAATTCACAACAAGCACCACAGCATAGCCTACAGTAGATGATGGCAATCAGTGTAGTAATCCTATAATCCAAGTTGCTGTACTGCCACTAACAGTTTGGGATTATGCAAAATAAAAATGTCAAGCTAGAAAACTGAATAGCGTTGTGGCAGTGAGAGTAGTACACACACCATACCATAGCCTGGAGAGATGCGTGCTTGTTGTATTTACACTAGAATCTCAGTCAGTCAGTGACATTCACATTTAACTTTAATGAGCGACTCAGTCATTGACATTTATAGGGCTGACCCGGCTCTGTGGCGTGCACAGCGTAAATCAGACATAACATAGATTCATCACGTAGAGAGTAGCCCAAGGCAGGGCAGTTAAATCAAAGGCTAAATAATATATATATGGGCGGTCTTTGAAGTCTGACAATGGCGTGCACACATGCAGACATTCTGTGGAGAGGCGTTCTCAAATAAAAAAGGGGGCACTGCTGCAGCACAGTGGTTTTAAGCGTTTTTCATATTATAGAGGGATCACTATTGAGAGCCATTTGAGCCACAGTTTAATGACATTTTTTAACATTTTAAAGTTCCTAACAATCACAAAAATCTAAAGATTTTTTTTGTTTTGTACACAATTCCAGGTATATTCAGAAAACAGTGAATTCAAACATTAATCAAATAATAATTAATTAGAAAAGGATTCTACAATGAGATTGTTGTGTAATGGGCTAATGAAATATGACGAATATTTTGACTCTTGAGAGCGTAACATGAAACAAAATGGTCCCGCGAGGTTCATTTGGTTTCATGTTTATGCTCTCAAAGAGTTACATCTGGTTAACCAACTTTCCATCATTTAGCCTGGGGACCACCTGGAACCCTCTCAAGGACCACTGGTGGTTCCCGGACCACTGGTTGGAAACCACTGTACTAGCACATAAAAAAAATGGCTGCCTTAAAGGACCACTTCACAACTTTTCAACGTATCTTCGTATAATAGGGCTTCACTAAGGTACAATACATGACAAAATAGTATGGATTCTCCATCGATGATGATTGATGTAATGGTAGAAGCCCTTGCCTCCTTCCTTCCCTATACCACATCCCTGTCTCCATCCTTTTCTCTTCCCCTGTTACTCTCTCCTTCAAACCTCATTCTTAATTCCTGTGATTCCCTACACCCTCGCTTCATTCTTTCTCCCCCTCTGCTCTTCTTCTTTCTCTCCTTCCCTTTGCCCAGGGCATCACTGACATGAAAATAAATAAATAAAAGCAGCATCATCGGATGCTGTCGGCTGTGCTTGTTTTGCTGGCTGTCTTGTGAATGCTCTCCTTCTCTGGCACTGGGCTCAAGGGCAGAGACAGAAACTGACCTGGGAGTCATAGCTGACATCCACTCTGTGATCAAGGGAAGAGAGAGAGGGAAACCTGAGACAGTCCTGAGAGACTGTCTATACTGTACTGTGCCAATGTGAGGTTTGGCAAACGTGATGTAATTCTTGGAATGCTCATGCGCATGAGGCGTGTAATACTATTTCTGAGACGTATGGTAGACTATAGAGTACATGCTGGGTGGCAAATGCTAATCGCTTGTGTTTATTTTTTGCATGATTAAAATTCAATTGTATTCATGATATAAATATAGGCTAGGCAAGTACTACTGCAAGTGCTATGGGCTAAGATTGAGTCTGAAGAGGTGCATTTTCAAATTGCCAAAAACTGTCATCCTCCTGAATGAATCAGTTACTTGGGAGCTACTGAACAGTATATTTTTTCAGTGTTTTCAAATTGCTGCAGATGATTTTGGTTGCAGATGATTCCAGAGTTTTGGGGCCAGAAGGGAAAAGAGCTTTGGCGTGTGGAGCGGAGCGTTCAGACGTTTTTAGCCAGGGTACTTTTAGCTTCCCTGTGTTAGCACTAAGTTCCATGTTCAGCTTAAATGTTTCAACAATGCGAGACCATAAGGTGGAGGGGCAGCTGCACGTCACAGTGTCTGTGGAGCAGTGGAAGCAGAGATCTACCGGTAGCCGGAGAAGAGAGACATATTAAAACGGACCACCTTGCAGGCCGGATGTAACATTTCTTAATTGGTGGCAGGCGAAAATTACATGGGGCGATGAAGTCGCCCCCATACCATTTTCGGTTACAGGATTTATATTAGGCAAGTACGCATCAATAATAACATCAGACACGTAGCATGCGTAAAGCTAAAGGTCTGACTCAGAGAGTTTTCTGTTTTGAATGACGAAATGCTGTTACTTTAGTGGTGCGACAATTGTAGTTAGTTAGTCATTTTAATCATAAGCGCTTTAATTTGAAATATCTTTTGGGTTGATGTTTGGTGGGACATTAACCCAAAAGTACAAATTTGGTTTCATGCCCATGCCTAGGTCCGACCCTGACGCCTTGTTGAGGGAATGAGTGTGTTGGAAAATTCATTTCTGATTGAAAATAATCAACAGACTGACAGATGATTACAGCCGAGCTGTGCCCTGCATGAACTAATGCTATGCTTCATTAATGTACGGTAACTAATGCTATCTGTCCACTCTGTGTGTAACCTCATGTCATGTTGTGAATAACGCCCTTACAAGTAACGCCCTTACAGTAAGGGATTACTTTTTTCAGTAACTTCTAACGTAACTCCTTACATTTCTCAAATCCATAACGTCGTTATGATTATTGTACCATCGTTAGTTTCGTTACTTCGCGGCGGCGGCAGGACTCACTGCACTGCACTGTGTGTTGTCTGCTCGCTTCTTCAGTCTAACATAGAGTATATTGAATAGAGAAGGCACGGACTGAAGTCCCCCTCTCATCCACTTGCATTAATTTCGGATGCCTGATCTAGTATTTATATATCTATGTGTCTAACGTGATGCCGTCCACCACGTCACAGAAAAGGTCATTGATTGGCTAACACGGCGCCACATGGCAGTATAAAGCCAATCAGAGCCAGTCTTATCCGTCAAGCATCTAGTAGAAGAGTTGCGACATTGAGGGGGCAGAAAACAAAGCGTATGATCCCATAGACTTAAATGCATTTGGTAACCTCGGTTTCCCAATTGGAAGAGTATATATAGATGAGCCGCCATTGAAGTGGCCCCATGAAAGTGAACAGAGTTTTCGCGTAATTAAAGGCTCTGGCCTCTAAGCACACACATACACAAAGCTGTGTTGTTGTGCTGCGCACACACACACTCGCACTCGCTGCGGTAAAATAATAATAATAATAATAATAACAATAGTTTTTTTGCGTTCACGGCAGGCATTTTCAATTCATATTGATAGGCTTTGTGTACGCAAGTAACTCGGTGCACACACATTGTGCTTTTGCCATACCAAAATACGGCTAATGATCACAAATTAGTGCCTTTCGTGAACACGGCTGTGTTGACACTGTTTTATCAATGGGGGGCAGCAGAGATCTATGGTGTACACGGGCCATATTTTGTGTGCACGCCCAATACTTTAAGTACAGTCCAGCCATGGTTGGTTCTCAAAGTGTGGTTCGGGGGCCCCTGCGGGTCCAACTACTGTATGTACAGTGGCCATAGTTTGTGTGCATGACCAATAATTTTACACAAACATTTCTAGACTATAGTACAATCCAGCTAAGGCTGGTTCCCAAAGTGTGGTTCGGGACCTCTGGGAGACCAACTATGTACATGGGCCAGAGTTTGTGTGCACAAACAATAGTTTTTACAAGAACATTCAAGTTAATTGCAGACAGCCTCGTACAGCCACGGCTGGTTCCCAAGTTTGGTTCGGAGACTTCTGGGAGTCCAACTATGTACAAAGGCCATAGTTTGTGTGCACGGCCAATACATTTACACAAACATTTCAATGCTATAGTACAATCCAGCCATGGCTGGTTCATAAAGTGTGGTGTGTTGACCTCTGGGGTTCCAACTATGTACACAGGACAGTGTTTATGTGCACGACCAATAGTTTTACTTGAACATTTGTTGTTATATTACAGGACAGCCAAGTACAGTCACGCCTGGTTCCCAAAGTGTGGTTCGGGATATCTGGGAATCAAACATGTACACGGGCCAGAGTTTGTGTGCATGACAAATAGTTTTACAAGAACATTTAAAGGTTATATTGCAGGACAGTCTCGTACAGCCACGGCTGGTTCCCAAAGTTTGGTTCGGAGACTTCTGGGAGTCCAACTATGTACAAAGGCCATAGTTTGTGTGCACGGCCAATACATTTACACAAACATTTCAATGCTATAGTACAATCCAGCCATGGCTGGTTCATAAAGTGTGGTGTGTTGACCTCTGGGGTTCCAACTATGTACACAGGACAGTGTTTGTGTGCACGACCAATAGTTTTACTTGAACATTTGTTGGTTATATTACAGGACAGCCAAGTACAGTCACGCCTGGTTCCCAAAGTGTGGTTCGGGGATATCTGGGAATCAAACTATGTACACGGGCCAGAGTTTGTGTGCATGACAAATAGTTTTACAAGAACATTTAAAGGTTATATTGCAGGACAGTCTCGTACAGCCACGGCTGGTTCCCAAAGTTTGGTTCGGAGACCTCTGGGAGTCCAACTATGTACAAAGGCCATAGTTTGTGTGCACGGCCAATATATTTACACAAACATTTCAATGCTATAGTACAATCCAGCCATGGGTGGTTCATAAAGTGTGGTGTGTTGACCTCTGGGGTTCCAACTATGTACACAGAACAGTGTTTGTGTGCACGACCAACATTTGTTGGTTATATTAAAGGACAGCCACGTACAGTACAGTCACGCCTGGTTCCCAAAGTGTGGTTCGGGGATCTCTGGGAATCAAACTATGTACACAGGCCAGAGTTTGTGGGCATGACAAATAGTTTGACATGAACATTTTTTGGTTATATTGCAGGGCAGCCTAGTACAGCCACGCTGGTTCCCAAAGTTTGATTTGGGGACCTCTGAGTTGCCAACTATGTACACAGGCCATAGTTTGTGTGCACGGCCAATACTTTTACACAAACATGTCAAGGCTATAGTATAATCCAGCCATGGTTGGTTCCTAAGTGAGGTTCAGGAACCTCTGAGAATCCAACTATGTACACAGGCCATAGTCTGTGTGCACAGCCAATACTTTTACAATACATTTCTAGGCTATAGTAAAAATCTAGCCATGACTGGTTCCAAAGTGTGGTTCAGGGACCTCTTGGAATCCAACTATCTATATAGGGAATAGTTTGTGTCCACGGGCAATACCTTTACACAGACATTTCTTTAGTACAATCCAGCCATGGCTGGTTCCCAAAGTGGGGTTAAGGGATCCCTGGCAGTCCAATTATGTACACAAGCCATAGTCTGTTTGTCCACAGCCAATACCTTTTACTCAAACTTTCAAGGCTATAATGCAATGCAGTGATGGATGGCTCCCAAAGTGTAGTTTGGGGACCTCTGGCATCCAACTACGTTACACAAGCCATAGTTTGTGTGCACAAACAATACTTTCACGTGAAAATTTATAGGCTATATTACCACCCAGTTGATTCCCAAAGTGTGATTTGAGAACCTCTGGGGGTAAGGGTTGGGGGAGGGCTATGTACACAAGCCATAGTTTGTGTGCATGACCAATATTTTTTTGCCAACAGCTGATTTGGTCTGGCTTATTAGCCAGGCTAACTCCAGGATCCTGCCAGCATTGTAGGTCCTTGCACATGGTAATAGTTTACACATGACTTTGTTTACAATAGTTTTACATGAATGTGTCCATGAATGTGTCCTTACTAGTCTTTAGTCCGAAGGAGTTTAGGAGCCTGCCATGGCTGTACTGTACTATAGCCTAGAGATGTTCATTTAAAGCTATTATACACAGTTTTCCCTACAGAGTCCCCCAAACCACACTTTGTCAACCAGACATGGCTCTACTAAAATGGACTGTATTGTAGCCTAGAAATGTTCATGCAAAACCATTGGTCTTGCACACAAACTATTGCAATCCAACAGAATCTGAATCAGCGTTAAAAAGTAAGTCAGAAAACACTTCTTTCACGTTTTTCTGGTGTTTTTTTTTTTTTTTTTTTTTTTTTTTAAGATGTTTCATGACCTCCAGTCTTTTCCGTGACCTTTAGGGTTAACGGTGTCAGAAAAAAATCGGGACCAAGACCATCTGACCTGGCTATACTCCAACATGGATGGGGAGTTGGAAAGGATTTGTAAAAAAAACTTTTAACAGCGTTTTTATGGCCGTCAAAGTCCAAAAAATGCAATTTGCTAAGTGGGCGTGACGAAGCGTACTTTCCCGACGCCGAGAGCGACAAGAGTGGTAACGTTGGATTCAGCGGCAGAAATACTTTCCAATGACATGTCACTTTTATTTTTGTCACTTAACATTATTGTTATGGAAATGCATTTAATGTTGTCAAAATGCTTTTAAGATCCGCCATGTTCAGCCCAGGTTGCTATGACAACCTCACTCCCCCCTCTGAGAGAGTATGGGGGGGGGGGGGGGGGACACGAAAGCCGACCAATAGCGAGCCGGGGGCATTTTATGGAGCAATCTGAGCAATCTGAGGCCACTCAGATGGCGAAAATTATGCAATCTGGGCCCATCGAATGGGGGATTTTTCAAGAACTCTGAGCCCATTCAATGGGGAATTCATACTGGATCGGGTGCAGAAATGTTCATGTGAAGGTATTAATCCTGCACATAAACTATGGTATATGTACATAGTTGGATTCCCAGAGGTCCTGAACCACACTTGGGAAACAACCATGGCTGGATTGTACTATAGCCTTGAAATGTTTGTGTAAATGTATTGGTCATGCACACAAACTATGGCTTGTGTACATAGTTGGACTCCCAGAGGTCCTCGAACTCGGATCCCGGGATGCATGGGCACAGGGCACTTAATTTCCTGCCCGGGAACGCCATCCGTCTTCCCCGAGGTTATGATTTTTTTCTTATTAGAAATTACACTAAAGGATTTTTTTTTCCACACAGATAATCTTTCTCCATATCTGTGCGTGGTTAAATATAACCCTCAAATAATGTACAAAAGATGTTTGATGACTGATGATAACTAGACTATGGAGTGAGGGCTACAATGTTGACATCACATGGTCGAAATGCCTAGCGGTCAGCAGTCAGGACCACACGACTGCTGCATCCTCTTGCATTGATTTAACCAGATGCAGATCAGCATCTGTTGAAAATAGTTAATTAATGGGATTAAATTAATTTTGTTGATTAATCTGATTAAAATTTTTAATGCAATTAACTCATGTGCACACTCACTCAACCCACTGAGCATTTTCTCATTGAAAGAAATGGGTAGAGCACGGTTTTACGGAGACATATAGCTGTGTGTCTCCATGTAACCAGAGCCATAGAGTATAGCTGGAGGATCTACAAGCATTGAGGGCTTGTAGATCGCCTATTTTGATAAATATTTGAAAGATATATGGTTATTTTTTTCCCAGATTCTGTTGTTTTTTTCGGAAAACATGCATATTTTGGACATAGTTCGAATGGTGATTAATCATGATTAAATTAATTTTGAAGCTGTGATTAATTTGATTAAAAATGTTAATCATTCAACATCCCTAATATATATATATATATATATATATATATATATATATATATATATATATATATATATATATATATATATATATATATATATATATATATATATATACACACACACACACACACACACACACACACACACACACACACACACACACACACACACACACACACACACACACACAGGTAATCAGTTTTTTCCATGCTACAATATATATAATATAATACTACATACTGTATGTCCTTGAAATGTTTGTGTAAATGTATTGGCCTGGCTCACAAACTATGGGCTGCATACATAGTTGAACTCCCAGAGGTCCCTGAACCACACTTTATGAACCTTGTCTCGTTTTACAATGTGCTATAGGTGAGGATCCTAGAAATACAGAGATAATGAAGTAATTAATCTGAAATCAGCAGATCTACAAGGTTAAGGATCTGCATGAAGCAACGACCATTTCAAAACATGTTAATCTAAACACCATTTAGATTAACTGCCTGGTTTGGACTCACTTACAAATAGAAATGCAACAGATTGCAACAGAAAGAGCCCCCCCCCCCCCCCCCCCCTCTCTCATCCCACAGCACATTCTGGATTGAACCCTCGTTAAGTGCAATGGACGGCACCTGTTGTTAGTCAGTTCTCAGTCAACTAGTGTGGCAGTTCTGAAAGTGTGAAGCCCCTACATACACAGTTTTAATATAGCAGTGCAACAGTGTGGACTGTGGAGATACACAGTTAGAAACATTTGTAAACGTTTTCTTCCGTAGTATAATAGAAAGCCAAAATGTAATATATTCTCAATCCTTTGTGCATTAAGTGAAGTATTAAAAAAAATGCATTAATCTTGATTATGGTGTACAGCTCATGAAAACCCCCACATCTCAATGAATTAGAATATTTTGAGACCACTAAGAAAACATGACAAGAAATGTCAATTATGTGAAAAGCATATTAATGTATGCAGTTACTACTACTTACGATGGATCAGACTGGACTAGACTAGACTAGACTAGGGTGTACTGGGCTGTACGAATTCAAACAGACTAACCACTCATGGGCAATAGTTTGTATGCACTTACTGTACATGAACATATGTAGTGCAGTACAGCCTTGTATGCCCAGGTCTAACCTAGTCAAGCCCGATGGGAGAACAGAGTAGTGGAGGGGAGTACTACCGTACTGTATTATGATGGATCAGGCTGGACTAGACAAGACTAGCGTGCACTAAACTCAAATAGGCTCTATCAGCCTGTACTAGGCCCTATAGATCCTCACACCATTGTGACTAACCACTTTACATGAACATCGGTTGAAAATAGTACAGTATTGCCTTGTACAGCCTAATGAAGCCTAGTACAGCCTAACAAACCCCCTACACCCTGTTAGAGCCCATTTGACTCTAGTGCAGTACAGCCTAGTATGCCAAAGTCTAGCCTAGTCCTGTCCAATGGGAGAATAGAGTAGTAGAGGGGAGTACTAGTCTATATTATGTCACACCATTGTGAATAACCACCGTGTACACGGGCAGTCGTTTGTGTGCACTTTCAATACTTTTACTTGGACATGTGTTGACCATAGTGCAGTATCACCTCGTACAGCCTAATGAAGCCTAGTACAGCCTAACAAACCCCCTATATTCTATTAGAGCCCATTTGAGTACGGCCTAGTATACCAAAGTCTAGCCTAGCCCTCTCCAATGGGAGAATAGAGTAGTAGAGGGAAGTACTAGTCTATATTATGTCACACCATTGTGAATAACCACCGTGTACACGGGCAGTCGTTTGTGTGCACATTCAATACTTTTACTTGGACATGTGTTGACCATAGTGCAGTATCACCTCGTACAGCCTAATGAAGCCTATTACAGCCTAACACACACCCCTACAGCCAATTAGAGCCCATTTGAGTCTAGTGCAGTACAGCCTAGTATGCCAAAGTCTAGCCTAGTCCTCTCCAATGGGAGAATAGAGTAGTAGAGAGAAGTACTAGTCTATATTATGTCACACCATTGTGAATAACCACCGTGTACACGGGCAGTCGTTTGTGTGCACATTCAATACTTTTACTTGGACATGTGTTGACCATAGTGCAGTATCACCTCGTACAGCCTAATGAAGCCTATTACAGCCTAACACACACCCCTACAGCCAATTAGAGCCCATTTGAGTCTAGTGCAGTACAGCCTAGTATGCCAAAGTCTAGCCTAGTCCTCTCCAATGGGAGAATAGAGTAGTAGAGAGGAAGTACTAGTCTATATTATGTCACACCATTGTGAATAACCACCGTGTACACGGGCAGTCGTTTGTGTGCACAGTCAATACTTTTACTTGGACATGTGTTGACCATAGTGCAGTATCACCTCGTACAGCCTAATGAAGCCTATTACAGCCTAACACACACCCCTACAGCCAATTAGAGCCCATTTGAGTCTAGTGCAGTACAGCCTAGTATGCCAAAGTCTAGCCTAGTCCTCTCCAATGGGAGAATAGAGTAGTAGAGGGAAGTACTAGTCTATATTATGTCACACCATTGTGAATAACCACCGTGTACACGGGCAGTCGTTTGTGTGCACAATCAATACTTTTACTTGGACATGTGTTGACCATAGTGCAGTATCACCTCGTACAGCCTAATGAAGCCTAGTACAGCCTAACAAACCCCCTATATTCTATTAGAGCCCATTTGAGTACGGCCTAGTATACCAAAGTCTAGCCTAGCCCTCTCCAATGGGAGAATAGAGTAGTAGAGGGAAGTACTAGTCTATATTATGTCACACCATTGTGAATAACCACCGTGTACACGGGCAGTCGTTTGTGTGCACAATCAATACTTTTACTTGGACATGTGTTGACCATAGTGCAGTATCACCTCGTACAGCCTAATGAAGCCTATTACAGCCTAACACACACCCCTACAGCCAATTAGAGCCCATTTGAGTCTAGTGCAGTACAGCCTAGTATGCCAAAGTCTAGCCTAGTCCTCTCCAATGGGAGAATAGAGTAGTAGAGAGAAGTACTAGTCTATATTATGTCACACCATTGTGAATAACCACCGTGTACACGGGCAGTCGTTTGTGTGCACAATCAATACTTTTACTTGGACTTGTGTTGACCATAGTGCAGTATCACCTCGTACAGCCTAATGAAGCCTATTACAGCCTAACACACACCCCTACAGCCAATTAGAGCCCATTTGAGTCTAGTGCAGTACAGCCTAGTATGCCAAAGTCTAGCCTAGTCCTCTCCAATGGGAGAATAGAGTAGTAGAGAGAAGTACTAGTCTATATTATGTCACACCATTGTGAATAACCACCGTGTACACGGGCAGTCGTTTGTGTGCACATTCAATACTTTTACTTGGACATGTGTTGATCATAGTGCAGTATCACCTCGTACAGCCTAATGAAGCCTACAGTCTAACAAACCCCCTATATTCTATTAGAGCCCATTTGAGTACGGCCTAGTATGCCAAAGTCTAGCCTAGTCCTCTCCAATGGGAGAATAGAGTAGTAGAGAGAAGTACTAGTCTATATTATGTCACACCATTGTGAATAACCACCGTGTACACGGGCAGTCGTTTATTTGCACTTTCAATACTTTTACTTGGACATGTGTTGACCATAGTGCAGTATCACCTCGTACAGCCTAATGAAGCCTAGTACAGCCAAACAAACCCCCCTACAGCCTGTTAGAGCCCATTTGACTCTAGTGCAGTACAGCCTAGTATGCCAAAGTCTAGCATAGTCCTGTCCAATGGGCGAATAGAGTAGTAGAGGGGAGTACTAGTCTATATTATGTCTTACCATTGGGAGTAACCACTGAGTACACGGGCAGTCGTTTGTGTGCACATTCAATACTTTTACTTGGACATGTGTTGACCATAGTGCAGTATCACCTCGTACAGCCTAATGAAGCCTAGTACAGTCTAACAAACCCCCTATATTCTATTAGAGCCCATTTGAGTACGGCCTAGTATACCAAAGTCTAGCCTAGCCCTCTCCAATGGGAGAATAGAGTAGTAGAGGGAAGTACTAGTCTATAATATGTCACACCATTGTGAATAACCACCATGTACACGGGCAGTCGTTTGTGTGCACTTTCAATACTTTTACTTGGACATGTGTTGACCATAGTGCAGTATCACCTCGTACAACCTAATGACGCCTAGTACAGCCTAACAAACCCCCCTACAGCCTGTTAGAGCCCATTTGACTCTAGTGCAGTACAGCCTAGTATGCCAAAGTCCAGCCTAGTCCTCTCCAATGGGAGAATAGAGTAGTAGAGGGAAGTACTAGTCTATATTATGTCACACCATTTTGAATAACCACCGTGTACACGGGCAGTCGTTTGTGTGCACATTCAATAGTTTTACATGGCATGTGTTGACCATGGTGCAGCATTGCCTTCTACAGCCTAATGAAGCCTAGTACAGCCTGACACCCCCTACAGCCTATTAGAGCTCATTTGAGTCTAGTGCAGTGCAGCCTAGTGTGCCAAAGTCTAGCCTAGTTCTGACCAATGGGAGAATAGATTAGTAGAGGCCCCTTTATAACACTTGCACGTATGTGATGCCACTCTCTCATCCTCTGGGTCCATATGTGCCAGTCTCCTCGCACATGTTTAGGCCAAGTGGTCTAATAGAAGAATTGTGGTACAAAAATAAGTAAATTGTCACAGTGACAACGTCAGGGAGGAGTATGTTACAATAGTCAGTCAGTCAGTCAGTCAGTCAGTCAGTCAGTCAGTCAGTCAGTCAGTCAGCCAGCCAATGATGTGCCTGAGTCAATTGCAGTTATATCCCTCACACGGTGATGTTGGTTTCAATGCAGAAGACATCTGAGGGATCAAAGGTCAAAAACATTCAATAGGTTTTCAGCCAATCACGTATAGGTTCTTCGGATTGTCTGAATATTTGATTATATTTGATTATATTTTAAAGGTGTTGCAGCCATCAAAATCAAAATGAGCAAATATTTGCATACAAACAATAAAGTTGAACATTCAGTTTAATTATTCAGATTAGCGGAAGAAGATGGATGAATGAACATCTTCCCAACTCCAACAGAATTGGGGTTGTACATGGGAACCAGCTGTGGCTGCAGTAGGCTGTCCTGTAATATAACATAGTGTTCATGTAAAACTATTGGTCGTGCACACAAACTCTGGCCTATGTACATAGTTGTACTCCCACAGGTCCCTGAACCACACTTTGGAATTGGGATTGTACTATAGCCTATAAATGTTTGTGTAAAAGTATTGGTTGTGCACACAAACTATGGCCTTTGTACATAGTCGGACGCACAGAGGTCAGCAAACAATTTTGGAACTAGCAATAGCTGTACTGTAATAAAACTTTTCGTTGTGCACACATACTATTGCATGTGTACATAGTTGGACTCCCAGTGGTCCTTGAACCACATTTTGGGAACCAGACATGGCTGGATTGTACTATAGCCTTGAAATGTTTGTGGAAAAGTATTGGTCGTGCACACAAACTATGGCCTATGTACATAGTTGGACTCCCAGAGGTCCCCAAACCGCACTTTGGGAACCTGCCGTGGCTGTACTAGGCTGTGGTGTAATGTAATCTAGAAACTTTTATGTAAAACTACTGGTCATGCATACAAACTATGACCCGTGTACATGGTTGGACTCCTAGACGTCCCCGAACCACATTTTGGGAAACCAGCCGTGGCTATAGTAAGCCTGTAATATGTCCTGTAATATGACCTAGACATGTTCATGTAAAAGTATGGGACATGTACACAATGTACACATGTAGAGTTTTGGTTAATAGCCTGCCACCCTGTGGAATTATGCTTGAACTGCAATATAAGGCCCTAAAATGGACACAGAGGAAAAAATAGCAGTGTGGGTCATCTGAAGGACTGATCGGTGAACATGTGGTGGGTACACGAAGAGGAGGGGGCCCGGAAAATTTAGAGACCATCCGCTGATTTTTCACGCCCCCACACTCCGCACAGTGTGGACTGGAAATTTCTGGTGTACACCGGCAATATCGCATTGACCTTTTGAGCACCAAAAGCGATAGTAATAATAATAATAATAATAATAATAATAATAATAATAATAAAGCATACGCTCTCAAATACAATGACGACGACAGCGTGACTGGAGCCTTTGCAGCGCGGAAATATAAACATTATTTTACATTCTTGCTGGTAAAGCAGGGGTTTTCAACAGGTGGTCCTCAGGCTAAATGATGGAAAGTTGGTTAACCAGATGCAACGGAGAGTGTAAACATGGATCTGTATGTTTGACTGTTTCGTTTTTGAAATCCAGCCTGATATTGTGGACAAAAGAAATCTTTAGTTTTGGGGTCTGTGGGGCCAAAATGTCCTCAAATTGTGGTCCATGGCTCAAATGCAGAATAAACAGTGCGCCCTGGTATGAAAAAGGTTGAAAACGACTGTGGTAAAGGACCAGGACAAAAACATTGAAGTGAAGTGTAAATTATGTTAGAAGGCAGCAAGCATTGTCCTCAGCAAAGAAAATCTTATTACAGTCCATGCTCAGCATGCTGCCATTAAAGGGGAATTCCACCCCTTTTCAAAAAAGGTCCCAAAAGAAAAATCACTAACATGGTGAAACACAACCTCCATTTCTAATAAACACAGAATCATGTCCAAACAACATCTCTAAGGCATATTAATTAATGTCAGTAAAATGTTGAAAATGGGAGGAATTCCACTTTAAACTTGTGACCACGAATACCACAGAACAACACCCTTTTTTTGTATGTTTAAAAAAAAAGTAAAGTAAAGTAAAGTAACGCCCTTACTTTCAGAATTTAGTAAGGAATAAAGTAACTAATTACTTTTTCAGGGAAGTAACTATAACTATAATGCCCTTACTTTTTAAAAGTAACTTCCCCAACACTGGTAACCTCATGTCATATGGCTGCATGATGCTCTTCAGAGAGACAAATTAATTGTCCATGATCTTTATGTAGTGAATTGATTATGAAACTAGATCAGCACTCTTTAGAGTGCAAACATGATCATCATGTATTAATGTTATATGAAAAGTAAGATTTTTTCCCCAAAAGTATACAGTGTTTGTTAACACATTTTTATTATTCCACTCAACCAGTTCATTAAGTATGCCTGGTTTGCCTGGTGGGTGGTGATGGGTGGAGATCCACCTGAACTGATTGACCACAGCTTAAGGCCCCGGCTACACGAGGAAAAATATCCGTTCTTTTTCTCCTCCGTTGAAAAAAAAAATCCTGTCCACACCACAAAGATATCCGTGTCCACACATAAACCCAAAACGGACATTTGGGGCTCCAACACGTATGCCAAGCCAGTAGGTGGCGAAAAGAAATATTTGGCACAACACAGAAATGGCTGGTGTCAGCTGGTTTCCATGGTTACCCAAATACAAATTTCACGTAAACCTGGTAGTAGTACTAGTAAGGGGGACTATGAGTTATTGAATTGAAGTGAATTGAATATTGGAGGTCTATGGAGGAAATGTGAACTGTACAGTTCACATTAATTAATTCACAGGAAGGGTATAAGTTTGTACATATATTACAGAAATTATGGGCAGGTAAACTTCCATAGGTATACCCTTCCTGTGAATTAAAAAACAATTAAAGCTGCAAGCAGCGATTAACGGGCCCTCGATCGTGCAAGTTTCGGGCAAATATCGGCCAATCAGAAAAGGGGACGCGGCTAAGTCACAAGGACACAAAACATAGTCCAATGATACCACCCATATGTCTCTATGACATAGCATTGAGGAGTTATGGCAGAAAATAGTATCGACCAATCAGAGGAGGGGGCGGGGCTAAGTTACACCAATCAACGTCAGGGACGGGTCAGGGACGCCATACCGAGTCTAATGCTACCACCCATATGTCTCTATGACATAGCATTGAGGAGTTATAGCAGGAAATAGTATCGACCAATCAGAAGAGGGGGCGGGGCTAAGTTACACCAATCAACGTCAGGGACGGGTCAGGGACGCCATGCCGAGTCTAATGCTGCCACCCATATGTCTCTATGACATAGCATTGTGGAGTTATGGTAGGAAATAGTATCGACCAATCAGAGGAGGGGGCGGGGCTAAGTTACACCAATCACGTCAGGGACGGGTCAGGGACGGGTCAGGGACGCCATACCGAGTCTAAACCTACCACCCATATGTCTCTATGACATAGCATTGAGGAGTTATGGCAGGAAATAGTATCGACCAATCAGAAGAGGGGGCGGGGCTAAGTTACACCAATCAACGTCAGGGACGGGTCAGGGACGCCATACCGAGTCTAAGGCTACCACCCATATGTCTCTATGACATAGCATTGAGGAGTTATGGCAGGAAATAGTATCGACCAATCAGAAGAGGGGGCGGGGCTAAGTTACACCAATCAACGTCAGGGACGGGTCAGGGATGCCATACCGAGTCTAATGCTATCACCCATATGTCTCTATGACATAGCATTGAGGAGTTATGGCAGAAAATAGTATCGACCAATCAGGTGCAAGTACCACTTCCTTTTTGGCGGCGAAGTTTTGCGCTCCGCCACGGTGGCGCCGTTTCACGAAAACTCACGATTTTGATAACTTTTCATCGTCAACGTTTTTTCTGCTTGCCGAGCGATTTTTTTTCCGAACGGACCCCCCTGCTCCGACGAGTTCGCCAAAATGCGACATGTGTAAATGGCCTAAATTGCACCAAAACGCGGCCTTTATTTTGAAATAACCGACTTCCTGTTTGGTTTCGGACGCGGCACCAAGAGACTTTTTTTTAAGTTGCGACATGATACAGGTGCGTGCCGATTTTCGTGGATGTACGTCAAACCGTATGGTGGGGCTTAAGGCACAAAGTTTTCTAGGGGGCGCTGTTGCACAATTAGGCCACGCCCACTTTTAACAATTTTACTATACGTAAATTTACGCCACTAGGAACGTGCGTGCCAACTTTCGCAACTTTTCGTATACGTTATGCGGCCGAAAAACGCGATTTACTTCGGTTAAGAAACAAAGAAACAATTAAAGCTGCAAGCAGCGATTTACGGGCCCTCGATCGTGCAAGTTTCGGGCAAATATCGCTAAGTCACAAGGAGCCAAAACATAGTCCAATGACACCACCATTATGTCTCTATGACATCGCATTGAGGAGTTATGGCAGAAATAGTATCGACCAATCAGAAGAGGGGACGGGGCTAAGTTACACCAATCAACGTCAGGGACGCGTCAGGGACTCATTACTAGTCCAATGATGTCACCCATATGTCTCTATGACATAGCATTGTGGAGTTATGGCAGGAAATAGTATCGACCAATCAGAGGAGGGGGCGGGCTAAGTTACACCAATCAACGTCAGGGACGCGTCAGGGACTCAATACTAGTCCAATGATGTCACCCATATGTCTCTATGATATAGCATTGTGGAGTTATGGCAGGAAATAGTATCGACCAATCAAAGAGGGGGCGGGCTAAGTTACACCAATCACGTCAGGGACGGGTCAGGGACGCCATACCGAGTTGAATGCTACCACCCATATGTCTCTATGACATAGCATTGAGGAGTTATGGCAGGAAATAGTATCGACCATCAGAAGAGGGGGCGGGGCTAAGTTACACCAATCACGTCAGGGACGGGTCAGGGACGCCATACCGAATTGAATGCTACCACCCATATGTCTCTATGACATAGCATTGAGGAGTTATGGCAGGAAATAGTATCGACCAATCAGTGCAAGTACCACTTCCTGTTTGGCAGCGAAGTTTGGCGCTCCGCCACGGTGGCGCCGTTTTACGAAAACTCACGATTTTAATAACTTTTCATCATCAACGTCTTTTCTGCTTGCCGAGCGATTTTTTTTTCCGAACAGACCCCCCCGCTCCGACGAGTTCGCCAAAATGCGACATGTGGAAATGGCCTAAATTGCACCAAAACGCAGCCTTTATTTTGAAATAACCGACTTCCTGTTTGGTTTCGGACGCGGCACCAAGAGACTTTTTTTTAAGTTGCGACATGATACAGGTGCGTGCCGATTTTCGTGGATGTACGTCGAACCGTATGGTGGGGCTTGAGGCACGAAGTTTTCTAGGGGGCGCTGTTGCACAATTAGGCCACGCCCACTTTTAACAATTTTACCATACGTAAATTTACGCCACTAGGAACGTGCGTGCCAACTTTCGCAACTTTTCGTGTACGTTATGCGGCCGAAAAACGCGATTTACTTCGGTTAAGAATAATAATAAGAAACATTGCGGAAACAATAGGCTTCGCACTTGCTTTGCAGTGCTCGGCCCTAATAAAGGTCCGCTCCACAGTTCCTACCACGATGCGCTATGGGGAAAAAGTCTGGGATTCCGGGAGGTAGACTTCTTTAATGTAACATCCAGTAGAATAGTTGCGACATTGGGGGTCGGAAAATGAGCGCTCGCGCTGTTCAATGCAGCCTGAATAGGGACACCTCGGAAGTTGTTTGGTCACGTCATGAGCTGATAAGTATGAGACGTCATCGTTTTCGTTTCACGTGTCTACACGGCTACGCTGCTCCGATATTTTCGAATATCTTCACTTATTTATCCGTTTGCCCAAAACTCCGTTTGAGTGACGTAAAACGCCGTTTGCGTGTAGTGGAACGGCCCAAACGCAGGAATATTTCTGCGTTTGGCAAAAGATCCGGAGTCGTGTAGCCGCAGCTTTAGTTGCATGGTAAAGGGGGAGGAGTTTTTTTCATTGGCACATTTGGCTGGAAAGGTTCAGCCCCCAGGAAGAAATCCTAAGGGAACACATCATTGCACATAAAAAACACACCAAGGGGTCGATTTACATACAGTACTGTCACCTCTTAAACATGTACAAAATTGGAAAAAATACAAAAATCACGGCACCTCCTCTTTAACTTGTGCCTGTAATAATTCCCTTCACACTAATTAATGCTATGATTTATCTGGTAGAAGAATTACCGTCTAGTGCCAAACAAGTTTATGTCATTGGCAAAGCCAAAAAGGCAACCTCACTTTCACTTGGACACGACCATTTTTACTACCAGCATGGTGCACAGTCACACACACAGTGCTATTTTCCAACGTGCATTCATCATTTAGGTCATCTCAGGGCCTCCTGTCAGAGTGTGAAATGTGACAGAAAAGGACACACGCTGTGGTGTGATGCTGTGGCTGCTGAATGGAGAGAGACTCATTCACCTCTGGGCTGGGACCGCACAGCCCCTGAGCTCTGACCTGCCTGTCTTCTACGGCTTGTCACAGAGCTGCTAACCTCCCCAGACAGATGTTGATTTGCGTGAAAAACTGTCACATTGGTCTAAGAAAATCCACATAATGGAGCGCTCCCAAGGGGTCCTTTGAGTTGGAAGCATGTGCTTTTACCAAGACGAAATGGAGTGGGCGTGACTGAGATGAGATGCCATGTAAACCTCCACTGTGTGCTTGCAAGTAAATAATATTGGAAAATTATAGCTATATATCAGTGGTTTTCAACCTTTTTGACACCAGGGCCCTGCACCATTTATTCAGCATTTTAGTCACAGACCACCATTTGATGACATTTTACCCCTGCAGGACCCAAAACTAAAGATTTCTTTTGGTTGGATTTCGGAGAAAACAAAACAGTCCAATATACAGATCAAAATGACCATTAATCCTCTACATTCTCTAGTTCTGTAGATTTCGGCCAATTCAGATGATGAATATTTTAACTCTTGAGAGCGTAATCATGAAACCAAATGGACCCGCAAGGGTCCATTTGGTTTCATGGTTACGCTCTCAAAGAGTTACATCTGGTTAACCAACTTTCCATCATTTAGCCTGGGGACCACCTGCAATCCTCTCAGGGACCACTGGTGGTCCCCGGACCACCTGTTGAAAACCCTTGCTATTCACTGAGTGTTTGTTCCGTAAGAGTGATCTCCATGTTTTTTATCCAATCGGAAGAGTGAATTATAGAGGGATAATAAACGTGAAAGTGAAATTGGAAGAGATGAAACAAAATAAATTATCTTTTATTAGAGATGTTGTGTGTGGCCATTAACGGACGTTAACATGGTGAAACGCAACTTGATGACATCATCAAGTTGCGTTTCACTTCATGTTAGTTTGAGCCCATTTGTACATTTCCAGGAAAGATGTTGAAAATGGGTGGGTGTTCCCCTTTAAAGACCTGGTCGCTCGCCCACTGTAAGAGAGTGACACATGAAAGAACGCTGCATTAATCTTGTATATAAAAGGGCATAGAGAGGGAGAAGAGGAAGGTTTGAGGACGAGATGACAGATATTAGACTCTAGTGGTCTCCAGACTCCGGGGGTATACGGGCTTGACAAGCCAAACGGCTTCTCTCTAGCCAATTTTCAGACTCTTGGGCAGGAAACGGACGTTCTTATCAAAGAAGGAAAAAAAAAAAAACGATGTACTGTTTACTGTGCCCATGCGCTCTGAAAATAGAACTAAACTGAACTGAAGACTCAGGAGCGTGCACACATCAGACACGACGAGGTGATGCCAGGTACAGCACTTGCCCATTTTCCCTTTGGACCAAGTGCCCTTTGAAAGTTAGTTCAGTCACAGTGTTTGTTTTTGTAGTTATAGAGGACAAATAGAATTCAATGTATTTATCCATATGAGGCTAGGATCCTTTTAAAGCCTCATGGCGCCCCAGGCAGACTAGGATGCAGTTGCCTAGTCTGCCTGGGCAGACTAGGCAGACTAGGCAACGCCCCTGCACACACACGCACAGCAGGGGCGGATCTAGGCATGGGCATGGTGGGGCAATGCCCCCCTAAATACCCAGTCTGCCCCCCAAACACAATGCCATGCAAAACAGCCCAAGATATTTCAAATTAAAGTGCTTATATTTAAAATGATTTGAAACGCTACTGCTGCTACTAACTAACTACAGCTGTGTCACCACTAAACCAACAGCATTTCATCATTGAAAACAGAAAACTCTCTGAGTCAGACCTTTAGCTTTATACATGCTGCGTGTCTGTTGCAACTTCTGTTGCTTCATCGCCCGTGGCGCGAAGCGAGACGGGCGATGAAGCCGCCCCCATACCATTTTCTCTTGCCCCTCCAACATGTTCTCTTGCCCCCCCCCCCCCCCCCCCCCCAAATGGGACCTGTTACATCCACCCCTGACACACACACACACACACACACACACACACACACACACACACACACACACACACACACACACACACAGTGCGGGGCGTGCACTCATTAGCTCTCCCCCACCTCTGAGTGATTGTAATAAGGAGCGTTTTCTTGTACTTAACCTGACTTAACCTTGCTGCGGCAGCATGCATCTCACTCAGAACCACTAGAGGGGCAAAAAACACTAAACCCCCCGCTGCTCTCCCTCCTGTTAGCTAGAGAGAGGCTGCTTCGCCACCCATAAGGGTCCATTTGAAACCAAATGGACCCTTATGGGTCAGTCAATCTGAATGACCCTGAGTCAGTCAGATTGACTGACTCTGAGTGTACAAATGTAGTGAGAATTTGTATTGAGAAATTTAAAGTGGAATTCCACCCATTTAATGTCATTAATATATGTTAGAGATGTTGTGTGGACATGATAAAATGTTCCCCGACATTCTGCGTTTCCTAGAAATGGAGGTCTGAAGAAAAAAAAAACATCAACATGGTTAAACACAACCTGACAACGTTGTGTTATCAAGTTGTGTTTCACCATGTTTTTTCAGCATGACATTTCTTTTAGGACCCATTTTGAACATGTTCAATGTTGGACAAGTGTTGGGTGAACAACAGTGTGTGTGTGTGTGTGTGTGTGTGTGTGTGTGTGTGTGTGTGTGTGTGTGTGTGTGTGTGTGTGTGTGTGTGTGTGTGCGTGCGTGCGTGCGTGTGTGTGTGTGTGTGTTTCATGGTGTCACTCCACATTAGGGATGTTTGCCGTGAAACCAACAGCAGACATGCCCTTGCTTTTACATAATGCACCTCAGTCAGTCTGTCTGTGCATGGAGGCACTTTATATCACACACACACACACACACACACACACACACACACACACACACACACACACACACACACACACACACACACACACACACACACACATGCATCACGCACACACTCTTCAGCACTTACAGGACTCCCTACAGTCATCTATTGGTGAGAAGTTTGACGACTTGACAACAAGGAAGCACCCCGGTTTCAAAGCTGTTCTTGTTGGCAGCATTTGGCGTGTTGGTGAGGAAAGTGTGTGATGCTATCTTGTTTTTTGTCCCCCAACGTCATATTTCAGACACTGGCGGGTGCATTTGGTTCCATTTGTACCCTCTCAGAAAAAGTAAACTCATTAACATGGTGAACCACATCTTGATGATGTCATCAAGATGTATTTCACCCTGCTAATGATTTTTTTCCAGACCTCCATTTCTAGGAAACACGAATAGGGGAACTTTTTTACCATGTCCACACCAACATCTCTAAGCTATATATTAATGACATAGTAAAATATTGAAAATGAGTGGAATTCCCCTTTAAGACACGTGCATGCACACTTGCATTTGCGTGCACCTGCGCAACACACACAGACACGCTATTAAAATGTGTCTATATTGAGAAAGATTGTTTACAAGAATTGTATCCATAGTATCCAAGTAAATTACAAGACAAAAAACATAGGCCTAGTTTTGCAACCAAAAATATTTTAGATGTGAGAAGTGGGGGGACGCCGCTCCCCGCGTCCCCCCTCCGCTACATCCCTGCAGCCATCGACGCAGCCAACTCACTGAGTGTACGCTACGGAGTCTCTTGGTCTGGCCTTCTATTGTCAACCTCTAATTTCCTTCGGTACCAAGGTGTATTTAACCAATGAAAGTCAGAGTTGGGGGTTGGTCTAACAGCAAATCCAAACAGACGCAGCTGATTGGCCAGCAGCCCCGTCACTCAGCAGTGCAACAGTTACAGTGTCAAACAACAAACATGGCGGCTGCAACTGCGGTGAATCGGTCCATTAAACCGACTTATAACAAATGATTTCTTTGAAGAGGCATTGCACGGGATAAACATCACCATCTGACATATTCTACTGCTGTGTTCACATCGTAATTCGCAACAGCATCTCCATTGCAAGCAAAGCCATCAACTAAAAGTACAACTATCAAAAGGGAACAAAGTAAACTTACAGTACATCTATGCATGTACTCACATTCAGGTGTGAGGGAACTAGCAGGTGCCTGGGAGCGGGTAACTTGAGAAAGTAGTGTGTAATATTTACTTTTTGATTCAGGTAATAAGTAATATAATAATATTACCTTTTGTAAGTAAGTGTATAAGTAAAATAAAGATATTACTCTCCTAAGTAATATTGCCCAACACTGCTGGTAGCAGGTGGAAGGGCAGACGGACGGACAGACACGCATAGACAGACGGACGGAGTGCAAAACATACTCTCTCCCCGTGTCTTGGACCTGGTAGAGATAATAAAACTTCCCTCAAACCACATTGTTCCACACACTTCCCCCAATGTCCAGCCCACCTCCCCCTCCCTCCCGGAGACCAGGGGCATCGGCTGCTGACCAGGTTGGCAGAGAGAAGTGGCTCTGGCTGGCAGGAGGAGTGAAATCCATTTGTGACTGCGGCAGGCGTCGCAGCAGGCCACATAATCTATGTCGAACCATTGACCAAAACGGCCGTGACAGATTTTTGTTATTTTTCAACTTCCGTAAATAATTTTGCAACTGTAGCATCCGTCATGCCAACGGTCACAACAGTTTTGAAAGAGTCATGATGGTCGGGGTTACTGAGGTTAGGTTTAGGCATTTTACTGAGGTTATGTGTTATGTGGTTTAGTAGGAAACGGCTGCGACGGTTCACCTGTTGAGACACATTTATAATGGCTGTGACCGCTTGGCCAACTGTCGCTACACCTGTCACAGTCGGGAATTGATTTCGCTGTCTCATTTCATTGGGTGGGCAGTATGCACATTTGGGTGGGCTCTGCCCACCCCTGCCCGCCTCTAGATCCGGCCCTGGCTCAGCAGCTGGGTCATGGTGGTGACTTGTTGGTGGATCTGTTGTCCACGGTGGCTTGTCTGACCCACTGCTTCCCCCGTACCCTCAGGCCAACACTGTGGTCTTTAGCTTCTGGCCAAGAGTGCTGGGGTTGGTTGGTGGCCATGCTGGCCAGCAGCCTGTACTGTAGTTGGGCTTGCTGGTCCCCACCAGCCAGGACACCAGACATCAGATCCTCCAATGCCAAGTTATGATTAACCCCTTAAGGCAGGGGTTTTCAACCTTTTTGATGCCAGGGACCACCATTTTTTCAGAATTTGAGCCACGGACCACCACTTGAGGACATTTTAGCCCCACAGAGCCCAAAACTAAATATTTCTTTTGCTTTTGTCCGTCTTTTAGTTTTGTAGACTTGGGGCTAATTCAGATGATGAATATTTTAACTCTTGAGAGTGTAAAAATGAAACCAAATGGACCCGCAAGGGTCCATTTGGTTTCATTTTTACGTTCTCAAGAGTTACATCTGGCTAACCAACTTAGCTGGGGGACCACCTGGAACCTTCTCAGGGACCACTGGTGGTCCCCGGACCACCTGTTGAAAACCCCTGCCTTAAGGGACGCTATTTGCGTAATGGTCATTGCTTGGTGGTGATTTGCGTATTTTTTATTTATCAAGTTATTCGCGTTCAAATGGCCTCTGATCCTTCACGTTGCCCATCAGTAGGCCTATAGTAGCTGTTGAGTAGGGCCTATGTAACTTTAGCCACTAGGTGTCAGTATACATCCTCATTGAGACTTTGCAGTCAAAGCCTAAACATAATGTAATTTCACAGTCAAAGAGACTAACCCTCACTAGTCACACTTCCATTTCCTTCAGTTAAGGTCAGGTTGGCTTGAATGTGTGGAAGAACAATTTCTCTTTAATCTTTGTTTACGTACAATAAAAGGCTTGCTTTGTGGTTGGTGATGACTTCAGTTAATGATCAAATTGAATCTTATCTAAATTCCCTTAAAAGGATAAGAAGTTTAAACATTCACTTGAGGAATTGCAGCATTGTGTTGTCCTTCAGAACTCATCCTCGTAAAACTTTTACTGAGGTTTCATTCTAATCAGCTAAAGATACCCATTGAAGATTAGATTTCTACAGATTTACTTGTTTTCCCAACTTGGTGGTATGAAGGTAGGCCTATTGTATTTTTCAGCCACGTTTCTTTTCTCCAGGCATTCTTGAGGCTTGAAGATTAAAATGAAATAAAACTTACTGCCTGAAAATAGGTCATATTCACTAAAGAATTCCATTTAAGAATTTATACATATCCACCTGCGAATGACTGTCCTTTTATCCTTTCAACTTCATAATTCAGATAAGGTACACTTTAGTCACTTACCCTTTCAATGTGTTCTCTGTTGTAATGAAAAATGATAAATGTTGATCATTTAGGAGTGGGACATTAATTGCCCCTGACACCTCTTAAATCCTGATAGCAATGCCTCTAGCTTGACCTTGTGCTCCAATAAACACAGTTTTGGGGATAATTTGCTGGATAATGTTAATGACAATGCATTTCTGATAATGATGTATCCCACTGAGCACAAGATCTTAAAAATATCTATTAAAAAGGTCTAAAAGTGGAAGTTTTTTAGAGGTCTAATCTTAGATTAGACGTTCATTAGACGTCTAACAACTTCTCATCTAGACTTCTAAAAAAACATTTAGACATTTTTTTTTTAGATCTTGTGCCTGTGGGATGCTAACTATATCACTATAAACACAAGGTTCAGGCAATGGATTGGACCCATAGACTATCCATCTTTGTCTGGGGTACAGACAGAGGGGGTTTCACATAGGAAGGGCCCACAGGGCACTTTATTCCTAGCAAACACAATTGACACTGTTTTCAGGAGCAAAGCCAGAGGGGCATAGTAGGATCCTTGGCTCTGCTCTAGCGACTCCTGCTGGTGAACTGAGGAAGTTAATGTACAATCTGTGCTCTCCCAGTGAAACTCCTCAGGTTTGACAGATGATTTCCATGCATCTGTCGTCTCTATGTGCATGTGGTCTGTGGTGTGCTTCTACACACCCTCCCAGACCTGGAGCAACAGCACACACAGGGAAAACGCCAGTGACTAAATAGTGGATGGAAAATATAATTAGGATGTGGAATCTTGGCCATGTGCAAGCCTAAAATGAGCATGTTTTAATGTCATTTAACATGCATTGTTTAATGCAATCAGATATAGGGCTCTTTATTTTATTTTCGGTTCAGTATTGCATGTAGCTTTAAAATGTGTCTACTGTTCCTATCACTTATAGCCTAATAAAGAATTGTTCTCTTCTCACATATTTAATTTGAATTCCCTCAAAATACTCCCTCGCTTGGATAACGTTATGATGAAATTATCACAAGCATGGCCGTGTAAATGAGTTAAAAGTTAAAAGGAACGGGGAGTATATGTTTGTGGCGTGTGGATATGGGTTATCAGTGGGTGGCAGCTTGGCAGATAGATAATCAGCATGCACTGTAATAAGTGGGACTATAACCACCTATGGCCCAGAAAAACACATACTGTAGAACACAACATTGGGTTTTACAATGTACTCCATACCATAGTAAGGGTAAAGTGCATGTTCGCTTACATCATTCTCTGTGTGTACAAGCTTTGCCATGTGCATGTGGGGTCAGGCCTATTTGTGTATATACAATATGTGCAAGCCTCTGTTTTGTTTTTGTGAATGAAGTGAACTATTTATAATACATTATAGAACAGGGGTTTTCAACATTTTTCATCAGCATTTCAGCATTTGAGCCACGAACCACCAATTGAGGATATTTTAGCCCCACAGACCCAAAACTAAAGATTTCCTTTGCTTCTGTCCATGACCATTAATATTCTAGTTGTGTATAGATTTAGGACTAATTCAGATGATGAATATTTTAACTCTTGAGAGTGTAAAAATGAAACCAAATGGACCCGCAAGGGTCCATTTGGTTTCATTTTTACGTTCTCAAGAGTTACTTCTGGTTAACCAACTTAGCTGGGGACCACCTGGAACCCTCTCAGGGACCACTGGTGGTCCCCGGACCACCTGTTGAAAACCCCTGCTGTAGAACACAACATTGGGTTTTACAATGTACTCCATACCATAGTAAGGGTAAAGTGCATGTTCACTGACATCATTCTCTGTGTGTACAAGCTTTGCCATGTGCATGCATGTGTAGGCCTATTTGTGTATGTGTATACTGTATGTGCAAGCCTTTGTTTTGTTTTTGTGAGTGAAGTGAACTATTTATAATGCATTAGAACAGTGGTTTTCAACCTTTTTGACACCAGGGACCACCATTTATTCAGCACTCGAGCAACGGACCAACATTTGACAACATTTTAGCCCCAAAGACCTAAAACTAAAGAAGTCTTTTGGTTTTGTTGACAATTCCAGGATGGATTTTGCAAACAAAACAGTGTAGACTTCTTAATTAAATAGTGCTAATTCAGATGATGAATATTTTACACTCTCAAGAGTTACATCTGGTTAACCAGCTTTCCATCATTTAGCCTGGGGACCACTGGTGGTGCCCGGACCACCTGTTGAAAACCCCTACATTAGAATATATGTAAATACTTTCTGCCTTTACACATGGATCATACATACATGTATCTGGAGAAAAACGGTGAAAGATGTGCAACAAATAATAGAAAATCAACTAAATGTATTTACTTCCAACTCCTATACAGTAATGAAACCAGAAGTTAACAACCCATTTTACTGAAACTGATTTTTTTTTTATTCTTCACCTAACTTTTAACAATATATATATATATATATATATATATATATATATATATATATAAATATATATATATATATATATATATATATATATATATATATATATATATATATATATATATATATAGGCTATATATATTCGTGACTTTTTTTTTTTTTTTTTTTTTTTTTTTTTTACCCTGGTCTGGCTTATTCCACATTCCTCTTAAAAAAAAAGACACAAAACCTCAGCTTTTATAGCTAGAGTTCTCAGGGGTCACAGGGGGTCATGGATCAAAGCACTTTGCCATTTGAACTCTTTTTTTTTTTTCTACTTCTTCTTTTGTAGGATTCTGCAGCTCCGTTTAGGGTGGGGGAGTCAAACTGTTACATATTCAGAGATTTAAAAAAAAAAAAATAATAATAAACTGCTGTTGCTGCAGAGGCTCATTAGTTCACTATTTGGGGAGGACTCACTCCACCAAAGATAGAAAAAAGGTGAGATTTGCTACAGAATCACACAATCCACAATTCCAACTGGCCAAAAGACCCATAAAGAAATACACAACACATTTCAAACAACAAGGCAATCAAAGTGCTTAAAGATTTAAGAAATATTTTGTTATATCATTTGAATTAACAGCTAAACTACACGTTTAGATGTGAACTCTTAAAGGATAAAGACATACAACTATAGGAATATGATGCTTATTAACACATCACACACTATCTGGGAGTGGCACAGCAGGGGTGGATCTAGGCATGGGCATGGGGGGGGCTTGTTTAAATAATCAGAATGCAACATCAAAAGCTCCTCTGTCTGTTCATTTAAAACTTGATCCAGGCTGACAAATTGTAGCCTATCTGTGGGTAACACGGCTAAGAATGAATCAAATGATTGTTGCCTTGGGGGATTGAGTGGCAGAGATAATGAGTAAGCCCCAGGGAGCCATGTTTGTTGCTGCCATGGAGAGAACAGCAAATCCAGTCTCCTAGTGCAGTGGGTCCCAACAGGAGCAGATCTAGTCATAGGCATGGGGGGTGGGGGGGGGGTGGGGGGGGGGGGGGGGGGGGCTGTCCCACCAAACATGATGCATGCAAAACAACCCAAGTTATTTCAAATGAAAGTGCCTATATTTAAAAGGATTTGAAACACTACTACTGCTACTACTAACTACAGCTGTGGCACCACTAAACCAAAACCATTTCATCATTGAAAACAGAAAACTCTCTGATCAGACCTTTGGCTACATGCATGCTGCGTGTCTGTTGCAACTTCAACTGATGTTATTATGATATATTATTATGATATATATTATTATGATTGCTATGGATGCTGACTTGCCTATAACCGAAAATGGTATGAGTGCGACTTCATCGAAGCCGCCCCCATTTTATCACATACGTCTCGGTTGCAAATTGATCTCACTGTCTCTCCTGCAATGGCAAATATTAAAGAAGCCATAATATAGTGGAGGCCGGGGTTACAGTAGACTGTTCCAGGGCCGGATCTAGAGGGTGGCCAGGGTGGGCAGGGCCCACCCAAATGTGCATACTGCCCACCCAATGAAAGGTAATATCAGTGGTTTCGTAAAAATGAAACCAAATGGACCCGCTAGCAGGGGTGTAGTGGAGGGGGGACGCGGGGGGACGGAGTCCCCCCACTTCTCTCACATCTAAAATATTTTTGGGGGCAAAAATTGTTTTTTTGACTTGTCATTTACTTTTATGGATTTAATAGTGTGTCTGTCTGCGTTGTGCAGGTGCACGCGAATGCACATACATGTGTACGTGCACGTGTCTTAAGAGGCGTCCCCCCCACTTCTAAAAGTACCACTACAACACTGCCCGCTAGGGTCCATTTGGTTTCATTTTTACACTCTCAAGAGTTAAAATATTCATCAACAGAATTAGCCCAAGTCTACACAACTAGAGAATGTGGAAGATTAATGCTCTTTTTGTTCTGTATGTTTGACTGTTTTGTTTCTCAAATCCAGCCTGGTATTGTGGACAAAATCAAAAGAAATCTTAAGTTTTGGGGTCTGTGGGGCTAAAATGTCATCAAATGGTGGTTCGTGGCTCAAATGCCAAATAAATAGTGGGCCCTGGTGTCAAAAAGATTGAAAACCACTGCTACATATGAAAAACTTTGGAGTTGCCTACCCTGCCATTCTTCGTGCCCACCCTAGTAGGGCTGGCTAGATCCGGCCCTGGACTGTTCCAAAGTCTATATGTTAAGCCATATATGCACTATCCTACATTACAGTATATACTGTGCAGTGAATGCCCTTGAATAGCCCAGGAGCAGCTTAAATACATTTTCCAAGAAGGCAGCAGACCTCTGTGTTTTCAGTGCGTGCACCGGGGGCTAAAGGTCAAACATATTTACTAGGCATTCCATTGAAATCGCATGTTCCGTGACACGAATGCTGCAGCCTGAGCCGCAAAGGTCAGCCGTAATTGAAAATGTGACATTGAAACACACCGGACAGAAGGGGAATTAATGGTCCATCTTCAAATTCAAAGATTAAGTTACTCTGCCCCCTAGTGTAAGGATTAAATTCAACTGTACTTTATTAATTTAATACAGTGTAGGCTATATAATACTACTGACATGTAATAAAGACTAAAACCTTTTTTTTCCTCTCCATCCTCTCTCTTCTATGTGCTAATGTAGGCCTATGCTGCTGAACCTTGTTCAATATAGCGTTGTTGTTATCAAGTTACACTGGCTCTGAACCTTGAACTACTTTTAGGTTTTCTGCAAAGTTGACTGTCCCTGCATTGACGTTTCTTTTGAGTTCATTGTTACGCACCTTACGCATGATTCACATTCACACATATCTGCACATTTAGTGCACATATATTATGATTTAAATGTAACAGTCATTCAGTTAAGAATCATTATTTACAGTGTATGAATGACAATAAGAGATTCAATGTACTGGCACTATGTGCTCTACTTTCTGCCCTTGATACCCTTGATACCTTGATACCCGGGGTTTTCAACCTTTTTGACACCAGGGACCACCATTTATTCAGCATTTGAGCCACGGACCACCATTTGATGACATTTTAGCCCCAAAGACCTAAAACTAAAGAATTCTTTTAGTTTTGTTCACAGACCAGGCTGAATTTTGCAAACAAAAACAAAAAAGAAATAGTGCTATTTCAGATGATGAATATTTTAACTCTTGAGAGTGTAAAAATGAAACCAAATGGACCCGCAAGGGTCCATTTGGTTTCATTTTTACATTAAGTTACATCTGGTTAACCAACTTTCCATCATTTAGCCTGGGGACCACCTGGAACCCTCTCAAGGACCACTGCTCTACTCAACCACCTAAGATCACTCTCTTCACATGATCATGGCATCCTTATTCCAATCATGTCATAATAGGCAAACGTTTGGCCATAACACGTGAGTGTTTGATAAAAATAAACATTTTACATTAACAACAATAACATTGTTACCTGACCTATACAGAGGTAACACAATGTTACTGTGACACCTGTAGGTAACATTGTATGTAACCATGTTACAATGTTGCTGTTGCGATGGTGTGAATGGAGACAAACATGTGGCCAAGAAAGTATCGATATCAATATCTGGGGGCTCCTTTCAGTATCGGGTTTGATTTTAGCCCCACAGACGCCGAAACTAAAGATTTCTTTTGTTTTTGTTCACAATTCCATGCTGGATTTCACAAACAAAACAGGCAAACATAGATCAAAAATGACCATTATTTTACATTATCTGATTGTGTAGATTTTAGGTAATTCAGATGATGAGCTCTTGAGAGTGTAAACATGAAACCAAATGGACCCGCAAGGGTCCATTTGGTTTCATTTTTACATTCTCAAAGAGTTACATCTGGTTAACCAACTCTCCATATTTAACTGGAATTCTCTCAAGGACCATACTGGTGGTCCCCGGGCCACTGGTTGAAAACCACAGTACCCTTTCACGGGCCGGTCAGAGTCACCCAAAGGGCCACATTTGGCCCCTGGGCTGCATAATGCCCAGGTATGCACTAAATACTGTATTTTATATACTTTGAATCGTAACACATTTACATCAAATTGTTAAAATTATTTTTAACAATTTGTTTTAAAATGTCATCAAATGGTGGTTCTCTGTGGCTCAAATACTGAATAAATAGAGGGCCCTGGTATCAAAAAGTTTGGTCTTACTGTTACTTTTGTCTTAAAATTAAATTAATACTACACAGACTTTAGTTCAGCCTTTAGTCTTGGCCCTCCACAGTATTTTATGTATCTCATTTGACCCCTGATTTAGTGCAATCACACATGTTCACCAAACTTGGCGTGAGCGCCCCAGTCCTGACAACAACACGTGCCAAGTACACAGTGACGTTAAAACACACCCTCTCCTTTCATAATGCGTACACACTGCACAGGGTCAGAAACTCCTGTACGTATTGCAGTTCATATTTGCAAAATATTGTGTAGTGTTTACAGGTCCACGATCCTAAGATAAGGCCTTTAGGGGGGGAAATTCAGGTGCCAAAGCAAAGATCCATGCACTCACAAATAAAGTCTCATGTTTGTATGGACATTGCTCATTATAGCAGGTCATTGCTCTAATGTTATAAAAGAGATTAAAGTGATGAAACGCGGTTAGCAACTTATTGAGACCTTGATGTCGTATTAAAAAAAAATAGGATTTCAATTCAAATTTAGAAAAAAAAATAGCTGATCTACAAGCTCAAAACATGTCGCAGCACAGCACTACAGTATTTTTGAGCTGTTTTTGATACAAGAGTATATGCAATATGGCCCCTCTGGAGTGAGTGTAGAAATATAGTGGTAACAGGTTAATACTCATATTATTTTAACAGACTTAAAAAAAAAAACATCTACAGCAGGAAAAGAGACAACAATAAGCCAAATATTCAGGAATTTTAACAGTGAACTGCCATTCACAATGTGAGACAGACAGGGACTAAATTTTTGGGACATCTGGAAAGTCTTGGATATGAGGGACTGCCCCAGGGGCGGATGTGACATGTCCCATTTGGGGGGGGCAAGAGAACATGTTGGAGGGGCAAGAGAAAATGCCATACCATTTTCTGTTACAGGACTTTTATTAGTCAAGTAAAGCATCAATAATAACATCAGTTGTTGCTGAAGTTGCAACAGACACGCAGCATGCATAAAGCTAAAGGTCTGACTCAGAGAGTTTTCTGTTTTCAATGATGAAATGCTGTTGGTTTAGTGGTGACACAGCTGTAGTTAGTTAGTAGCAGTAGTAGTGTCTCAGATTATTTTAATTATAAGCACTTTAATTTGAGATACATCTGAAATTTGGGTCGTTTCCATGCCATCACGTTTGGTGGGGCAGTCAGGTCATTTAGGGGCCATTGCCATGGGGGGGCAATGCCCCCCATGCCCATGCCTAGATCCGCCCCTAGACTGTCCCAGGCAAAGAGGGACATCCAGTCACCCTAGCTGGGACGGACAGAGACCAGAGGCAGACAAGGGTGTCTCCCCAGAGATGACAACAGCAAAAGGTTTGATCCCGGGGTCAGTCAGGGTGCTGCACTCTAGGCCACCAGTTGACAGGAGAAGGAACTCTGGCTTGGAGTTAAACCTAGAAGTCTAGACGACTCTCCACTGAAGTCCTGGGAGACCCCAGGATGGCATTTGCCTCATACAGCAGGGGCGGATCTAGGGGTGGGAATTCAGGGGGGGGGGGGGGGGGGGGGGGGGGGGGGCAGTCTGCCCCACCAAACACGATAGCATGCAAAACAACCCAAGATATTTCAAATTAAAGTGCTTCTATTTAAAAATGATTTGAAACTGGTACTAACTAACTAAACCAACAGCATTTCATCGCTGAAAACAGAAAACTCTCTGAGTCAGACTGGGTGCGGCTTCATCGCGATGAAGCCACCCCCATGCCATTTTCTCCTGCCCATCCCCCCCCCATGTTACATCCGCCCCTGCTGGTGTGATGAAGCAAGCAGGTGACCAGAGTGTAGATGTGCCAAGTGGGCTAAATGCCAAGGTAACCCAAGTTATCACCTACATACAACATCCTCCCAGACCATCATCCTTCTTTAAAGACAACAGCTAGGAGGCAATTACCTGGAATAACTCGACCCATGGATCAAAGCAGGACTGTCACAGCTAGACCAACCATGCCTCTTATTCTAGCCTAATGCCCCCCATGTTGAAGTTCAACAGACAGCAGTAGTACACATTCATATTGGACTGTATGGCATGCATCTTTTACTATATGTTTCTTATAAGGGGGTGCGGCGGTGCCTGTTAGCTAATTGTTTAGAAAATGGGTGGCGTTTTGGGTGGTTAGGGCAGGTTTTTCAACCTTTTTCATTAAAGGGCCGACTATTAAATAGTTTTGGTCCGTAGCTCAAATGTTAAATAAATTTTATTTAGCATTTGAGCTACGGACCAAAACTAACGTTTTCTTTTGCTTTTGTCCACAATATGCAAATGGACCAAATGGACCCTTGCGGGTCCATTTGGTTTCATGTTGACACTCATATTTTATGTTTCATGTTTCAATGAATTTTTAAGTTTGTATCCATTTATTTATTTAGTTATTTTTCAGTTGTTCTGTATTCGCTGAAAATTGATCTTTTTTTTGTCTCCGCCTGAATCAAATTAAAATCTTTTGATTGTTGCCTTCTTTTTCATAATTTATACTGCCTTTGTACTCCGTTTGCCTGAATGGTGAGGCCCTGGATTTGGCATAGAGGCTATAGAGCCATTGAGTTCTCTTCTCTTTCTGAATGTTGGACCTTGAAGCCTAATGAGTTGCTACATCAGGATTCTGTGTGCGGTGTGACTGTCTGCTGCACATCAACCAGAACAGGTTGGCAACAACAAGCAATTTTAAGGGACTTTACCAAGGATGACGGAGAAGGCATGGCAACAAGGAGAATGAGGGCTGTGCCCAGTCAGGTAAAACCTGTGCTATTATGGGTGAGCAAATGGCCATTGATCACAAAACACAAGGGCGTCCCACAGCAATGTTCACAGATGTAATAATAAGAAAGGTTCTGTGCCAGGGGCGGATGTAACATGTCCCATTTGGGGGGGGGGGGGGGGGCAAGAAAACATGTTGGAGGGGCAAGAGAAAATGGTAACCATTTTCGTTTACAGAACTTTTATTAGGCAAGTAAAGCATCAATAATATCAATAATAACATCAGTTGTTGTTGAAGTTGCAACAGACACGCAGCATGCATAAAGCTAAAGGTCTGACTCAGAGAGTTTTCTGTTTTCAATGATGAAATGCTGTTGGTTTAGTGGTGACACACAACTGTAGTTAGTTAGTAGCGGTAGTAGTGTTTCACATCATTTTAAATATAAGCAGTTTAATTTGAAATATCTTGGTTTGTTTTGCATGGCATTGTGTTTGGGGGGGGCATACTGGGCATTTAGGGTCCGCCCTTGTTCTGTGCAGAAAGTTCTGGCAAACTATAGGATGATTTACTGTAATTGGTGGGGGAGTATGTTGATTCTGCTCAGGGGCGTTTTTGCCATT
Source organism: Benthosema pterotum (assembly GCA_039105355.1). NCBI lineage: Eukaryota > Metazoa > Chordata > Actinopteri > Myctophiformes > Myctophidae > Benthosema > Benthosema pterotum. Next base: position 41,858,388 of record CM076984.1, read on the forward strand.
AGGCAGACTAGGCGTGCCTAGTGTGCCTTGGGAGGGTGGGGGGGTGGGGTGGGGCACCGGGGTGACCACCAGACATGCTTTAAAAGGATCCCAGGCTAATAAGCGTTGTATGGATAAATACATTATACTTGTCCTACACTGAACATTTAAAAAATATAATATGTTCTTTAGTTTAAAAATAGTTCATTTTACTGTACCTGTCATACTCATAGGTATGACATTACGGGAGATTTTCCCTGGGGGGCTCCAGGGAAAATCTTGCATGGGGCTCCAAATTGCTTAGAAACGCCACTGCTTCTGCAGGTATATGCCTTCATTTTTATTTTGGGCAACAAATACTGTGTGTGTTGTGTGTGTGTGTGTGTGTGTGTGTGTGTGTGTGTGTGTGTGTGTGTGTGTGTGTGTGTGTGTGTGTGTGTGTGCGTGCGTGCGTGCGTGTGTGTGTGTGTGTGTGTGTGTGTGTGTGTGTGTGTGTGTGTGTGTGTGTGTGTGTGTGTGTGTGTGTGTGCGTGTGCGTGCGTGCACAAAAGTCAGATTTACTGTAAAATGCTTTGGTTGACTGTCATTGTAAAATATGATGGGTGCAGATTCCAAAGCTGCATGGAGTTTGGATTTACACCCTCTATAGCATCCTATTTCCCCTGTCATCTGCTGCAGAGTTCTCTCTGTAATTACAGCTGTACAGTAGACCAGGGGCGGATCTAGGCATGGGCATGGGGGGGGGGGGGTGCCCCCCTAAATGCCCAGACTGCCCATGCACCAAACAAGATGGCATGCAAAACAACCCAAGATATTTCAAATTAAAGTGCCTATATTTAAAATGAAACAACTACAGCAGTGGCACCACTAAAACAACAGCATTTCATCATTGAAAACAAAAAAACTCTCTGAGTCAGACCTTTAGCTTTATGCATGCTGCGATTCTGTTGCAACTTCAACAACAAGATGTTATTATTGATGCTTAATTCCCTAATCAAAGTCCTGTAACTAAAAATGGTATGGGTGCAGCTTCATCGCCCGTGGCGCGAAGCGTCACATGTGATGAAGCCGCCCCCTACAATTTTCTCCTGCCCCCCCTATTGGTAAATGTTATATCCGCCCCTGCAGTAGACCAACCTGTTGGTAATGGATTGCTTCCAAACACGAGTCAGTCTGAAATGAAAGACGCCAGGGGAGCACCCAGGGTCCTCGACTGCTCAGAGAGAAAGAATATCGTGAAGTGGAAAACTCATATCTCCAAATACTATGGCCGTACATCAGATCCATTGGAATACTGTTTGGTTTGCAGTGCAGTGTTGGATAATATGCACTGCAATAATATGCACTATAACTTAAAGGTAGGGGAAGTGATTTCACTTTTGTCAGATATCACCCAAAAAAATATTTTTTTCTGTTAAAATGCTCTATTATAAGGTGTGGAAACCACATATGGAGTTTCCCTCTCCCCCACGTTAGCAGAGGAGCTAATAAAAGTTCCCCAGGTCCCACAATTCTCCTCCAATCAGGAGAGAGCAGCAGGTTCACATAGTGTAGCTACTTTTGGGGGCCCCTAGTGCACCAGGCTGGTACTACACCATGAATTTCAAATCACTTCCCCTACCTTTAATATATTACTCTTGTTACCAAAATGCAACCTGTAATATAATATCTGTAGTACCCCGTATATAATACTGCATTTACTTGCATTACTTTCTATATTGCTTTCTGTAAGTAATATTTAATAGATAGTAATATTATAGATAGATAGTAATAGAATAGACAGTAATATTAATGTATTAAACTTGCTCAGAGACAGTAATAGGTAATATGAATATATTACTTTAAAATGGAGGTAACATGGACGTAATATAGTAGAAAACAAAGTAATATGCACACACTGTTTATTTTGTTCCATTTCTTGTATAGATTTGGACATACTGTACATCAGTGGTTTTCAACCTTTTTGACACCAGGGCCCACTATTTATTCAGCATTTGAGCCACGGACCACCACCAAATGGACCCTGGCAGGTCCATTTGGTTTCATTTTTACATTCTCAAGAGTTACATCTGGTTTAACAACTTAGCTGGGGACCACCTGGCTGGAACCCTCTCAGGGACCGCTGGTGGTCCCCGGACCACTGGTTGAAAACCACTGCTGTACATGGTTTCTACCCGACAGTGCAGCAGGGGCGAAATCCAAAAGCGACCTCGCCCGCGGGCGCCCGTTTTCAAAAGCGGGCGCCCGCTTTCACAAAAACGGGCGCCCGGTTTCACAAAAACGGGCGCCCGTTTTCACAAACGGGCGCCCTTTTCAAAGGGTTATGGTTAGGGTTAGGTTAGGTTTAGGCATAGGTTTACTGAGGTTAAGTTTAGGGTTAGAGTTAGGTTTAGGCATAGCCTAGTTTGTGAAAACGGGCGCCCGCTTTTGAAAACGGGCGCCCGCTTTTGAAAACGGGCGCCCGTTTTTGTGAAACGGGCGCCCGTTTTTGTGAAACCGGGCGCCCGTTTTTGAAACCGGGCTCCCGCGGGCGAGGTCGCTTTTGGATTTCGCTGGCTCTCCGACAGTAAGTGTGAGCCCTGATGGCTGCAGTACTAGTATCACATGTCACCTATTGAAGCTTGCAGAGAGTCTGTGGGAAGTCCTGTGAAATGCAAAGTGATACTGACACGGGATGCACTGTCAGCCTGGAGCTGAGACCCCCATCCTGACCCTCTGGCTATGTATAGCTTCAATAACTCCAAGCAACAACGGAGAGGCTCGTCTGAGGATATAAGGGTTTGTCCACAATTCCCTGGCTGCCCTACCAAACATGATGGCATCCAAAACAACCAAAATTTCAAAGATATTGCAAATTAAAGTGCTTATATTTAACATGATTTGAAACACTACTACTGCTACTAACTAACTGCAATTGTGGCGGCACTAAACCAACAGCATTTCATCATTGAAAACAGAAAACTCTCTGAGTCAGACCTTTAGCTTTACGCATGCTGCGTGCCTGTTGCACTGTTGGTATGGGTGCGGCTCATCTCAATGGTATGGGTGCCGCCCCCCATACAATTTTCTCAGATTTTCAAATTGCTCCAAGCTTATACTCATGACATTAGTTACAAATGTCTCTCACTTACGTCACCACTATCATCACCTAAACTGACCAATCAGGATACCCCGAGGAGCGATTGACCACACACCGTGCACCATGCACCAGCGTGCACCCGCTCCGCTCATGCAAGTAATCAACTAGTGCAGGGGTTTTCAACCTTTTTGATACCAGGGCCCACCATTTATTCAGCATTAGAGCCACAGACCACCATTTGAGGACATTTTAGCCCCTCAGACCCCAAAACTAAAGATTTCTTTTGCTTTTGTCCACAATTCCATTCTTGATTTGGGAAACAAAACAGGCAAAACATACCGATCAAAATGACCATTAATCTACAAGGGTGGGCTGGAAGAAATGGCAGGGTGGGCACAACTCTGAAGTTTTTATATGAAGCAGTGGTTTTCAACCTTTTTGACACATGGGCTCACTATTTATTATGCATTTGAGCCACAGACTAAAGATTTCTTTTGCTTTTGTCCACAATTCCAGGCTGGATTTGGGAAACAAAACAGGCAAAACATACCGATCAAAATGACCATTAATCTTTTACATTCTCTAGTTGTCTAGACTTGGGCTAATTAAGATGATGAATATTTTTAACTCTTGAGAGTGTAAAAATGAAACCAAATGGACCCGCAAGGGTCCATTTGGTTTCATTTTTACACTCTCAAGAGTTACATCTGGTTAACCAATTTAGCTGAGGACCACCTGGAACCCTCTCAAGGACCACTGGTGGTCCCTGGACCACCGGTTGAAAACCTCTGAACTAGTGCATTTGTTTAACAATTCTCCTGAGGGTGTAAAATGAAGCCAGAATAGACATGTAAGGGCCACTTTGGTTTCATTTTACACTCTAAAGAGCTGAGAGATCTACTGTATAACGGACCATTGGTTACCATACAGCTATCCTTTTCGCTGGAGACCCACCCTCCTTTAGGTCCCCCGCATGGTGGTCCCCGGTAGAGTTCTCAAACTCTGCCCGAACCCGACCAGAGCCGAACCCAAACAGGCCCGACCCTACATTTAGGGTCGGGCCTAAATGTAGGGTCTATCCTAATCAGTAGGGCCGGGTAGGGCCTCGGGCCCCATGAAAAAATAATATATACAGTATTACAATAGTAAGAATAATAGTTATTTTCTGTATTTACCTATTATGAAGATGGTGCTGAATGCCATTTCATTTTTAATCTGTGGCGAATTCTCAAATTTAAATCTATTCCATTTAGTCGGGCCGGGCCGGGCCGGGCCTAGGGCCTGAACTGTTAGGGCCCAGTTAGGGCCGGGCCTTAATTTTCAGACCCATTGAGACTTTTAGTCCCCGGACCACTGGTTGAAAACCACTGCAGTAAACACCACCTCCACCCCGACCTCAACCTGGTTCAGAACTCTGTTATCAGCCATATTGTATCATTGTTGTTGCCGCAGGCTCTGTTCTGACTGGATCTGTGTGTGTGTGTGTGTGTGTGTGTGTGTGTGTGTGTGTGTGTGTGTGTGTGTGGGTGTGTGTGTGTGTGTGTGTGTGTGTGTGTGTGTGTGTGTGTGTGTGTGTGTGTGTGTGTGTGTGTGTGCGCGCACAGAGAGGACAGGGGCAGATGTAACATTTCACAATTGGGGGGGCAGGAGAAAATGGGTCGCACCCATACCATTTTCGGTTACAGGACTTTTATTCGGCAAGTAAAGCAACAATAGTTGCTAACAACAAGTTAATAACACCAGTTGTTGTTGAAGTTGCAACAGACACACAGCATGCATAAAGCTAAAGGTCTGACGCAGAGAGTTTTCTGTTTTCAATGATGAAATGCTGTTGGTTTAGTGGTGCCACAGCTGTAGTTAGTTAGTAGCAGTAGTAGTGTTTCACATCATTTTAAATATAAGCACTTTAATTTGACATATCTTGGGTTGTTTTGCATGCCATCGTGTTTGGTGGGGCAGTCTGGACATTTAGGGCCCCCCCCCCCCCCCCCCCCCCCCCCCCCCCCCCCCCCCCCCCCCCCCCCCCATGCCCACGCTTAGTTCTGCCCCTGAGAGAGGATATTGCTTTCTTTATCCTACACATACTGATAAGCAGGGCTGCTTTGGAACAGAGCCATATTGCAATATATACATTTATTTTATTATGCCGTCGTGACCAAAACATCCAGAGTTTTCAGAAGTACAGCTGAGTCACGCGCCTGGAGAACATATTAATATCCAGGCCCCGTTGCACATATGTTCCAGTTTATTAGTCACAGAAATATAGTAGCCTATCAGTGGATATATGATGTGCCAATCAGATATGGAAACGAGGATTAAAACAGAAGAGACGGGAACAGAGTGTAAATCATTACGCACATATACAGTCATATACAGTCAGTCCAGGGCCGGATCTAGAGGGGGCAGGGGTGGGCAGAGCCCACCCAAATGTGCATCCTGAACACCCAATGAAAGGTAATATCAGTGGTTTTCAACCAGTGGTCCAGGGACCACCAGTGGTCCTTGAGAGGGTTCTAGGTGGGAAGTTGGTTAACCAGATGTAACTCTTTGAGAGCGTAAACATGAAACCAAATGGACCCTTGCGGGTTCATTTGGTTTCATGTTTACACTCTCAACAGTTAAAATATTCATCATGTGAATTAGCCCAAGTCTACACAACTAGAGAATGTAGAAGATTAATGGTCATTTTGATCTGTATGTTTGGTTCCAGCCATAGTATTGTGGACAAAAACAAAAGAAATCTTTAGTTTTGGGCTCTGTGGGGATATGATGTCCTCAAAAGGTGGTCCGTGGCTTAAATTCTGAATAAATAGTGGGCCCTGGTGTCAAAAAGGTTGAAAACCAATTCATATGAAAAACTTTGGAGTTGCCCAGCCTACCATTCTTCTAGCCCACCCTAGTAGGGCTGGCTAAATCCAGCCCTGAGTCAGTCTGAGAAAGTAGTGAATGGTCACCGCATCATGGATGTCACTAGGCCTATATGCTCATACGTGGGTGAGGGTTTCACCACTGAGTCAGGCATAAGTCACAACAGCTACTTTGCAGATTTTGATCATCATTACAAAACGTCTTCAGCCCTATTTTAAATTTAAGCAAAATCAGCCATTTCAAAAATATTCAATCGCCAAACGGTTTGTATGCACTTCAAAATTTGTGAAATGGCATATTCTGCGTAATGAGAGGCATGCATACTTTTTTCATACGTTCATACGTTTTTGGCATTATAAGTATACAGTTCGATAACAATACTTTTGTACTTTATGAATTACATTTAAAATTTTGATATGAGAGGTTTGTGGTATTGATACTTTTACTTAAGTAAAAAAATCATGACCACTTTTCACACCACCGCTCCTACATATTATGTGCAAATGTATAGAGTGGCAAAAGAGCACACCCCAAAGGAGTGGGAACCAAATTACAGCTATAATCGTTTTAATTTAGTCATCTTTTGTACCTGATTTGAGACAGTGTGTCATGGCTTGTTATTGAGTGGAAAATTACAGTATACATTACAGTAAGTGCTGTAAACATAGTGGATGTCGCCTGCAGAGATCTATATCTCAAGTACAGGGGTAAAATGAGGACAGTGAGTAAAATGAGGTTAGTAGTTTTGGCATCTCTAGCACTCACTACAATTTTTCAATCCATGTTGACAGAAAGAAACTATCTGGAACCTTGGTTGGGATTAGAGCTATAGGAGGTCTAGTTTTGACAGAATACACATGCACAGTTTTGTTCACAACAAAAACTTTTTGTCCCAGTTCGCCAATATTTTTAGAACCCTAACCCTAACAAAACGTATGAAGGTTTATTGTAATTTGTAGACATAAACAACATACTGTATAGCAGGAAGCTTCATATTGCAGTGCCTGTCTGGTAGTAGGTCATGAAACATTAGTCTCGTGAGAGGATACTTCACTATACTGAGAAGCGCTTGTGAACAGGATAGCTGCAGGAGAGTGAGCTACAGAAGCAAGTGTGTGCATGTGACATTGTGTTACTGGTTTAGACCACACTCTTTTTTGCCCAGTAAATTTCCACAGAGTGTTAAATTCTGTTGGTGTTATCTGCCCCCCCTGCCTTATCAGTGGGTGGTCTCCACTGGTCCGACAGAGTCACAGACCCACAACTCACGTGGACAGTGAGTGTGAGTGGAGAATCTCTCTCAAAAGCCTTAGAACACTATAGGAAAGTGAACTAATAGAGATATGGTGTGTAACAATAAGCATATTCAACAAGCATTTCAGAGAAATAATACTACTTTTCTTATAGGGGCAAGTTTTTTCTTTTATTTTGTTTTCTGATGAATGAAATTGAGGACATTAAGAGCTTGACTTGGTTGCCTCTCATCTTATCGTCTTAGCCTCTAGCCCGCCCTTGGCACGCCACAATGTGACTAGATCAGTCCTTTGGGCTAGTATAGCTATCAGGTTCCAAGCCAAGCTTGAACCCCTTATTGCATGACAATTTTTTTGCTGTGACTGATGGACTAATAGGATGTGCACTGCAGCAGAACATTAAAGGATGCCTGCTAAGAGTTACTTAATATTCACTCATATATTCAACCTGTTAATATCGATACAGTTCTTTCAGATATGCACGCACAGGTGGGAGACTAGCTAGTAGATACACCACTGAAGCGTGCAGACACTTAATTTACAGATTGTGTGCGTGTGTGTGTGTGTGTGTGTGTGTGTGTGTGTGTGTGTGTGTGTGTGTGTGTGTGTGTGTGTGTGTGTGTGTGTGTGTGTGTGTGTGTGTGTGTGTGTGTGTGTGTGTGTGTAAAATATTCCAAAGAGATTAGGCGATAAAGATATTAGGCCTACAGTATACTATGAATACCATTAGAAGAGCTGCCATTCGACTAGCCTGGTCTAGCCCTCAATGATTTTGGCCTTGGGGGGGCGGGGTGCCGTGGCATCCACACGGCAGATGAGCTGCGCTCTGATTTGATCTCACTAAACGTGTCGTCATCCCCGGCCCCTCCCGCGCCCGTCCACTGCTGTTCTACGTCACATCATTTAGAGCGACGCCCACCCCGGAAGGTTCACTCCTACTTGAAGGCCACTTTGCGTTAGTCCAGGCTTTCCGTTTTCGCGCAAGGCGAACGAAAATGAAAGCCTGGGTGTCGAGGCTACCATTTGACTGATCTGCGATGGCGTAACGCTGTCTCTATACTCTTCCTGTCTTCCTGTTACTTACAGGCAGTGTTGGGCAGTAACTAATTTTAGATTACATATTACTGTAATATTATTACTTTTGCTCCAAAAAGTAAAGTAACGAGATTACTCTGCAAAAATGGGTAATAAGTAACGCATTACTTTGCAAGTAACGCCAAGTTACTTTTTTAAAATGAGCTTGTTGTTGCATGCAAAAATAGAACAGATGTACAAGCTATTGACAGGTACTGTAACAACAGAGATGTGCAGTAGATTGTAGATCCAGTCCACACGCTGCATCCTGCGCAGTTATGTATACTACAAATCGCTTGCTGCTTTATTTTGTAATAAACGGATTATGTTGTACATCTCTATTTTTTTCAAAGGTGGTGTTGAGAACTTGGGAAAGTAATAACCTAATATGTACGGTAATATATTACTCTTCAAATCCAGTAATAAGTAAAGTAATGATATTACTTTGTCTAAGGGGTAACGAGTAAAGTAAAGAAGTTACTTTCCTAAGTAATATAGACCAACACTGCTTACAGGATATGGCCATCTTTCTTTAAAATGTGATCTTGTTATGTCTAAAACCTTTGCCCTAATTATACTCCACTTGTCAGAATGTGAACCCTGGCATGTTGACTATAAAGCGTTTAAGTTAGAAATGTTGAGATCCCCATGCAGCAACTAGAAACTCTCAGACGCTAACTTGCATATATTGAGCATTTTTTCCACAACTGGCACAATATGTGACCTTACCATTAACAACTAACTTTGACATATTTCATACAGATTGTTGTTGCTGTTCTTTGACTTGGCCACATATTATGTAACTCCTCAACATATGCAAGTAAGTTAGCATCAGGCTGAGGACCAATAATCAACATAATATAGGGGTGTGCTGAAATATCGTTATCGTGATAATATCGTATACTTTCTCCCGCAATATATATTGTATATTCCTCAGCAAATATCGCTGAGGGATAATTCCGGGAGGAAAAACGGGTCGCAGAACTAAAAAGTTAACTCACTTCTGCTTCATTCCCCAAAAAAAAACACAAGATAAAAACAAAAAGCCTGGTATGAGAATCAGTTGAGACAAATAAAAGCTAAGATTAATACCTGAGGATATACATTAGTAAGTTCTGATTTTTGCCTTTTACTTTTTTATTCATTCATTTATTGTTTTTGTTTTCCAGCTGCAGTTACAGTATCATGATATATCGTTGATGAATTTCATGCAATATATTGATATATCGCAAATATCGCAATATATCAAATATCATGATATTCATTATCGAAGGCCTAACTAGGCCACCTATATCGTATCGTGAGATACCAATATCGTCCCAGCCCTAACATAATAGACCCTGGTGTTCTCAACATGTCTGGGTACAATGGCAAATACACATGTCATATTTTCATTGTAGTTAGTTACACCAAATCATGTTTAGAGCAGCCATCCTATCTCCCTCTTCCCTACTCTCTCTCCAACTGCCAAGAAAGAGTGACTGACCCCAGTTGCCTGAGAACCAGCACCTGAAGAACAGCCTCCCTCTGCACCTCTGCAGAAGCTAACTTGCACACTTAATTACCCCTGTGTCTCCGAGCACAAATTAACAAAGGAGGTTTATTACCCCAAACCTAGCCTGGTCTAGCCCTCAATGATTTTGGCCTTGGGGGGCGGGGGTGTCGTGGGATCCACACGGCGGAAGTGCTGCGCTCTGATTTGATCTCACTAACGTGTCGTCATCCCCGGCCCCTCCCACGCCCGTCCACTGCTGTTCTACGTCACATCATTTAGAGCGACGCCCACCCCAGAAGGTTCACTCCCACTTGAAGGCCACTTTCCAACGTGCGTTAGGCTTTCCGTTTTCGCGCAAGGCGAACGAAAATGAAAGCCTGGGTGTCGAGGCTACCCCAAACCTAGAAATCTTTGATGACCTAGATGACCCAGTGGCATTCCTGCTAACTGACTGAGCCTATGTCAGGCCACTGCAGAAATGGATATGGAAATTATGCAAATTTGCAAAGTGCTGAACCTGCCCTCTTTCACAAGATCGATCAATCAATCAATCAATCAATCAATCAATCAATCAATCAATCAATCAATCAATCAATCAATCCAGAAAAGGTTACCATAGGCTTATATGGCTGAAACATAGTAGGACTAAGATGCATGACCCAGATGCAGGCCATACGGCCAGCATTGGATTTTATGTGGTTGTTATTGAGTCCTCTCTGCCCTCGTGGCTCATTTCAATGTTTTTTCCCCCTCTCCATAGTATAGGATTCAGACAATAAATCAGCAAACAGAGCAGCGTGTTTGGTCCAGAGCTCTGGACCGAAGGAGTTGCCGCAGGGTCAACGCAGCGCTCTGATTGGCTGCGGTTCCCTCTCAGAACGTGATACTTTATACTGGAATACATGCAGGCTCGGCCCCAAAGAATGCTCGGACCAGCCGAAAAGTTGCGACATTGAGGGGTCAGAAAACTGAGCGCTCTTGAGGGCTGTTCATTGCAGCCTCAAAGAGGCAAAATAATGACATTTCCATGTGTTGGCCTACAAATGTGAACCAAATGGTCCATTTGTACACTCTCAGAAAAAAAGAATGTCATAAACCACTAACAGGGCTTTTCAACAGGTGGTCCGGGGACCACCAGTGGTCCCTGAGAGGATTCCAGGTGATCCCCAGGCTAAATGATGGAAAGTTGGTTAATCAGATGTAACTCTTTGAGAGCGCAAAAATGAAACCAAATGGTTCCTTGCGGTTCCATTTGGTTCCATGTTTACACTATCAAGAGTTAAAATATTCATCATCGGAATTCTCCAAAATCCAGCAGCTTCTGTGGGGCTAAATTAAATGTCCTCAAATGGTGGTCCGTGGCTCAAATTCTGAATAAATAGTGGGCCCTGGTTTCAAAAAGTTTGAAAACCACTGTCCTAAAAGAAAAAACATTAACATGGTGAAACACGTTGGACTGATTCCATGACCTGAACGGAGTTCAGGCGACGGCGTAACTCTGTCTGTACTCAGGGCCGAGGGTTATTTGGGGTGAGTCTCCCTGTTAACCATTTCACGGCAGTGTTGCCAACTTGGCGCATTTGTCACTATGTTTAGCTTTTTTTTTTTTTTTTTTTTTTTTAAGACCCCACTAGCACCAAAATTAGTGGAAAAACTCCTGGCAGAAAATCTAGTGCTTTTTAGCTGGTGAGTTGGGGCAGAATTGTTTGACAGGCGCCAGAGATGAAACCCTAGTTTTTCACCATTTTTCCTCCTATAATAAGAGTCCTCTTTCCTTCCTAGTTAGAAAGGTAACTAAAACTCTTGAGAGCGTAAAATGAAACCAAATGGACCCGTAAGGGTCCATTTGGTTTCATTTTCGCTCTCAAGAGTTAAATTATATTTAAACATCTGAATTAAGCCTACCTAATTCTCAAGAATGTCAAGAATTGAAAATGTAGAATAACTACTATAGGCCTATTTTGACCAACATTTTGCAGGTTATTTCTCCTAAATTAGTCTGAGAGACTAAACTCCACATCAAATGGGTGGTCCTCCGTGGCTAAAATGCAGAATAAATAGTGGGCCCTGGTATGAAAGATGGTTGAAAACCACTGCTCTAGTGCATTCTAGTGCATTTTGGAAGTGCCACTACTAGTGCATTTTGGATTTTGGCAGTTGGCAACACTGCCTGTTACCGTTTCACGGCCCCGCCCCCAGACACACACAGCATTAAAGTTAAACAGTTAAGTTTTCTTTTGAACTCAGTAGATTTTTAATGACATGGTATCGATGCGGACTAGTTGTTTGTCTTTGTCAGAAAGAGAAGTGCAGATGCCGCAGATCATCGATCGGTAGTAGACCACCAGAAGACACTATTTGGAACTATAATACAATACAATCATCATGAGCACATCAGCCGCCACATCAACAAGGAACTGTTTACGTCTGGACGATTTCATTGCAGGATGGATCGGTGGTGAGTGCATTTGAGGATCTGTGTCTGTGGATCTCACTACAACAGGGGTTTTCAACTGGTGGTCCGGGGACCACCCCTGAAAGCATTCCGGGACCATTTGGTTTATTTTTTTCACTCAAGAGTTAATGATATTTAAAAATCTGAATTACTTAATTTTCAAGAATCTACACAATTAGAATAATTGTTATTTTTGATCAATGTTTTGCCAGTTATCTCACCTAAATTGTGGACAAAAGCTTGAAAATCCTTAGTTTTGTGTCAGAGAGGCTCAACTGGTGGTCCGTGGCGAAAATGCATAAATAGTGAGCCCTGGTATGCTCTACAACAGAAGCCTCTCTGTTTGCTCTGTTGTCTCTGTTCTGGGGAGCTGGCCTAGAACTAATATTGCTTTTCAAAAATGAATATTCAGAGGGAAAGTAGAATGGTGCACATGTATGGCCTGGTATTGCTTAAAGGAGAATGCCTCTTATTTTAAAAATGTTTATATGTTTATATTTGACCAGTTATCATATATTGACGTAGGCCTAATTATCAATATAGTTTTCGTATATCACTCTGCCCCGGTGCCTCCCTTTAGATTTTGCAGGCACAAAAAATAAACAAAACAGACGGTAATCGGTAATCAGAAAAACCGCTATTCAGTTGGAATGTGCAATGCAGTGCATGTGCACTAGGGGCGCAGTTTGACACGTTAGAACGGTTAGGTCATTATTATGAATGAAGACAGTAACCATGGAAGCATTTTTTTAACTTTTCTTTTTAAATCATATTTGAAAATACATATTTGAAAAATAAAGACACAATAAACCTAATGTTAAACATGCAGCAGGCTACTGTAGGCCTACTGCAACACATGTTGGTGAAAGTTTTATCATTCTAGCAGCAAAAGGTAGGAGCGGTGGGGGCAAAGGATGCTCTACTACAGGGGGTTTCAACCATTTTGAGACCAGGGACCACCATCTATTCTGAATTTTAGCCACATACCACCATTTGATGACATTTTAGCCCCACAGACCACAAAACTAAAGATTTCTTTTGGTTTTGTCCACAATACCAGGCTGGATTTGGGGAAACAAAACAGGTGTAGACTTCTTAAGTAAGTGGTGCTAATTCAGATGATGAATATTTTTACGCTCTCAAGAGTTACATCTGGTCAACCAACTTTCCATCATTTACCCGGGGTCCACCTGGAACCCTCTCAGGGATCACTGGTTGAAAACCAGTGGTCTACAACTAGCAGTCAAACAGTGTATGTAACCCTGTCTGTGAGGAAAGCCTTCTTTTAATATTTTGAGAATGAAACAAAACAATTAGGATAAGCTGGTATAGGAATCCTTAGAATTGTCTCCAACGACTGCCCAGGTTTAATATTTCAAAACACCCCACACTTCAATGCATGAAATTCACATGACCATGTGGGAAATGAATATATATTTTTTTTTTATTATTATTATTTGGAAGGAAGCCAGGGGCCATATAAAATCTGTCCTTGTGCCACCTGTTTACTGCCCCTGGCTGGACTTTGATCTGTTTGGCCTACATTCTGCATACAGTAAATGTGTTCCTCCTATTTCTCAGATCTGCTTCCGCTTTTGCAGACAGATGGATGGTGGTGGTTACTGAAGCAGACTCATGATTCCACAGAAAAGGGAGTTAGCTAACCGTTAGCTAACTCCCTTTTCTGTGGAATCATGAGTCATGACCTCTTGACCTCCGACATTCCACAACTGACCACATTGATGAATCATCATAGGTCACAAGGTCATTAGTGAACTTTATGGTGGAAGAAAATAAATTCACTTTACACTAAATGCATGGTCAGCAACCCCACGTATAGCCTATAACTGTATATCATTGAAAACCATACAGGATTAACATATAATTGTTCATATGAGAGGTCATGTTATGCCAATTATACAATTTTATAAATATGTTGTATATTTCATGTATTGTATGGCTTGTGGCAACCCCTGTGATAGAAAATATGAAATCTAATGTGAGCTCAAAAACAGAATGATCGTGACTCAGTCTCTTTTTTTGTTCTGCCTGCCTCTTTCTTTCTTTCCTTCTTTCTCTCTCATCTTCAGGAGCTGCCAGTGTGGTTGTGGGCCATCCGTTGGACACTGTGAAGGTACCTTCTATCATCATGCTCTGATTTTTACCAGTTATTAAACATTAAGGCTGTCCAACAAGCCGATTCAGTTAAACACTATTACTTGACATGCCCAGCATATGGATGTGAGGTGGTTAAATTTGTTTATCACGGTATTAAGGGTTAAAGGGATCAAGACAAAGACAAATATGCCTTAAAACATTATACTTGCACTCAGTAACTAAAATAAGCAAATAAAAACAACTCAATTGTATTAGTTCTTTAACAAATAGGGACTGCTCAATAGGGACTGCTCCTGTCACAGTTTGAGGATGTCATATGTCCACGTATGATCCAGCTTATGGAATCTATGACATGCATATGCTAGCAAAAAAAACAACCTAACACTTTTATTAGCACATGCATTCCATATATTCCACTCATGGACATGTGACATCATCAAGATGTCAGCAGGAGCAGTTCCTATTGGTTGAAAGAATCTCTATTTATGAAAGAAATAAGATATCGAAGGCAAGTGTAGTGTTTTAAAGCATATTTGTCTTATTAGCTGTTTCATAAGAACACAGTTCAAGATTTCCAACAACGACTAGCGTTGTTGAAAATATTTTTGAACAATCTGCTGTATAGCCCTGGTTTGACTATTCTTTGTGAATAATGCATAACATAATGATTTACACGTTTACAAAACAAGGAATAATAAAGTATAGAAAATGAATTAAGCGTAGAAAATGAAAATCATATTCTGTGTGTTGAGTTACTGAATATCTCAGTGCATATCTCTGAATTTATTTTCTCCTTTTCATTTCCATCAGACACGTCTACAGGCAGGGAAGGGCTACAAGAGCATGTTCCACTGTGTCCTTACCATCTACAGGAAAGAGACTGTAAGATATATCACCTGTTTAAACATTTGTGTACTGAACTCGTTTTGGTGTTCAACGCATTATGTTACACTTTACCTATTGAAAAAATATCAGATCTACAAGCTCATACCGCGCCACCGAGTGGCGCGATATGAGCTTGTAGATCTGATATTTTTGGAAAAACTGTGAAAATGATGCACAAATCTGAGAATATATTCTATTTGACAAAATTGACACCTGATTGTAGTTTCTGACACTATAGTTTCTGTTTCTGATGCTAGTTTCTGACAGATTCTAGTTTTTTCTGAAAAATCTATGTTCCTGTGTCAGTGATGCTTAACATATTTCATGCCAAGGACCCCTAGAATTATCTATATTTGGCTGCGGACCCCCCCATCTGAAAACATGTTGTTCTCGGGATCCCCTAGAAGCAACGGTCTTAGTTCAAAAATATTTTCTTCCGAAAGAATATATTCAAAGATCACATTTTCACAATTTTTCAAAAATATCAGAGCTACAAGCTCGCAACGTGTCACCGAGTGGCGCGCTGTGAGCTTGTAGATCTGATATTTTTCAATAGCTTAACTGTAACATATTGCTTTGAACACCAAAACGGGTTAAACATTTTTATTCTACTGAAGCTTTTCTCTGTGTTTCCTCTCATACATCTCACCTAACCCTCACAGTAATTATTGTGACGCAAATATCATGTCACAATCTGGGACTTTGGTTTGATTAGGGGTTTGGAAAAGAAGACGAGATGTGCCATTAACGGGTTGTTTCAGTTCTGTTTTTCCACCTGGATGCTGATAAGACCCTTATCATAGTATCTTTTTTGGCATTACATTCCGGTCTTTTACGTTGAAGAGGAGATTACAGTAACTGTTGGCAGTAACTATCAGACGTTATGCAAACAGTGAATGGAGTTACACACAAGTTATAAAGGCCAGGTGCTGGGCACAGGGGAGGATTATCCAACGGGCACGTTGGGCCCAGGCCCAGGGGCGCTTGCACTTAACTGTCCGCATAATCGTGAAGATTATGCGGATTATGCGGACAGTCATTGTTACCCCAAAACAGGTAGTGTCTCTGTGTCCCTGAGCAAGACACTTAACCCCCAATAGCTCTAGATGTGCTGGTCAGTACCTTGGCATGGCTGCCACCATTGGTGTGTGAGTAGGTAAATGGGATCTACAATCTGTAATGTAATGCACCTTGGATAAAGGCGGTATAGTAAATGCACCATTTACCATAGATATTTTTTCTTTTTTGAAGAGATTTGTCTCTGGGGCAGGGGGGGGGTTGTCTACTGAGCCTCTTTTATAACACGTTATAAGTCTTTTTTAAAGATCTTTATAGACTCAAATGTTCCAAAGTCTACAAACAGTACACCAGTCCATCGCTCATACCGTATGTCCGGGAAGAGGGATCAGATTACTTTTCGAGGCTGAGCAAAGCTGTGTTGTTGTTTTGTCAGGTGTCCTAGAAAGTACAATAATGCTCCCATGTTGATTCAGCCATCTTACAAACACTCACCAGAGGGGATTACATTATTGTCTGTCTGCCTGTCTGTCTGTCTCTGTCTGTCTGTCTGTCTGTCTGTCTGTAGACTTAAAGGACAACTTTGTTTTTGTTTTTTTCAACCAAGGTTCATGTTTTAGGTTGTTTTACATTTCTTGCTTTCTTTAGTTTTATGGATTTTAGCTGTGGGAGGGGGCATTTGAACATGGTCCTAAATACAATTTTAATGTGATTTATTTTGTTTTAATCTACTACAGTCCTAATAAACCACAGGAAGTTATAGCTAGCTATGGAAGTTCACAGGATCCAAAAGTGCTGTGCACACCGCACTGCACTTTATACACTCCATATTTAGGCTGCCTGACCCAGAGACTCAATATGGCAGTTTTGAGTCGCATTCAGTAAATCATTTGTGGCCGATGTAATTTCCTGGGGTTTATTAGGACTGCAGTAGATAATAATGAATGTCCTCAAATGTCCTCAAATGGTGGTCTGTGGCTAAAATGCTGAATAAATGTTGGGCCCTGGAATGAAAAAGGTTGAAAACCACTTTTCTAAAGTACTCTCCCTTAGCTACAATACCTAAAACTAAAGAAAGCAAGGAATGCATAACAATTAACACGCATCTTTTACTTTCTCCAATAACAACCTAAAACAAAGTTGTCCTTGAACATTTTCCTCTTGTTTCCCTTGTTTCAGGTTACTGGTTTCTTCAAAGGCATGTCGTTTCCCCTGGCCAGCATCGCCGTCTATAACTCTGTGGTGTTTGGCTTCTTTAACAACACCCAGCGGCTCATAAGCAAGTACCGCTATGGCGACGGGAGGCACCCCTGTGGTATGCTGGATCTGACCCTGGCCAGCATGTTGACTGGCCTGGTCTCCGTGGGTCTGGGAGCCCCCGTAGACCTCGTAAAGATCAGACTGCAGATGCAGACACAGACAGTTCTAGCAGGTAGGTGTAAACACTACAGATTTTCTTCTTTTTTTCCTCCCCAAATTCCCCTGGTCAGTTACTCGGTCAAATCAGTTTAGGCCTACAAGTAGATCAGTGGTTTTCAAACTTTTTGATACCAGGGCCCACAATTTATTCTGCATTTGCGCCACGGACCATCATTTGATGACATTTTCACCCCACAGACCGCAAAACTAAAGATCCAGGCTGGATTTTCTCTAGCAAAACAGGCAAACATACAAATGAAAATGATGGGCTAATGGGCTAATTCACATGATGAATATTTTAACTCTTGAGAGTGTAAACATGAAACCAAAAGGACCCGCAAGGGTCCATTTGATTTCATGTTTCATGTACGCTTATAGGACGCTTATAGGACTTTTTTGACTGCAGCAGAACATTTTATCTAATAATATTAATAGCCAGGCAGGTGAACTTGTGTAATGTTGATTCAGAACGATTACGCATATGTCAGTTAATTTGTTTGAAAATGAAGGAACATTCTTACTTTCAAAGTGACATTACAGAACTTTCTCAAATCGGTTCTTTTCTTGAGAGGCATGAACTGAGCCTTTGCTTGTGACTGAAATGGTTTCCTTGTAATGAGGATCAGTGCCATGTCAACCTATACTGCTGCTGCCGGACACCCAATATTTATCACACAATAAATCCTATAAACCTTGGTGTGTTTTACGGTCCCTGCCAGCTGAAGGCCTGTGGAGTGTTCCTGTTCAGTTCCATCAGGGAGCTGCCTGCACAGTGCCAATACTGACTAAAGTCAAAGATGAATAAAATGGGCTGCACACGAGATCTTACAGTATGTGAATGAAACACTTAACCCTAATGCCACCGAGTGGCGCGCTATGTAGATCTAATTCTCAATGGCTAAAGTAATGCCAATAATGCTAAGTAATGCCAAGTAATGCTAATAATGCTAAATAGTGCAAAACGGAACAATTCAGTCCAAATATCCAGACTATAAGCTCACAATGTGTTGCAAAACAATGCATTGCAGAGCTTACAAATTGGCTATTTTTGAAAATATTTGTGTAATCGGAAAAGTGTAGGGGACAAGTACATTAGAGTATTTAACTTAATTGTCTATATCAGTGTTTTTCAACCTTTTTCATACCAGGGCCCACTATTTATTCAGCATTTTAGCCATAGACCACCTTTGATGTTGAGTTTAATCTCAGTCGGAACCAAAAGCAAGGATTTTCAAGTTTTTGTCCACAATTTAGGAGAGATAACTGGCAAAACGTTGGTCAAATAACAATTCTACATTTTCTATGGAATCGTGTAGATTCTTGGAAATTAAGTACGTAATTCAGATGTGCTAATATAATTTAACTGTTGAGAGAGTTACAGATCTATAAGGGTCCATTTGGTTACCAATTGTCCATCATTTAGCTGGGGACCACCTGGAACCCTCTCAGGCACCACTGGTGGTCCCCGGACCACCTGTTGAAAACCCCTGGTCTATATAGATAAGAGAAGTTTATTGGTAGTAATAATAGAAGGAAGATCATAATTAGAAAGATGAGTTATAGAAGTTTATACTGTCAGAATAGACTAGCCTTGTGAGCATGTTGTGTCTGGGTGTGGTGTACAGACACTCACTGTAAAACCATAAAACCGAGGCCATTGAAGTCAATTTAACTGTGCTGTAAGTTTTATTGTGTTTCACTCGCTTATTATGACCTCATGCTCATTTAGTCATTTGCTTTCATATTTTGGCTGAGTGACAACATTTAACAACAAACAGACTACTCTGTTTGAATTCTTTAAAAAGTTTCACGACAGTTACCTGTACTTTGGACATTGGCTCAAGAACAAACTTTCCACCAGGTTTTGAGAAAATCTGTTCATACTTCATAACTACTTGAATTTCTATTAAAATAGACAGGTCCAGCCTCCCTGGCTAGTGGCTGGTAACCGAGCACTGGCAGTGTCCACGGGTTCGATTCCCGATACTAGTGGCCTTCACTGCATGTCACTCCCCCCATTTCCTGTCAGCTTACTGCCTGCTCCTATATAAAAATACAAAACAGTCGAAAGCCACAAAAAAGGGGTGCAAGTGTCCCTCCTGGATGGTGTAATAACGATAATAACTTTGCTGAGCAGGCTGGGTGTTGCTCATGGACACGTGGTTACACAGTGTTCCGCGCAGTACCTTGGACATTTCCATGCTCAAACCAACTCCCTCTGCCTCCTCAACATGTTCTTGCCGTCAAGTTCATTGAGTTCTGTTCCAGAGGTCAAAGTCATACTAAAACACAGTACAATTAAAATGAAATAAAAAGATAAATCCCTCACCTCCTGTTGACAGCATGGCTGTATGAAGTCTAATTGCACTTGCAATGCAGTCATATGACCGTATAAATTCGGTCAAACCTTAAACATACACAACAAACATTTTACCACCTTCACTACCTCAGTGTCACTAGTTTGGGCAGAGTTTGCAAAAGCAAGGAGAATTCCACAATAGAACGTTTTCTTACCTTTATTTTCAGTTGATTTATTTCCCAAAAAATGACCAGTTATTTTGTGAAAAAGCTCCTTCATGGCTGTTTCCCCTACCCAAAAATAAGCTTAGAATGGGACTATATGGGGCGTTGTTCAGATCCACCTATTTACTGTAGGCCTACATCTCTCTAAAATGCATGTTTTGCTATATATTATCTTTCCACCATGTCAGTAGAAGTAGTATGTTGGTACTCACAATTTCAGTTCAGTCAATTTCAGTTAAAGTGTGAGTGTCAACACACTATTGACATTGTGGAGAGACAATATATAGCCAAAAAATGCATTTTGGAGCGGTGGAAATGGGTGAATTTGAACAACCTCCCCATAGCCCCATTCTAAGCTTATTTTGGGGTAGGAGAAACAGCCATTATGGTCCATAAACTGGACCACTTTTTAGGAAATAAATCAACTGCAAATAAAGGGAAGAAAATCTTCTGTCCATCAAGACAGTGCTCCTACACACTTGGCAATGTGTTGTGAGCTTGAAGGTCGGCTAGGTTTGAAAATCTTTGAGTAGCGCTTAAGTGGGTAAAATATATACTGTATATATTTTTCACAAACACTGACACATTCATCCACGTTTGTGTCGCCTATACCCCAGAGAACCTCCACCTTGCTGCCAACACGCCCAGCGGTGCCAACATCGCCGTGCGTTCTGTGGACATGGGGGGCCAGAGGCTCTACAGAGGGCCCATCCACTGCATCAGCAGCATCCTGCAGAGCGAGGGGGTCCCGGGCCTGTACAGAGGGGCCGGGGCCATGCTACTGAGGGACGTCCCTGGTTATGTGCTCTACTTCATTCCCTACAGCATCTTCTGTGACCTGTTGAGCCCCGACAGCAAGACCAACCCTCATGCTATCTCCATCTGGCTGGCTGGAGGACTAGCAGGTAGACTGTGTGTGTGTGTGTGTGTGTGTGTGTGTGTGTGCGCGTGCGTGTATGTGTGTGTGTCTATTTAATAAAAAAAAAATCTCATCACAATACAACGAAGTACCCCATTGCATGGCAACTTAGGGTACTCATCTGTCATATTTCATTATGATTCTTCACAAAAAAATAAAATAAAAATAAAGGGGGGGGGGGGCATCATAGGGGGAAACTTCTACTTTGGTCCAACTTCTACTTTGGTCCAACACTCCTAAGACTTGTGAGGCCCAGTGAATAAAAAAATAAATAAAAGAAAGTCCAGTGTGGGTGAATGGGAATTCAATCAACATGGGTAAAATTTACCCAAAACCTAGGGGAAAAAATATGGCTGTATGCAGTGAAACAAAGAGCATCAGGAGGCTACTGAAAGAGCCACCCACATCAGCAACATTATAAAAATGGCAAAAATACAATTGTCTGGCAAAAATCACCCATGTTTAGTGTTCTAGAGTTAAATGCGTAAATGTAGTTCAATATATGATTATTCTCAGGTGATCTTCGTTTTTGTTATTCAATACAAACATATTCAAAGAATTTATCATCTACAGTAAAGCCAGTGTTGCAAACAACAGTGAGTAAAGTGTTAACCAATGTAGGTGGGAATGGCAGTGAAAGGCTAGCCTGATTGGGCAGGTCTATGGGCTGGAACCAGGCTAGTGAAAGGCAGCTGTGCGCTGCAGACTAAACTCACAGCAGCTGTTCTGTCGGGCCAAGCCCCCAGAACCCAGAGGGAGGAGTGAAGCATATGCCTTTCTGGTATGAATGCTGGTGGTTAGAGCTCCACCTACAAACGTACACTGAGGTGACGGTGATGACACAGCACTGTTTGTGTTTCTGTTTGAATGTGTGTCTATGCTCAACATACAGTACAAAAATAAAATATATATAGAACTGCGTCTTATACAATACTGTGTGGTGGTCCCTAGCCATTCATTTATTCAGAAAAAGGAAGTATAATGCAGGGAGGTGGTTCACAAGCAGTTGAAAACCGGGGAGATGTATGAAACGGCAACACAGGAAGGTCAAAGATTTAGTCTAAAAGGGATGGCACCAAGTTTCAGTTCAGTTCAGTATCGTGACAGGAAGAAATTAGGTGTCCAAATAGGGGTTTTGTTTCGCAAATTACAAAACTACGCCTCAACAGCAAATATTGTGCAGTGTGTAAAGGGCCTTAGGATTGTGACAAAAAAAACCTCTGTAGAGAGTTGTCAACAGACAAAGCAATGCTTAAATCTCCATTCCTAACACTGTACAGTGCTGAAGGAACTTCGTGGACGGCTTCCAGCCTTGAGAGAATGGTTGTAATTAGGAGTACTTTTTAGTTCATATGTGGGCAGGATGAAAATAGTCTAGAGGTCTGCATAATTAAAGTAACGCCAGAAAAATGTCTCTTCTGGTGTGTCATCTGTCATGATTTTTGTGTGAATCAATATAAGGTTTTTGACATTTAGTGGCCGGTCTTTGTTACAGTGATTACAGATTGCAGAATGCAGAGTTTTATCTTTTATATTGGATATACGCAGTACAATGGGAAAAGGGTAAAGCCTTAACCACTGGCCAGTCTGTATCAGTTGCAAGCAGAATGCTTGTATCATAACAGCTTTTTTTCTTTAGATTCAGAGGAACTTACAGATCACAGATTTACAGTATGTTTCTGCAGCAGTAGAATACAAGGGGCCCATAGAGGAGGTCTTGGCTGGGTTCGTCATGGGGGAGTGTTTGGTCACTGAAAGCCAAAATTATTTTGTTTTTGTTTGGGAGGGAAAATGCCTTCCAGATGCTGCAGTCAGACACCATACTTGTGGAAGACAGTGAAGGCAGGACGCAGCTGCAGTGCATGCAGGAGATACAGTACATCAACACAATTCTGAGGCATTATATTGCAACTGCTATCTATCAAAAGTCTACATTTTTAAATCAATGCTTCGTTTGAAATCAATCTGGTTACCCATTAGAAAAAACAAAGGATAATCAGTTTTCCTGGCCTCTTTCGAATTTGCCTGAGTCAACACACAGTCTGTCTTGAGAGACTAGTTTGAAATGACAAATGTTGTTTATAGTTGAATGATGGTGTTCTGGTAACCACAAGAAGACACAGCCTTGAGTTATAGCATAGCATGAATAACTTAACTGTCTACGTTGGTGTTATTAGTTAATGGCGCAACCCCCATTTAAATCTCTAGTCTTAGATAGCAGTGACTTATATAGGATGTCTAATGTATTACCATGTTTTCGTGCTTACATTGTAAATTGCAAAGTGTATGGGAAATTCTGCTTAAATTGTGAACTATAATTTCAACTAATCTGTATGCATATGGTGCATTGCAATGTTTTTTACTTAATCAGTCACTCTTGACTAAGAGCGTCTGTTACATGCCTAAATTGTAAATCAGCATGAATTAAACAAATAAACCTATTTTAACCATGTGGCTAACTTGATGTTTCAGGCTCCATCTCCTGGGTGACTGCAACACCAGCGGATGTGGTGAAGAGCAGAATGCAGGCGGATGGTCAGCTCCCCAGGAAGTACAAGGGTGTCCTCCACTGTATTATACACAGCTACAGGACGGAGGGCCTACAGGTGAGATCAGGACTCCTCTTTCATTACACACAGTACAATATGTCGGCATTTAACAGTATACATATGAAGCTAAATGGACCTGTAATCTTAGAAATGTACAAATGAGCACTTCTCCCCTTCTTAAAAATAATATCTAAGGCTGCTGAAAATAAAGAGTTAATGGGATTAATTGTGTTGATTAATCTGATTAGATTTTTAACGCAATTAATTTATGTGCCCACTGATTCAACCCACTGAGCATTTTCTCATGAAAAAATGGGTAGAGTACGGAGACATACAGTATCTGTGTCTCCCTGTAACAAGAGCCATAGAGTATAGCTTGGGGGATCTTCAAGAATTGGGGGCTTTAAGATCACCTATTTTGATAAACATTTAAATGATAATTTTGTTTTTTAATCTGTATCTTTTAAAAAAAAAAATGTTTAAATCCTGTACAGGGAAAAATGGCATATGTTGGACATTGTTCGAATGGTGATTAATCATGATTAAATTAATTTTGAAGCTGTTTAATCTGTGATTAATCTGATTCAAAATTTCAATCATTCAACAGCCCTAATAATATCATAATTGTGTACCTACTATACCCGCAGTACGTCCACAATAACGAACCGCTTTCAAACCATTCCTGTTTACATGAAAAGGAACACATGCTATACTCGTTGACTCGAGGACACAGCATGCCAGCGGAATGTTCAGCACCCTTACTCTGTATCTTCTTGGAATTCTAATTCTGTGCCGGTTGCCTTCATTGTATGCACACGCGCACGTGTGTGTGTTTCCCTTAGCTCTCTGTGAATGTGTGTCAGTGTTCCTTTAGTTACTTCAGGACACAAACAAACGCCCCAAAACATTGGTACAGCTCTACGATATAGTGAAAATTGGGGTTTACATAATGTAGTGGATTACCCAGCCACGTCATGCTAGGTGGTTCAAAGTGATTCATGCCAAGCAGTCAAAACATCAGAACACATACAGTACGTAGTGACGTGAATAAGTAAGCAAACTTGTCATAAACACACAGTAGAACATTCTGATATTGTGTTTCACATTTATGGGATTGTGAAATCATGCAATTAATTTACAGCAAACTTTGCTCAACCTTGTCCTCGCCTGAACAGAACATTGTAGCAGCCATCTCCACTTCCTCTCAAATGCAGAACAAAACAGGCTATTACAGGCCTTCCGGGCAAAAAATGACCAATTGATTATTATGTCAGAAGATATAAGCTATAAGCTTCGGCTTCAGACTACACCCTTTCGGTGACACTTTTGATTATGTGAACCTTTGTATATAAACATTTAACTGAAAATGACCGAAGTATGTTCAATTTAAATAAAAAATTTTGCAATGTTAAGCAAGTTAAGTACACAAACTATCGGGTATAATCTAAGCTTTCCCCTGCTAAATGTAAATTGAGTAACGAATGGTTAACTGTTGGGAAAAAAACAGCTGATGTTCTTGTTGGAACACCAGGTCAATGGACGATCATTGCGTTTTTTCTTTTACAAAACTCGGCAAACTCAAACCATGGTTGGATCAATAAACTAGGGTTATTCCAGGACAACTCTGTTGTTAAATCCAAGCCTACTGTAGAACTATTGCCATTCAGGTCATACAATACATTTCTAAGAAACGGATGAATTTGAGACCTGGGGCCTTTCATTATACCTTGACCTTTCATTTTATCTTGATAGAATGGTAAACTTGAACTTGCAATGCTTGAAATGGACATGAAGTCCTGAGGACTCAGCCCCACAAAGTGCACTTAGTGTCTCTGTGTTCCGTATCTCTCTCTCTGTTTTCCATTACCGTATTCTGTCCAGTTTTTATCTTTCACCTTAAAATGATTTTGTGATCTTTCCTGCAGGTGTTTTTCCGTGGCGCGTCAGTGAATGCCATCCGTGGGTTCCCGATGAGTGCCACCATGTTCCTGACCTACGAACTCTCCCTCAAGTTCTTCAGAAGCTTTCATTTTAACTCGAATTAAAGGAGGTATAAATGGAACACAGAATTATTGGGAATCGAGCTGGGCTTAGTGCATTTTGAGAAGTGCGGTAGCAGTTTTACTCCTATGAATCCTAAGTATTCTTGGTAAAACTTAATTAATTCCAGTGCATTAACCTATGGTTTGAAATATAGAAATGTACAGAGATTGCATAGTCAGTACTGGTATTTGTTAGAATCTCAGTGGTAATTGTATAGCGTATATCATTTAAGGAAATGTGTTGTATTGTGTATTTTAATAATAATAATACAAAATGAAAGTCTCCTAAACAGAGGGTTTACATGACACATGTTTGTTTACTACTTCCACATCTGCCTTTGTATATTAATTATGGGAAAAGATAATACATTATGGCCTAATTGACCTACATCCATGCGGATGTATAACACATGAATGTACTGCGATGGATTGAAATGGACATTATTTACAGTAAAAGGAAGTATTATTAATTTATGAGACAAGAAAGTTTACTTTGAAACGGCTCTTTAGCCAAATGGTATAGGCACCATTCAGATCCAGAAGAATGCAGGTTTATTTTATTTTTTTTACTTTTGCCAAGGGTACATTGTTATATACACTACTTACCATTGGTCAACAATGGTAATATTTGCATTATACCTTAAATACCGTATTTTCCGTACTATAAGGCGCACGTAAAAGCCTTTAATTCTCTCAAAAATCCACACTGCGCATTATAATCCAGTGCGCCTTATGTATGGATTGTTCGACTGCAGTAGCTTCTATTCTATGTTAACTGTAGTAGCTTCTACTCTCTGCGCCTTATAATCCTAAATCCGGTGTGCCTTATATATGAAAACAGTTCTAAAAGGTGCGCCTTATAATCCGGTAGCCTTATAGTGTGGATACTACGGTATACATTTGATTGCTTCAATTTACTTTTTCACAGCATTCTGCATTATTGACACTGATTGTCTATTTCTGTGTATCCCATGTTACTGAATGTACTTAGAGTATGTGAAAGTTTCTTATATTAAGAAAAGCAGGGGTGTTTTTTGTGTTGTTTGTTTTTACTAATGGATGGATTCAGGTACGCATTATTCATACACACTATTGTTGCTTTTCAAAATCATTAGCCAGCAGCTAATCAGTATTTACCAGGAATGCATATAATTGCACACAAATGGTGCCTTTGTTTACGGTCATATTTCTAATAGTTGTTTTAAACAGTTGTTTCCATCTCATGTAAATATGTTATGTAAATAATATAAAATGGCATTCCAGATGCTGGCGAGACAGTTTTATTGTAAATAAAGATTATAATTAAGATTTAAAGAGCCTTCTTGATCTTTTCACCTAATACTTGCATGAGTAAGACAGTCATAACTCAAACTTTGGCAAGCTACTAGTCCTACACACTTACCTAGAAAGAAGTACCATATGGTGGACATGTTTGTCCAAAAATTAAATCTGAGATTATTTTTTTTTAGATCTTTACAATTTACTAGTATGTTGTGATAGCTTTAGTCATAGAAGTACTGTATTTAAGTATTAAGACAGTGTTTCCCCATGAATTTAGATACTGTGCAGGCTACTAAACTATACAGGACTTCCCCACAGGGGGGGGCTATTGGCCAGCCAATAACCCAAGACTATAGTAGTCTTGTGTGCAGTAAAGTCTTATTATGCTATGTGGTGACATGAAAAGTATTACCGGTACATAGATACGGTAGAATAAGACAGAATATTAGAAAAATAAGTTAAAGGAATTATCTATAGCTCAGTAGTCCAGGTACTTTAGCTGTTAAGCAGGCTTTACTGTGGATCGTGGGTTCGAGACCTGATCCTGACAAATTTTGCTGTGTGTCATCCGCTCATTTCTGTCTACCTACTATAAATCAGTAGTTCTCAACCGGTGGTCTGGGTACCACCAGTGGTCGTTGAGAGGGTTCCAGGTGGTCCCAGCTAAATGGAGAGTTGGTTAACCAGATGTTAACTCTTGTGTTAAAATGAAAATAAACGAGTGTAAAAATGAAACCAAATGGACCCGCAATTCATGTTTACACTCTCAAGAGTTAAAATATTCATCATCAACTAGAGAATATAGATAGATTAATGATCAGCTAGAGAATATAGAAGAGTAATGGTCATTTGGATCTGTATGTTTGGGCTGCTTTGTTTCCAAAATCCAGCCTGGTATTGCGGACATTACAAATACTGAAATCTTTAGTTTCGGAGGTTTGTGGGGCTTAAATGTCATCAAATGGTCATCTGTGGCTCAAATGTTGAATAAATAGTGGGCCCCTGCTATCAAAAAGGTTGAAAGCCTGCTATAAATGGAAGGGGGGAAAAGCCCAAAACATAAGCTTAAAAATTAGCTAAAAATCTATGAGGTCATATTCATTAAGCCGACTGCTGCACCAGATGGAAGAATGAATTGTGAATGAATACAGGTCCCCATCTGGCAGAGCCAGGTTACATATTCATGCCCCAGCATGGCAGCATCTGAAAGGTTCAGGCAAGCCTTATTTTGACTGAACCAAAACAAACAGATTTTTATATGAGGACATCAGAGACAGCCGCATAAACAGACAGTATGAAGGGCATGAATGAATAAAACAACTGAAACCACGGAACACATCCTAGACTTCAGACACAAACCTGTTGAAAATGGGTTAAATTACTGCAACCGAAGTAGGGCGCATTTACTATGAAAACCTGCATCTCCTGTTCCTGTTCAACCCACAGCATGCCTGCTGAAGACAAAGTAGCTAAAACTCTTCTTGATTAACTATTTTCATTTCAAGGAACCCACGTGAAAATATTTTGTGCCAGGGAACCAAAAAAAGAAAAGCTGTGTAAAACTTCCACATCTAATGACTAATATTTTTAGCCAGTTTAGCAAGTTTTAAATAGGATCAGAAGTGGTTAAACTGATTGTGATGGTGCTAATGATGCTATGTTAGGAAAAGGACAAATTGTGGTCCCTGTACCTCTTGAGTAACTGATTGTGCAACTACAACATCCATCCATCGTATTTCTCTCCCTCCACACACACCGGGAACATGTTAAAATGTTATCGGTCGGAGCTAGTGTAGTAATCGGGAGTCCACCTAAATCGAGACAAAGTCAGAACTAAGTCCGAAAGAGAGTTAGGTCTGTGTGAAGACCAATGTATGGGAGCGGGTCCATGGAGACCGAGACCAGACTACAGAAACATAGCCTTGATCTACTGGCTTACATCTGCCCTGCGAAATGAAAGCCTGGGCTCAACCTACCCCAGAGAGTGTATGGAAAAAAAGGTGGGACTTACGGCGTGTAAACTTCCCCCGGAAGTTGCCATTTCTAGCCAAACCTTGTGGAGACATTTTATTTCTCCCTTTGTGCTCGCAAAGCTGTTGTAAAGGTTTAAAAAACGGAATCATGTGCACTTTGCACAGTTACATAACTGCTTTGTACGTTTAAATCATTTTGGGGAGAAATAATAGTGAACAGGTCAAGCCACTAGTGAGGACTGAACAGGTTAGGACTGAAAAAGTGTAGGTGTCATACAGGGTGACAGAAACCCTGAAAGAGCAAGCAGCTTAACATGGCAGCACTGGAGCCTATTAACTGCCGGACAGGCCTGCTCCGCGGCCCAGGCACCCTGGCTGGTAATCCAGCTCTGGCAGTGTCAGCGGGTTCGACTCCCGATCCCCACGACCTTTACCGCGTGTCACCCTCCCCATCTCTCTCCCATTTCATGTCAGCCTAATGTCTGTCCCTCTATAATTAAAAAACAAAAGCCACAAACAATACATTAAGCCATAGTAGGCGGTAGGGCTGGGAATCGATCCGAATTCCTAGATCGATTCGATTTCGATTCACAAGGTCACGATCCGATTCGATCCACGATTCGATCCGATTCGATTCGATATCGATCTATTTCCAGACATAATGGAAATAAATACTGTCCAATAGACAAGACGGCCCCATATGTTGGTGATTGTATGTGTAAGAGGGACACAGAGAGAGAAGAGTCAAGTATTAAGTAGGCCCTACTGTAATTTCCGGATTATAAAGCGCACCTGAATATAGGCCGCATCGGCCAAATTTAGCGAAAAAAAAAAACAATTGTGTACATATACAAGCCGCACTGGACTGTTAATTAATT
Source organism: Benthosema pterotum (assembly GCA_039105355.1). Lineage (NCBI taxonomy): Eukaryota > Metazoa > Chordata > Actinopteri > Myctophiformes > Myctophidae > Benthosema > Benthosema pterotum. The sequence goes on from CM076984.1 coordinate 41,888,195, forward strand.
ACCATAAGTAAGGTAATTACCATATGTAAGGGTTCTTACTTCTTGCACAGATGAGATTGTCGGCAACGAAATGGTGTTTGAGAAGCATCCTTTTTATTATTTAAACGACTTCAAGAAAAAAAATGCATTTGTAGGCTATAACTCATTCAAGTGTTTTAATCTATAGTGCACAGAACGTGTAGCCTACTGTGCCGTGAACTGTATTGTTTCAGTCATACACGTGTAACATTTAACTGCACGTGCTGTATATGTAATTATTACTTTGGTTCAATAAGTAGCATTGCATCTCCGTGTATGTAGGCCTATTTATAGTTTTAATTTAACGGATGGCACGGCATTCTGGCCATACGCTGGCTGTGGGCTGCAACGTTGATTCACACTCAGGCGCGGATTGGCACATATTTTCCCACCGGGACAATTTTGCCTTTGCCAGGCCACCCTGGGGGGTGGCGCAGGCCACCGGGAAAACTCCCTGTACTCCAGATGGCCAACCCGCCCTTGGATAGGCCTACACTTGTTGTATGTACTCTACGCGGGGAAGGAAGCGACACGGACACTTTACAATATGTCCAGAATCCAGACCGAGGGTATAGGCTTGGGAAATGACCGTGCGTTCAAACTGGAAGACAGTTGTTTGTTTTCCCGAGTCGCTTTACACTCGCACGTGCGAGCCCCTTCATTGCGACGCGCAGTGGATACAATACTCATTAAAAGTTACCGAGGAAGCGTTCCGACCCTGGGTCTGTACATTTTGTGGTCTCGATTCTCTGTAAATAAGCGATCCACAAGCTTGCTCGCTTAAATAGCTGATCCACAAGGTCGCGCCGCATGTGTTTCCAAAGTATGTGTGCTGGAGACCACCTAACTCCCCCAAAGTTACCGTACATCTGGTTAACCAACTGTCTATCATTTAGCTGGCGACCACCAGGAATCCTCTAAATGCGCTCAACGAGGCGACATCAATGTGACTTTTATTAGGCTTTTTTTTCGCCGCCTCGTCCTGATCGCGCAGCAGCCCAGCCTTTCGAAACCCGTTCGTGATCGTGGATGGATGTTTTGACACTTTTCCACGCAGTCAGGACCCACTGCCAGACTTGAGAAAAAGTTGCTTTCCGCATGCGACCAGTTTTGGTGAAAGATTTCTCGCCGCTAGTCATCCAAGCCTGTTTTCAAAGTGGCGAAGTGCCACTTACCAGGGGCTGCAGGTGCTTCGTTGTGCCCCCAGGAATCACGGCAGGAATCGAGCACGATTTCACAGAATTATGTGCCCTCATGCTGTCCAAAACGAGCTTTTTTTGGCACGTGTTTTTTTGGCAGCGGCGGCGACGCATTTAGTAGTGTCTGTCTTTCTATAGTGCGCCTCCGCGTAAAAGAAAATGGTGCCAGTCGCCTGGAGAAGATCGATCCACACATTTTTTAATCGATGTCGTGTTTTTGAGCGTGAATCGATATCGGATCGCTGGATCGATTTTTTGAACACAGCCCTAGTTGTCAGGAACCCCTAGTGGTAGTTTTACCCTAGTTGACGGGAACACCAATATGCGTTCTGTTAAGTATGTACAGTATCAAAAAATGTCAAAAATTTGATGGTGTTACACAATAATTTGAAGTTTTCCAGTACACTTAGGTTAGAATCGGGATAGTCTCAAACAATACATTAAGAAACTGCCAGACAGCTCTGTATTCTATTTAGCACAGATAATATACAAATTAGGAGTGAGACAGAGACGAGACCAAGTAAATGAAAATGTGGACTCCAGGAGAGTCAATGACCTGACTAGGCAAGTATGTTTGTATTAAATAAGAAATATTTTATTTAACAGAAAACAGAAACAACAAGCACTGCTGTAATTGTGGCAAATTTGGTATTTATGTTATCCTACATTAACAGAATTAACATTTTGTTAGTTCTGCAGACACTTCTGTGTCTGCAGAACTGATCTCGTATTTTCTCCCCCGACTATTTTCGGCCCAAGTCCAATTCCTTCCTAAACTTGTGGAGCGCTCACAGGTACATAGTAATACAGACGTGGATGTGTGTGAGAGCTATTTGCCTGGGGTGCGGCCCTGTGCTCTCTGGTACTCCTGCTGCAGGCTGGAGAGAACTTCTCGATGGGCTTCTGATTTCTTCTCCATGTCCTTCAGGAGTGTCTCATACCTTTGACTACAGCAACACAGGAAAGCAACATGAACATTAGTGAAACGTTTACATGTATCTACACCACTGTACATGTATCTACCATGAGGACAAACTTTTAACACAGTGCATTAGTAGCAAAAATGGCCCATCACCCGATCTCTACTAATTAATTAATATAAAATTTGGCACGTAGGCCAACGACGTACATGACATGTAAGGCTGTTTTGTCTAAAATAAAACATTAATTTGAAGCGATTACCTTTGTTTTGTATAATTGGATAACGTCACGTCTTACTCGTCGGGTACTCGCTCGTACATGCACGCGCGCATTCTGTATGTCCATCGGCGATCATAATCCAACAATGGCCGCGGCAATACGGCCCGATATATTATAATCGCAGCGATCAATCCAAGCCAGATGATGGTATTTATGCCGGACTTCCCGGAAGTTACATGTCCATAATGGATAGACTGATAAAGGACATACATAGACTTTATTATCTTTAATATTCAATATCCTTAAAATATCTATTTTCTCTCATCTTCAAACAACATGCTCCTGTTTTTAAACCTCTCCTCTTTGGATTTCACAATGATATTATGCTTTCTATTGCTTGCTATTATGCTTTTGAGTTTTTTTTTATAATTACATACTTGGAATTCTAGATGCCATTTGAATGGGAATAATAGATGGGGAGTAAGGGGAAATTAAACCCATGAGACAGGGCAAACATTGTTTTACATGGACATGAATTGTCAGTTCAATGTTGTTTAATAGAAGTGCAAAAGAAACTCACATCTCTCCGTTAATATATTCTAGCCTCTTGGCAACGGTAGCTTTGGCTTCATCGGCATCTTGTTTCACCAGAACAGGCCCAATAAGTTTATAAACAATGTTCTGACTGTCCAGCAGGTCCAGTTCCTGAAAACACACAAAACACACAGATGCCAAAGAGACGTTTGGATCATGACTGTATTCTTTATTACAGGGGTTTTCAAACATTTTGATACCAGGCCAGGCCCACTATTTATTCAGCATTTGAGCCAAGGGGCCACCATTTGAGGACATTTTAGCCCCACAGACCCCAAATCTAAAGAGTTATTTTGCTTTTGTCCACAATACTAGGCAATATGTGTGAAACAAAAGAGGCAAACATACAAATTAAAATGACAATTAATCTTCTAGTTGCATATACTTGGGGTAATTCAGATAAATATTTTAACTCTTGAGAGCATAAACATGAAACCAAATGGACCCCCATTTGGCTTCATGTTTATGTTATAGCATTTGAGCAGGGGTCTTCTTCATCTCTTCATTTCTAAAGCCCCCAACACAAACAAACACACACACACACACACACACACACACACACACACACACACACACACACACACACACACACACACACACACACACACACACACACACACACACACACGGGTCCGTTTGGTTTCATTTTACGCTCTCATATAGCCTGCGGACCACCTGGAACCCCGGACTTGGTAAACCATTGATCCACAATAACGACATAATGTGTCACTTACCTCTTTGACTATGTTATTCTCTGTCAGCTGGGCCTCTAGCTTCTGTCTGGCTGCCATGCTCTTACTGACATCTAGGAAGAGTGTTAATAATAGACAGAAATGTTGAATACATCGGGAATTTATAGACACATTAGAAAAGGACATTTACAGGGGTTGACACTAACGTCTCGGAGTCAGGTTCTACTTGCCCTCAACTCATGGTCACTTGCCCCCCAAAAATATATTGTAAATTTTGCAGATGTAACTCTTGAGAACGTAAAAATGAAACCAAATGGACCCTTGCGGGTCCATTTGGTTTCTCAAGAGTTCTCAAGAGTTAAAAATCATCATCTTAATTAGCCCAGGTCTACACAACTAGAGATTGTAGAAGATTAATGGTCATTTTGATGTGTATGTTAATTTGCCTGTTTTGTTTCCCAAATCCAGCCTGGAATTGTGGATAGCTAGAAAGCAGGGAAAGACACAGAGGCAGAGTGCAATGACTGCCTTCAAGACAAATTAAATGTATCTTGTGTTGTGTTATAGTGCACTAAGTTGCACACTTGCCCGATCGGGCAACCAGGTAGCAGTGTTCACTTGCCCGACCGTTTTTTACTTGCCCCGGGCAAGCGGGCAAGTGTTAGTGTCAAGCCCTGATTTATGAAAGCACTGTCCCACCACATTCCCACCCCAGCTACACCCAACATGCTGCATTGATGCATTTCGATGCTAGCCCCTGTTAGCCACGCTAGTAGTAGCACTTACCTTTCTGCATCTGTTTATATTTCTCCAACTCCGCCTGTAGTTTCTTCTGGATGGCCTCTGCCATGTTTTAACGTCTCTCCGTGGAGAATAAAACACCAACTTATTTAGCACAAAGTCTAGCAAACAGTCGGTACTGGAGCTGACAGACAGCGTTAAAAGCAGCGGACACTGTGTGGACAACAAACGGAAACGGAACGGCGAGAAGAACGGATGTCACTTCACTTGGCCACTTCAAAATAAGAGTCATTCGGCCTCGATGATTTGGCATTTCAAAATACTATTAGAAAGTTAACGTTGCATAATACAATAGCGGGGCTGAAGGTAATGATGATTTAGGTTGTTACTAGAGACATTAAAATGAGTGTCCATTTGGTTAAGTTAAGAACATGTCCCTAAATACATATTTGTTTACAAGGAGGGGAGTTTAACAAACCATGATTTGCAACCCAGATTCGGGACAAACAAGTGCCTTAATTATTTTCGCTCCCTAGCCCTGATACATGACTGTATGGTGTATACCAAGCGTCATGTATCAGGGCTATTCGCTCCCATACTGTACCACCAAATTGTGGAACGCCCTACCAACAATCATTAAAACCACTCTCAAAGAGCACCAGGTAACAAAACTAGCAGTGAAGATGGAAATGTACAAAGTGGCCACTATTGTAAACAAGTGTTATGCTAAGGGTGTCGTTGTCGTTTCAATTATCAGTTCTGTTGTAGTTGTACTACTGTAAATCCTCAAGCTGTTAATAAAAAAAATAATTTCATTCATTCACATTATTCAAACAAGTTGCTGAATCATTCCTCTAGGTGTCAGTATTGTCCTTCAATAATAGTGGGAGAACTACTGTGTCAGGAACGTTTAGTCTTATGTGAATACACAAGACAATAGTCAAGAATTTTAACCTCCATTAAATATTATTCATATTGGGTGACAGTTGTTATAATTATACTACAATAAAAATATCACACAAAGGTTATGGCTTAGTTACTCTTTTAAAAGTTAAAAAAAATAGAAAAAACACAAAATGATATAAGATACAATACTGTATTAAAGTGGATAAATAATTTTCCAAAATTAGTTTTCTGAACTTTTGTCGCCCTGTTTATAACAGCAAAAGCAAACACCGTAAAAACACAGCAAACAAAAGAATAGAAGGTCAAGGTCCTTTATTTCTCACTCCAATGTACAGGTACAGTATGTCAAGACATGTAGAGGGATGAAATATCGTTTCCCGCTCTTCACCAGTGCAAAAGGACAATAAGACAATAGAGCAAGGGCAAAGACACCCATAGAGCAACAAGTAACAGTAGTAGTGCAACAGATGAAGGCAATGAAGTGCTAGATAACTGAACCATAACTGTAAACTAATAGCTATAAAACTAGACAAACTATAAACTAAACAGCTATAACTATAACAGACTATAACAACCTAAGATATATGTACATAAGCCCCTTCAGTGAATGGCCTATTTTAGAACTGTTTTCATATATAAGGCGCACCGGATTACAAGGCACATAGAATATAAGACACGGTACTGTGGTCAAACAATCCTTTTTTTTTTTTTTTTTTTTTTTTTTTTTGAGAAAAATGAATGCTTTTAAGTGTGGATATACTAGAGCGCAAAAAAGCAACAGAAAACACAATTTAGTATAAGGAGGCTATGCAATTGAGGCTATGTGCGATAAACATAGTTATATATACAGCAAATTTAGTTTGGAAGGTGCGATTTGAACATGATAGTGCAAGAGTAGTGTGAGGTGTGTGTGTGTGTGTGTGTGTGTGTGTGTGTGTGTGTGTGTGTGTGTGTGTGTGTGTGTGTGTGTGTGTGTGTGTGTGTGTGTCTGTGTGTGTGTGTGTGTGTGTGCGTGTGTGCCCCAAAGACCTGCATCTTGGGGACGCACAGCCGTGCGGCACTTTGCCGCAACGGCCATTTTTATTTCCCATCCACAGCCATTCAAAAACATGTCATGTGACCTCAAAACGCTGCGTCCACAGTCCGCAGTATGGTGTCCCTAGCGCTGGTGAAAGGGTTTCACTGTGGTGTAGTTTTTTAAGGGCTCGAAAACTACAACTTCACCCAATATTTCACCCTGGACCTTTTGCCCTGTTAACTGATTGGTCTCGAAGATGCCCAACTACAGTAACCCCTCCCACACACAGCGGTTCCCTGAAATGTATCACGGCGAGTACAATAGCCTCAACCTTTTTCACTGTTTTAGGATTTGAAATGGTTTCAAATCAAACGGTGAAACCATTTCACTTCACCCTGCAGCATGTAGGCTACCGGCCTTAAGAAGGCTAGACTAAAATCACATGCCCCCACTACTACTTCAAAGTAAAAAAAAAACATCCGTGACTTCACATTGTTGTTCTACATTGCAGTTCCATTACACTTCAGTAAGTGTCCCATCTCATTTAAGAGACTGTACAAAAACAATAAAGCTAACAGGACAGAAAATAAAGGAAGTACAGAAAAAGTAAAAGAACCACTAACACTTCCAGTTGATCCCCTCCTGTATACCTTAAGACTGCATTCTTCCACAGTTACACCGAGATACAGGTAATATCTTCAGGGCCGCGGTGTCATTCTTTGTTCCAATGAATGGAAAGAGTGCTTCAGTGAAAGTGTCTGTGAAGGTGTGGATGTGTGCGTTAGTGTCAAGATCACTGAATGACAGCTTTCCTTTATTCCAGTCCAGCAGGACTCTGATCCTCTGAGGTTTGTGCTTCAATGAGAGACCAATGACAGACAATCCTGAGGGTGGTTTGCAATATGCTTTGTATTGACCTTTGTTGTTAAGTGCCAGACAGAAATTCCCAACCGTATCGTTTGCCTTCCTCTGGAAAGACTCTGCTAACACACCCAGTACCCAGCATGCATTGTCTCCAACCTCAACATCCCAGCTGTGAGTCCCTGAGTTGAAGCTCTCAGAGCCCAGCACGTAGCAGAGCTTCTCAAACCTTTCTGGGTTGTCAGGGAACTGATGCTTTCTTAAATATTTCACCCTGGTCAGATCACGAGACATGGTGAATACTGGATGGGCAGTGTTGGGATCTAGAATGACAGGTGTGTAGGAGACAATGTCCTTCATCTTGTCCCAGACTCTGAAGGCCAGGTTGCCCAGGTGTTTGCTCACATCTATCAGTGATCCTGAGACTAGCTGTGGGTCCTGCAGCGTGAGCTGTACTCTTTCCATTGTGGTTTTGTAGTTCTGCAGGAATGAGACGTGTTCAGCTCTCAACTCTTCCTCAATGGCTGTGATGCTGTTTTTAAGGATTAAAATGTCTCTGTTCTGACCCTCAATCTTCTCTCTCATCATCCCACTCTTCTGTTGCACTTCGTCCCTCACTGCAGTGATCCTGGCCTCCTCTTCCTCTCGTAGAAACTGATGAAGCTTCTCAAACTGCCCCTTAATCCGCGTCTCTGTGAACCGGGCCATATGGGTAATGCTTTTTGCTATTATGATACTCTTCATTTTAACTTGATAAAACTCATCAAGTTTCTGCTTTAAATAGTTCAGTGATTTCTTTACTTCCTCCTTGTGATCCAGAGCAACCTCATCGATGGGTCTGAAACTATGGTTTGTGTGCTTTTTAGAATCTCGACACACTAGACACCCTGGCTCTTTACATTCCAGACAGAACAGTTTGAACTTCTCAGCATGCAGACTACAGAGATCCTCAGACCCTGACAAACTTCTCTTACGTTTTGAAGCTTTCTGTCTCTCCTGTACGAAGGCCTCACACAAGTTCTTCAGAGCCAGGTTACATGGTGTATTACTACTTGGGTGTATTTCCTTACAAACTGGACATTGCTTTATTTCCTTTTCTCTCCACCATCTCTGCAGACAGTCATTACAGAAACTGTGGCTACATGACAGGATAACTGGATCTTTAAAGATGTCATGGCACACAGGACAGCAAAAATCCACTTCTGGAAGAGACGATGTGGAAGCCATTGAGACTCAGACAGGTAAATATAAAGTAACACACAATGCAGTCAGTGGTGGCAACTCCTCTTTCTTTCAAATCTTCCCTGAAGTTTACTTTCACTGTGAATGGTCGTTGTTGTTCATTGAGTCCATTCAGCTGACAGAGTTGGTGGTTGTAGAACCAACGATTATGTTATCGTATAGCAGATGTTATGTCCACATACCAGCTCTGGCAGTGTGAAACGCTCCCAGTCGTGATGTAATAGTTCGGTTTTAATCGGGTTGCTCCGATTCAGGTCCCCAGCCTATAGTTTCAGGTAAGGATCATTTGTCTTCAACAGGATCACACCCTACAGTCTCAGGCTGTCAAGTCAGGTCCAGCGGTACTCAACAAGATTCTAAATCAAACACAGAAACAAGAAAATAACTTGGCTAAGTCGCCCAAGTATAAATGTATCTGTTAATGAAGGTGTATACATCTGCAAAAAAAAGTAGTAAATAAGTTTACTTTAATTCACTGAATGGGAATGGATGGATACTCAAGCTACCTCAAAATTGTACTTATTGTACGGTACAATACGTACGTATTGTACAGTTAGTTGGTTATACTTATACTTATAGTCTAGCTCTGGTCCATAGCTCAACTGCTTCTATGATTCTGCCTTGCAGTGTAGTCCTGTGAAAGACAATGTAATCTCTGGGATGGACCTCTGACCAGCCTCTCTTCTGGAGTGGAAATATAAAGAATGTTTTACCTACTTCCATCCCAGACATTACATTGTCTTTTACAGAGCTTATAGTCCACTATTGGAGGGAAAAACATTAAGACAGTTCACAATAAGACAAAAGTATTTTTGGTTGGTTCGTTTGTTTGTTTTTTGGTGAAGTCCACTGATTGATAGACAAGCAAGCACCGCATTTATTCCAACTGGGACAACGCATGTTCTCCCTGTGTTGCAAAAGTTTGCAAAATTGTTTGTAATTCGTAAACGAAAAATAATGGTCTAATAAGTTTCACTAAAGTACCATCAGCGCCTCTACTAAGGGCAAACGCACAACTAAATGGTTATTATTCTATTCATTTTTCTATTATTCTATTCTATCTAATAGCTAGCCCACAAATGTATAAACATAAGCTAAGCAGTCACATGGAGAATAAATAAGCGCTAACAGTAGCCTAACAGATAGATTAGAGCAGTTTTTCTCAACTATTTAATCAAATATTCACTCCAGTAAAGCTAGAAGCAGCAAATCATAGTGGGGGTAAATGAGAAATATACCTCTTGCAGCTAGCATGCATTCTTTTATCATCTCAGTGATCAATGATCAAGCTTGTTATATAATATGTTTTCTTGTTATATTGTAGCTATTTCTTGTTGTTCTGTTCTTGCTTTGGCAATGTAAACGTATGTTTTCTCATGCCAATAGGCTAAAGCCTAGAGGAAAACACACTTGGGAGTCCAGTGGTGGGAAAAACATACCTCGCAGGTTGGCAGGAAAGAAGAGACAAGACGTCCAGCAGTGCTCTGTGCTCAGTCCATGTAGTTGAAAGTGAAAGCATAGACAAACTGTGGTAAAATCTGTAGAAAAACTAGAAAAGTAAATCAAATGTTCAACAAATAATAATACACTGCCTTTCAAATGTATGACACACCTCACCCGAGTGTCCCGCATCTGCGGGCAACTTCAAATGGTGAAATTAGCGCGCGGGAAGTTCACGTGGGAAATCCTATGTCTGGGAACTGAAGGGAACTGAAAGCCAAGAGGCCAATGACCAAGAGGGTCGTACTTACGTTGCTTCCTGACTCTAGAAGGAGGGGGTGGGTACAATATTAGGAGACGGGAAGTATGTTGGAGTCTATTCATTTCCAATGGTAGAATGAACGTGAACACAACTTATGATCCATTCTTTAACTCCATGGATACTGAACTAAATACTGGACCCGATCACCAAAAGGCGTATAATATTTACAGCATATTCATAGTAAAATGGCTTCTATTAGCTAATCAGAACAGAAGAAATTTCACTTTGTTATAAATTATTCTTTATCCCACCGCCCAACTCTCGCGAGATTTGCTAGGAGTCAGGAAGAGTCTCTTTGTAATCTGCAGTTTCACATACGACAGATAGGGGTCTCTGATCAAAACCATTACTACCCTTGGCAAAAGTAAAAAAAATAAAATAAACCTGCATTCTTCTGGATCTGAATGGTGCCTATACCATTTGGCCTTATAATCCAGTGCGCCTTATGTATGTCTCCCTTACTTCCCCGACATCAAACTATTGGTTCCGCGCGGGAATGTTCCGAATCAGAAACAAAAAAATATGTTCCCACACAGTAGTAGTAACGAAACAAAAACACTTTGCAAGAAATATAGACATGCCATAAGGTCAAACACATTTTAGAATAAAATAAAGGGTAGCTGCCGTAGTTGTTGCTACGCCAAACTAAAGTTCTTATATCCATGAGTAATTTTGCTGTTGAGCTCTTTTCAGCAAATGCATCACTTTAAACTTCATTACAGTACATTAAACTTCACGTTTTTACCTTTAGCGTTAGAAATGTAGGCTAACAAATACCAAGCAACTAGTAGTAGGCTACGTTTCTTATTTGTAAATGAACTGTTCCGACGCTAGATGGCAACTTAGCACCATAACACCCTCTTTTATTTCTTCCCCCCCAAACATGGGACAAGAAGCACATGGGACATATCCCCTCCTCCTCCCCGCAGCCTGCCGGCTCCGTCCCGTCCCGGATCCATCTCGTGTTGCGACATTGAGGGGCCAGAAACTGAACGGCGTCAGAATAGGGACAAACTGTAATTTGAAACGTATTGTTTCCAACGGGGGGGCGTCGTAAATAACAGCTATTTTCAACCATGTGTGCAACATGTCAACGGTTTTAACGTATTGCATAGTAACACCTGCCCACTATCTATTCAGCATTTGACCCATTTGATGACATTTCGCCCCACTGACCCAATACTAAAGATATATATTTTTTGCTTTTGTCCAGAAACAAACAAACATATATCAACATGATTATTCTTCAACATTCTTTAGTAACTTGTGTATATTTATTAAGATAATATTTTAACTCTTGAGAGTGTAAACGTGAAACCAAATGGACCCGCAAGGATCCATTTGGTTTCATTTTTACGCTCTCAAAGAGTTACCTAGTTAACCAACTTTCCATCATTTAGCCTGGAGGCTGGGACAGTCCAGGAACCCTCTCAAGGACCAGTGATGGTCCCCGGACCACGGGTTGAAAACCACTGGTCTCTTGCATTTCTGCCTGCATCATGGTATCATGATCATGGTATTTCCACTCTCAATAGAAGTCTATGTAGAAGAGAGCGGCCATTGAACTGGGAACTGGGCACTGGCCAATGGCCCCATGAAGTGAACGGAGTTTGCGTTAAATCTATCTAGAGTTCTAGACTTCAGGGCTATGTACTGACCGACCATAGACTGTCTTCAAACCTCAGAGAGGGAAACCAGCAGCAGTCATTACAACTACAGTCTCTGTCCGTTCCTCGACCGCTCAGATCTGCGTCGGACCAGCTGACCGCGTATAGTTGTCAGAAGCGCTGCTGGCGCTGCCGAATCTGGAAGTAAATAATCTTCCATTCCTTTCAATGCCACTGAATTTGAAGCCAACCTGCTGCTGCTATCTATAATCGACCTGGATCAACCAACCAGCCAACCGGACCAGCAGCAACAACAGCAGCATCGACTCGATACAGAAAGTAGATTGAGGTTATCTACCACCATGCACAATATGGTGAGCAGCGTCCCTTTTCTACGCAATGCATTTGAAGCCGCCGGATTGTGATGTTTGATCATGATGCATGGATAACTTGCATGGCATCGCATGACTGACTGAGTGACTGTGCATGTCCCCATGCTGGAAAACTTTTCATAAAGTACATTGTAGATCGGATCGGATTTATATCTCTGCAAGCCGCCGGGGCCGTCATCCATCACTCAGATAGTTGTGTCTGCGAAACAATAATAATCTTTATCAGGTACGTATACGTAGGCTACAGTAGTGTCCTTTCTGCATTAATTACATTACATTATTCGTTTACTACTAAGCCATTAGCGATATAGCAATGCAATGCATTGTTTGTTAAATGCCATTGTAAATGTTTGATTTGCATTTCTGAAGGGAAAGGCTGTGTGTGTGTGTGTGTGTGTGTGTGTGTGTGTGTGTGTGTGTGTGTGTGTGTGTGTTGTGTGTGTGTGTGTGTGTGTGTGTGTGTGTGTGTGTGCGTGCGTGCGTGCGTGCGTGCGTGCGTGCGTGCGTGCGTGCGCGCGCGCGCGCGCGCGCGCGCAATTTAGAGAGAGGAGGAGGAGAGCTATTCAGCAACACTACAGTATTTGTTTAGTTTTACACAATCCTGTCTACTCTGGTGGTCTCTGGACACAAGTGGACGGTGCCAAGTCTTTCTAAGCCACTGCTCTGCCCTCCCCCAAGTCTGTCTGTCTGTCATGTTTGAAGTATGAATTGATGACATCATACTTAAACTCTTTGCAAAATAGTACAAGTACAGTGGTACAATCATACAGTTGGGGTGACTGTGGCTCAGGAGGTAGAGCAGGTCGTCCAATGATCCGTGGGTTGGCCGGCGGTTCGAATCCCGGCTCCTTCCTGTTGACATGTTGGAATGCACTTGGGCAAGACACTGAACTCTAAATTGCTCCTGAGGTGCTGGTTGATGCCGCAGCAATCACTGTGTATGAATGTGTGTGAACTTGTGAATGTAACACACTATCTAGGTTGTAGGCTAAAGCATTATGGATAGTGATGCCACAGTACATGCACCATTTACTGTGATGCTAACATCAAAACATGGTAAAGGGCTTGCTTGTTTCCATTGTGGTCCTATAATAAGTCTCTCTCCCACTGCGGTGTGTAGAAATGAATTGCGTTTGTCCTGTCGTAAATGTTTGGGTCGGAGCTGCTTGCACCCCTGTTCTCTTTTGATACCCAGGAGCTTTGAGACAAAAGGCAGTGTGTGTGCATGTGTGTGTGTGTGTGGGTGTGTGTGGGGGGGGGGGGGGGGGGGGGGGGGGAAGGGGGGGCATAACACAGTCTTTCAGACTGTCAGGCTGTTGTCTTGGAGACCAGGGGCCAAAGGAGACCTCTGACCTGGCGTTTCTCGGGGTGTGACGTGAGGACAGGGGGGCTCTTTATCCAAGTGTGTGTCACACGCAGACACAGTCCATTCAGAACCTCTCCCTATACCCTTTTGTTATCAACACTTGACTTGAGCCTATTTCAATGGGAAACTAGCGGCAGAGGAGTTGTTGGAGTATTTCCACATTGCACTATTGATACTTTTACTTTGGGTACTTTTTTTCCCACCACTGACAGGAAGACAGCATAGCCCATTAATTCTGGATGTTTTTAATTTCAAGGATGCCTGGTTTGATAAGCAAACCCCCGTTTGATACAATCTCTATAAGACTGCGACACTGCGGCTCCAATCTATTAATAACCACTATTGACATTGTTTGTAGTGCATACAATGTTTGGCTTCAGAATGTCCAACATTTAACTTAACTTCATTATGCATATTTAAACAATGACTAGTTTTAATAGTGTTTATTATTAATTCATATGCTCCTATTATTATTACCTGCGTGAGTGGAGTGGGCGCAAGTAAGGCGGTGCATGGTGTTCAGTGTTCATGTTTGTGCCAGTTTAGGTGATAACGTAATGATGATGTGACTAAGAGGCCTTCCTTCATAACTAATATCATGAGTATTAGCCCGCTTCACTCACGCACAAGTAGGCCATGGTGTACTTGTGCGCTGGTCGAGTTCTAATTAGCAAGCAGCTGTATCTAGACACAGTAAAAAGCAAGGGCAGTTTTCACTTTCTTGCACTCGGGTGAGACCTGGAAAATGCCCTGGTGTCTGTACCTCAAATGGTTGCCCACCACTGGCTAAGAATAGCGGTGAATGGGCAGATGACTGGACATATTGTACCCTGCACTGATTGTCGTAATATTTCACATTTGACACCCGGAAAAAACCCTGGTGTCTGTACAGTATCTCACAGCTATACGTTATCAGTCTTGAGCTGTGATTAGACATGGAAATATGCTTGTGACACCATGTGCTCTACTTTATCAAAGACGCTCAGATGTCACGGTTGTCGAGTGAAATTAATCTTCTTATTAGAATGTCATGTGTTTTGTGTGCCCTATAAACCAGTAATACGCACTGAGGGCAAGAAGTGACCTTGGTGTTGTGCGCATGCATCTGGTGACAGTAGACTTGGAACGGGGGTCAGATGAACATATGGAGTGAGTTCTGTACCAGCCATATATGGAGCCTTCTCTGGAATGTACAGCAGGGGTGCCCACACCTTTTTGACTTGAGAGCTACTCTCAAAATGACCTGCTCAACATGATCTACACATCAAAAGCAATCCATTTCAAAGCCCCAAGAAGGTTTGAGCGAAAGTTTGGACCCAAATGGACCCGTAAGTTACAGATCTATAAAGGAGAACCTAAAATCGCCTATGTTCTATATTTTAGGCGACTGTCATGTGATCTACCTGCATGTCCTGTGAGATCTACTGGTAGATCACAATCTACTTTTAGGGCACCCCTGATGTAAAGGGTTTGATGAGGGCGCAGGCATTTGAGGCTGGGCCTTAATTTTCGGCTCCACCGTATATCCAGGTCTTGGTGAGGAGATCATTCCAGACTTCTCCATGTATGGCTATATCCATAGTGTGATGAGGTCAGTGTTGTGATGTTCGTATACAGAGATCGATACTCCTCCGTTAAGGTGCAAGTATAAGGTCTTTTCAAGGAGCTATCCTTTTAATAATATATGCTGAAATTCTCCATCATATCCTCTCAGACAGATGAGAGAGCCAGTCAGCACTACAGCATGTAGGAGATGTAATGTTCTTAAGTAGACCCTGCACTGCTACATGTGTCCTTAAGTAGATTGCATGGGCATAAAGCCACTGGCTGACAGTGATGGAAGGCATACTTGTTTTACTTAAGTAAAAAACATCAATAATACACCCCAGGGGTTTTCAACAGGTGGTCCGTGGACCACCAGTGGTCCCTGAGCGGATTCTTGGTGGTCCCCAGGCTAAATGATGGAAAGTTGGTTAGCCAGATGTAACTTTTTGATGGGCCCGCAAGGGTCCAAATGGACCCTTGCAGGCCCATCTGGTTCACTCTCAAGAGTTAAAATATTCACCATCTGAATTAAGTCCACACAACTAAAGAATGTAGAAGATTAATGGACATTTTGATCTGTATGTTTGATCTGTTTTGTCTTCTCTGAAATCCAGCCTGTCATTGTGGACAAAAGCAAAAGAGATCTTTAGTTTTGCGGTCTGTGTGGCTAAAATGCATGTTATCAAATGGTGGTCCCTGGCTCATATTCCGAATAAATAGTGGGCCCTGGTATGAAAAAGGCTGAAAACCGCTGATACAGGTACACCCTATTGTAGAAGTACTCTCTCTTACAAGTGCAAGTATGGGTATTGAAAATTAAGGCAAAGAACAGTACTTGACAAACTGTACTTTCCATCACTGCTGGCTGAGGGCATTGAGTTTGGCTGCTGCAAACACTCACTGTCATCAGCAACGCTGGGAGCTCAGCTCAACATGACAGTTCCTTTCTTCCAAACAGACAGACAGACAGTGTCAGAGAGACTAGAACATGCTGTGTTTAGGTTATCATCACCCCGCAAAAAATGCATCTTCTTCAGGCAGGGGCGGATGTAACATTTCCCAATTGACGCTTCGCGTCACGGGCGATGAAGCCGCCCCCTTTAATTTGAAATATCTTTGAAATTTGGGTTGTTTGCATGCCATCATGCATGTTTAGTGGGGCAGCCAGGGCATTTAGGGGGCATTGCCCCCCCCAAGACCATGCCTAGATCCGGCCCCTGTCTTCAGGACTGAGTGGGGAGGTGTTTGTTATCTCATTCCAGCCTCCCCCTTCCTTCCTTCCTTCAATCTGTCAGAGAGAGGTGAGATATGGATGAGGTGAGATCTCTGGGCAACAGATAATACCATCCACCTTTTCCCTCACTGACTCAAATTAGGCCTGCAGCCATTGGTTATCTTCTCAGCAACGAGAACGGCTATACTTCCACCACGTTTTTCTTCATTCATTTGATTTATTTAATTCTTTACACCTAAATGATTTACCCAAAATAGCATTTGGTTATTATTAAAGTATCATTATGTAGCTTTGCCCTTGATGCAATAAATACCTTTTTCACTCATTTCCCTGTATGCCACAGGAGTTAAGCAGTGGGGTTTACAGTTACATTGCCCACTCTGGCTGTATTTTGTTGTTTTCACTGCTAGTCCTGCTTCATGGGGGACGAGAGTACAGTGCCCGATGCCGACTGTCGAGTCTGTCGGACAGCCGATTGTCCAGAATCGACACAAAAGCCCGGTTTCTGAACAATTGAACACACCTGATCACCTCTAGATCTCTAGAACTCTTCTGACATCACAGAAGAGTTCTCTTCTGACACTTGCATAGACTCCATATATATGCATACTGTATCATGCACACATAATAAGGTGCTTTACAGATTTCCAAATAGGCCAATGCGCTAGTCTAAACAATTATCTTATCGTCTTTCCACTGTTTTTCTTTTGGTAACTCGAAAACATCCTGTCCAACAGGTAAAGCAGGTAAACGGCATCTTCTCCAGTGGCTGATAATAACTGCTGATATACAGCTAAACGATGGGTAAACATACATGTAGTACAACATATATATTTGCAACGTAACCTAAACACAGAGCAAAGTTGCATAGTATGCCTTTAATAATTGATCAAATCGATTAGTTGAACTGTTGCGTTGCCTATATTCCCCATACAACTGGGCTTCTCAGAGAGTGCTGCCTCATGCTCTCCCCTGCTCTCAGCACAATGTGACTGCCTGCCAGACAGCTGATGTAGTGATGTCTTCATTCAGCTGTCTAACTAAGTTCCCAGGGGGGTTGGCTTCTCCCCTGGCAGCACGCAAGTGTGTGTGTGTATGTGTGTGTGTGTGTGTGTGTGTGTGTGTGTGTGTGTGTGTGTGTGTGTGTGGTGTGTGTGCGCGTGCGTGCGTGCGTGCGTGCGTGCGTGCGTGCGTGCGTGCGTGCGTGCGTGCGTGCGTGCGTGCGTGTGTGCGCGCGCGCGTGCATGCACATGCCTGCCTGCCCGCATTTGTGTGTGTGTGTGTGTGCCTATGTGTGGCACTTGAAAGCGCTGGCAGCTGATGAAACCGTAATTGTGCTGACCATTAGATGTCTGCTGGCCATTTGCTCAGCTCCACTTAGCCCCAGCAGTGTATAAGCGGCGGCGGAGTCACTTAGAAGCATGTTGTCCCATATCTTCTGCACCGGGGCACAGCCGCCCCGTATGGAATGACATCCATATGTCAAGCTGCATTACAAGTCGTTTACTTACAATCGCTTTCACCCTCCCTTCCCACAAACAGAATGCCACAAATTTCACTTTCCTATACTGTGACAGGATCAAGGCACCAGCGTACATATAGAGCATGGGTTTTCAACCTTTTTGACACCAGGGACCACCATTTATTCAGCATTAGAGCCACGGACGGACCACCATTCGATTACATTTTCACCCTAAAAGACCTAAAACTAAAGACCTATTTTGGTTTTGTCCACAATTCCAGGCTGTATTTTGCAAACAAAACAGTGTATTCCTCTTGTTTAAGTGGTGCTAATTCAGATGATGAATATTTCAACTCTTGACTGGCTCTATTTTGACTCTTGACACTCAAGAGTTACATCTGGTTAGCCAAATTTCCATCATTTAGCCTGGGGACCACCTGGAACCCTCTCAAGGACCACTGGTGGTCCCGGCCTGGACCACCTGTTGAAAACCCCCGATATAGAGGCCCGCACGCCGTCTATACTTGCAAGCAACTTTTTTACTGAGGCAACATTTCGGTTAACAGACCTTCTTCAAGCATCAGTGAGATCCTGTTTCAAGCTTATTGCCTGCCTACACACCCGTCCCAAAGATTCACAGGTGTGCATTACACTTTGTTGCCTATACTTTCATATACTGTACATGCATACATACTGTAGACTAGTATGGACTTGTGTTATATAGGCTATATACCTGAAAGAAGTCTTTTTAAAGGCAAGGATCAGAGAATGGCATCACATGTGATCTGTGACAGGCAATGGTAATAGCTGGATGAAAAAGATTCATGGAGGAAAAGGTAGTCTCCAAAAGCTTTCAGTGGTGCTCAAAATGTTTCATGTCAAGACCCCCAAAAATTGTTGGCCTAGTATTTGGCCGCAGACCCCCATTTCAAATTATGTCCCAGGGCCCCCCAGAAGCAAAGATTTGAAAAACTCTCCGGTACCCCCTGGTAACAATATGTGCACGTGCACACCCTCTACAGTGAATTACATGAAATCATTTAGTATTCCTTTTAAAAGCAGATCTGCAAACCTGCACCAGAAGCAATATTGGATGTGCAAGTTTTGTTTTCTTTGTTTCAAAACTAAGGACAAAAAAAACACACAACAACAATTAATAATTCATATTTTTCCCGGTAGGAGTTGCATGCCCTATGAGTGGAGTGGATGGGGAGGTCAGTCAGGCAGACAGCACAGATGGTACAGCGTAGAGCACAGTCTGTTATTGTGGTTGTGGTTGTGTCTGCGTTGCGTGGAGAGGTTTGCCTGGGGCCAGCCAGTCGTCAGCTAATCAAGCAGTGCACTAATCACCTTTGTCTTCCTTCCACTGACTGGGGTCTGGCCCAACCAGTGTTGCCAACTGCCAAAATCCAAAATGCACTTCAATGCGCTAGAGCAGAGGTTTTCAACTATTTTCATACCAGGGCCTTTTAGCCATGGACCACCATTTGATGTTGAATTTAACTGGCGAAATATGTCAAAATAACAAGTCTTTTTCTAAATGTGCATATTCTTGAAAATTTGGTCATGCAGATGTTTAAATGTAATTTAACTCTTGGGAGCGTAAAATGAAACCAATTGGACCCGTAAGGGTCCATTTGGTTTCATTTTACGATCTCAAGAGTTAGAGATCTATAAAGGGTCCATTTGGTTACCAATGGTCCTTTCTAGGAAGGAAGGAGGACTCTATCAAAAATGGTGAAAAATAAGGGTTTTATCTCTGGCGCCTGTCAAATAATTTCACCCCAACTCACCAGCAAATAAGCACTAGATTTTCCACCAGGAGTTTTTCCACTAATCTTGGCTAGCGCTATGGGGAGGGTCTGAATCTCTGAAAAAAAAAGCTAAATGTACCAACAAATGTGCCAAGTTGGAAACACTGGTTCTGGCCCAACCTTTGGTTCTCACCTCCGTTTGTCTCCGTTTCCCTCCTCTAAATCCCCCATCTATTCAGTGTTTATTCCTTAACTCAAGGTTGTCAAGGAAGGCTTAAATTCTGTTTGCTCGCTCTCCTCCCACCCCCTATTGGATATACTCATTACTCATAGCACTACTGCGTAACTAGGGCACTGTTTCTAAAGCAGTGGGTCGGTCCCAGCCGGGGATAAAATCGATTGTGTCTTTTGGGTCTCCAGCTAAACCAGTGTTTTCAAACTTTTTGATCCCAGGGCCCATCATTTGTTCAGCATTTGAGACACTGACCACCATTTGAGCCCCACAGACCCAAAACTAAAGATTTAAATCAGTGACCATTAATGACCATTATTAATCTTCTATATTCTCTAGTTATGTCGACTCGGGCTAATTCACATGATGGATATTTTAACTCTTGAGAGTGTAAACAATGAAATGGACCTGCAAGGGTCCATTTGGTTTTCACGCTCTCAAACAGTTACATCCGCTTTAACCAACTATCCATCATTTAGCCTGAGGACCACTGGTTGAAAACCCCTGAGCTAAACAGTTTGAGAATCTCTGTAGTACAATCTGTCTGCTCTGAGGGGAAAGTGTCATGCTCTAGTTGGGATTGTACCGTAGTAGAGCTCTTACTGTCCTCTGTGGCTGGTTCAATCTGCTCTGTGAGTCTTATGATGATCCAGCCCTGCCGTTATTAAAGCCTAGCACTGGCAACATGTACGGATTTGACCATCACTGACTGGATATACTGTAAGCGGTCATCCAGTCAAAGGTCAAAGAAGCCACAGCGCTGGCTGTTTCATTTCATCACATGGTAATGGCTGGAAATAGCTGTCGCCATGAGATAAGATAAGACATCTATTGATCGCCCCGTGGGAAATTCATTCACCAAAGGCAGTCACATTAGTTAAAGGACCACTTCACCACTTTTCAAGTTCTTCCAATGACATTCCACCACCACCAATGATGATGTCATTGGAAGACGTTTCTGAACTGTCCACAGCCCTGCTGTGAGACACAGACTGAGTAGAAAAAACAGTGGTATTTTATCATGTATATTAGTGAGGACCTATTATATGAATATACGTTGAAAAGTGGTGAAGTGGTCCTTTAATATACAGTTACATTATTTTATTTCCTTCCAAATGACGTATTTATAGCAGTTTAAACAGCAACATTTTACATCCAGGTAAAACATTCCAATATTGGGAATATATTTGTAATTTTCTAAACTCTTTCATAAATTAAATACAAAAAACATCATTTCCAATATTACATATTTGGAAATTAGCAGATCCACAGGCTCACAGCGTGATGCGAACTGAATAGTTGGGAGATTGTAGATCTGCTATTTTGACTAGTTTGGGTCTAATGGAAAGTTGGTTAACCAGAACTAACTCTTTGAGAGCGTAAAAATGAATCCAAATGGACCATTGTGGGTCCATTTGGTTTCATTTTTACACTCTGAAGAGTTAAAATATCCATCATCTGAATTAGCCACAAGTCTACACAACTAGAGAATGTAGAAGATTTATGGTCATTTTGATCTGTATGTTGGACTGTTTGGTTTCCCAAATCCAGCCTGGGATTGTGGACAAAAACAAAATAGGGCTAAAATAGGGCTAAAATGTCATCAAATGGTGGCTCTCCTTGGCTCAAATACTGAAGAAATAGAGGGCCCTGGTGTCAAAATGGTTGGTCTTACTGTTACTTTTATTTTGAAATTAAATTAATATTACACAGACTTTAGTTCAGCCTTTAGTCTTGGCCCTCCACTATATTTTATGTACCGGTATCTCATTTGGCCCCTTGGGGAAAATATTTCCTGGATCTGACAGAAGGAATTAATTAGGAGTCATCTGCGCTGAATGTGTAATTATATATGTGCTGTATTTACCACTGAGGGAAGCTCCAGTCACTCAAGATAAGATACTCAAAGTTGCATTTTAGAACCAAATAACATCTTGGCACATCCATTTCCTGAGACAGGTGTACTATGTAGAGAGAGAAATTGGTAATAATATCAAATCCTGCACACACCTCGCAGTGGCATATCTACTGCAAATAACGCCAATACATGTTGGCAATAGAACTTCATCAGGAGAATATTTTGTGGCAATTAAATAGGGAGTGGCCTCAACCTCAAGCCTGTAATGAATTAAATCCCCCTTGTGCAACATGTAGTAAAAATGTTTTTCATGAACATTCTTGCTCATCCATGGAGCAAGGAAAGTTCAACATATTGACAATCATAAGTGTACCCCTCTGCAAACATGTACAAATGTATCTTGTATGGAGTCCTTGCACAAATGGGCATCTGCAAACAAATGCATGTAACATGAAGTGGTTTGTGAAGCAGTGCAGTACATTGATGTTTGGTATTTATGTTTTTATGGTATATGGCACACATGGGGATTGTAACTGATTGCAGGCTTGCAGTCACTCCCTGTTTTAAGACGCCGTTTCAATCATTTGTCGCAAAACCCCCTGCGCTGAAATGTCACAAATAAACATATGTAGATATGTCATAACTAGTTAAGACAGTGTGCAGGATGTTGTTTTGTCTGCATGTGTCCTTGCATTGATCGATTTAAGATAAGTCAACAAATGGCGGTTCTGTGGGTTTTAACAGATTTGTATCCTCATTCCTGGCTGCTTTCGACTTTGGTAGGAAACAATCCACAACACGCCCTAGTTAATCATTAGGTCTCTTGAGTTTAAAAAGGCAAATGTCTTAAAGTGTGTTGAGCAGCATGCAGAGCGGCATGGTAGAATCAATCAAACATTTAGTAGCCCACGGACCTAAAGAATGTGGATTTTCATTTTAACTATCCTACTATAGACTTGTGGTTCCTTTAATTGGTTGTGCAGAGACACGTTTGCCAGTCAAGGTAGGATGAATTCATTTTCCCATCTGTTTGTTTGATATTATTATATTGTTTTATTCTGCTAGCATGTTGCCTGGATCTGGTAGCATATAGTTTCTGTCGGGGAGAAAAAAATACATAATCCATGTTTCAATTGTGTATGTTTCTCCGCACCCAAATTGATTTGTATTTTGTTATATGAGAGTCTTGCAAAAACGCTCACAATGTGTCACAATACAACGTGTGATGCATTGTGACACACGGTGCTATGTTTGACAGTGGGGCTGTTGAATGATTAAAAAGATCAGGTTAACCACAGCTTCAAAATTAATTTAATCATGTTTAATCACCTTCTGAACTATGTCCAAAATATGACATGTTTTCCTGTACAGAATTTGAAGATTTAAAAAGGAAACAGAATCTGGGAAAAAGATCTGTTTATCTTTTAAATATTTATCAAAATAGGTGATCTACAAGTCCCCAATTCTTGTAGATCCCTCAAGCTATACTCTATGGCTTTTGTTACAGGGCTATACTGTATGTCTCTGAGAAAATGCTCAGTGGGTTGAGTCAGTGTGCACATTAATTAATTGCGTCCAAAAAAAAATCGGATTAATCATTAGCCTTAGTTGAAAATGAAAGTTGTTACAGTAAGTCTGTCTGTTGTTAGGATTATATAAATATTTAACCAATGAAACATATTAAAGTAGATCTCTATCTCTACATAAAGTTTACATTGGAACACAGGTTCCTTTTTTCCATTTCCCGAAAGGGTTTTTGCCATACAAGGTTTACACATTCACAGCTTAGAAAAGTCCCAAGTCATTTCTTCACACATCTCTGGCCCTCAAACCTTCCATTGTATGACCAGAGAGGCCACGTGGTGGTCCTCAGACAAACAGTGGTTTTATCCTCACGGGGGCGAGCTGGACCCCGCGACCTTCGCTTGGTAAAGGTCGCGCTAGAGCCCTTACCGAGGTCTTTGTCTGTAAATGTCACCAGCTCAGACTCAGCAGGAGGACGGATGCAGAGTGACAACGCCTTGGCGTGGAACTATTGTACACAGAACAGAGGCTGCACAGCCTTTTCTCCTTATTGGAGCCCCTCTTCTTATATCTGACAAAACTGAGGCCCCAACACACACACACACACACACACACACACACACACACACACACACACACACACACACACTACACACTGGACATTTTATTAATAACTTAAGCACTATATAATCTGACAAATAACAAAAATAGCTCACAGCACTATACTACAGCAGTATTTTAAGCGGTACAACTATTCCTTTGGAGCTATGTGGGTCGACTCCAAACACAAAATCTTGGGCCTGTCTGTACTACGTCCAAGCCTGAAATCCGCGGTGGGGTCCAGGAATGGTGGGGTCCAGGTTAACTTGTGGGTCTTGTGGGCCTGGAAGTTCCACGGACCCCGGCCAAATATATACCATGTTGGGGGTGCATGATTTGAAAATGTTTTAGAATCTATTCTATATATATATAGCTAATGTGCCGTCCCGTTTCCCTGTGATAGAGCTGCTCTGATCCATTCATCCATCCATGCGTTCAGCTCAGCCCAGCAGGGTGATGGGCTGTTGTTAGCCTGCAGAGATCCCATTGATCTGTGCTGCTTATCTCCTGCTCCCTCCCTTTAGATACCAGCATTCTCTGGGTTGGATGTTTTAGAGGAAGATAATACAGGCTGGCCTGGGACCATATATCGGCCATTATTTGACCTTTTTAACAGCTTTGCTATCAGCAATTATGCTGATAGCATTTTTTTTTTGTTTTTTACTACTTTCACCATATTTTCTTTGCATACGTCTTTTTGTGATACTGAAATGCATCACAATTTGACATAATTTTGCTTTATTTGCTAATTGATCTAATAGGGCGTATACTGCTTGCTCAGAGATAACATTGGTTCTTGACCCTTGTCAAACTAGTGTCAAACCAAAGTCAGCATGGTGTCAAAGGTCATGTCTCACCTAGACAGCAGACACTGGATCAATAGAGGAGTATGGGGAGACAAAATGAAATACAACCAGCGCAATTGTTTAAGTTAAGTATTAGCATACTCTACTCTGTCTACCATACAAAATGGACAAAGTGACATTGTATTCGTTAAAAGGTTATATAGTGCCAATTTAAATGACATACAGTACATTCTAGCTAAATGTTCACAAAAGTTTAGTTTAATCAAATCAGAGTTTTTCAGCCATAACATTTCTACTATAACTTTTGAGTGGTGCATAACCTCTCCATTGAGTAGCAATGTCTGTCTGTCTGTCTGCCATGTTCGAAATGCTGCAATATAGTACCTCAGAAATACAATACAATATGAGCCCTGGCTGATTCCTGGGGCTATCAATTGTCCAGGGACCCTCAGGGGGTCTCTGTGGCGGTCCCCAGGGTGCACCGCTCACTTCACACATGTGTGAGTTTTTACAAAGGTTCAGCCAAAACATTGATAATTGGTGGTCTAACGTACAGGACTTAACAAAATCAGGACTGGCACCGTGGGCTCAGTGTTGTTTGTGTGCATCAGCCGTAACGTTTCAGAGAACACCTAAGCCTCTATCTGTTTTATTGTGTGAGTTGTAGCGCTGTAGAACAAAAGGCCATGGCCCTCGTCTCTATAACTGCGTAGCGTTTATTTATAATCGCTGGGTTTAAGTAGCGCCCATGCACCGCCGCCCCCACCGCCGCGCTGCCAGAGCCCCCGTTAGCTTCCTATAACGGGACGCTTGGCCGGCTGCCTGCCTGGGTTTCTGTTTCTTTTACATAAAATCAATAATGTGGATTTAAAGGTTTACGCTTTAACAGTCACGGCCACGACCCGATTGTTCCCCCATCAGGTGAGATCACAGTTAGCATGGAGGAAGAAGTGCCTACTATATGCCTCCACTAGTAGCTGTACATCCAGGCCCGGATGTAACATTTCCCAATTGGGGGGGGGGGGGGGGACTTTGGGCGATGAAGTCGCCCCCATACCATTTTCTGTTACAGGACTTTTATTTGGCAAGTATAAGCATCAATAATAACATCAGGTGTTGTTGAAGTTGCAACAGACACACAGCATGCATAAAGCTAAAGGTCTGACTCAGAGAGTTTTCTGTTTTTAATGATGAAATGCTGTTGGTTTAGTGGTGGCACAATTGTAGCTAGTTAGTAGCAGTAGTAGTAGACAGTGTTTCCAATCATTTTGATTATAAGCACTTTATTTTGCAAATATCTTTGAAATGTGGGTTGTTTGCATGCCATTATGTTTGGTGGGGCAGTCAGGGCATTTAGGATGTCATGCATTGCCCCCCATGCCCATGCTTAGATCCGGCCCTGAGTACATCTCTAATTTACTGGCCCCGTTTGGACTCTTTATGGGTATTCATGGACTCATAGCGGCTATAGTGCATGTCTACGTTGTGTATTCTGGATTCTGATCTCAGATTTTTCACTCTGGATAAGTGTGTCTATAAACGCCTAAATTGAAAACTTTATTGTACAGTATCTGAACGACACAATTCACAGAAGTCTGATAGTCATTTTGCCAACTGTAATATCTTGGCCTGTTGCAAGTGTTACTCAATTGCAATCACTTGACTTAATCACGATAACATGTTGCATAAACGTCCATAATCATTTCCACGTGGAAAAATGATCACAGTGATAATTTGCAAAGCTCATCAAAATAAGCTATGAAATGTGTCCATTTTACTCATAAACATGATTAAATTGATAACCATTAATCAGCAAATAGTCTCACATCACTTTATCCCATTCTGTATAGGGTTTTTTAAAACCTTATATACCTTGGTTATTTAAATGGAAAGCAAACTGCTACTTTTGATACTTGTTTGTGTGGCGCTGTAGTAGTTTTAGCAGGGACGGATGTAACATGTCCCATTTGGGGGGACAAGAGAACATGTTGGAGGGGCAAGAGAAAATGGTATGGGGGTCGGCTTATCGCTCGTGGCCCATACCATTTTCGGTTACAGGTCTTTTATTAGTCAAGTAAAGCATCAATAATAACATCATTTGTTGTTGAAGTTGCAACAGACACGCAGCATGCATAAAGCTAAAGAGTTTTCTGTTTTCAATGATGAAATGCTGTTAGGTTAGTGGTGCCAAGATTGTAGTTAGTAGCAGCAGTAGTAGTGTTTCAAATCATTTTAAATATAAGCACTTTAATTTGAAATATCTTGGGTTGTTTTGCATGGCATCATGTTTGGGGGGCAGACTGGGTATTTAGGGGGGCATTGCCCCCCCATGCCCATGCCAGGATCTGCCCCTGCAGAGTTTTAGTACTATGATAAAGTAGACAAAAGATTAGAATAATGTACATAAGAGGTTTCTGGTCTGACATTGGCCCCGTGCAGCCAGATGGTTTTATGAGCATTCTATGGTCATGTTATGGTCCTGTGGAGCTTAGTGAGGAGGAAATGAGTCTGGGTCTAGATTGTTGTCTGGTCTGGTGGACTTCAGACAGGTAGCCTACGCCGCTGGTTCCCAAACACTGGGTCGGGACCCGTTTGTGGAACACATTTTTATGGGCCGCAAACTACTAAATGCCTCTTCATCATTGCTGCATGTTGTCTCTAATTGCTATTTCAAAACATTTCAGAAAATGTAATGTTTGTCATACATTTAAAGAACAAAAAATACCAAATACACTTTTTTTTTTTTTAACCAAGGTTTATGTTTAGGTTGTCATTACAGAAAGTAGAAGATGGGTGTTAACTGTTTTACATTCCTTGCTTCTTTAGTTGTAGGGATTTTACCTGTTTTTGAAGGGGGGGGGGGGGGGGGGCTTTGAATAGCCTATGGCCCGAAACACATATTGTTTACACATTACACATTGTTTACACATTTTTATAGCGATTTCTTTTTGTATTATGTACTACAGTCATAATAAACCCCAGGAAATTAAACTGGCCATGGAGGTTCACAGGATCTACTGAATGTGTTGCTTTGCACCACGGGCGATGAAGCCGCCATGCTATTTTCAGTTACAGGACTTTTATTAGTCAAGTAAAGCATCAATAATAACATCAGTTGTTGTTGAAGTTGCAACAGACACGCAGCATGCATAAAGCTAAAGGTCTGACTCAGAGAGTCTTCTGTTTTCAATGATGAAATGCTGTTGGTTTAGTGGTGACACAGCTGTAGTTAGTTAGTAGCAGTAGTAGTGTTTCAGTGTTCAGTGTATCATTTTAAATATAAGCACTTTCATTTGAGATATCGTGGGTTGTTTTGCATGCCATCATGTTTGGTGGGGCAGTCAGGGCATTTAGGAGGGCATTGCCCCCCCCATGCCCATGCCTAGATCCGCCCCTGTTTGGGAAACACTGAGGTCCACAGTCTCACTGTAACCCTGTTGTCTGTCTGTCTCTCTCTGGTCTGACAGAGACCAGAGAGAGGTCACCACCAGGCCCTAACCATGTGTCTCACTCTCACTCTTCTCTGTCTCTTGTCAACATTACTTTCTCATGTTACTGCAATTTACTGCGCCACACACACTCAAGACATTCCCAAATAGACAGAAACACTGACACACACACACACGCACCGCACACACACACACACACACACACACACACACACCACACACACACATAGACTGACGCACACACACCCCTTCACACTGATGCGCACAGGCACTGATATATAGACACACACAAACGCTGGTTCTCTGTGATTTCGTCCTGCAATTACACAATCATATTGCCTCTTACCACACACACACACACACACACACAACACACACACACACACACACACACACACAGAGAGAAAAAGGATACAGACTTCTTTTGGTGGTGAGAACCCAGCTGGGAGAGTCACTACTTAGAATCTGTGATTTGATATGCCTGCGGGGCCGGGGGGGGGGGGGGGGTGTCTAACGTCAAGGATATACAGTAGCACCTGCTCCGCTGTGTTCATTCATTACACCAGGGGGGTCCTTAGGGTCGTAACAGGCGGTCCCCAACAAAAGTTCTTAATACTGCATCATAGGAGTTTTCAACCCTTTTCACACCTGGGCCCACTATTTATTCTGCATTTGAGCCACGGACCACCATTTGAGGACATTTTAGCCCCACAGACCCGAAAACTAAAGATTCCTTTTGCTTTTGTCCACAATTCCAGGCTGGATTTGGGGAAACAAAACAGCGAAAAATACTGACCATTAATATTCTAGACTTGGACTAATTCATTGATGGATATTTAACTCTTGAGAGTGTAAAAATGAAACTAAATGGACCCGCAAGGGTCCATTTGGTTTACACTCTCAAGAGTTACATTAGGTTAATCAACTTAGCTGGGGACCACCTGGAACCTTCTCAGGCACCACTGGTGGTCCCCGGACCACCTGTTGAAAACCCCTGCTGCATCATAATAATCTAACCCCACACTGAGAGCTTGTACATCAAAAATGTTTTGAAGATTTTTGAAGCTCTCTGTCTTTCTCTCTCGTCTGCGGGGACCTGGCACAAATCATTTTCAGATGGGTGTATGTCTGTGGGCGATTACATATCATTTTGGGGTCCCTTGACTTCAAAGGCTTTGAGAATCAGTGGAATACACACAGTCTAATGAGGATGTTCTTGTTTTGCCAGACACTGACATTCCATTGTTGTTTCTGGAAGGGGTTTTCAACCTTTTTGACTCCAGGGACCACCATTTATTCAGTATTTGAGCCACGGCCCACCATTTGAAGATATTTTAGCCCCACAGACCGCAAAAACTAAAGATTTATTTTGCTTTTGTCCACAATTCCAGGCTGAATTTGGGAAACAAAAGAGGCAAACACACCAAAATGACCACTAATCTTCTCTTTGTGTAGACTTGGGCCAATTAATATGGTGAATATTTTGCGGGTCCATTTGGTTTCATTTTTACATTCTCAAGTGTTACATCTGGTTAACCAACTTAGCTGGGGACCACCTGGAACCCTCTCAGGGACCACTGGTGGTCCCCGGACCACCTGTTGAAAACCCCTGCTCTAACTGAACTGCTCGATCCTGGGTGCTGTGTGGAGTCAGTGGATGTAGCTAGTTGCCAAGTTATTATCTTATTATAACACCCTCTGTGTCGGAGCCAACTCCAGGAATTCTAGAGCACTGATCCCCAAATATTTCAGGTTGAGAGATCAGAGGTTTGTCCCAGACCCAGTCGGGTGAAAATAGCAGATCAAGCAGCTTGCAAGTTGCAAAGTATTTTGCTTTGATCATGAAATTACTGGGAAAAAAAACATTGAATGGTACGTTCAATTACAATTCGAGCTTGGAGAGAATGTTTTTTGAAAATGTTTTGAAATGATAATACAAAAAAGTGTAGGAAATAGTGTGTGCAACCTAGCTCTGGTCCAGAGCTCTACTGCTTCTGAGTCTGCCTTGCATTGGAGCTCTGAAACATACAATGCAATCTGCCATTACTCGACCCAAACAGCCTCTCTTCTGGAGTGGATATATAAAGAATATTTTACCTACTCACCAAAACAAACACGCTTGTGTGATTAGAAAGCCTACTTTCCTTAGTGGAAACACTCTGAGCCCCCCACCACACATAAAATGGACTTTTTGGGATTGCATTGTATGTTACAGAACAAGTTACCAATGCAAGGCAGACTTATAGAAGCAGTGGAGCTCTGGACCAGAGCTATATGCAACCCAGAGATGGGTACATGACCCACTGTTTGGAAACCACTGTTTTCTAATCTATTCTAGATCACCTTCCCCTCTCTC
>CM076984.1:41919052-42044052 GCA_039105355.1 Benthosema pterotum
TGGTCTCACTACAGTGACTGATAGTAGCCTAATACCCGAAATAAGCAATTCTCTTCCTTGAAAACAGTAACGTTGTGACGTTTTTGAAACAAGAAATTGCAAAGAATACAAAATAAAAATCATTAATATAAAAAAAAAGAAAAAAGAGGCGATTTTCGACTCGTACTTTTTTGTGTCGACGTCAGCACGTTCTGTGACAATCGTGTCGATTTCCGACTTTTTTTCAACATCCCTATATTCCATTCATGTTCAACTTTTTACTATGTCATTAATTACCTTAGAGATGTTGTGTGGACATGAGAAAAAAGTTCCCCCATTCCGTGTTTCCTAGAAATGGAGGTTTGAAACAAATCATTAACATGGTCAAACACAGCTTGATGTTGTTTCACCATGTTAATGATTTTTCTTCAGACTCCTAAGTTTTACTTACGTTACTTTTTTATTTAATTTTATTTATTTATTTTAAATCTGTACCTTTACTGTACTTCTACCCCACTGCATCTCAGAGGCACATAAACGGGTGGTAAAACAGTTGTGACTGTTATAAATCAGTTGCGGCCATTGTAATTATAAATTAGTTGGAAAACAGTCAGACAATTTTACCAAACTGTTGGGCATCGGTCGTGGGCTGATGGCCTACAGCACCTTTTTTTTTTCTGCTAAACCTTACATGAATAACTAACGAAATGATTATTTCAGTATTATCATGAAGAATTGAAAGAAAGATATAAAGAATTCCATAAATTAGTATGAATAATTTCATACAACGTAGATCATAGATCGGCTATTTTCACTAGTTTGCGTACCTGGGCGAATAATACCTATACTTTCTGTTTTTTGGATCACTAGCTGAACAAGTGAAAGGGAACCACTGTGAATATACAGCAGGGGTGCCCACACGTTTTTTTTTTTACTTGAGAGCTACTTTCAAAATGAGCGGCTCAACAAGATCTACACATCAAAAATGTGATTTTTCCATTATGGAAAATCCATTCAAGGCCCCCTAGAAAGTTTAAGCTTTGAAATAGTGGTGATGGCGTTACTTACTGTTATAGTGTTATAACACACTTATAATGAAAAATAGAGGTGGAGAATTGGAAGTTTTTTCTGTATATGCTATTACTGACGTTTGAAAACAGTATTTGAAGTTTGAGTTGACAGATTTTGATCTTGAGTTTAGTTTCTTGCACCCAAAACTAAGAACTTTCACATTTTTTGTCCACAATTGGGAAAGAGAACTGGCAAAACTTTGGTCAAAATAACAATTATTCTCCATTTTCTAATTATGTGGACCCTTGAAAATTACGTAATTCAGATGTTTAAATATAATTTAACTCTTGAGAGCGGTAAAATGAAACCAAATGGACCCTTTTCATTTTAACGCTCTCAAGAGTTACAGATCTATAAGGGTCCAAGTGCTGGGGGGACTGTCATGTGATCTACCTGCATGGTCTGTGTGATCTACTGGTAGATCACCATCTACCTTTTGGACAGCCCTGATCTACAGTATACTATAGCCCCCAGTCTGGTATGACATCACCTTGCAGCTTTTTCTCAGGAAGTTAGAAGATTGACAAAATAGTTAACAGCTGCCTCCTCCCATCCATACACACACACAACACACACACACACACACCACACACACACACACACACACACACACCACACACACACACACACACACACACACACCACACACACACACACACACACACACACACACACACACACACACACACACACACACACACACACACACACACACACCTCTCTAGCTGCAACCTGCCACCAGAGTCTGAGCTCTCAATCCACACCAGCTGGCGGTCAGGTGGCAAAGAAGAGGATAGAGAGAGTCTGTGTTTGTGTGAGATTTAGAGCAGAGCCAAGAAGAATATTTGGATTAACAATAAACAGGCAGCCAGGCAGGTAATCATTATTCCTCTTTGATTTATTCCTTCATAATAATAATCAATAACGCCGCTTGTTATCACACGGATTGGTTGAATGCTGAAAGGGGAATTCCACTCATTTTCAACATTCTAATATGTCATTAATATACCTTTCAGGTCCTTTCCAAAAAAATTAGAATATCAACGAAAAGTTGGTTTATTTCCACAATTCCATTCAAAATCCCGAACTTTCATTAATTATAGACCCAGTGCTCATATTGTAAATGATTTCAAGTATTTATTTGTTTATTTTTACACAATTTTGGCTTCCAGCTCATAAAACCCACCAAATCAGGATTTCAAAAATTAGAATATTTTATGAACCAACTAAAAAAAAATGTGTTTTAAACAAGAAATGTTGACTATCTGAAAAGTATATGAATGTATGCAGTTAATACTTGGTCTGGGCTACTTTAGAACAAATTATTTCATTAATGGGGCGGGGCATGGAGGTGATCAACTGTGGCACTGTTGAGGTGTTATGGAAGCCCAGTTTTGCTTCAATAACAGCCATAAATGAATTTGTATTTTTCAGTCTTATGTCTCACACCTTCCTCTTGACAATACAACCCAGATTCTCTGTTGGGTTAAGGTCAGGACAGTTGGCAGGTCAGTTAAGCGCAGTAATGCCATGGTCAGTACAGCAGCTACTAGTAGTTTTAGCTCTGTGGGCAGGTGCCAAATCGAGCTGGAAAGGAAAATTTAGCATCCCCATCAAGCTTGTCAACATACCGAAGCACAAAGTAGTCTAAAAAGATGGCTTTATTTATTATGTAGCCATTTAATAAGCGGGAAAAAGACAGGTTGATTAAACACCTTTTCTTTGCCTGTTTAATCATCTTGTCGTGTGTTATTTCTTAACAACGAACCGCACAGCGTAAACGACCCTTGCTTAAATATCATAAGCCTTGCTGTGTGTACTTTGTTGTACAACGGACGTAGCTCATCTATCTATACAGTCAGGGGTGTAGTGGAGGGGGGACGCGGGGGGACGGCGTCCCTCACATCTAGAATATTTTTGGGGCAAAAGTAGGCCTATGTTTTTGTCTTGTCATTTACTTTCATGGATACAAT
Source organism: Benthosema pterotum (assembly GCA_039105355.1). Taxonomy (NCBI): domain Eukaryota; kingdom Metazoa; phylum Chordata; class Actinopteri; order Myctophiformes; family Myctophidae; genus Benthosema; species Benthosema pterotum. The sequence continues at coordinate 41,922,076 of CM076984.1, forward strand.
TAGGCATTGTAAACAATCTTTCTCAATATGCTCTACTTGTTTTAATAGCGTGTCTGTGTGTGTTGTGCAGGTGCACGCAAATGCGCATGCAAATGCAAGTGTGCATGCACATGTGTTAAAGGGGAATTCCACTCATTTTCAATATTTTACTATGTCATTAATATACCTTATAGATATTGTGTGGGCATTGTAAAAAGAAGTTAATGAGTTTCCTTTTTTTCTGAGAGTGTACAAATGGAACCAAATGGGCCCGCTAGGGTCCATTTGGTTCACATTTGTACAAAAATGAAAATGGGTGGAATTCCCCTTTAAGAGATGTCCCCCCACTTCTAAAAGTCCCACTACAACACTGTATACGCTCATAAACGTGTGACATCTTGATAGAATTGTGAAGGTCTGTAACTCTGTATGGTCATAAGACACCAACAGAAACATGCATTAAAAGGTTTGAAGGCGGTTCTTCTGTAACGATCGTGCAAAGAGGTTAACTCAGGAATCTTTTCAGTAAAGGCTTTGGGCTATTCTCCGTCTTCAGTAACTTTGCTGAAGTAATGTTTTACCTAAAGCATTTAAGCTATGCAGCATATGATAATGAAATTCAGATCAAAGGAGGGTGAATCAGCATTGCATATGAATGAATGCCTTTCGTCTTGCTTGTTTCCCCAAGCCAGCGACAAGGCTCAGAATTCCCTCAGATCTCGTTGCACGCTAAAGCTGGTCTAAAGAAAGTTCGTAGGAAGGAGAGGGGAGTCAGGGGGACCCTGTTGGCTGCAGGGGAGGGAAACGCATTTGCAATGGAGATGAAGTGAAACAAGCTCACTCTTTTAAGCTTAATCTTTTATCAGTGGTCGACCACTGGTCCAGTCAGTTCTAGGCTAGCCCAGGCTCCGGGCAAGCGTCCAAAATGACAGGTTGGAGCAGTACTGTGTGTAGATCATACCTTGGCATTATGCGGCCCGGGGGCCAAATGCGGCCCTTTGGCTGACTCTGACCGGCCCGGGAACCACCAGTGGTCCTTGAGAGAGTTCAAAGTTAAATTTATGGAAAGTTTGTTAACCAGGTGTAACTCTTTGAGAGCGTATAAATGTAACCAAATGGACCCTTGCGGGTCCATTTGGTTTCATTTTTACACTCTCAAGAGTTAAAATATTCAGCATCTGAATTAGCCCAACATCTCTACACATTCAATCAGAGAATGTAAGAGAATGGTCATTTTTGTTATCCTGTAATCCAGCCTGGAATTGTGGACAAAAACAAAAGAAATCTTGAAGAAAGTTTTGGGATCTGTGGGGCTAAAATAAATGTCATCAAATGGTTGTCCGTGGCTCAAATACTGAATAAATAGTGGTCCCTGGTGTCAAAATGGTTGGTCTTACTCTTCCTTTTATCTTGAAATTAAATTAATATTACGCAGACTTTAGTTTTGGCCCTCCACAATATTTTATGTATCTCATTTGACTCACTTGGGAAAAATAATTGCTCACCCCTGGTGTAGATGAATATATACAGTAGATGGCTTGGCAGACGTGTGTCAGTGTCCCTCAATCAGATCCACATGGGTGCAGGACAGTCTGAGAACACATCCGCAAATAGAACCCATTGGCGAATACAGGAGAAATGGCACTCTCTTGGCCCACGTCTCGCGCCTTGTATCAGCCTTGCGCTAGGCTGCTACTCCAGATCGCAAAAATGTTGCACATATTGGAATACTATTAGTCATACTATATTATTGGTGGTCTGACTCTCCCAAACTGGGATCAAGATGGGGACCCGAGATTTTGGCCTGGGTTGGGCTCCACGCATGGGCAAACAGACAACAATAGAACATGCTCTCTGTGATGTCGTGAAACCGTAAAACGAGCAAATAAAAGTTTGTAAAGGAAAGATTCCATTACAAGCCTTTTCTTCTTATTGCAGTCTTTGTTTGTTTACAGCCCGCTGGTGATAGGAGGGGGGGGGGGTGCTTTGTTCTTTGCTGTGGAAATCCCCAGATATCCCTTCACTATGCTGTGCTATGCTGTGCTGCTGGCTCATGGCTGTTTCAGCCACTCTCGCAGCTACAGTGCGTTTTCTGCAGCATAACCTTTATCTGACAGTGAAGAAAACACAGTATAGTTTTCGCCGCGCATCGACTTCGTATACCCCATGGCGATGGAGCCACAACAACCACGTGCTGCAGAGAAACGCTCTCCATTACGTTGTCCACGATATTCTGCAGCACGGTATATTTTTAGCAGCAATTTCTTGTGCGTGTTTGTGTGTGTGTGTCAGGGCCGGATGCAGAGCGGAGCAGGGGTGGGCAGAGCCGACCCAAACATGCATCCTGCCCACCTAGTGAAAGGCAATATCAGTGGTTTTCAACCAGTGGTCCGGGGACCACCAGTGGTCTTGAGAGAGTTCCAGGTGGTCACGAGGCTAAATGGTGGAAAGTTATTTAACCAGTAACTCTTTCAGAGCGTGAAAATGAAACCAAATGGACCCTTGCTGGTCCATTTGGTTTCATTTTTACACTCTCAAGAGTTAGAATATTCATCAACTGAATTAGCCCAAGTTTGCACATCTAGAGAATGTAGAAGATTAATGGTCATTTTGATCTGTATGTTTGACTGTATTTTTTTCCTCCAAATCAAGCCTGGTATTGTGGACAAAAGCAAAAATAAATCTTTAGTTTCGGGTCTATAGCGCTAAAATGTCCAGCAAATGCACAGCAAATGGTGGTGGTCCGTGGCTCAAATGCCGAATAAATAGTGGGCCCTGGTGTCAAAAAGGTTGAAAACCACTGCTTCATATGAAAAACTTTGGAGTCATGCCCACCTCCCATCCTTCCCGCTCACCCTAGTAGTGCTGGCTAAATCCGGCCCTGGTGTGTGTGTGTGTGTGTGTGTGTGTGTGTGTGTGTGTGTGTGTGTGTGTGTGTGTGTGTGTGTGTGTGTGTGTGTGTGTGTGTGTGTGTGTGTGTGTGTGTGTGTGTGTGTGTGTGTGTGTGTGTTATCTCCTCCCCCTGTACAACGTTTCAATACACACAGGGGCCGTTCCGTTCCGGCTCGTCTTGCCTCTTTGTTTCTCTGCAGAGCTCGGCTTCTTTTTTATTTACACCCAAACTGAGTGAGAAAGTAGAAAGTGCTGATGCAGAGGAGTGTGGACTTGGCATCAGGCTGACCTCATCAGCCTCAGTGTGTTGTGTTTACTACCTGCCTGCCCACACGGTGCCTCATCACTCATCAACCTGCTGCTGTTGCAATGCAGGTTGCCACAATACTGGACAAACTAGTAGTCTGTGGGTAGTGAGGTTTATGTGTGGGTGTTTATGGCTAAATGGCAACGCTTTCACTTGCTTTAACCACATAGTAAAGTGGACCTGGTGTTGGCTCAGTCTGTACTTAAGACGTCTTTTTTTCAATTCGCAACCAAAAAGTCTTACACAGTGTTGTAGTGGGACTTTTAGAAGCGGGCGGGGGGGGGGGGGGGGGGGGGGGGGGGGGGGGGGCGCCTCTTAAAGGGGAATTCCACCCATTTTCTTTTTTTTTTCTGAGAGTGTACAAATGAAAAAAAAGTAAACTCATTAACTAATGATTTCTTTCAGACCTCCATTCTAGGAAACACAGAATGGGGGAACCTTTTTATCATGTCCACACAACATCTCTAAGGTATATTAATGACATAGTAAAGTATTGAAAGTGAGTGAAATTCCCCTTTAAGAAACATCCATGCACACTTGCATTTGCATGCGCATTTGCGTGCACCTGCGCAACACACACAGACACGGTATTAAAACAAGTATAGCATATTGACAAAGATTTACAATGCCTAATTGTATCCATAAAAGTAAATGACAAGACAAAAAAACAAAGGCCTACTTTTGCCCCAATAATATTCTAGATGTGAGAAGTGGGGGGACGCTGTCCCCCCACGTCCCACATCCACTACACCCCTGGTCTTACAACAAAGTTTGGGTTCATGTTCGAACCCGACTTTAGACCTCTTAACAACTCCATTAAAAACCCAGCATCCTCTTTTTTGGCATTATAGGTGGAAAAAAAGCTGTGTTCGGTGGATAGAATGTTTTCACCACGTTGAGGCACCGCCGTACGGCGAAGTACGGAATATAATATAAGGCTTAAGTGTTTTAGATGAGATTAGCTCAGTGTGCACTGCAGACCGTATTTACCAAACGGAGTTGTGTGTACGGAATGCATACAACGCTCTCTCTCGCACATGCATGCGCACACACACAGACACACACACGCTGCATGTACTACAAGCTGTTAAGAGAAAGCAGCTCAGGTGTGGGCTGCTGCTAACGTGGGAACCACTCTTGATTTCTATCGCCGCCTGTAATCACAGAATGGTGACTCCTGTGTGAACTGCTCTAGGAACAATGGAGCCTTTTTTAGAAGGCGAGAGAGAGAGAGAGAGAGAGATATACTGTATATGGAGTGGGGTGGGGGTGCTGTACCTTTGTTCAAGTTAATCTTCCCTCGGCTCTTTATGTAATGAAATTAATTAGAAGCTTTGCTCCGTCATTCTTTCTGTCTTTATTAAGCCCAGACTCCAGGCCTATATATGCAGCAGCTAATACCCACTCTCCTCTCTCTCCCCTTCTACCCAGAGTATTATGGCCCACAATCATCAGTCATTATGTGTCCAATATTACCCATGAAAGCTGGCTTCTCCTTGGAGGCTGTAATTTTAGGGTACAGGCTGCAGGGAGGGGATTTTTCAGAAATAACCGCCCAGGTAAAGAAATCCAGGTCAGGTACAACAATAAGGTCTATCAAGGCTGCCTCTTGCAAAGAAAATATACAGTATATATTAAGGCTGTTGAAAATAAAGAGTTAATTAGTTCAATTAATTTTGTTGATTAATCTGATTAAAAATGTTTACGCAATTAACTCATGTGCACACTGACTCAACCCACTGAGCATTTTCTCATTAAAAAATGGGTAGCACGGTTTACGGAGACATATAGCTGCGTATCTCCCTGTGACCATAGCCATAGGCCTAGATTTTCGTCACCTCTAAACCCCTTATCCCTTAACTTCTTTGCCTTTTTAAAGTAATTTAGAAAAACATCAAGCTCACAATGTGAGCCTCAAGTGCCTTATTGCTTTTCTAAAACTGTTACAACTGCGGCAACATGAAAAGTACCTATTGAAATAATCAACAGTACCACAATGACGTCTGTAAGTTCCCAGCTAAAAAAAAAAGTAGTTCCCAGCTAACCGGTAGAAACAAGACACCTGCGCCAGGATTCCATAACAACAAAGCTGGTTCTGAGTGTTGGAGTGATACTACCTAATGTGAAGCATCAGCCGTGGGTTATCGGTGGTTTCAACTGTCACATGACCGTGACCAGCCAATCAGAATTAAAGGGGAATTCCACCCATTTTCAACATTTTACTATGTCATTGATGTACCTTCAAGGTGTTGGGTGGACATTATAAAAAAAAGTTCCCCCATTCTGTGTCCCCAGGAAATGGAGGTCTGAAGAAAACCACTAACATGGTGAACATCTTGATGACATCATCAAGATGTATTTTCACCATGTTAATGGGATTCTTTATACGCTTCTTTTATTATGAGAGCGTACAAATGGAACCAAATGAACCCTTAGGGTTCATTTGGTTGCATTTGTACACTCTCAGAAAAAAAATGAAATGGGTGGGATTCCTCTTTAAGTATTGGGAATACCAGTTTTAGAAGAGCCATTTGTGTGTTTTATTTTATTTTTGGAGACAAATGAGGGAGGCAAACGTCTGAATTAAATCAGGTGTTTTTGAGTTTTGTAGTGTCCGTATAGACTGTCTCTTCTTTGTAGAAAAAGTAAGAGGGCATGTATATAGAGAAGAGGGAATCGAGGTCATGTGCAGCAGAAGGCTGCTGCTCATGTTTGCCTTGGCGCTGCGCTGCGCGGTGCAGCGCTGCATGCCTCCTCGCAGGCAGCGGTCGGTAGGTATGGATCCATCACACATCGCCCACCTTGGCTCTGCACCAGTTATGTGACGGCACATTAATAATTACCCCGGCAAGAAATGCGCGGAATGTGCCTTTGCCTTCACATTCCTCCTCTTTCTCTCTCTCTCTCTCTCTCTCTCTCTCTGGTGCTGATAGCTCATGGCAGGGCTGGAAGTACTTGGATTTATTTCACAGAAACCAGACAGAAACCAAACCTCCCATCTCCATATTGTTTGTGTTTTTTTTCCTGTGGGGTTCACAATGTGACACATTGTGAGTTTTATTAAATTTACAATGGATTAAAATTGGATTGGTTATTTTATGATTTGTAATAATAATCTGCATTCTCAAATTAACTAGGAGTAACTATAAACATTTTCAAATGACTGTGTAGAATAGAAATGCCTCAAAATCTTACTCGAATACAGTACTACAGTAAATGTACTTATATATACTTTCCAGTTTCCACCGGGTTGATCATTCATAGCAAATGCCAGGCAAATGTGCGCCTGATCTATCCAATCCAACTTAATCCGAGTGCTGCTTGCTTATCAGCTGGAGGAGAGATGAATAGGGATCTTGGAATAGATCCAGGATTAGGGCTAGATGATCAATCATGTGTGTGGCTATAATGTTTGCTTTCTCACAAAAATTCCAAAGCCCAGTGGTGCGAAAAACAAATTGCTTCCCGGAACTAGCACTATTGCTGTCGCACTAGTTTTGGGAATGCAGGTAATGTTTAAGAACTGACCTGCTGTGATGGTGACAGAGCACTGAACAGAATAGGGAACCTTGTTCACCTTTAGAAACTTCCATATCAACTAAAAAAAAGCTGTTTGTTTGTTTTGTTTGAATCACTTCACCCCATGCATATCTTTGGAGTATACTTGTTTACCTAGCCTGGATCCCGCCCTGAAACGCATGCGATTTTCCCCTGCGATTCAAGGACTGGTGTCCCTCCCTCCGGTGTCGTTAGTACTAGTTGAAAATTCAACTACAGCACCTGATGGGACGACAACCCTGCCACTCAACAGTGTCAAACAACAAACATGGCGGCCGCCACTACCTTCACTATTCTGATTGGTTGGTATGAACCAATCACTGAAGACTTCTGCTTTGAGAACGCACATCCCAGGCCAGAAACTGAATATGAATAATGAAGTGAAGCAAAATGACAATTCAGACTGAGATCAGGCTAGTTGTTACCCATAAACCCAACAAATCCATCACTGGACACATCAGAAGTGTCGTTAAGCAAAGCCGTAGAATCACTGTAACAACAAAACCCTGCATAGACAAACCCATGCCCACCCTGTGTGCGTGACGTGCGCCTGTGCACATGTCGTGCGTGTGCTTGTGCACATGTACATCAGCCTGCATCTTTTCACTCTTTGAAGTCTGGACTTAGTGCTAATCTCTCGGTCTTCATCTCCCTCTCTCCTCACTCCGTCTCTCTGACAGTCTCTCTCTCACTCTCACCCTCTATCTCTCACTCTCTCACTCTTTCTCTCTCATGGTATAATGTCATGAGCTCACAGTAAGATCAATAGATGGCAGTGATAGAGTCATGACCTCACAGCAGGATCAATAGATGGCAGTTCTTCTCGGAGGCCAAATCTGAACAAATTAGCGATCGTAGGGATCGTTATGTTGACACTTCATCACAAAGCAGCTAAACGATAAACACATGCAATGTTGCATCGCTCTCTGATCGGGAAGAACCACCCATACCACTCCAAAATGTTATATATAGCTGTACATTTCGCAGGAATTGAAGAAATATATATATATATTTATATTTATATATATATATATATATATATATATATATATATATATATATATATATATATATATATATATATATAATATATATATATAATTTGGTTTTCTCTTTCTAGAAAGCAAAACCGCCTCATCAAAGTTGTAGTTGTGAGAGAGAGAGAGAGAGAGGGAGAGGCGGTGTAGTTAGCAGTTAGCTTGAGGGTCCAATGGATGGTGTTGGATCCTCAAGTACTTCAGAGCTTTACAAGTGCTTGTGAGTTTTTCTCTGAAGCACTTTGTAATACTTTCCATTGGTTCAATATTTGTTTACCCAACGCATAGGCACAAAGGGTGTTCAATATAGCATTGATTGATGGAAAGACAAAGATCAAAAACCTTCTCGACTACAGCAACGTTACAGTAGTAGTAGACACTAGAAAACCTCTGCAAACAGCCGAAAACTCTACAGCACAGCTACTCTACAGCTACTCTACAGCACAAGACCTATAGGGGTTTAAACTTTGTTATTGTACTCTATTACATAATAGTACATAGGATGCTTTCCACTGTAAATGAACAGACAGAGCTTTAACCCGTTCCTGTCTGTGCTGTGACACACTCACACATGCACACACACACACACACACACACACACACACACACACACACACACACACACACACACACACACACACTGGAAACATGGTTTATGTAACATCAGTCAGAGCTGAATCAATACGGACCAATGGAAGCGCTCACCCAGGATAACCTCAGCCTGCCACAGTGGTCGACGGCCGGTAATTCAATTCTGTTGCAGAGATGCAGTATATTACTGTACGGTCAGCAGTGTCAATATAAAGGCTACAATGTGCCGTCCAGACAGACAGACAGACAGACAGACAGGCGGATTGTTTAATCCTAAACGCTGGGTTAGGGATCCCTTTGTGGGTCGTGGACAATTCTTTGGGGGTGGAGTCTTTTTTTTGTCTTTGTTTCCAACAATTTAGAAAAAAATAAACACCAGGAACGAAATAAAATCTGACAATTATAAAAGTAAGTTACTATTAGACGGTAATTTCACTTTTTTCACAAAGGCATATTTGAATTAAGCAAAATCACTGAATATACCTTTATAGAAGTCCTGAAAATAGTATAATAGCTTGTGTGTATAGTTTTGTCTAAGTTCTTTTTTGAGTCTCAAGCTCAAATATTTGTGAAACACTGGTTTAAATCAGTCAGAATGCCCTATTATTGGAACATTGTCAGGATCAAGATGGAGAATGGGAGCAGCAGGGGTGATATTGCGGTCGCTGTATCGCATCGTTGGGGCAGAAAAGAGAGAGCTGAGCAGTGTTGGCAACTGCCAAAATCCAAAATGCTCTAGTGGCACTTCCAAAATGCACTAGAATGTGCTAGATGCTCGCCTGGAACATACAGATCAAAATGACCATTAATCTTCTACATTCTCTAGTTGTGTAGACTAAGTTGGGATGAATATTTTAACTCTTGAGGGTGTAAAAATGAAACCAAATGGACGCGGGAAAAAAGCTAAAAATAGTGACAAATGCGCCACGTTGGCAACACTGGAGCTGAGCCACAAGGCAAGGCAAAGCGGATGGATGGATATGGATGGATGGATGGATGGATGGATGGATGGATGGAGAGACAGGAATCCATAGAGCACTTGGGGCTTCATGGGAATGCACACTATTGGATGTTTTTTCATTGCTGCCAAACCTTCCAAAGTGCTGAGTCAGGGAAAAGTGTGTGCAACCTTAGGAGGTTAAACATTAGGTTAAGACTAACCTATATAGAGAGAATTGGACATATAGTGGGAGGCAGCGTGGTGTGCTTCTTGTGCATTTTAGGTAGGGAATGGATTAACACAATCTACGCCAACCTTGAGAAGTTTAGGTATTAAACACACCTGTGCCAAACACGAGAACATTGAAGTGTTAATCCGGAATTAATACTATTAATTGTATCGTATTTAAGCTTTCCATCGATAGGAAACCCTTACTTCTGTGGTGTGACAGCCTGAAAATCCAAATGCAGTTTGATCTTTAGAGGTCTCAGATTGAAGTTATAGGTATGTTTGCGAGGGACGGCGTTAGGAGCTCAATGAGGCATTATTGCAACCTCCCAATTGGAATATTAGTGTTTTTGTCACTAGATCAGGGTCCTTATGGTGACTTATTACTAATTCGGGTTCACAGGGGAAAACACTATTCCAGTGGCACTGGCTCCGGAATCCAGCCACTGGTAGCAGCATGTAATCGGTTTAAGACTATCTTTTCTTTGTTTTTGACACGCCAACTTCTCACAGCAGCACGCGCTGCCCCCAATTGGAGGCATTTTCTGTAATCATGGCCACCTCATCAAGGCCACTGGAATAAAGCCAGTGTTGTCAGCTTGCACGTTTCCTTGAATAGTCTGCGTGTCATTCTCAATAAGGTCCCTGTATCCTAATAGCTATATCCAGTGAGCCCTCCATGCCCCCCTCCATGGCTGCAGCAGTGGTCATCAATGGAGACAGTGTGAGGTGGAGAGGGGGAAACACTGAGGGCCTTCAGTTCAGCTTTTGGGGGTCACTTCTTATGTGTCTGTCTGACCACTAACAGGGCAAGGCCATGCATCACGTCTCACGGAAAGAGTCATAAACTTGTCACGTCATGTTGCTGCTATGACAGAGCGTGTGACAAAAAGGAAAATACGGGCTGTCACTCAGAGGAGAGAGGGGAAAGGTTAAGCGCCTCGCGGCCGTTCAGCCAGATGCCGGCTTTGACCAAACTTCATGAATTCTGCGTTTGTGGCTGTAGGCTATGTTATACTGTATAGCCTGGAGTATGAGTGTCACATGTCTGTATTGGGGGGAAAGTACTCACATCGTTTTACTTTAGTAAGAGTAACAGTCAGTATAGTGAACCTGTAGATCGTCCATTTTCAAGTTGCCGAAATGTATAGGGCCAAAGTGGTTCTGTAGGGCTGTTCAAAATCTAGCCTTAAAGTAAAAGTGAAGAAGAACACAATATTTGTCTCTGAGAAGTAGTTGAGTACTAGTAGAAGTAAAAGTACCGCAAAACTTGTACTTAAAGGAGAATTCCGGCCCAAAAGTTTTTTTGTATCTTTATTTGCAGTTATTTTTTTTGAAAAAAGTGGTCCAGGTGTTATTTTGTGAAAATACTCCTTTATGGCTGTTTCCCCTACCCCAAAATAAGCTTATAATGGGGCCAATGGGCGTTGTGCAAGTTCACCTATATACATCGCTCCAAAATGCAATTTTTTGCTATATATTGTGTCTCCACCATGTCAGTAGTGAGTTAACACTCACACTTTCACTTTCACTTTTGGTTCAGCAGTGATCCAGCTGTCTCAAAACCTGGGGGCGTGGCACATGGTTTATGGCTGAACCACTGCTGAAACAAAAGTGAAAGTGAAAGTGTGAGTGTTAACTCACTACTGACATGGTGGAGACACAATATATAGCAAAAAATTGCATTTTGGAGCGATGTATATAGGTGAACTTGCACAACGCCCATTGGCCCCATTATAAGCTTATTTTGGGGTAGGGGAAACAGCCATAAAGGAGTATTTTCACAAAATAACACCTGGACCACTTTTTTCAAAAAAAATAACTGCAAATAAAGATACAAAAAAACTTTTGGGCCGGAATTCTCCTTTAAATAAGTGCAGTACTCAAGTACATGTACTTAGTTGCACTCCTTCACTGCACATCCGTAACATCTGGCAGATGTCAGGGATGCGTGTTGTGACACTGAGGTGACGGTCTACAGGTACCACATGACCTACAGTACGACACCACACAGCTTTCTTCCAACTGTTTCTGGAAGGGAGAGACTAGAGAGGGAGAGATAATTTATGGCCTTTCTTCTTGTTCAACACTCGTTCTCTCCTAGGAATGGCCTCGGGGGTCCGCGGGGGCAGGAAGGCGGTCCGTCCGTCTGTCCGCTTGGGTCTGTCTGGTATCCATAATGAATAACTTGCCGACAATTAGAGGGCTGCCGACGTGCCCCCGAGCAACCAGCGGCTCGCTCGCCTCGCCTGCCTCCCTCGCTCCCTCATTACTGCGCTGTGCAGCAGCATCAAACGGTCTGGCTGTTGTTTCTCTCGTCTAGCTGGGTTCTCCACACACGCAGCACACCTGAGTGCACTTGCTTTAAAAACAAATCTCGGGTGTTTTTATTTCCAGGACACCTGCAGTTTGGTACTGAATTAGGCCACAGATCCCAGGTTCAGTTTTTTGGCAGCTGTGGGCTGCCTAATAAACAGGAACGGACTTGTGGAGATGTGGAACGGTTGCCGAGAGACGAGACGTAGCCAATCAGAAGTCGTGGTGTAGAAATCAGATAGTCTAGTATGAGATCAAAGCGTGTCGCTACTCTCTTCCTACAGTGTGCTAATCACAACAAAAGAAAAAAAGTGATATTTGAATTAAGTGAAATCTACCTTTTCCTGTACCCAGGGGCGTTTTTGCCATTAGGCAGACTAGGGCGCCATGAGGGGAGAGGGGGTGAGGGGAGGGGGGCGATCACCAGACATTCTTAAAAAGGCTACCAGGCTAATAAGACTAATATGGATAAATACATTATACAGTACGTGTCCTCTATAACTAGAATTGAACATTTAAAACACATATCCAGGGAAAATCTTACCTAGGGCTCCAAATTGCTTAGAAACGCCACTGCCTGTACCTTAAAAACCTCCATTATCATAGCATAAGTTAGTTCCATTGATCTATGCAACTGCAACACAATCAACTGATTCAAATATACATGCTCTGAGAATGCAGAGCTAACTTAAGTGGTCATAAGGGTGGGCCACTGCCCCTAACAGCTTGAGAGAACCACTGCACTAATGTGCTAATGCAGTGGATGGAGACGCAATCATGGAGCTATTGATCGTCTTATATATCCACTGCTATTACCCAGTCTGGCGGATCCTACTTAGTCCTGGCTCTTTCTTCCGGATGGTTCAAAGTGGTTCTGCCCCCCCCCCCACCCCCCCCCCCCCCCACCCCCCCCCAACTCAACAACAGGAACCGTACCCCCTACAGTGCTGACTGACCCGAACCCGTCAGCGCTTGACATTAATCACCCAGCCTTTCCTCTGGTATAATTGGGTCTGGCTGAGAAGTGTCAGCCGACAAACCAGGTCTGTGTCTCATGATGCTGAGTCAAGTCCCTGCAAACCTGAAGACGTCCCTCCCTCCCTCCATCCATCCCTCCCTCCATCCATCCATCCCTCCCTTAATCCATCCCTCCATCCCTCCATCCATCCATCCATCCCTCCCTCCCTGTATCCATCCCTTCCTCCATCACTCCCTCCCTCCATTCATCCATCTATCCATCCCTCCCTCCACCGCAGTGCTGCCTGGGACAGATGCTGACGGGTGGCTACCCACTGACACAGGCTGTCAGAGACATGTGGAGAGAGAGAGACAGAGAGGGAGAGAGAGGAGAGAGAGAGAGAGAGAGAGGGAGAGAGAGACAGAGAGAGAGAACCAAGTGGAACCAAATGAACCCCTTAGGGTTCATTTGGTTGCATTTGTACACTCTCAGAAAAAAATGTTGAAAATGGGTGGAATTCCCCTTTAGCTCCATAATTCAAAATGTACTTGAGAGCACAAGTTAAAACGTTTTCAAATAAATGTAGTGGAATAAATGTCCAAATATTTGGATCTGAGATGTATAGTGCCGTAGTATTGGAGGTTGGGGATGTTCAAGTGAAGCACAAATGCTGCAGAATTAAACCTAAGTAGGCCTAAAGTAAAAAATAAATGTACTTTCCACTCTCCAGCATCGCTGCACTAGAAGTAGAATACATTACAGTGGCTCTCTGCCAAACAAATAGAATAAATTATACTAGCATAGCCTACTTTAGAGATCTTTCTTCTTCTTCAAACTGAGTCTCATGCATACTAATCTGCTCTACTAACTCTAACAGCGCAGTGTGGCAGCTAGGCCAGTGCAGTGTTGCCAACTTGGCTCATTTGTCGCTATATTTAGCTCTTTTTTTCCAGTCCCCACTAGCGCCAAAATTAGTGGAAAAACTCCTGGCATAAAATCTAGTGCTTTTTTGCTGATCAGTTGGGGAGAAATTGGTTGACAGGGGGCCAGAGATAAAAAAAAAAACCTCGCTTTTCATTATTTTTTCTCCTATGATACAGTCTGCAACTCTTGAGAGCGTAAAATGAAACCATATGGACCCTTACGGGTCCATTTGGTTTCATTTTACGCTCTCAAGAGTTAAATTATATTCCAAACATCTGAGTTACCTCATTTTCAAGAATCTAGACATTTAGAAAATGGTAGAAGAATAGCTATTTTGACCAACATTTTGCCAGTTATTTCTCCTAAATTAGTCAGAGAGACTAAACTCAACACCAAATGGTGATCCTCCTCCGTGGCTAAAATGCAGAATAAATAGTGGGCCTTTTCATACGAGGGTATGAAAATGGTTTCAAAACCACTGCTCTGGCGCATTCTAGTGCGTTTTGGAAGTGCCACTAGTGTATTTTGGGTTTTGGCGGTTGGCAACACTGGGGCAGTGCAGCTTTCAACACACAGCTTACGTAAGGCTGTATCTGAAGGTGCATGGCGCTGCGTGGGAGCTTTCAGCCTGACCCCCTCCGCGAACGTAAACAAACTTTGATGGCGGAGCAGCAGAGAAGAGGATGCTCTCTTCAGGGGGCAAAGGGCAGCGTACTGGAGCTCTGCAGCAGGTATGCACGCTTATCTGGACTGTAAGGCAGTGATTTTCAACCTTTTTTTTACCAGGGCCCACTATTTGTTCATAATGTGAGCCATTTAGCCCAGGGGTTTTCAACCTTTTTCATACCAGAGCCCACTATTTATTCAGAATTTGAGCCACGGACCACCATGTGATGACATTTTAGACCCACAGACGCCAAACCCAAAGATTTCTTCTTTTTTATCTATAATTCCAGGCTGGACTTCGGAAACATAACAGGCAAACATAGATCTCTAGTTGTGTAGATTTGGGCTAGTTCAGATGATGAATAGGCTATTTTAACTCTTGAAAGTGTAAAAATGAAACCAAATGGACCCGCAAGGGTCCATTTGGTTTCATTTTTACACTCTCAAGAGTTACATCTGGTTAACCAACTTAACTGGGGACCACCTGGCACCCTCTCAAGGACCACTGGTGATCCCCGGACCACCTGTTGAAAACCCCTGATTTAGCCCCACAGACTCAAAACTAAGGATTTATTTTTGCTTTTGTCCACAATTCCAGGCTGCACTTCGGGGGAAAACAAAACAGGCAAACATACAGATCAGAATGACCATTAATCTTCTACATTCAGATGCTGAATATTTTAACTCTTGAGAGTGTAAATTTGGTTTGGTTTCATGTTTACGCTCTCAAAGAGTTCCATCTGGTTAACCAACTTTCATTCAGCGTCATTTAGCCTAGGGACCACCTGGAATCCTCCCAGGGACCACTGGTGGTCCCCGGACCACCTGTTGAAAACCCCTGCTGTACAGCATGGCTCCTACGTATACTGCAGATAGATCGGTCACTTTCACTGATTTTTTTTTTTTTTGTGCCAGCCTTTGGAACTAATTGATTTTGCCAGTTACAGTATAAAGCAATGTAGATTCATTATTCATCTGTGCAAACAGATGAGCTTGGGGGGGGGGGGGGGGGGGGGGTTCGGGACCACTGCCCACACATTGAACTGTGTGTGTGCATTCATGGGAGCGAGCGTTTTGTGGATAAAAAATAAATAAATAAGAAAGGGAACGACGAGCACAAGCCTGTGTCTTTTGAAAAGCATCTGTGGAATTTGGCTTTCATCGCTGCCTCACACACACACACATGCACACTAGAGCGGTCATCCGTTTGTCTCTGGTTGTGTGTGTGTGTGTGTGGGGGGGGGGGGGGGGGGGGGGGGGGGGGCTTGTGGAGGTTGAAATGCCCCCCACTCTGCCTCTCTCCCTCTCAGAGCTTCAAGGACTCCAGTGAATGCATTGTTTTCCCAATGGAGAGCTGAGCAGAATATTTTAAGAGAGTGTCCTTGGGGAGCCGTGTCTCTCCTCAGACCGTAGCGTTTGTCTCCTCTGTGACAGTTGTCAAGCAACCATTATGTCGTCTACAAAGTACAAAGTACAACTACAAAGCCACACCTAACTTCTTTCTCTCAAACCTGCAAACATATACAGTACAACAGTTGTTGATCTTCCTCGCTAATATGGAGAGACATGTTTTTTTTTTTCCTCCAATTTGGCGACATGGTTTTGTAGTAAGTTAGATGGTTCTCTGACAGAAGCATTGATCCTTCTACTCTAAGTTGCAGACTTCAAACGCAGGTCTTCCCAAACCCAAGTCTTCCCAAATTTTCTGGTATCGGTATTTGGTATCGGCTCCTGTAACATAGAAATTGGGTTATCGGGATCGGATGTTGTTGTTCTTCAGTGATAATACAGAACACATACTGACCACAGTATGTATTCTGTATTATACAGTGTGACCACTGTGTGTGTGTGTGTGTGTGTGTGTGTGTGTGTGTGTGTGTGTGTGTGTGTGTGTGTGTGTGTGTGTGTGTGTGTGTGTGTGTGTCTCACAACATAACACAGTGAAGCATCAATCAAGAGCAGCACACGTTTCAATTAGGCCACCTTTTCGAGACTGGCAGAAAGACCTGCGTTGACCTGCGTGCGTGCGTACATAAGTGTGATTTAGATTGTGTGTGTGTGTGTGTGTGTGTGTGTGTGTGTGTGTGTGTGTGTGTGTGTGTGTGTGTGTGTGTGTGTGTGTGTGTGTCTTGGCTAGTCAGAGCAGAGTTGTAATCTCTCTCCTTACCCGGGGGCCCATAAACCACAAGGCAATTATGGAAAAAACTGGACGCAGTCCTGTAAGATTTGCGGGTCGCAGCTTAAAAGGGTTTTTATCCTTCAACCTCCTCCAGTCAGTAACACACACACACACACACACACACAACACACACACACACACACACACACACACACACACACACACACACACACACACACACTTTGGCATGCCCTCAACCTCAACCTTTTTCATACCAGGGCCCACAATTTATTCAGAATTTGTGCCACGGACCACCATCTGATGACATTTTAGCCCCACAGACCCCAAAACTAAAGATTTATTTTGCTTTTGTCCACAATTCCAGGATGGATTTCAGAGAAAACAACACAGTCAAACATGCAGATCAAAAATGAAATTTAGTGCAGACTTGGGCTAATTCGGGTGATGAATATTTTAACTCTTGAGAGTGTAAACATGAAACCAAATGGACCAAATGGACCCGCAAGTACTCTACTGGAGTATATCCATTTACCTTCTACTCCACTACAACTCGGAGGCAAATATTCCACTTGACACAGCCTGGTATTATCGACATTTACTGCCAGCAGCCTTTAATTCTGATGGTTCCTGAGCAATGTTCTCGCTCTGCACTGCTTCCTGTTATCTTATTGATCGTCTGTCTTTGACAGATCGCTAAAACAAACATCAGAAAGAACATGACCCATGACCCTTAGCTCTGGCACCCTCTCATCATTTATTCATACCGCTTTGAGACGCGCAATACCTACACAAACGCACGCACATTCACAAACTGTGAGTCTATAACAATGACATAACGTCACTGTCGCGACTTTTCAGATGCCACCCGAAATAAGCAGCGGGGTTGTTGGAAGGAGTGCTTGTTTTATCTGCCGGGTACTACTAGTAGGGCGGGGCGAAGCATAGTTTTACTGAGGTTATGTTTAGGGTTAGTTACCCCATAAAGCACCGTCTAACTCTAACCCTAGCCTAACTCTAACCCTAAACATAACCCCAGTAAAACTAGGCTATGCCTACACCTAACCCCAACCCTAAACCTCAGTAAACTTATGCTAAACCTAACCTAACCCTAACCATAACCTCAGTAAAACTTCCTTCGCCCCGCCCTACTAGTAGTAGCCGGCAGATTAAAACAAGCGCTCCTTCCCAACCCCGCTGCTTTATTTCGGGTGGCATCTGAAAAGTCGCGTCACTGTCGGGGGGAAACCTTGTATATCCTAACCTAAACTGTTGCTTTTTCAGTAAATGGGTTTCTAAACTGTGATCCAATGGATTCAATGCACTTTTTCATGTCAAGGACCCCCAAATTGACACTAATTAGGCCTAGCTCTTAAGTATCTTGAGTTACAGACCCATAAGCGTCATTTGGTTCCTAGCTGTCGTTTACTGTAACTAGGGACCCCCTGGAACTCCCTCAGTGACCCATAGGTCACTCAGCTATGGACAGTTAACACAGGAGTTAAATGTAGACCTACCTCATCCTACTCAGCTATGGACAGTTAACACAGGAGTTAAATGTAGACCTACCTCATCCTACTCAGCTATGGACAGTTAACACAGGAGTTAAATGTAGACCTACCTCATCCTACTCAGCTATGGACAGATAACACAGGAGTTAAATGTAGACCTACCTCATCCTACTAAGCTATGGACAGATAAGACAGGAGTTAAATGTAGACCTACCTCATCCTACTCAGCTATGGACAGTTAACACAGGAGTTAAATGTAGACCTACCTCATCCTACTCAGCTATGGACAGTTAACACAGGAGTTGAATGCATTCCTTGAATTCACGGAGGCCAGTAAATAATTTGATGACAAATTATAGAAAATAAGCAATTATTTAACTTCTGCAGTTGTCAAGATAATTTCGCAAGAACACTTGCAACGAGACAGATTGACAGAAAAGTAATATTGAAAGTAGTGCAGTAATGCAGAAATAAAAGTATAATATATTAGATTTTTGATAAGTAATATCAAAAATCTTTTTTTTTATTATAAAAAAAATGCCTGCTGATTCAACTGCTATTTAAACAAACACATGTTCAAATTAATTAAAGAAACTCATTGTGTCTTTAGGCTTATTCTGACTGCATGCATTTGATTAAAGAATAGCTAGTCTAAAGGAAACAGTACTCTTAACTCAAATAGGTAATTTCAAAATAAATATCCATATATACGGTGAGTTGCCAATCTGATTAATAGATTACCAAAATAGTTGACAAGTCAATGAGCAATTCAATTGTGATTAATCGTTGCAGCCCTAGTAACAAAGCACTTGTATTTAAAATGATGTGAAACACTACTACTGCTACTATCCATCTACAGTCGTGCAACACTAAACCAACACCATTTCATCGATTCAAAAAAGAAAACTCTGAGTCAGACCTTTAGCTTCATGCATGCTGCATGACAACAACAACAACTGGTGTTATTATTGATGCTTTTACTTGCCTAATGAAAGTCCTGTAACCGAAAATGGTACGGGTGCTGATGAAGCCGGCCCCGTTTTGCCTGTCGCCCAAATGGTAAATGTTACATCCGGACCTGCAACCACCCCACACCCCTGGGGGGGTCCTCACACCCTGCTTTGGGGTTATTATGTTTTCTGGGTGGCTGACAGCCCTGTCACACACAGTCCTATAGTTTCCAATCCCATTTGATCCATTTACACGATTGCTGCAGCCTCGTCCAGGCGAGGGCCGCCACACCAAGCTCTTGATAAATGTGGGCCGTGGACATTGATTGATATTGATAGATTCTCAGGCTTTTTTTTAACCATATAAACCCTCAATAGTACCCCTAAGGGTATCTTTTCTGTTTTCTGTGATTGTGGGATGAAAATAGCCGATCTATAAGCTCGTCAATATCCTGTTTTCTGCAAAAGCTTTCCCGTCAATACGGACGGGTGATATCATTAGGGCACAGAACACAATTTGATGAGTGTGTGTGTGTGGGTTGTGTACGCGCGCACACACACACACACACACACACACACACAACACCCCCCACACCCACACACACACACACACACACACACACACACACACTTCTTTGCCTTTTTAAACTATTCTTTTATTTTTCAATAGTTAAAATGGCAGGTCTACAAGCTCACAACGTGTGAATAGATTGGCATGTTGAACTATTCCAAAATGTTTGAGGCCTCTGCCTCAAAAATGAGGGAAGGATACGAATAGAGCATGATCAACTAATGCAGCTGAACACTCTGGAAATATTGGCAGACCTTTAAATACCAGGACACTATAACTCTGGGTTGCCCAGGTGGAACCCGTCTCTCCCCTGCAGGGTTATTTGAGGGGGTTCGAAAATAGCAGCTGCGGTTAGGGTGTCCGCCCTGAGACTGGGAGGTCGGGATTCGATCCCTGGCCAGGGCATACCGAAGACTCAATGTCTCCTCACCTCGCTTGGCACTCAGCATCAAGGGTTGCCCTGGGGGTAAGTCCCAGCGACATACTGTACTAACATCATGTCCAGGGGGGTGGCAATCATTCTCATACTACAGATTCAGAAGATAGTTAGGGCCGGGGGCGGATCTAGGCATGGGCATGGGGGGGCAATGCCCCCCTAAATGCCCAGTCACCCAAACACGATGCCATGCAAAACAACCTAAGATATTTCAAATTAAAGGGTTTATATTTAAAATGATTTGAAACACTACTACTGCTACTAACTTACTACAGCTGTGTCACCACTAAACCAACAGCATTTCATCATAGAAAACAGAAAACTCTCTGAGTCAGACCTTTAGCTTTATGCATGCTGTGTGTCTGTTGCAACTTCAACAACAACTGATGTTATTATTGATGCTTTACTTGCCTAATAAAAGTCCTGTAACCGAAAATGGTATGGGTGCGGCTTTCATCGCCCGTGGCGCGAAGCAACACGGGCGATGAATTCTCCTCCAATCAGGATACCGTTTTCTCTTGCCCCTCCATATGTTCTCTTGCCCCCCACCCCCCCGAATGGGACATGTTACATCCGCCCCTGGTTAGGGCATGGCCTTGTGGAAAATGTAGAATAAATTTCAATTCATTAAACAGTCCTTGACATTGCACCACTTTGCATTAAGGAAACTAACATTCACCCTTATGGTAGACGCAGGAGACACAGAACAGCTCTGCGTTTTAAGACATAATGTAGTACAGGAATACAGGAAGGGTATGTATGGATGTTGGTATTTTCATGGTAATTCTTTTGACAGGGGTATTCTTATAGCCAGCCTCTAAATCAGAGGGTTGGAAGGAAGGTCCATGCTGTAACATAGAGCCTATAGAACAGAATCCTCCAAATAGCCTCGGCCTGCTAGTTAAACTGGTAGTTACAAAGTCGCTCTGTGTGTGTGTGTGTGTGTGTGTGTGTGTGTGTGTGTGTGTGTGTGTGTGTGTGTGTGTGTGTGTGTGTGTGTGTGTGTGTGTGTGTGTGTGTGTGTGCGCACATGGCTGCACGCTCTCCGCTTTCTCCCTGTCGCATGATGTTTACGGTCGGAAAAAGCAAGACGTGTGTTATGTATGGTGGGTGGGAAGGCTGTTTAAGGCCGCAAGGGGAGAGGGGTCAAAGTAGACTTTCACTCAGGCTGTCTGAATGAACTGAGGGATGGAAGGGCAGACAGATGAACGGACGCAATGCCAATGTCGTCCAAAAAGTGAAATAATCCGCAAAATCATCATTCTGGCTACGGAGAGCCCACCACTCGGTCCTCTCTTGGACCACCTGCCAAGGACCAGAATGCCCTTTAGTTTGGGTGCCTGTGGGGCTAAAATGTCATCCAATGGCGGTCCATGTGGCTCAAATACTGAATAAATAGAGGGCCCTGGTGTCAAACTGGTTGGTCTTACTCTTAGTTTTATCTTGAAAATTAAATTAATACTACGCAAACTTTAGTTCAGCCTTTAGTCTTGGCCCTCCACAATATTTTATGTCTCATCTCATTTGGCCCCTTGGGAAAAATAATTGCCCACCCCTGGCTTAGGGAGTTAAGTAAACAGGTCCTGCTTTGGAAAGAACACTGATTCTTTCCATCACCACCAAATCTCAGAAATAGTCAATCTACAAGCTTTCAATGCGTTTCTGTGCGACCCATTGTAGCTTGCCTATTGGGCTAGGGTCCAACCCCATATGGAGTTTGATTGGTTAACCCCTTTTGTTACCAAATACAAATATAGTTATTCAACCAATCGCTGTGGTAGTCGAATAGGTTAATACAATACAACTACCATACCAGAGCAGGTTAACATAATACAACCAGCATTGAGGCAGAGGCACACTCAGACAGAGTGCACAGATTTCAGTTTGACTTAATTTAACAAAAAAAATAATAATAAAAAAAAATAGTGTCCTTACATAACATTAGTATTATTTCCACTCGAGCGGTGCGTGCCTATTGTTGCGCACCGTGTTCAAATTGGATACACATGACATTCAGGAGATGCGGGAAATAACGGGATAAAAAAACAAACCAGGCAAGGCGATGAGGCACTTGATTAGAATCGTGTGCGTGATGTTTGCCAAGAGCACTTCTGCCACTATATTGTATTTTTTGGGTTGTTTTTTTGTTTTTGTTTCCGGGAACTGACTGAGCGCAGGGGGGCTGTTGTAACCTAGTTTTTGGGAGGGAGCACGTTATGTAAGAGGCCTGTGATGGTGCATATCTTTACTGCCGGGATGTAGAGAAGAAAACCTTGTATCTCCTCATATGTTTGAACTTTTTGTGTGTGTTTTTTCTCTCCTGTAAATCATGGACTTTTTCTTTGCCACACTACGCTACAGTATCACACAAACAGAAGCAGCGAGATTAGCCGGTCCACATCAACCTCACAACGTGAGCTTGCGGATCAGCCCATTCTTGCTATTTTGGTGTTGAATTTTGAAAATGGAAAGAGAAAGCAGTTGTGGGTTTTGTATGGGCTCAACCATGAATTTGATAGTGGGGCTGGTTAAAGGTAGGGGAAGTGACTTCACTTTTGTCAGATAATACCCCCAATTTTTTTTCTATTAAAATGCTCTATTATAAGGTGTGCAGACCATATATGGAGTTTCCCCCTCCCCCATGTTAGCAGAGGAGCCAATAAAAGTTCCCTAGGTGGAGGGTGAATTTTCCTCCAATCAGGATCGAGCAGCAGGTTCACGTAGTGTAGCTACTCTTGGGCGCCCCTAGTGCACCAGGCTGGCACCCTATGCCTTTAAAAGGTATAGTAATTTCACTTAAATCAAAATATCACCTTTTCCCTTCCTCCCAACTAGAGTATGTGCTGACCGTATAAGGAGTTCCTCCCTGTCCCCAGTTACCCTGTTTCAGTTTGGGCTTTGGGTGGCAGAGCCTTCATCCAATGAGGATAGAGGGGGGCTTCCTCCAAGCAGAGTAGTTTAGTAAGAGAGTGCCAACACTCCTGTTGACTCCAAAGCTACGGCTGAAAAGAGACCTGTTCTCTATTCTATTCTCGCCCATCCAGCTCCATTGACAGCAGAGTGTACGTTTGCAGCTAAATCGGCGAAATTGGGGCATTTCAGGACAAAAACAGACCTCTCGTCACCAGTAGAGAATAATGATTTGTAATACAACTCACTTTAGTAGTATTATATACTGTATAATACTTATATATTATAAGAAAATAGTCTGTGTTGTGATGTAGTGATTATGGAGGAATATGTTTGGAACTTCCAGAGCTCCAGCGAGCTCAGTATTCTCTTCCTACACACACCAGCAGAAGTAGCTAATATACTGTAGTACACATATGTCAAACTCAAGGCCTGGGGGCCAAATCAGGCCCGTGAATGGATTATCTTTGGCCCGCGGGATGATATTGAATTAGTATTAGAACTGGCCCTCTGGTATATTGCACACACCATGATAAGAAATAAATGCAACTAATTGTTTTACTTCCCTCCTTCCCTCCTTTACTAATTGTTTCACTGGGGCATACATATAGCAGGTTTATAAAGTTATGCTGCCTCATACCTCTGGCTCTGTCTCCCTCCAACAGCAGTGGCTGACTCCCGGGGATTTGTGTTTGTTCAGACGATGCTTCAGGCATGTGTTCTGGCTCCTCTCTCTCCCTCTCTCTCCTGCATGGGATGTGATGCGATGGGATAGGATAGGATGTGGGCTGGCTGGCTGGCTGGCTGGCTGGCTGGCATGCATTCACACTTATGAGCAATGCATCCTCCTGACAACCATGTTGGGATGCTGCTGCAGCTTCTGCGTGTGAAAAAGAGAAGACTGCATCATTCAAACAGACTGTGTGTGCGTGTGTGTGTGCGTGTGTGTGTGTGTGTGTGTGTGTGTGTGTGTGTGTGTGTGTGTGTGTGTGTGTGTGTGTGTGTGTGTGTGTGCGTGCGTGCGTGCGTGCGTGCGTGCGTGCGTGCGTGCGTGTTCTTGCTGTGATCTGATTGTGTTGGCATGTCATTGGTGCATGCTGGGAAACAGCTGCCTGAACCCACGTGCAAATACACATCTGTCAGCTCACACACATACAAACGCACACGCGCACACACACACCGCACCCTCAAGGGTCCATTTGGTTTCATTTTTTACGCTCTCAAAAGTTCCATCTGGTTAACCAACTTTTGATCTGGTTAACCAACTTAGCTGGGGACCACCTGGAACGCTCTCAAGGACCACTGGTGGTCCCCGGACCACTGGTTGAAAACCACTGGTCTACTGCATTTAACATTATTTTTAGATTCATAAATAAGTGCATTTGTGTAAGAAAATATCAAATTAAATCTATACCCTCTGTTCTACAAGCTCACACCGACCGCAGACTGTGTTACTTTCAAAGCATCTGGGTAGATGTCGGCGCGATCATGTCTGCGACGCAGACACCAGGGGCGGATCTAGGCATGGGCATGGGGGGGTGATGCCCCCCTAAATACCCACTCTGCCCCCCCAAACACGATGCCATGCAAAACAATCCAAGAAATTTCAAATTAAAGTGCTTATATTTAAAATGATTTGAAACACTACTACTGCTACTAACTACAGCTGTGTCACCACTAAACTAACAGCATTTCATCATTGAAAACAGAAAACTCTCTGAGTCAGACCTTTAGCTTCATGCATGCTGCGTGTCTGTTGCAACTTCAACAACAACTGATGTTATTATTGATGCTTTACTTGACTAATAAAAGTCCTGTAACCGAAATGGTATGGGTGCGACTTCACCGCCCGTGGCGCGAAGCGACACGGGCGATGAAGTCGCACCCATACCATTTTCTCTTGCCCCTCCAACATGTTCTCTTGCTCCCCCAAATGGGACATGTTACATCCGCCCCTGACAGACACTGAACGTTCAACCTCCTCTCCTTGTCTCTCCCTCCTTCCTCCCTCCCTTCCACAGAGCCCGCCCAGCGCCCGCCCTGTCTTCTGACCAATGGCCACCTCGGTCCAGACTCTCCCTCTGACGCGTGACCCCGGGAAAAAGTTCCGTTCTGCCGCCGGAGTCGTCTTCCCGGCCGGCGCGCCGCCCCTGTCGTCCCGCTGCGGCATGGGCAGCGTGGGCAGCCTGGTGGACAGGCCAGACGTCACGTCTCCCAGCAGAGCCAACCGCGCCGTGCCACAGGTTTGTCTTTTATACCCGGGGGTTTCAACCTTTTTTTTTATACCAGGGACCACCTTTTATTCAGCATTTAAGCAACGGAGGACCACCATTTGATGACATTTTAGCCCCACAGACCCCAAAACTAAAGATTTATTTTTGCTTTTGTCCACAATACCATGCAGGCTGGGTTTGGGAAACAAAACAGGGAAAATTAACATACAGATCAAAATGACTGTTAATCTTCTAGTTGTGTAGACTTGGGCTAATTAAGATGAATATTTTAACTCTTGAGAGTGTAAAAATGAAACCAAATGGACCCGCAAGGGTCCATTTGGTTTCATTTTTACACTCTCAAGAGTTAGATCTGGTTAACCAACTTAGCTGGGGACCACTGGTTGAAAACCCTAGTTTTATACCAACCATTTTGATGCCAGGGGCCCACCATTTATTCAGCATTTGAGCCACGGACCATCATTATGATGACGTTTAAACCTCTCAGTCAGACCCAAAACTAAAGAATTTTGTCACAATTCCTTGCTGTATATATAGGAGAGAAAACAGACCCCTTACGGGCCCTTTTGATTTCATTTTACACTAAATATCTGTGAGGGTGCATTTGGTTACGAATGATTGCCATTCTAAAAATTGTAGATTGGATATTTTTGGTGAAACAATTTGTGCATAATGAAATTAAAAGTCTATAAATTGTACCCTTTAAGAGGTCGTTTCATTGAGTACAGGGGGTTTAAGTGGCACTGAATTTGCAGTCAACAAAACGTGCAACAGAGTACAATTTCACGATAAATTTGATTCTCTGCGTGGACTCAATGCACTAAGATTACTCTTGAGCATCATACTGCAGACTGTGCAGTAAAATACTGAGCATTTCTTCTCTTTAATTGATCCCATCCCAGGTGAGACCCCGACAGCAGCAGCAGCAGAACCAGAACCAGAACCACAGCCTCCTGAAGAAAGGCTTCAACCAGAGAGAACTGCTCAACTACCTCAACATCAACAGGTATACTGGGCTGGTTATCTCACATGTTGTAGACTACATCATCAGCTCATCAGCAGGTATACTGGGTTGGAGACAGGGGCTGAAATCCCATGAGACAGGGATTTTCAACCTTTTTGATACCAATACAAAAAGGAAATATTTTGCTTTTGTCCACAATTCCAGGCTGGATTTGGAAAACAAAACAGTCAAAACATACAGACCAAAATGACCATTAATCTTCTAGTTGTGTAGACCTGGGCTAATTAAGATAATGAATATATTAACTCTTGAGAGTGTAAACATTTTTACGTTCTCAAGAGTTACATCTCGTTAACCAACTCAGCTGGGGACAACCTGGAACCCTCTCAAGGACCACTGGTGGTCCCCGGACCACTGGTTGAAAACCACTGCCGTAAGAGGGCACTTTTGGACCAAAATAGCGCAAACAGCGGATCTACCAGCTCACAACGTGTCGTAGCACGACGTGTTGTGAGCTTGTAAGGTGCTTAAAGCTGAGACGGTTCTCTGTAGCTCTGCTGTGCTTTTCACCATTCAGGAAGGAGCCCAAAGCCAAGGGCAGCGACCCTGACGTTTCCTCGGTCAAGAGGGAACGCACCGACGAGGACGAGGACATCTTCGCCCAAGTTTACCAGAAAGACGGCACGGAGAACAACTCACTGCCCATCGGTGGCAAGTACGAGAAGGTGAGCCGCAACTAAAAAAACTTAACTATGACGAGAAATGTCCAAGCAAATGTCGATAATAGTTTGTTAAAAAAAAAAGATTAAGTTGATGCTTCCAGGATCTCGGTCGTGTACCAAAACTTGAAGAAAACCCAAGCCCGTATGTAACATTTTCCAATTGGGGGGGCTGGCGAAAATGGCATGAGGGCAGCTTCATCGCCCATGTTGCTTCGTGCCACGGCCGATGAAGCCGCACCCATGCCACAGCAGTGGAAGTCTCAGTCTGTCTCGGCTGAATTGATCAGATCTACAGTAAAGAACACACAACGCAGCACACGTGCAGGAACAAGCGTATCGTATCGATTCAAACAGAAATGGTGTGATTTATGTGAGCACGGCGTGGAGCTTCTCCCTGACTCAGCTCTAACTGAGTCATCTTTCATCGCCCCTTTTCCTCTTAAAGTGAGCTGTTCCACATCCGTCTCTCATATGTTAACATGGTGGGGGTCTTCGGTAGTGGTCAGAGTTACTAGAGACTTTTAAGCCATACCTGGGCATTATGCGGCCCGGGGGCAAAATGCGGCCCTCTGGCTGACTCTGACTGGCACGTGAAAGAGAACCATGGTTTTCAACCAGTGGTCCTTGAGAGATTTCCTGTTAAATATGGAAAGTTGGTTAACCAGATGTAACTCTTTGAGAATGTTTTTTGTTTTTGTTTTTCACTCTCAAGGAGAGCCAGCGAAATCATTTTGCTCTCAAGAGTTAGAATATTCATCATGTGAATTAGCCCAAGTCTACACAACTAGAGAATGTAGAAGATTAATGGTCATTTTGATCTGTATGTTTGACTGTTTTGTTTGTGAAATCCAGCCTGGAATTGTGGACAAAAGCAAAAGAAATCTTTAGTTTCGGGGTCTGTGGGGCTAAAATGTCATCAAATGGTGGTTCTCTGTGACTCAAATACTGAATAAATAGAGGGCCTTGGTGTCAAAATGGTTGGTCTTACTATTACTTTTATCTTGAAAATTAAATTAATATTAAACAGACTTTAGTTCAGCCTTTAGTCTTGGCCCTCCACAATATGTTATGTATCTCATTTGGCCTCTGTTGCCGTACTAGACTGGAATTGTGGACAAAAGCACAAGAAATCTTTAGCTTTGGGGTCTGTGGGGCATCTGAATAAATAGTGGGCCCTGGTATCAAAAAGGTTGAAAAACACTGTTATACAAGCTCACAGCGCCTCACAGATGATTTCTTGTTATTTTTCATACATACTTCATAGAGTAGCAGGCTAGCAGCAATATTAGGACTAAAGTTACAACTGCAATGTTAATGTTCAGCAGCCAACTCACCAGAAGAACACTCCAAACTCTGGCTCAGCAGTCTCTCTGTGGCAACACTGCCAACAACTCCTTAAAAATCATTTCTGTTCTAAATCTCCCTGATCTCTGTCTACATTGAGGTTTCTGTGCTCCTACAGCTTGGGTGCAAAACACCAGGTGTAAACACAGAGTTGCTTCCTGCCTCTAGGGAGCGTCTATGATGTGCTTAGGGAGCGTCTGCAATAGTGTGCATTTAGGGAACATCTGTGAATATGGGAATAGCAAAAACATATATGCCAGTACTGTATTTTTGTATATTTTTGTATTATTTTTATTAAATCAATAATAATAATAATACTATTTCTTATTATTAAATGGGTTTAAATCAGTTCCATTCATCCAACATGAGAACAATTAAATGGTTGTTGAATGATTAAAAGCTTTAATCAGATTAATCACAGCTTCAAATTTAATTCAATCATGGTTAATCACCATTCAAACTATGTCTAAAATATGCTATGTTTTCCTGTACAGGATTTGAACATTTACAAAAGGAAACAGAATCTGGGAGAAAGATCTGTTTATCTTTTAATTATTCATCAAAACAGGTGATCTACAAGCCACCAATTCTTGTATATCCCTCAAGCCATACCCTATCCTCTGGTTACAGGGAGACAGCTATACGTTTCTGTAAAACTGTACTACCCACTACTTTAGTTGGCTGAATGAATCAGTGCGCACATGAGTTAATTGTGATGATTTTTTAAAATCAGATTAATCAACAAAATTTAATCCCATTAACTTGTTATTTTCAACAGCCTTAGTATATCCGGGAGCTTTCTCTATTTTGAATGCACTGGCTATGTGCAGTGGTGTACCGGTGACATCACGTGCACCATTCATGCACACTCACAGAGGAATGCTTTGATTTATAGGAACTAACCTGTTATTTGACATGTTCGGTCAGGCCAGCGTTTGATCAGTTGGTTACGTTTGAGGCAGTGATGGTCCTTATTTCTCTATTGGTGTATTAAAAAGGTCTTTAAAGGAACATTCAGTGATTTGGGGAAAAAAAAAACTTGTTCCCAAGTAACAAGCTGTTCACTCTACAATGGAGGGAACAGGCCAACTGCACATGGCAATGTTTAGCCAACAGCTGATTTGGTCTGGCTCTAGCCAGTCTATAAAAAGAATATCTTGAATTGTCACATCACTGTCATCTGGCGACTCTAAAAGCATGTGGTGGGTAGGGGTAGGGCCCTAGGGGTAGGGAGGGGGGGGGGGGGGTTGGACTGTCTCAAGGACCACTGGTTGAAAACCATGGTTCTCTTTCACAGGCCGGTCAGAGTCAGCCAAAGGGCCGCATTTGGCCCCCGGGCCGCATAATGCCCAGGTATGGTCAGGTATTGGGAAATGTCCCACCTGGGCCTGGGTAGGCGTGTGTGGGGGTCGTGGGGGTCCCTCTTCTCAACGGTCTCCTCTCCTTCCCTGGTCCCTCCAGTCTCGCCTGAGGCCGTCGGCCTTCAAGCCCGTCGCTCCCAAGAACTTCAGCTCCATGCAGAACCTCTACCCCTCGTCCAAGATGGAGGACGCCTCCGCCGACCACGGCGTGTCCAACGGGCTGCACCGGGCGTACGCCCACGCCCCCAAGGCCGTCTCCACCTCCTCCTCCTCGTCCTCGCCCTCCCGCCACGGAGGACCCAGCGCCGCGGGCAACAAGGTGCCCTGACATGTGCCTGCATGGCGTCTGCTCTCTGTTGCCCACGTAGGGTGACCAGAATGATCCAGATCTGTCATTTGTTGGTGGGGGAAACATTGGGGGGAATAAATATATCAAAAGTAGTTAATCTACAAGCAAACATTGATCAGATGTTTAACAATATTTTTTCTTAAGATTTAAGGAAATAAGGGTCCATTTTGGTTACCAAATCAACATCATTTAACTGGGGATTTGCACACAAAATCTATCTAAATATATATACTGTATATATATATACACTATTGGCTTGAATATAAGACTATTTCTTTCCAACAGAAATGGCCTAAAAATGGAATCGTCTTATATTTGGGGGCAGGGGTGTTTTTGCCATTAGGCAGACTAGGCAGTTGCCTGGAGCGCCATGGGAGGGGGGGGGGGCTTGGGCGACCACCAGACATGCTTTAAAAGGATCACAGGCTAATAAGCCTCATATGGATAGATACATTATGCCTGTCCTCTATAACTAGAATTGAACATTTAAAACACATACAATACGTTCTTTAGTTTAAAAAATAGTTCATATTTTACCCCTTGGGGACCCATAAGGGTCCATTTAGTAAGGGGGCTCCAGGAAAAAGGGGCACTTAAGTACATTTTGATGCAAATAGTGTACATTTGTACTTTTACTCAAGTCAACTTGTATTTCTACACAGCAGTACACAATGTGAGTGCGTTTTCCATCACTGCATAGCAGGTGTCATGGCTCCAGCATGGTGCTGGTGTTTATCACATGTCGTTGCTATTATTAAAATCGTGTTGTTGGCATGATGATGATGACAAACGTCTGCCTTTAATTGTGCTGGTTGCGTTGCAGGCCCTGTCATCAGTGCGTGGGAAGACCCAGGACGATGACAACCTGTCTGACTCAGGTCATAACTCCATGAACAGCCTGCCTCCGTACAGACCGCCCTTCCGCCCACACCTCTCACACATCAGGTAGTATTCTCCCTTTTGTATTTCAGCTGGTTACGTGGTGATGTAAACTCTTTTTTTTGTTAACAAATGTTTGTTTGTTTTTTTATTTAAAGGGGAACTCCACCCATTTTCAATATTTTACTATGTCATCGATGGTGGTGCACGCTCCTACGTGCAAGCGCGTGGTCCGTATGTCCATTGCTGATCATAATCCAGAAATCGTCGCAACATTACCTGATTTGAGTTATTTATGATAATGATCGCCATCCGAGCGATCAAACCCCCCCTACGTTTGTTGTGATCAAGCCAAAATTTGCCGGGAAAAAAAAGGCCGTGGAAGTACAGGAAGTAGATCTTCTTTGAGTCAAAGAGATCCGGCGATCAGCCATCTACTGACACCTCGTGGTGATAGTCATGTAGCCCATTATATAGAGCATCTTGGAGGACCAATATGATAATACAAACGCTATTTGAACAGGAATAATCTGATGAATAAAAAAATGCGAAAACCACTGGCAGGGAACTACTATATACATGTCAAGTACGTCACTGGGTGTTATCAGATTAATATAACAACATAAACTGCCTCCTCTCCTCTCCTTTCCTGCAGCGCCTCCATGGGTCACATCAACACCATCGGCTCCCTGGACCGGGCCTGTCTGTCCCAGAAGGCTGCGGGGGTCTCTGGGGGCGTGGTGATGGCAGACATGGCCCACATGACGTGTCGGAGCATGGCCACGCTGACGCGCCTGGCGCCCTACGGCGGGGAGGCTCCGCCCCCTTACGAGCTGGCCCTGTCCGTCTCTGTGGAGGAAATGGTACATACTGTATGTATGACGGCGCAAATAAAGTTAGCTGCCACCGTCATCTCTGACAAACGTTGACAGCAGTCTCTTAAGGTCCCATCAGTGATGGGCAGTAACTTGTTACAAGTAGCTAAGCTACATAGCTTAACTACATTTTCCCGTAACTTGTAGTGTAGCTTACTACATTTTTTCAAGAGTAACAAGTAGTGTAGCTTACTACATTTTCCCACCCACATTTTCGAATTCCACCCATTTCCAGTGGGTAGAATTTATCTGTATAACATCTGTCATGACAAAAGTGCTTTACAGACGAGAGGATAAAAAAGAAGGGAAAAAAGCAAGACAAAACAAACAACTTAATTACTTTCTAAACATTATGTTTAGAAAATTGTACATTAAGTTGTGTTATCGAATTATATATACAACATGTAGTGCTGATGTAGCAAGCTACTTTTGTTGTGCAGCTTACTACAATTTTCTGAGGATAGCTTGTAGTGTAGTTTAGCTTCATTTTCCAAGAGTAACCAGTAGTGTAGCTTACTACATTTTCCCAGTAACTTGCCCATCACTGGGTCCCATTTACACTGGCAGCCAAATCTAGCATAAATTTTGAATCGGATCAATAAGACATCTACAACGTTGTATCTCAGTCAGGAGGCCAACAACAACCATGTCAGTAGTGTGTTGACACTTTCGGTTCATAATCTTATACAATTAGTATATCCATCTTAAAACAAGAGCAATCATATTTTAATTCTAGATTTAAGATTAGAAGACTTGCTTAGTTCAGAGTTGTTTGCAGTGATGACAGATGGATGGACGGATGGACGGATGGACGGATGGACAGATGGATGGATGGACGGACAGATGGATGGATGGATGGATGGATGGATGGAGACGTGTGATTACAGATCTATTGTGTTTTGCTCCTGTCTGACTCCAGGTTCGTGACCTGGAGGAGCGTCTGGTGGAGAAGGAACATGAGCTGAAGCAGATGAAGAGGAACCTGGATGAGAGCGAGGGAGCCATCGCTCAGGTCAGTCAGCCTGCTGGCTTCATCCTCCCTCAGAGAGTTGTGACAGGGGATTCTACCGTTATCAGTAGATAAGATCGCAGTTATCACGTTGTCATCAGCAGGACTTTTTCGTCTCAGAATGGCCATGCTCTGCAGTCCAGCGGATTCTACCGTTATCAGTAGATAAGATCGCAGTTATCACGTTGTCATCAGCAGCCATGCTCTGCAGTCTGAGACGCAAAACCCTAGCCCCCTCCAACCGTAACCCTAACCTTAAATGCCCGACCCTCAACCTAACCTGGTGGTTGAGTGTCGGGGATTTAGGCTTAGGGTTACGGTTGGAGGGGTCTGGGGTTTTGCTACAAACATTGCTACACCCTTCTCTAAACCTACCCCTAAACCTAATCGCAAGCGGATTTGACTGTTATTAGTGGTTAAGATCGCAGTTGTCATCTTATCAAGTGAGTAGGCTCCAGACAACATGCCGTCATCGATAAAATGGTGCTGATAAGCAGCCTCCTGGGAATTATCACTTGATAACGGTAGAAGCTGTTTATTTTTAACCCTAGAACACTAAACATAATTTTGTCAAACCATCAGGTATATTGTAAAGCATGCCATAAACAAATACTTTGATGGACTTGCCTGGCTCCTGGCCTGGCTGAATCAAACTACATCTGGCCACAAATTAATGAATGAATGAATGTGACAAACTGCCATATTGAGCCTCTGGGTTAGGCGTGCACAAATCCACTTCAACTTTTCCGCTGAAGAGTTAAGCCTTCTCACGGCAGGTGATCTCTGTGCTATACCCCGCCGCTCCCATCACGCAGGTGTTCGAGGGGAAGCAGCGCCTGTGGGAGAAGGAGGTGGAGGAGCTGAAGCGCCTGTACGCCGCCAAGCTGCGGCAGGTGTCGCAGCAGGCGCAGCGCTCGCAGCGCAGCATGCAGCTGCAGCTCTACAAGGCGCAGCAGGAGAAGAAGAGGCTGCAGGAGGACATGGACGCCCTGAGGATGGAGAGGAGGAGGATGGAGGAGGAGGAAGGAGCCGTCAGGGTGAAGGTCACTTCACCCACACTGGAGGAGACACAGTGGCAGGTACTGTACTGTATAGTAGGGGTTAGGGCATTATCTAAATATTCGACTATTCGATTATTCGACTAGAAAAACACTATTCGACTATTAATTCATTATTCGTTATTCGCTAATTCGCTAATTTTTTATATATGTTTTTCAATTTTCTGCAGCAGACATTGTGCATGTGTGCTGTGGTGTTGGTAGTGATTGTTGGTTGATGGCTTATTTATCATGCCAGAAGTCCAGAATCTCACATTTTATTGGCTAAACAACAAATATATATATCACTATAGACTAGTCGACAATTATTCGACTACCAAAGTATTCGATTCGACCCACAAAAACGTGTTTGGTTAATGCCATAGTAGGGGTGGGACGATTCACGTATCTCACGATACAATATTGATATTTAGGGTTCTGAATCGATTTATATTGTGATTCTTGGTTATGCTGCGATTCGAGTTGATATGTTGATATATCACATTTTTGTCCCACAAAAGACTGTGTCGGATCCATTTGGTTTAGTTTTACACTCTCAAGAGTTACACTCTCAAGAGTCCACACAATTAGAAAATAATTCGAATAATTGTTTTTTTTTTTTACCAATGTTTTGCCAAGCGTGAAAGTTCTTAGTCAAACCCCAAATACTGTTTTCAAGTAGTAGCATACAAGAAAACCTTCCAATTCTCTCCCTGTATTTTTTTTTTTTTTTTTGCATTATTCTTAAACACTACAACAATAAGTAACACCATCACCACTATTCCAAAGCTAAAAACTTTTTAGTGGCCTTGAAATGGAATGAAATTTTCAGTAATGCAACAATCACAGTTTTGATGTGTAGATCCTGTTGAGCCGGTCATTTTGAAAGTAGCTCTCAAGTCAGAAAAGTGTGGGCACCTCTGCTCTAGACCTCTCAGGCTGCTATAGTTCCTCTCCATAGAGTTATAAAAATAGAGAGCGGACTGGAGCAATAGCCACGCCCCCTTGCCATTCATTTCAATACAAGTTGCTCAGTGGCACCCGGACAACCACTGGAAGTGCGCCTATTTCCGCATTTGGACACCAAAATTTGGTGTCCAAATGCGGAAGCATTTCCTCCATGAACGCACCCGAAGCAAGGGATCATGGGAAGGGATTCATGAACGGGCGCCGTCGAAAACGAGCAAAGGAAAAAACTAAACAGCATCAAAAAACAAGCTTGTGGGTTTGTGGTGAGCTTATTTTCTGTCATATAATACATCCGTTATGTTTTGAGAGGTAGTATATGACGTGAGGACCGCTGGTTCATTCAGAAAACAACTTAAACACAAACTGCCCTGTCCGCGTGCACAAAGCAAACCAGCTAGCGTGCTCTCCGGGCGCTAGTGCATGAATTCCACCCGCCTGCAGTACCAAACTTGGCCACCAGGGCCCGTTGCTTCAAGCCTGGAGGCGCTATCTGACGATGTGTTCCTCTCCCTGCCTCACCGCTGCTCCTCATCCCTGCCTCCAGGTGTGCCAGAAGTCCGGTGAGATCTCCCTGCTGAAGCAGCAGCTGAGAGACTCCCAGGCGGAGGTGACCCAGAAGCTCAGTGAGCTGTTCCAGGTGAAGACGCAGCTCCGGGAGGTGCGGGCCGAGCTGCGCGGCCGCGACGCCCACGTCGAGGCGCTGCAGCAGGCACTGCAGGGGACGCAGCGCCGCAGGCTGCACACCGCCCCCGCCGGCGCCGGCGGTGTGCACGGTGACGAGGGCAGAACGACGACGGCGGCCCAGGAGAGCACAGCAGGTACGGGGGAGGCAGGGAGGTGTTGTTGTTCTGGGACCGTTTAAGGCGTTTAACAGACGTTCTTAACAGACGTTCTTAATGCAGATCCGATTTGTAGTCAGCTTGGAAAACGCAAGGTAATAATATACTGTACATTAGGGGTTTTCAACAGGTGGTCCCTGAGAGGATTCCAGGAGGTATATTAGGGCTGGGACTTTAACTGAATAATTAATTAATTACAGAAACAATAACGCGATTAAAGAAATAAACTCATATTAATCTCCAGCAGCATGATGACTTACCTCTCCCTTTGCTCCGGACATGTTGCAGGAGGCTCCGGCAGTGCAGAGGAGGAGCAGCGGCTGCGCGCGCAGCTCCTGCTGGAGCGGCGGCAGAGCGAGGCCGCCGCCACCGCCTTCGAGGACGAGAGACGTACGTGGCAGACGGAGAAGGACAAGGTCTGTACCACGCTTAAAGGGGAACTCCAACCATTTTCAACATTCTAATATGTCATTAGTATACCTTACTGTAGAGGTGTTGTGTGGACATGATAAAAAACTTTCCCCCCATTCTGTGTTTCCTAGAAATGGAGGTCTGAAGAAATCCATTAACATGGTGAAACACATCTTGATGGCATCATCAAGATGTATTTTCACCGTGTTAATGGATTTCTCTAGACGCTTCTTTTTTCTGAGAGCTCTCAGAAAAATGGGTCTGAAAGAAAAATCATTAACATGGTGAAACACATCTTGGTGATGTCATCAGATGTATTTCACCATGTTAAGGATTTTTTCAGACCTCCATTTTTAGGAAAAGCAGAATTGGGGGAACTTTTTTTATCTTCCCCTTTAATTTGATAATGTCTCAAGGGCCAAATGAAATTACACGGCGGGCCAAATTTGACCCGCGGGCCAGAGTTTGACCTATGTGGTCTAAAACATGATTGGAAATGAACGTGATCATCCAAACATGATTGTCAAAACATTGTATTTGTCCAGGTGATCCGCTACCAGAAAGAGCTGCAGGCCAGCTACCTGGAGATGTTCCACCGCAACGAGGGCCTGGAGAGAGAGCTGCAGCTGCTCCGCGGAGCCCCCGGGAGGGAGAGAGGGGAGGGAGGGGGAGGCGTGGTGGTGGACAGCAGGAACGGGACGCTGGAGAAGGAGTTTGTGGAGAGGAGGAGGAGCAGGAGGAGGGAGGAGGGGGGCAGTGCGGGAGGCGGCGAGGAGGAAGACTGCTGCGATGAGAGATCTTCCTCTGGGCTGCCGTGGATCGAGAGGATCGAATCCTCGGAGATCTAGACTGCGTTGGACCCATAATACCCGATTCCACCACCACCGCCTCCTCAAACTACTTAAGCCCCTAAACTCCTCCATCGTCTACACGCTGAATCGCTTTGCCCCTCAGAATTTGGACCGATGTACAAACTCAGGCCATTTGTCACTCCAGAATAGGCATGAAGGAACACTTACTGTATACACCCATCCATTGTCAACCTTGTTTTCATATGAGCGGTCCAGTTTTCGCTCATACTCTATCCATGTGCATGGCTCTTCATAAATGGACCTGATGAACTTTCAACTAGCTGTCAGTCTGTGATTCCCAACCTGTGGGCTGGAACCAACTGATGGACCACCAGGGGATTGCAAGAGGGAAAAAAGAAAATGCAAGATTTCTAAAAAATAAATAAATAATAATAATAAATAAATAGAAACAAGAGGGGGAAAACTTGAATAATGTGTTTTCAGTTTGCCAATAAATAAGGACTTACTGTAATAATATTCACAGCAAACACAATCAGGACCGAGACGAATTAGTGATGTCTTGATTGGGGTCAGATCAAGGCAATCCAAGACTAGTCAAGTCTGGCCCAGAATATCACCTGATTTCAACCAACACAAATCCTGTCCACTAACGACGGACGTCCCTGGATGAATCAGAGAGAGACGGATTGAGGCCAGACTAACTTAAATCAATCATAATTAGTCATAATTAGTCTCTGATTCATCCAGGGACATACGGTATGTTTTAGTGGACGGGATTTGTGTTTGTTGAAATCAGGTGATATTCTGGTGGCAGATCTGATCTTGATTTAAGTCCTGACCATGTTTGCTGGGTTAGTTTTATTGATGCAAGCCAGGAACGCAATAGCTTGGTTGACACACGCTTTCAACTTAGTTTTCAAGTGGGCCCCAGATGCGAAAAAGACATCCACTACCTATACCTTTGCCTACCCTTAGTCTACTGTATATGCCATGACCCATGAGTTCACACAGTTGTCCTGCAAAGACAGACTTAAGACCCATTCTACAGATGACTTTTAAATCACTAGTTCTCACTTATCACATTTGGGTTATTGGGTTTACACACTAATCGGTCACCCATTATTTTTCTTAATATACAGTATTTATTATATATCTATCAAGAAATTTGAATGAAGCATTTCTAATAGATTGTTTTTTTTAATAATTGACATCACTACATTGATTTGTCTGATTAACTGAATAAGTCCTATTTTATATTTAGTCGTGCGAGGATGTCACGCAAAAAAAATACAAAAAAGAGAAAAAAAAGGAAAATGCTGATCTTGTAGATCAGAGATTTTTATTTGTATTTTGGAAAATGTTTTGAGGGGAAAAATTACATGACCCCACGAATAAAAAATATTTTATTAAAATGTATTATTTTTTGTAATGAATCGATTAATTTGATTAACTATTGCACCTTTGTCTCACACACACACACAGACGCACACACACACGGACGCACGCACACACGGACGCACGCACGCACACACGGACGCACGCACGCACACACGCACACACACACACACACACACACACACACACACACACACACACACACACACACACACACACACACACACACACACACACACACACACACACACACACACACACACACACACACAACACACACACACACACACACACACACACA
Organism: Benthosema pterotum; assembly: GCA_039105355.1. Lineage (NCBI taxonomy): Eukaryota > Metazoa > Chordata > Actinopteri > Myctophiformes > Myctophidae > Benthosema > Benthosema pterotum. The sequence goes on from CM076984.1 coordinate 41,960,488, forward strand.
CACACACACACACTCACTAAGCATAGCAAACATTCTTCAGAAAGCATCAGGACATTCTATCCATCTACAAACATGTGGCAAACATCTGTATAAACTTCAATAATGTACCAATAAACAGCCTGTAATCTGTTACTCTAATTGAATGAACACATGGAATGTGTTGATTACTATTATATTGGGTTTGATACCGTAGTTACACTTGGTTGGGACTGCTGTATATACTGTAGTTTAGTTTGGGCTGTAGGTCGAGGATGCAAAGGGATTTGGGTTTGGCTCAGCGGCGTCCAGGGCCGGATCCAGGCATGGGTATCGTCTGATATTTTTTTGAAAAACTGTGAAAATTATGTGCAAATCTAAGAATATATTCTATTTGACACCTGATTGTAGTTTCTGACACTAGATTCTAGTTTCTAGTTTCTGGTGCTAGATTCTGACAGATTCTAGTTTCTCTGAAAAATCTATGTTCCTGTGTCAGTGATGCTTAACATATTTCATGGCAAGGACCACCAGAATTATCTATATTTGGCTGTGCCCTCCCATCTGAAAACATTTTCTAGGGATCCCCAGATCCTGAAGCAAAAATTTGAGTTAAAAATGTTCGGAATGCTTCGGAAATAACATACATTCAAAGATTTGCACCACGTTTTCACGATTTTTCAAAAATAGCAGAGATACAAGCTCATAGCGCGCCACTCGGTGGCGCGCTATGAGCTTGTATCTCTGCTATTTTTCAATAGGTAAAACATAATGGTTAGAACACCAAAACTCGTTGAGTACACAAAGGGTTAAAGTGCTTAGAATTAAAATGATTTGAAACACTACTACTGCAACTAACTAACTACAGTTGTGGCACCACTAAGCCAACAGCATTTCATCATTTAAAACAGAAAGCTCTCTGAGACAGACCTTTAGACCACTATTTGCATGCAACAACAACAACTGATGTTATTATTGATGCTTACTTGTCTAATACCATTTTCACCTGCCCCTCCAATTGGGAAATGTTACATCCAGCCCTGGCGGCGTCCCACTCGGGGTCTGGGAACCCTGTAGGGTTAGGGTTGGGGTTGGGGGGGTGCCAAAGATCAGAGGGGCTGGTATGTGAGCCCTTTTCTGTGTGCTTGTAACTATAGTTGGTTGAAACGTTTAAACGTGTTGCACAAATGCATAACCCTCGCTTTCATCTTGAATCATGAAATATTTTTTGGGCATGTACATTTTTTGTCAAAGAAATGGATCTAGAAATGTTCTAACGTGTTGCCATGATGATGTGAGTGACGCACTGTGAGCTTGTAGATCAGCTATTTTTTTCCCCGCTATTCATCATACAAGAACTATGTTGAACACGTACACGTGTGCACACACGCACACACACACACACACACACACACACACACACACACACACACACACACACACACATACATACACACACACACACACACATGTAACAATGTACAACAGGGGTTTACAAACTTTTTGATGCCAGGGCCCACCATTTATTTATTCAGCATTTGACCATTTGAGGACGTTTTAGCCCCACAGACCCCAAAACTAAAGATTTATTTTGCTTTTGTCCCTCTTCTAGTTGTGTAGACTTATGGGCTAATTCAGATGATGAATATTTTAACTCTTGAGGGTGTAAAAATGAGACCAAATGGACCCGCAAGGTTCCATTTGGTTTCATTTTTACGTTCTCAAGAGTTACATCTGGTTAAGCAACTTAGCTGGGGACCACCTGGAACCCTCTCAGGGACCACTGGTGGTCCCCGGACCATCTGTTGAAAATCTCTGATGTACAACATGGACTTTTTGGTGGTCTCGGCTTTAGAAGTGGGGCTCCAAGGGAAAGTGTTTGGCAACCACTGCTGTACTTATTGTTCTTTGGATTCAGGGTAGGACCTTAGATCTGGATCTGGATCTGGCTTCTGAAACCGGGGCGGTGACGTCACTGCGCAGGTCTATAGCGATCTGAAGCCAAGGCACTAATTATATTTTTGGCATCAAGAAGAATACTGTGTCTATTACAAAAGGATTTTTTTTTATATATTTTTGAATGTTTTTTTCTTCTGGTTTTGTTTTTTGACTTGTTTTTTTTTGTCACACTGATTTCTGCCAAATGATCAATTGTAAATATTACCTTTGAAATTGATTTGCTTTTTTTTTTCATGTATGTAAAACTCACTCGTATGGACAAGCCTCTGATTGGTCTGTGGTTTGTTTGAGGAAAAAAAACGCTAGTTCACATTCGTTTGAACAGCATCCAATCAGAATCAACGTGCTACGTAACAGGTGACGTCAGGGAAATGCAAGTCAAGCGGTGCTCTGGCCAGACTGATTTGTGAAGTGACACTTCAGATGTGTAGAACGTAGTGAATCGGGCTGGAACCCAGGCTATGAAGTCACAGTTTCACAAGCACTGGTTTTAATGGGTTAATAATTACTACTGATTTTCAGGGATTTTGGTTTATTATTATTATTTTCAACCCCCCCCACCCCACAAGGAATATAGCAAATCTACAAGCTTGTACAAACGTAGATCGAGGTCCTCTATGGGCAAAATGTCTAATTTCTTTTTCAGGGTGTCAAGGTTTATTATATAGTGTGCGATTAACTCGCAGTAAAAACAAAAGCCAAGTGAGTCCATTTGGTTCAATATCGCCCATTGCAAGTGAATAATTGTTAAACGTCTGCATTACTTAAGTTAATTTAAGATAAGTCTACATATTTAGAGAATGTAGAAAACATTCTACAAAATTTGCATGTTTGCTCCTAATAGAACCAACATACACAGCTTGGAATGGTGGACAAATTCTTTAATGGAAATCTAAATAAATGTCATTAAATGGTGGACTGTGGATCAAATGCGGAATAAATAATGGACCTTGATATGAAAAATCTTGAAAAACACTAATTTAAGGTACTTTTAAAACAAAAAAAATATGCGATTAAATTGAGATGAATTAAAGATTAACTATAGCAATCATGCAATTAATCGTGATTAAATATTTTAATTGACTGACAGCTCTACTCACAATGTGTGCTGTCCTCACTGCAGGGGTGGATCAAACATTGGGGGGGGGGGGGGGGGGGGGGGGGGGCAAACATTTTCAGTAGTGTTTCAAATACTTTTAAATATAAGAACTGAAATATCTTGAGTTGTTTTGCATGCCATCGTGTTTGGTGGGGCAGACTGGGCACATATCTCTGCCTAGATCCGCCACCTGCCTCACTGTGCTCCAGTATTGCTACTGTTTTATTTCCACACATCTTCACATGTGTGGTTGAATAAAGACGGTGTGTGTTCTCATTTGGATGTTTCCCCTGCAGTCAGGGTCGGATTGACCATTGGGCGTACAGGGAGGTCTCCCGGTGGGCCACGACCCGTAGGGGGCGGTGGTATCACGCTATGATTAAAAGCACTGGTTTTCAACCTTTTTGACCCCAGGACCCACTATTCATTCAGAATTTTGAGCCACGGAGGATCATCATTTGATGACATTTTAGCCCCAACAGACCCCAAAACTAAAGATTTATTTTGCTTTTTGGTCTACAATTCCAGGCTCGATTTGGGAAACAAAACAGTCAAGCATACAGATCAAAATGAGCATTAAATCTTCTACATTTTCTAGCTAAACTTGGCCAATTTAGATGAATATTTTAACTCTTGAGATGAAACCAAATGGACCCAAAGGGTCCATTTGGTTTCATGTTTACACTCCCAAAGAGTTACATCTGGTTAACCAACTATACCAGGTAGAACAGGTCCATCACGCGCTGGTTGTGGTTGGGCCGGTCTAGGCCAAATCACGCTAAAAATGTCTGGGCCGATTTTTTTGCCCAGTCCACCACTGCTTCCAGTTGGTGCTACGTTACGGACGCCAGTCAGTACTGCGTCACACTTGGCATCTAGAACTGTGCCTGGAGGGGAGAGGAGACCTGCCACTAGACAGCAGCTATAACGTTGTAACAACCCCTGTTGTACCCCTGTACGACAGGGGTTTTCAACCTTTTTGATGCCAGGGCCCACCATTCATTCAGAATTTGAGCCACGGACCACCACTTGTGGACATTTTAGCCCCATCTTTTAGCCCTCCATCTTCTAGTTGTGTAGACCTGGGCTAATTCAGATGATGAATATTTTAACTCTTGAGAGTGGGTCCATTTGGTTTCATTTTTACGTTCTCAAGAGTTACATCTGGTTAAGCAACTTAGCTGGGGACCACCTGGAACCCTCTCTGGGACCACTGGTGGTCCCCGGACCACCTGTTGAAAACGCCTGACGTACAACATGGACTTTTGAATTCAAATACCAGCTCAGCTCTGTTTTGACTTTGACCTTTCTTGTTTTGAAAGCTTGTTTATGTACAGTATGGATGTTATATTGTGTTTGTTTTGGAATTTATAATAAACATTTTATTGTGGTGTTGAACATCGCCCAGAGTCAGATACAGAACAGTACGATATGATAATACATGCTCTGGTTCTCAACATGAGGTGTCGGGGTTCTTTGGGTTCCGAACTAAATAGTTTTCTTTTGGAACCAAATGTGCTCTTAATTTTGGGGGGATATTGTCCTGACCGGTGGCTTTGTGCTGCTGAAGGGCCTGCAGTTTTTGCAAACCCCCAGGTTATTGTAGAAAGCATTAACATGCTCTACATCCGCCCCTGAACTCCAGGCCAAGCCAACCTTACATCAACCTGGAGAAACCAATTTGCACTCTAATAGAGCTGTTTATAAATCACACAGTTCAACAGGGCATAAAGGCTGCCCTGAGCGCAGCAGTAAAACAGCCACAGATGAGAGATGGTGACTTTATGACAGCACTAGTACTAGAGAGGAGATGGTGGCCTGCCCTGCTGCAGAGCTAATTAAATATGCTTTTTAGAGGACTAGCCTTGGGTCCTTATCACTGTGTGTAGCCCAGTGGTGAGACCTTTTGCTTCCATTTGTACCCTCTCATGAAAAAGGGGTCTAAAAGAAAAATCATTTACATGGTGAAATACAGTACATCATTTTTAGGAGGTGGAGAATTGGGGGAACCTTTTTACCTTCACACAACATCTCTAAGGTATATTAATGACATATTAAAATGTTGAAAATCGGGTGGAGTTCCCCTTTAAGTCCTATAGGGCCTAAATGAGCCGGTCTGGGGGGGTGAAAGGTTGGCTAAGACACAGACATAAGAGGATCTGTGTTTGCTCAAGGAACAACACAACATCTCCATGGAAACCCTCAAAGATAAAAGCTACCAGGAAGTGCCAGGAAGGCATTTTTAACAAGTGCTGGAAAGTACCAGAATAGTAAGAATGCTTCACCTTCAACCCTTTTAGTCAACCAGGCCAGCCCTCAGTTGCAACTGCAGGCCCAGTGAGTACTCTTACTTACTTTCATCCTAAAATTGTCAAATTATAGCACAACACATTGGAACGCAATGCATTGTGGGTTTTGGTAGATCCAGCACTTTTTGGTGAATGTTCCCCCTGAAACATTGATGCTGCAGAGTTCAACTGGTTATCATTTATGGGCCGAGGTGGAAAGTCATTTTGGTCAAGATATCATGAATGCATTAAAATATTGGTAATACAATTGTATAAATAATAATAAATACATGTATCAATGGGGAATGATGTGGATAAGACAGGAAAAGGGGAAAGAGGCAAACATTGCACTCTACGCCACTATAAGTGATGGGAGCTAGTAGACCTGCTATTTTTAAAACTGGGTTTAACATATTTTGAAGTACTAAGATCTAAGTGTGTGCGTGTGTGTGTGCGTGCGTGCGTGCGTGCGTGTTGTATAGCTGTGCATAAGGAAAAGTGAGGTGTGAACATGCATATAAATTACTGTGAACCCATGTGTGCACAGGTTTATTTTTAATTCAGGGTCATAACATGAATATTTGTGAGCAGCAGCATGGGTATGTGTGACTCACCAGCCGGTCCTTTACCTCTCTATCTCATATCTGTTACATAAACCTGAGCTTCATACTCAACTGCATGGATCACATCAAGCTCACAGACCGCGGAATGGACCGTTATCAGTGGATAAGATCGCAGTTATCAACTTGTCATCAGCAGGAGTTTTTTGTCTCAGAATGGCTATGCTCTGCCGACTCCCATTGTTCCAAGACGCAAAACCCTAGCGTCTCATCCCCGACACTTTGGGTTGAGGGTCGGGCATTTAGGATTAGGGTTATGGGTGGAGGGGGCTAGGGTTTTGCTACAAACATACTGTATATACCTTCTCTAACCCTAACCGCAAGCAGATTCGACCGCTTTCAGTGGATGAGATGCATTATCAACGTAAAGAATCCAGGATATCTACAGACTGCAAGATGGGTCGGCAGAGCATGACGATACTGAGACGAAATCGTCCTGCTGACGAAAACTAATCAATCAGTCGATCTTATCGACTGATAACAGCCGAAGCGGGTGTCAGCAGCATATGAAGGGCCGCCAAATGTGCAACTCGTCTCTACTGTATAAATGTAGAGGTGATCAGTATTAACGTACGCTACCATAGCTATGTACTATTTTTTAGTATTTTACCATAATAACTAATTTAGAATATAATCTAATATTCATTTGCATCCATTTGCCCAATAATGGATTCAGGCAAACTAAAATGCACTGTTGTGTGATTTGTATATTTGGTTGCCTGCATCTGTAGGTATTGCTTTCTCAGTTCCGGTTTTAAGTGCGTATTTATCATGCACTGAAAGCCTTGATGAAACAGAAGCAACCCTTTTTGAATAAAGGCCCATTATTTGTTGTGAATTTGAGCTACAGACAATCAATTAGGCCTAGTTAGATTTAGCCCGTCAGAACGTGAACTTTGAATATTTAATTGTCAAACAAATAACCATACTTATTCTTGGAAATTAAGTAATGCAATTGTTTAACAATAACGAAACTCTTGAGAGCGTAAAAAATAAGTTTGCACTCTCAAAGAGTGAAGGACCTCTAAGGGTCCATTTGGGTACCAACTCTCCATCATTTAGCCAGGGACTACTGATTGAACACTCACTGCAAACTGCCTTTGAGGGAGTCATAAAATAGTATATGCAATGGAACAACAGCCCCACCATGTGGCGTTAAAAGGAATTCAACAAGCAACAATTCACAAACAAGCTGAAATGGAACTCAAAACCCCTTGGGCTTTTTGGAGTATAAAGTTATTATTTTATTTTCAGATGCAAGTATATGAAACATGTTAGAGGATAAATATTTACAATTAAACTTGCATTAAACAAACAATAGCAGGAAAAATGCATTGAACAGAAGATATCCAACAAAAGAACAGTAGAGAGGCTAGCAGTCTATATGTGGAGAGGTGGAGATGAAGCAATGAGTGATTGTCAACCAAAAGGAGAAGAAAAATGAAATAAATGTCAACTCAAGTGAAAAAAAAAAAAAAAAAAAAACACCAAGTGTGCTTTTCCTTAAACCAAATAAACAGAAACTTTAGAAAGAAGTTGGGAAAAAAGATAGTTATTGTTCATCTTTAATTGTAGCCTAAAACCAGTGATGATATTGTTGCTGTCAGAATGAATCCTTGTATTTCCGTCTGCATTTCCGTCCCCCCCCCCCCCCTCCCCCCCATAAATTAATGCCCTACTTCTTTATCATGCAACTGTGTTGCATTAAAGAATAGAAAACAATTGTACTATATTTAAAGAATTCCGAAAGTATATTAAGCAAGAAAGTGGGTAAGCGTGTATGCAGGTTTTTATAAATACAGAACGGATGAAACGTTTTAACAAGACTGTATGAATGTTAACTACATTGGATCCCGTTGGTGTGTGTGTGTGTTTGGGACATACAAGGTTCCCAGCCAACAGCAACATGGTGTTGATGCGTCAGAGTGAGTGTTTATGCTGGTGCAGCGCTTTGCCAAACAAGTAAGCCTCACTCTTGTGAGGTGACATCACCATTTTAAAGGAGTTATGTGTATGCATCTAGATGTACATACATATACACACACACACTGTATTATCAAAGATATTGGGCACGACACTCTTATATCCATATTTTGACTTTGTTCTTTTAATCCCTCTCTTTTCTTTTCGAAAAAGAATGCCATACTTGTATTGATCATACTAGTGTAAAAAAAAATGATCAAGAACAGCAATCTACAAGCTCGAACCACACCACATCGCGAGACGTTTTGAGCTTGTACAGTAGGTCTGAAATATAGATTTTTTTTTATTTGAATTAATCAAAGTAACAGTTTTGGACATAAGCGTTATACCCAACAGCAATGATATATTTACAAAGGGTTATTGATTTGGTGTGGAATATCTACACAAACTATAGTACATCCTGGCTTGGACCCCACGGTGTGTAATCTAAAACTGTGTTTTGGTTCAATAAAACACAAATTCCAGAGGGCAAAAACGACCAAATTAGTTAACCCATTGGCTTAACGTTGAAAAATGTTCAGTCGTAAAAGTACGACAAATTTGATCTTCTTAGCATACCTATTAATTAAATGACTCCCTACATTGCACTAAAGCATACAAATAAGCGTGCTGCTTTGGTGCAAATGCGACAGCCATGTTTTTTTAATAGCACCAGAATGTCTCTTTAGTTCAGCGTGTTCCACTCCCTGGTATGAAATCTGCATTAAAGTAGTATATTTGTCACCATGTATACAATGAGCCCTGAGGAGATGTATGGATTTTTCAATGTTTCTATTCTGACTCAACCTGAAATCAAAGCCAAACATTACGCAGCAGCAGCAGCAAGTAGCAGAGGCATTTTCTATGTGTATAATTTATATATATTGAAAAAATTAGAGCCACAATGATCGGAGGACCTCCCCACACCCGTAACGAGTAAAGCTAAATCACAAGCCTACAGTCACCGCAAGATAGACCTTAGATGGCTATCATCACATTTTTTTTTTCTGTTAAACTATACGTCTCCAAATCACGCTGTGTGCAAAACCAAGGATACACAAGGCAGGACTGCGTAGCTAGCGAAGCAAAAATGGTCAAGAAAAACCAAGAAAGAATCCTGTCAGAGGTTTGTTAGTATTGAAGGTTATGCTGTATTGTCAGTTACGGGCATTGTTTACATTAACTTACTATCTTACAAGTCGTCTCAGCTCTAGCAATGAAGAATAGAAACAAAGCACATTTCACAGTAGTATATTTTTGTTTTGTCTTTTTTGTTGTTGTTTTTTTTGTGGTATTTCTGTTAAATACATATACGGAAACAAGACACATGGCTTCCATGAAGAGGATACAACTTGCTGCTGGTGCAGTCGGTCAACAAGGCAGAGCTGTGTGTGTTTTTCTTTTCGCCAACCGTCTCCTTTTTTAGCGTCCAACCGATTACACCCCCACCCTAAAACACCAACCAACCCGCGTGCCGCCGACCTGCCACTTCCAAAACCACACCAGGCCTTTTATTGTCACCAAGAGGACAAGATGCTTTACATTTCACAATCAAAAAAGTGTTCAACTCCTAATTGAGTCCTAATGGTTCCCTCCACCTGCAAACAATAACCCTTCAGTACAATTTATATGTGAATATACTATTGTCAAGAGTCCTCTCTGGACTTAGTTCCTCCGTTATAATAAAAGTTAAATACTATCCTGAAACTGTCTAAGCCATACCATGTACCCACTCTACTCCATTCATAATCATTCAGCCCATTCACTCAGAAAGGGTTTCTTAAAAATGGGGGTTTGGGGGACGGGGAACAGGCGCAGTTGTTCTTAAAGCCAACTCAAAACTGTTGATGAAACCAAAAAAAAGAAAAAGGAAAACATGATGCCGTACATATACTCTAAAAGTAAAAAGCCTAGAGAACCTTTTGCCGGGCATTTGCAAAAAAAACTTAGTTTCAACAAACAATCCTTTTTTTTTTCCTTCCGGAGGCACTCCTCATCATTCTCATTAAAAGACAGACTCCTCACTTCACTTCACTCCGGGTGGGACCCGGGCCGTCCCATCTGGTCTCTGTACACCAGGAGCACATGGAGGTGGGCTTGGGGCGGGGCGGGGGTCCAGGCTGGAGGGGAAAATGGCCTTGGGGCCAAAAAAAGGCTCTCCGCCACGCAGGGGGAGGGGGGAGCACTGCGATACAACCTGGATGCGCACAATAAACAGGCCAGTGGCCGAGAGCGGATATAGGGAGGGAGGGAGGGAGGGAGGGAGGCCTCCAGGGAAAACGTGAGCCTTTTTTTATACACTGGAGGAGAGCAAACGCTATCAAAAGTAGATCTGCTTGGCATCTGACGGGTTCTGCTCCATGGGGCAGTACGGGCATTTCAGCCTGAGGAGAGACAAGAGGTAAAGGATGAGAGAAGTACTTAAAAACAGAACAGTGTATAAACAATTAACAACCCTATAAACACCCAAAGCCGTAGTTGAAATATTTACAGTCATAATTCAATCACCCGGTGACATATTTGGCATGCTTATTTAATCCCCAACGATGGTGACATTATGTTCTTAGCATGATCGGCTAAAGTCAGGTCCGACTCACCTAGAAATGACCAAAAATCGACGGGTGCATGCACTCGGCCTGTATGTCCATCGCTGATCACAATCGGCGCGGCAATACGGCTTGATTTGACATATTTATGATAATAAACACGACCGCCCCGTTTGAGCCCTCCATGACAATGACAACGGCACTGTTTTCAGTGCCGTTTAGGGGAGACGATAAACATGCAAGAGAATTATATGTATATTTCCTGATACAGAGACCGCCTGCCTTTTGCCTGGCAAAAACAACAAGACCTATCAGCTCACAAAGCCTATAAAGATGTCTCTGTGCTCGATATATAAGCCTCGCGGCCGTCCTACCCTCTCCTACGAAGGCAGAATGCGGCTTTTGGCGTCATGTTAACAACGTGGACGAGAGCTACGCTGTAGAGGGGCGTCACCATGGAAACCAGAGACGCCAGAGGAAGAGGTGGATCCCGTCTACGTCGCCTGCTTTCTTAACTATGTTGGGCTTCTGTTGCAACTGCGCGGACCACGCCTACTGTTCTTGTCGTGTCCAAGTCCTAGACACGGAAACTTAAATTCCCTATTGTTTCTGTGGGAACTTTTACAAACTATTGAAAACAAAGAGTCATCAACAGAGCCAGAGTTCTTATCATGAAGACACTTCTTCAATGGCAAGACGACTGCCACATTATTATAATGGCAGTGTACGATGGATAATATAAAACCATGCTTTTCACTAGGGATCCTCCGATCGTTTCTTTTTTTTATTTTTTTTTTATTGTTTTTCTCATCCCATACCGATATTGTGTGTTAAGGGGGGAAATTGAATATTTCCAAAACCCTCATCAAAACTGTGTGTGTGAAGGGAGGGGAGAATGTTTAGGCCTGGCACAAACCTGCAAAATTACATTATACTATATATCTAATTGGCTTTTAAGAGGGCAAACACTTTCATTTTAATGCCCGGACATACTTAATGAATGTTAGGCACTGCTGAAACGTGTGTCCTTCACTTACTTCCCAGCATTAGTGAGTTTGTTGAGGGCGTCTCTGGAGATGACATGGCCACAGATTAGTTTCATGGGTGGGTTACTCTCAGAGGTCTGCTGCCGGAGGATGGGGCAGGCGAACACTGAATGATACCAGCACTTCTTCCCCAGGTCGATTTCAATCTACACCACGCCACCACACACAAGACACACAGAAATGAATAATAATTCAACTCTTGTTTGGTCTCCACCTGTTCTTGAAATGAAGCAAATAGGTTGCAGGGTTATAATATTTAACTAAAACTAACTGAAAAATGAAAACTAAAATTTAAAAACATTTGAGTTAACTGAAACTAATAAAAACTAAAAATGAATGCAAAAAAGGATAACTCAACTAAAACTGTAATGTGGGTTCAGAAAACTAACTAAAACTAACTGAAATTATACCCCAAATACCCTTAGTTTTAGTTTTTATAAAGCTTTTAAATCCAACATGTGTTGGTGACCAGCATGAGGAGATGCTTCTAGATCTTCTATCCACTACTGAGTTCCATGACACTGGGGGAAAAATGTGCTCTTGTGGGAGAATGCAATCATCCAATTTACTAAGAAACTCAAAGCAAGGGTTGAATACCAACCGTTTCCTACTTTGGCACATTTTTAATCCTATACCTGACAACCAAAGCACAGAAAAAAAATACTAAATAACTAAAACTATAAGTATATCTAAACTAAAACTAAATATTTTCACAAATAAATAAATAAATAAATAAATAAAAATAGCAAACCCATTCTAAAAACTAACTAAAACTAACTGAATTAGAAAATGAAATGTCCAAACTAACTAAAACTAAACTAAAATGAAAAATCCATAACTATAATAACCCATTAGGTTGAGACTCCATGTGTGAAACTTACAGGCAGCTCGTCCTTGTGTGTCCACACGCCACTGCATTGTCTCTGTTCTATCACCTGCTTGATGTTCATCAGCACCGGTAAGGCCATGCAGCCTGATGCAAAGCTAAAGGAGGAACCATACACAAAAAATTAGGCATTTTTCGCAGACGTGCAGGGGGGTGGGGGGGTTTAACCCTTAATGGACTGAACACGTTTTGGTGTTCAACGCATTATGTTACTAGGTGTGTTGATGTGCATCTCACCTAACACTGAGGGGTGACTCTACGGAGAGGCCCAGCAGTGCACAGGCGTCCCTGGTGAAGATGTTACAGATCTCGGCCCACTGGTTGGTCTCCAGCAGGCTGCGGTACGGAGAGTTATCGATGCCGTGACGCAGATATACCAGACTGCCCATTAGAATCTGGATGTCTGGAGGGACACAGACAGATGGAGATACAAGAAGACACACTTTAGGGCTACGGTTTCTAACATCTTGCACTTTTTAAAGTGTTGGCAGTCAGACGAGGAATCAGATAACTTGAAGGGTTTTGCATGCAACTTTGTTGAGTCTCTACTCTATATAAACAATAATGCCCAAACATGGGCCAATACTCCCCATGTTTGGGGAGAATATTTGATATCAGCCATTACACTCCTACAGGCTGGGGCGGCACCTGTAGTCGCAATTGAAGAATGCGTTTTTGTAGACAAAGAATATCCATAGATGTAGTCAACTAGAATCAAACATCACTAAAGCATTTCAGATGACTAAAATATGACTAAATCTAAAATTAATTCTATGCAAAAAGACTATGGGCTTCATTTTTTGTCACACGCTAAACCCCTTATCCCTAACTTCTTTTGTTGCCATTTTTATGGGCTCCATTTTCACCAATCGCTAAATCCCTTACCCCTAACTTTTTGCCATTTTTATCGGCTCCATTTTCGACACGCGTTAAACCGCACTGCTGGAACATTCCATCATGTGCAAACCTTCCGCAGGAGACCATGACACGCCTCCATGCACTATCCTCTTCTCTTTATCATAGGCGGAGACGAAAATGGAGCATGGGCGGATGTAACTAGTGATGTCCCGATACCGATACCAAAGTATCGGATCGGCTCTTTTTGTCCCTTTTTTGTCATATCGGTATCGGCAGATACTGAATGTAGGTATTGGAAAAGTATCAGTATTGGTTATTTGTCTTTATCGGGTCACATATTGGCAAATATGCCTGTCTAACCAGTGATCAGACACAGGGGTAAGGGGTTGACACCATGGCAGTTAAGTAAAATGTTGGGTCATGTGGAGTTTGCTTTGGAGTTTCTCAAGTGCACATTTGAGAGAGGAGTATGTCATTCCCAGTTGGTGACTTCATATAAAAAGGTATTTTTTCTTTTGTATGTTATTGTATATATTCTTCTCTGGTATCGGTATTTGGTATCGGTATCGGCTAACACAAAAACTGTGGTATCGGGAACGGAAAAGAAAAAGTGGCATTGGGACATCCCTAGATCAGTAACATTTTCCAATTTGGAGGGCGGGGTGGGGGAGGTGGGGGTATAGCATACCATAAAGCTAAAGGTCTGACTCAGAGAGTTTTCTGTTTTCAATGATGAAATGCTGTTGGTTTAGTGGTGACACAGCTGTAGCTAGTTAGTAGCAGTAGTAGTGTTTCAAATAATTTTAATTTGAAATATCTTTGGTTGTTTTGCATACCATCGTGTTTGGTGGGCATTTGCAGGGGCATTTGGGGGGGGGGGGGGGGGGGGGGGGGGGGGGGGGCATGCCCATGCCTAGATCCGCCCCTGAAATGGAGCCCTATGACTCTAAATCAAAATGTGTGTGTACCTCTCTGGTGCTGGGAGGCGAAGGGCTGGAAGTGCCTGGCGTACTGCAGAGCCTCCAGCTGGTTGTTGATGCCTCCGTTCAGCAGGCTGATGAAGTACAGCCGATGGAGCTTGAACTCCAGAGTGCTGTTCAGGTCCAGGAGACGCTGGCGATTCGTCACCGCCCACCTGGGAGGAACGACACACCTTATTCATTATCTTACCATATAGGAGGCCAAATGCGGCCCTTTGGCTGACCCTGACCGGCCCGTGAAAGGGTGCTGTGGTTTTCAACCAGTGGTCCGGGGCCCACCAGTGGTCCTTTGGAGAGTTCCAGTTAAATATGGAAAGTTGGTTAACCAGATGTAACTCTTTGAGAGCGTGAACATGAAACCAAATTTACACTCTCAAGAGTTAAAATATTCATCATCTGAATTAGCCCAAGTCTACAAAATCAGAGAATGTAAAAGAATGATCATTTTTGATCTATGTTTACCTGTTTTGTTTGTGAAATCTAGACTGGTATTGTGGAAAGAAATCTTTGGTTTGGGCTCTGTGGGGCTAAAATGTCATCAAATAGTGGTCCGTGGCTCAAATATTGAATAGAGGGCCCTGGTGTCAAAATGGTAGGTCTTACTCTTACTTTTATCTTGAAATTAAATTAATATTACGCAGACTTTAGTTCAGCCTTTAGTCTTGGCCCTCCACAATATTTTATGTATCTCATTTGGCCCCTTGGGAAAAATAATTGCCCACCCCTGATATAGGACCACGCTTTGTTGTAACACTTTAAAGGGGAATTCCACCCATTTTCAACATTTTACTATTTCATTAATACACCTTAGAGATGTTGTGTGGACACAATAGGAAAAAAAATAAGCCCATTCTGTGTTACCTATAAATAGAGGTCTGGGAAAAAAATCATTAACATGGTGAAACACAACTTGATGACATTATCAAGTTGCGTTTCACCATGTTAGTGATTTTTGTTTTAGGACATCGTTTTTCTGAGAGTGTACAAATGTGGACCCTAGTGGGTCCACATTTGTACACTCTCAAAAAAAAAAAGAAAAGAAAATGGGCAGAATGCCCCTTTAAGGATTGTGAGGTAGTTTTTCCCTGTGCAATTTTAAGGGCCTACACCCCCCCCCCCCCCCCCCCCCCCCAAAAAAAAATCCCAACAATTATTTTTTTTGCACATTTGAAATGATGTCATTAAATGACTCCAGAGAAATCCTCAGGACTGAGAACTTTAAGCCCTGAGATGTTTTAACACGTGTCTATTTACACATCTTTACAACCATGTTGTTAAATCTACCCCAGATTGTTACGACATTATAGCTGATAAAATCTTGATTTCCGTGCAGGAAACAGTCGTTTTTTTTTTTTTTTTTTTTTTTTTACACTTCTGCTAAGCATGTAAGCTTAACAGTCTGTTTAGCCATATTGCAGTGGTTCTTAGTTTTCAGTTATAGGCATAAGTATAAAGTGAACATGGCTCAACTGATTTCAATGCTATATTAGTCCATTTGAGAAGCGGTGCTCTACGCCAGCTGACGTTCTGCACTGGACACGTTTTTTTTGCACTGGAGAAAATGACGGCTGCAACGACACTAACCCTAAACATCCAACCCTCAACCTAACCTCACAGACCTCACGGTCTAGGATTAGGGGGCTAGGGTTTTGCTACAAACGTTATCTTGTCCGGTGCAAAAAAACTTGTCCAAAAAGGAAGCCAGAGTGCTCTACAGGGTGAAAGAGAAGACCTACTCTAGTGCTGGTCTGAGGTCCTGCATTCTCAAAGCCTCCAAGATCCGGTTCAACTCCAAGAAAGGCTGCTTCATGCTCATGTCTATGACCACTCCAGACTCCTGAGATGTGCACACACACACACACACACACACACACACACACACACACACACACACACACACACACACACACACACACACACACACACACACACACACACACACACACACACACACACACACACACACAATGTCACAGTAACTTACAGTAACTATACAAACAAATGACAATGATCAGTAGCAATTAAAATAAATTAAAAGAAACTACAGTGCGATGCAGTGGCGTTTCTATGCAATTTGGAGCCCTAGGCAATATTTTCCCTGGAGCCCCCCTTACCAACTGTAAAATGGCGCCCTCCAAGGGATACAATTATGAACTATTTTTAAACTAAATAACATATATGTGTTTTAAATGTTCAGTTCTAGTTATAGAGGACAAGTATAATGTATAGTATGATCTATCCATATATGAGGCTTATTAGCCTGGGATGCTTTTAAAGCATGTCTGGAGGTCGTCCCCTCCCCTCGCCCCCCTCCACTCATGGCGCCATAGGCAACTGCCTAGTTTGTCTAATGGCAAAAACGCCCCTGGTGTGACGATACCTGGGGGGTATTTCACGAAAGGTGGATTAGCAAATCAGGGATTTAAGCCAAAACCAGGCTTATTGAAGCCTGGTCTGTAGAGCCTGGTTTATTCTGTTCCACTAAAGCCAAGCAGGGCTTAAAATGGGAGGATTTAGCAAGCCAGGATAGTCAAGCCTGGCTAAAAAAACAGCTTGGCTTTTTCTTTCTAGACCCCTTTGGTGGAAGGCAGAATCACTGATCCTTCTTCTTCATGGGGTATTATGGAAGCCGGCATCCTTAATAGTTGCAGTACCGCCTCCTTCTGTATATCTTACTTAGTAGAAGAACTTCCATCTATCCCACAGGCATACTGCTACATTGATACAAGGACTTAATCTTCTCAGACAAATGCTGATGCCATAATAGATACATGTATTTCCACACTCACTCAAGAGGGGCCACAATGCATATTACTGCCATTGCCAAAAATAGAGCTTGTAGAGTGTCTATTTTTGCTATATTTGAATTGAAATCCTGAATAAAAATCCTCATATTTTAAATGGAATCCTTAAAAGTAATCATTTTTATTTATTTTCAATGCAATTATTTATACCAGTAATGTAGTATTGTATGACACATTACTGTACTCAAAGTACAGTGAGTACAGTACAGTATAATACAGTACAGTACAGTATGATACAGTACAGAGCATAGAATACAATACAGTGCATGGTGGTACAGTACTGCATTATGCAGTACAGGAAACACAAGGTGGTACTGTACTGTACTGTACTGTACTGTACTGTACTGTACTGTACTGTACTGTACTGTACTGTACTGTACTGTACTGTGCCACACTGTACTTCACTGTATTGTACTGCATCATACTGTACTGTGCCATACTGCACTGTGCCATACTATATGGGACTTATGTTTTTTTCTTTAATGACCAATATGGTGTTATTTATTGATCTGCAATATGACTGCAGACTGATAAATAAGGCAACATAAACCCATAATAATTGAAGAAGTGTTAAAACTCATTGGTTTGTAATCAGATTCACTGTCTAATGCCCAGTAAAGACATCAGGATTAGGTTAAACCTGACTGTTAGCCTGGTCCGGAGCAGGCTAAGTCCATAGCATTAGTTTCCATGGGAACTAATGTGGCATTGCTTTCATGAAACCAAATCAAGCCTCAACATATCCAGGTTAACTGGTCAAGTTAATCTGGCAAGATTAACCAGTTTTCATGAAACCGAATGAACGCTAATCCAGGATATAATAAACCGGGATCTCAGTTAAATCCTGGCTTTTTCCCTAATCCACCTTTCGTGAAATAGGCCCCTGGTGAGTCTTGAGTGTTTACCTGGCACAGGTCTTCTGCTACATTCAACATTCCTTGTCTGTACAGGTGCTCCACGATGGTCTCACTCAGGTACTTCTGTCTTTCTGGGGAGTCCCACACTGTCTCTGCCACCACAGCACTGACCTCAGCGTCGAAATTCTGCAGGGAAATAAATCATGAAAAAGACTCAGCAGGAATTCCAAAAATGCTCTGTAGCCAGGTGGCCATACAAGAAAATTCTTGTTTTGCAACACCGTGGTTAGGCCTGGTTAAGTAACTGAGAATAGCGATATTTAGAATAACTGACTAACTTCATCTTGATCTTGTAGGTTAATCAAATAATCAAAAAGCAGTGTTTTATATATTTAAAAATGTATAAATATATAAGCTCTACAACATGGGTGTCAAACTCTGGCCCGCGGGTGTGTAATTTCATTTGGCCCTTGAGACATTATCAAATTAAAGGGGAAGACCACAAATTTTCAACATTTTAATATGTCATTAATATACCTTAGAGATGTTGTGTGGGCATGATAAAAAAAGTTCCCTCAATTCTGTACTTTCTAAAAATGGAGGTCTGAAAAAATCATTAACATGGTGAAATACATCTGATGACATCACCAAGATGTATTTCACCATGTTAATGATTTTTCTTTCAGACTTGGATGGAACCAAATGGACCCGCTAGGGTCCATTTGGTTCACATTTGTACCCTCTCAGGAAAATTTTGAAAATGGGTGGAATTCCCCTTTAAAAGGTTAGTTTGTTCAAACTTGGCCCGCGGCTTTGTTTAGTTTTAAATTTTGACCCACTCTGTATCTGAGTTTTACACCCCTGCTCTACGAGAATCTCATATTGCTTGTGCATTTACACAATTGTTAACAACTATGATTTCTTTTTAATGAACCTTAATTAAATCATGCACACACATTACAGGTAAGTTAAAGCTGACAATACCATAGGTAATTTATGCTTGATGTCTCTTCTCTTAAAATCACTGTCATTGCAGACATTGGCCGTCGTCTGCTTTTATTTTAAATCCCTCAAATCATGGCGTGGCCAAATCATTGTGTGCGTATGTGTGTGCGGTACTCTGAATTTATGTGCGCTCTGCCTGTGTTACATAATGCCATGTCAGATTGTCGGCAGACGGATGTTTTATCCCATTTTTTTCAGCCGTCTTAAAATGATATCCTCATTTTATTTTATTTCCCTGAAATGGGTGCTGGGAGCAGGACAATGTGTTTCGATAAGACTTGAACCCTTGAGTTGAAAAGATTTAGGAAATGTAGAAATGTGACTTTCCATTTGCTTTCATGTTTACACTCTCAAGAGTTATGATATTCACCATCTGAATTAGCACCACTTAATTAATAAGTCATGCTCATTTTGATCTCTTTGTTTTGCCTGTTTTGTTTTGCGAAAGTCCATCCTGGAATTGTGGACAAAAGCAAAAGAAATCTTTAGTTTTGGGTTCTGTGGGGTGAAAATGTTGTCAAATGGTGGCCTGTAGCTCAAATGCTGAATAAATAGTGGGCCCTGGGATCAAAAAGGTTGAAAACCCCTGCTCTAACATGAAGCTTGTTGTCTGGTGCGGCTTATAGTCAGGTGCGGCTTATACATGGAAAAATCAGGATTTTGCACCAAATTTAGCTGGTGCGGCTTATATTCAGGTGCGGCTTATAGTCCGGAAATACGGTAAATTAACTGCTGTGAATGGTCAGCCTGTGTCCTACTTACCCTATCGATGGCTTTGCCAACTTTTGACACGCTGCCGTGGATGTCCTTATGTCGAGAGGCGAGCATCTGTACCGTTTCCTTGATGTTCTTACAACACTGTGCCATTGTTTGAGACAAGACTGATAAATCTGCATCTTGAACCCCTAAGGGAGAGAAACACACAAGGTTTGCATCATGTCAAAAACAAAGGGAACAAACTGATCACAGACCTCGAAGGGGTGCCCACACTTTTCTGATTTGAGAGCTACAGTACTCCCAAAATGAGCGGCACAACAGGATCTAGACATCAAAAAAGCGATTATCCCATTGCTGCAAATGGTTTAAAAATCCATTCCGTGGCCCACTAGAAGGTTCGAGCTTTGAAATAGCGGCAATGGTGTTACTTACTTAAAACACTTAAAATGAAAATAGAGGAAGAATTCTTGTATATGCTACTACTGACGTTTGAAAAGAAAGTATTTGGGGAATGTCATTGCATCAACCTGCACAGCCTGTGTGATCTACTGGTAGATCACAATTTACCTTTTGGGCACCCCTGTCATAGAGCAACACTTTTTAATTATGATGAACTCTTGAAATTCATTTCTATTATTTTGGTCTGGATTGTGCAAAATTGTTGATATTGTCACCATAATAATATATTAATATTAGTCATTCAAGTTTTATTTATTCGCGAAAATACAATTAAACTAAGTAATTAAACTCATTTTTGGTGTTGTTGGTGTATACTATATATAAGAAACGACAAACAAACTTCACAATACTGTACATCAGAGGAAAATTAGAACATAGTATATGCGTAACCATATCTACTCACTAAGATTGCGAAAATGGATCACACCACACTGCAGTCTATCAAACTGTTCCATACTGGCTAATACTAAATAATTAACCTGTTTAATTTAACCGAGACTTAAGACTTATTACAGTTAGCCACAAATACTTGTCTCTGCTCAGCATGTGTTGTTCTCTCTCCCTGTCTCTCTCTAGATGCTGACTAATGTGTAAATTACAGTGATTAGGGTGCCAGAATAAAGTCCAGTAATCTGTGTGATTTACAGAGTCTCTATTAAAGGAACCAGTCACCGTCTGAGACAGAAACCTTGTATGTCTATATTTTAATGCTGCCATCACACAAGCAGCAAAACATGCAAGCTCATAGCTTGTATATCTGCTGTATTTGTGTGTAACCAATGAAATGTATAGAGGGTGTGCAAGTGACATTCGATAACTAGGCTGTCAAATCAAAAAAAAGGAAGGTTGTGATTTTATGTGATTCGAAATATACTGCGTTCGATATGATAATGCCATTTTTCTTCCAAGTTACTGTGCTTATATTATACTAGAATATTTTAAAACAATTCTAAACAGTTTGGACCATGACAAGTTCAATCATACTAGAACATTTTAAAACAAACTATAGAAGGCGAAAATTGCATTAGGGCAGGGAAACCCGCCCCCATACCATTTTCATTTAAATTATGTTGTTCTGTGACCTACAAGATGTATATCTTCTACAGGACATTTATTAGTCAAGTAAGATCAATAATAACATCAGTTATTGTTGAAGTTGCAACAGACACGCAGCATGCATAAAGCTAAAGGTCTGACCCAGAAAGTTTTCTGTTTTTAATGATGAAATGCTGTTGGTTTAGTGGTGCCACAATTGTAGTTGATCAGTAGCAGTGGTAGTGTTTCAAATCATTTTAAATATAATAACTTTAATTTGAAATTTGGGTTTGTTTGGTGGTGCAGTGAGGGCATTTAGGGGGGCATTGTCCCCTCATACGCATGCCTAGATCCGGCCATGCCTGTGAATAACAATTACCGTAAATCAGTTGTACTTCCAAGATTTTCATCTACCGTAATTTCCGGACTATAAGCCGCTACTTTTTTCACTGCTTTTGACCCTGCGGCTTATACAATGGTGCGGCCAATCTATGGATTTTACAGGTAACACAGGGGTAGTCCCTGAGAGGGTTCCAGGTGTGCTCCACATACTAAATGATGGAAAGTTGGTTAAACAGATTAACTCTTTGAGAGCGTAAAAATGAAACCAAATGGACCCTTGCGGGTCCATTTGGTTTCATGTTTACACTCTCAAGAGTTATGATATTCACCATCTATGTTACCACCACTTAATTAATAAGTCATAAGTCATGTTCATTTTGGTCTCATTTTGATGTTTTGATCAAACGGCACTGGGATCAAAAAAAGTTGAAAACCACTGCTCTAACATGAAGCTTATTGCCTGGTGCGGCTTATAGTCAGGTGCGGCTTATCCAAGGAAAAATCAGTATTTTGCCCCAAATTTAGCTGGTGCGGCTTATATTCAGGTGCGTCTTATAATCCGGAAATGACGGTACAGCGGGGTCAGTAACAAACTGCTCCTTACCGAAGGCCACCAGCTGCCCCCTCAGCTCACAGACGTTCCTCAGCAGCTCGTCCAGTCTCTCCTCAGACTGGTGTCCGTACATGACGAAACGATGGAGCACCTTCTCCAGCTCCCGCTCCACACAGGCACACTGCTCCATGGCTGCTGACCCACCCACCGTCTGGGACGCCCACTGACTCACTGGCACGCACACACGCACGCACACACACACACTCACTCACTCACACACACTCACACCCTGCAAGCAACCACCTGCTGGGACACAACACAGAAACACCATGATCACAGATTATTGTGAATAGTTTACTGTTACAATTACAATTTAGGACTTTCAGAGACCAATATTCATGTTAGGATATTGCAGATAGGCAATACGAATAATCAAGTCTATGAAAATGTTCTGATAAATAGTGCATAAAAGTATTCGACCAGCATGGAATGTAGAAATGGGACGATAATTGTTTATTATCGCGCGCGCACACACACACACACACACACACACACACACACACACACACACACACACACACACACACACACACACACACACACACACACACACACACACACACACACACACACACACACACACACACACACACACACACACACACACACACACACACACACACACACGAATGTGCAGATCCAAAACGATTAGTTTTTGTCCACAATTCTACGCTGGATTTGGCAAACAAAACAGGCAAACATACAGATCAAAATGACCATTAATGTGATCTAATTGTGTACACTTATTAAGTGGTGCTAATTCAGATAAATATTTTAACTCGTAGTATAAACATTACGGATCCATTGGTTTCATTTTTACACTCAAAAGTTACACATGGTTAACCAACTTTCCATTTAGCTGGGGACCACCTAGAACCCTTTAAAGGAGCACTGATGGTCACATTGCACTTTCTGCTGCATTCAGTGTCATTTTACGTAGGCTGGGGGAGACAGAATATTCTTCACATGTCGCCTCATGAATGGAATTACTCTTGGATGATCTAACATATAACAACACATACAGTAAAATATAAAATACCTCTTCCAGTAAAAAACAAAATAAGGGAAAATCTTCAAACGGAACTCTTTGCCAATTTGTTTGGATAAGCAGTGGACTGTCATTGTCATTATTCCCCAAACACATAAATACTCAAAAGACAAAAATCCTTGACATTAATCCCTATCCTTTAAAGGTGACTAAACCAAACTGTTAGATAGACCCTGACGAAGATCTGGTGTGGTCGAAAAACACGGTCATTTTCAGTTGCCTTGCTCAAAAATAAAGTATGTTATTTTTTTTTCCACTAAAGAGTGCCTGCCCTTGGTTTCCTTTTTTCTTTTTAAAGTCTGCAATTCATACCTTCAGGAATTAAGCAGTACAAAACTCTAAGAAAAGACCATTCCTGAAGAAGAAAATCCTGTTTGTTTGTTTTTTGCAGAGGAGTAAAGTCAGGATAATACTGGACCACTGCCATGTAGTGGCTCTTCATTCTAACTGCACTGTCCACACTTCACTCCACACTGAAGTCATTCAAGGTCTCCATAGCAATCTGCCTGTTGGGTCATGGATAAATGGCTCATAATTTTCCGATCAGTTGATTATTAAGCACCATACTACTACTAACTATAAGCAAGTGGATCACTGCAGCACTGCATTAGGCTACTTCATTGTCAGTAGCCTAGCAATTGTTTGTTTGCAGTCTGGAAAAACCTGGCAACCCACCCCAACCTACGAGTAAAAAAACAACAACAAAGAACAAACTGCTGTCTTTTCAACCCATCGACCCATGATCTACTGGCGTGGTAGTTGTGTCTCTGACGACGAAGAGAAAAACACAAAAGCACAGCAAAATCTCCGTCTGGATGTTTTTTAAAAAAAAGTTTGCTTGGTGGTGTGAGGTTCTAGGGCAGGCCTATTGTAAGCTATATATTACATATAGGTTCACGATGTGTTTAAAGACATATATATAGCGTATTTCAGAACATCATTTTCACCTCATATTTCGGGTGTTAAACGACACGCTGTTAAAACAATAAACACGTTATTATTCGCTGTTAAAGGGACAATGTAACGCACTGGTCACCAGACTCCCTTCAATCAATGGTCATCACTGTAAACATGGTATCTCTGAGCTACAGCACAGCCATCTGGTGTCAGAGTTGCGACATCAAGGGGTCAGAAAATAAGCTGCTGTTCGTGCAGCCTGAAAGAGGGACAAACTGGAGTTGGAAATGCATTGTTTTCAACTAGAGTGGCGCAAATAAGATCTATTTTAGGGCATGTGTGGGACATGTGCACTGCTTTAAAGCAGTGGTTTTCAACCAGTGGTCCTTGAGAGGGTTCCAGGTGGTCCCCAGGCTAAATGATGGAAAGTTGGTTAACCAGATGTAACTCTTTTCATGTTTACGCTCTCAAGAGTTAAAATATCCATCATCTGATTTATCCCAAGTCTACACAACTAGAAAATCTAGAAGATTAATGGTCATTTTGGATGGTTTGCCTGTTTTGTTTGCCAAATCGAGCCTGGAATTGTAGACAAAAGCAAAAGCAATCAGTTTTGGGGTCTGTGGGTCCAAAATGTCAAATGGTGGTCCGTGGCTCAAATGCTGAATAAATAGTGGGCTCTGGTGTCGAAATGGTTGAAAAGCATAGCTTTAAATAATTGCACAGTGCCAGCTCAAGTTTCTGTAGTGATTATGTTGTACTACAGAACGATATAAAAAATAAAGGGATTTAAGATCACTAAAGCTAGGGCTGTTGCCTGAGTTCAAAAGTATTTCTGCCTGCTTTCCATCCAGGACATGTCCCGATTTGTCGCCCCCTTTCTCAATAGAACTCTATGTAGAAGGGCCTCCATTGGACTGACCCCATGCAGTGAACGGAGTTTGCGTTAACACTGTCTATAGGCTACAATCCCCTACCGTTGTGTAACATTAACGTTGGGTGGCTTTCAGTGGATCCTACACTAAACGCACATTTCGCACAGTTATTAAAACACAACTCGCTTGAAATAAACAATAGGAACGGAGATGCAGTTTCGTAAACAATACACAAGAACAGTTGATTCTTCTTCTTGGCTGTGACCACAAAAGCTAGCGTGTGGCTAACATGTTTGCTAAAAAAAAACACACACACACACAGTTAAAGGTAACGTTCCCCCACCAAGCTGCTGAATGACAGGGCCGAAAAACGATAACACCAGGCACAGTGACAACCGCTCTGCCGTCTCCGCGTTGCGTTTCTCCCGCAGCGAAACGCAACGCTCGGCTGTTCCGACTCCCGGTGAAGACACTAAAACGTTGTCAGAAAAATAAAAATAAACACTTACCTGTTTGTGCCTGTTAGCCACTTAGCAAGCGTTAGCGTTAGCCAGCAGCACTCTGCCTGCTATGACAGCGACTCACCACCAGGCTGAGTGCAGGAGGAACTTCCTGTGTCGCATTCTGCCCCGTGACAGAGGATTTCAAAGTAAGAGTTTATTGGTATTTTTAGCACAGAAAAAAAAAAAAATTAAAAAAACTAGAAAATAAAGTAAAAAATATAATAATAATATATTATTATGTTTTTGTTATAAAAAATCAATACAATTTTAAATTATAAAAAATAAACTAATAAACAAACAAACAAATAAAATACCGTATTGTCCCGAATATAAGACGACTCGTTTATAAGACGACCCTCATTTTTCAAGACCCATTTACAGAAAAAAGAACATTGAATGTCAAATAGTATAGCCCCTGAATATAAGACGACTCCATTTTTTGGGATATTTCCATTGGGGAAAAAAAACATAGTCTTATATTCAGGCCAATAGGGTAAAATACATAAATATTAAATAAAATGAAGTTGTGAACACCCCAGTAATAGTCTCTGCATGTTGAGTTGAGTTTTGACACCAGGGCCCACTATATTTGGCATTTGAGCAACGGAACACCATTCGATGACATTTTAACCCCACAGACTACAAAACTAAAGATTTCTTTTGCTTTTGTCCAAGAACTCCAGGCTGGATTTGGGAAACAAAACAGTCAAACATACAGATCAAAATGATTTGTGTAGACTTGGGCTAATTCAGAGGATGAATATTTTAACTCTTGAGAGTGTAAAAATGAAACCAAATGGACCCGCAAGGTCCATTTGGTTTCATTTTTACGCACTCAAAGTGTTACATCTGGTTAACCAATTTAGCTGGGCCCCACCTGGACCTCTCTCAACCACTGGTGGTCCCCGGACCACTGATATCACCTTTCATTGGGTGGGCAGGATGTAGGCTCTGCCCATCCCTGCCCCCTCTAGATCTGGCCCTGGTTGAAGATATCATCAAGTCTAAGGGCAGCCGTGACGAGAGCCAAGTGGTTAAGGTGCATACCACATATGCAGTGATGACTGGCAGTGAGTTTCTGGTTTGAATCCTGAGCCAGTGTGACCTTTCTGTTTCCCAGTCACTTTTAACTAGGAAGGTGAGAAAATCCAGAATACATGCACACGCACACGCACACACACACACACACACACACACACACACACACACACACACACACACAGCAGATCAGTGGTGATGGTGACAGCATAAGCAGTATATAGGTTAAAACAATTTCTCATATTAATTAGTCTACCGGCATGCAGAGCCAGTTGTTAATAGGCGAGACATACCTAATGAAGATCCCTTCATAGCCCAGGAGAAATGCACAGCTGAGGAGGAGTCAGGTTAAGGGTCTCTATTCAATCGTTTAATGAGCTCTGGGCTCTTGCCCAAAATGTTGAGCAAAGTTCCGATCGCGTCCCCCAAGGGTTGGCAGCATTCTCATCATACAGTACATGACACAACACAACACATACTGTAGCCCCCTGATTCCAGGAAGAGCAACCAGGTTGGAAATTTGGACAATCTTTTCAAAGATTGACTTAGCCAACTTATGTTTTTGTCGTCTTATTACAATGCAAGGACAGTATAGGATGTCCCGATGCTGTATCTGTATCGGGGAAAGTATCGGATCGGCCCTTTTTTGACATATCGGTATCGGCAAATACTGGTATCAGCCCTTATTTGTCATTATCGGGTCATATTTGTATTGGCAAATACACTAGTCTAACCACAGATCATGGCTC
The DNA here is from genome assembly GCA_039105355.1 of Benthosema pterotum. NCBI lineage: Eukaryota > Metazoa > Chordata > Actinopteri > Myctophiformes > Myctophidae > Benthosema > Benthosema pterotum. Next base: position 41,987,650 of record CM076984.1, read on the forward strand.
TAAAGTGGTGCTTTAGTGGACTAAAAATATGTACAAACTACACCAGGCAAATGGTGGCAGGACTCGGGAGGATTTATTGGCATCATAGTCTTGCGTTGCCAGACTGACTTGTGAGTCTGTTGACATTGTGGGTCGGATTGACCATTGGGTGTACAGGGAGGTCTCCTGGTGGGCCACGACCCAGCCTCAGACCACCATTTGATGATATTTTAGCCCAATAGACCCCAAAACTAAAGATTTATTTTGCTTTTTGGTCCACAATTCCAGGCTGGATTTGGTGAAAAAAAAAACATCAAACATACAGATCAAAATGACCATTCTCGAACTAGACTTGGGTCAATTTAGATGAATATTTTAACTCTTGAGAGTGTTACACTCAAAGAGTTACATCTGGTTAACCAACTATACTGTACAAGTAGAATTGTGGTGGGCCGGTCTAGGCCAAATCACGCTAAAAATGTCCGGGGCGATTTTTTCCGCCCAGTCCACCGCTGTTGACATTCTGGCAGACAGATGCCCAGCTTTGTGGTTAGATAGGGCCGGGCGACTGGCGTGTGGGCGAGAACTTTGGAGTCGAGGGGGTCGCTGTGACTAATCTAACAGTGATCTGGGCTAAAGCTTGCCATTGCAGAGGTGTTCATCATTCTTTCCCTTTGGCTTATCCAGTGATGTTCAAATTGGCACATGGCACTCTTTGTAAGCTATAATGATACACAAACACACAAGAAGATCGCACAGATAAGAGCACAGACGCATCATTATTTTCCCTAGCTGTCTCCTTATTCTCCAAAATTGCATATGAGATTTTAAACTTAAGACAGGTGTGCCTGATGATACCGTATATGTGTGTAATGTATATTTATAACATATCATAGATAATGCTGGTCAGGGGCAGAGCTAAATGAAGCACAGCGTATACCCATAGAAATGTTTCAACAGGAAATAAATGACGTTGCATGTTGTTTTTCCGTTATATGTCAAACTAAAGGAAACTAAATGAACAGTTATTATATACAGGTTTCTGTCATGAACATAACTCGTTTAATTAGCTCAGGGAATTTCGTGTTGCAAAAAACGCAACCAACATATATGGTCAGAACAGTTCTTCACAAAGCTTTTTTTTAACCTGGAATATGCTCCCTTTGAATCTGAGGCAAACCAGAAGCAAATATTCTTTTTAAAAATTTCTTAAACATAAACTGATGAGTCCTTTATAGATGTTGTCTTATTCATGTACCTTGTTCTTATTGCATTTGTTACCTTTGTGTGGATATCGTGTTATTTGATATTCACTTTTTTAGCTGATAACCTGATTTGTCTGCTTTTAATTTCAATTCTGTTTTTGTGTACATCTTTATGTGGACCCCAGGAAGACTAGCGACCCCTTTGTGGAAGCTAATGGGGATCCAGATAAAGAATAAAAGAGAAAGAGTTTGTGTAAGAGTTTTACAGTATTTAAAAGGGATCTGGGGGGTGAGTTCTCTCTTCACCTCGACTTTCCTGATGCAAATTAAAAACATTACATGAGGCCCAGTGATGCCTTCAATCATCCCCTTATGCAACCTCGTATGGGATGAGAGCTGTATGCTGAAAGTTTCCATTGACCTAATAATGACACAGAATTAACAGTAATCTCCAGACTTATTAGGTTAGTGACAGAAATGAGACCCCACCACTCCCCCTTCACCACCACCACCACCATCCCACCCTGTCCACCCCCACTATTATGGAACATGACCTGCATGGGTAACAGGAAGGCTCGAGTATAGACAGAGTAACACTGTCGAAAACTCTGTTCAATTCATGGGATCAGTCCAAACATCCAGCTGTGTTTCACCATGTTAATGATGATTTTTCCTGAGTGTACAAGTGTGCCTGAGAGTGTACAAATCGTGGGTCCATAATCCATTTGGTTCCATTTGTACACTCTCAGGAAAGTTTTGGAAATGTCCCTCTTTTGTCCCTCTTTCAGGCTGCCCCCAGACAGCCCTCCCGAGAGCTCAGTTTTCGGACCCCTCAATGGCGCAACTGTTGCTGCTCAGAGTGTTATTTGGGCTGAGCCTTCATGTATTCCCTGTATGGAGGCATCTTCCTCAAATGCACTCACCAAAATGAAAACGTAAAAAAGTATCACAGGTAAAGATGTTCAAAAGTTCGGAGGGAAAAAGATAGCCCTCTTTTTCATGTTTGCTGTCCTTTAATAGGATCCCTGCCTAATAAGACAATATGCCTTTAAACACTGCCTTCTATAACTAAATCATGCAGATAAAAACACCTTAAATACTTTATTTCTTTCATAAATAGAGAATATTTCACTCAATAGGAGGTGCTCCGGTCACAGGAATGATCATGAGCATGTTCATCCATATATTCCATAGAGGTAGATCACACGTGACATCATCATCCTGCACCAGGAGCAGTTCCTGTTGAGTGAAATATTCTCTATTTATGAAAGAAATAAGATGCCATTGGTGTTTTTATTTGTTTATTTTAGTTATATAGGGAAAGTATAATGTTTTAAGCAATGTTTATCTTATTAGTCCTTTTAACTCTTTTCCTGGATTTTTTTCACCGCTAAACTCCTTATCCCTTAACTTCTTTGCCCTTTTAAACTATATTTTAAAAAAATCAATAGTTAAAATGCCCAGTCTACAAGCTTACAAAGTGTCAATATTTGCACATTAAACTATTGCACAAGGTTTTTTCAAAACAATGGGAAAAAGGCAAAGAAGTTATGGATAAGGGGTTCAGCGTGTGACGGAAATGAAGCCTAGTGTAGAAGTACTGGTGGACAGTATATTTTCTCAATTTCAGCATTTTTTTTTACTTTACTGTTTACTAGGTATTTTCACATTTCAGTACTATTGGCCCGCTTTAGATTGGTATTAAAAAAAAACATGAATTCAAATCAATTCAGTGCGTTTTATATTTTCCAGATTTATATAAGATTTGCATACATTTTTTGTATACATTTTTTAATCCTTGTAAAATGGGACATTCTGCATAATGAGTACTTTTAGCTAATACTTTTGTACGCTTACTTTTTAATTTTGAATACTTTGAAATATCATACGTATCAAGTCTATTTACACGTAATTTCTCCTTTCATAGTCTGTTTAAAATGAGAGTAGGTTTTCAACCACCGTAGCCTATAGTGTGGTTGTGCAGGGGGGGCGACCGACACATACTGTAGCCTACTGTAACTTCAGAAGAGGGTTGAGCTGTCACTGCAGCATGGTCTACGCTTTGACCTTTGACCCCAAGTCCCTCCAGTGAGCCCCTAAAGCTTGCATGCACAATACATGCCACACACTTGCGCGTGCATGTGCCACATTGCCCAGTGCCCATGCACGTGTGCAGTAGTAGTAGTCCTATAGTTATTCCCATGGCACCCTGGGTATCAGTCAAAGCAAAGTGTCTGGGTTTGTTCTTTGCGCCGCTATCTCTCTCTCTCCACAAGTCTTGTCATGCTCATGCTCCCAGGCAAGCTGCTAAAAGCTATGGCTATCTGGCCTTGATAGCATGGTTCTATATATAGTGGGTCCCTGTGACTGAGCTGGCTCCGAGTGTCAGATTCCCGGGGCATACATCCATCCTGGCCGGATCAGCACCTGCTGCTAACTATAAACCCCACCACCACCACTGAGCCACCCACCACGCCCCACCCACCCACCAGCCCCAGCTCAGACTGCATGGGGAACTCACACTGGCCAAACCAAACCTCAGCCTGGAGATTGGAGAAGAAAAAATAAGATCCTGTAGGCTAGTTAGACTCAGCCCAGCCCCCTTTTCTTTTTTTCCTGGAGCCAGCTTAGAGGGGAGGGGGCAGAGAGAGAGAGAGAGAGAGAGAGAGAGAGAGAGAGAAGGGAGAGTGAGGGAGAGAGAGAAAGAGGGAGGGATTGATTAGTTTAGAGAGAGGAACCAATGTGTAAGTCCTCCATGTGAGATGTGCTCCTTTCCTTCGGCAGTGTCTTATCATAGGGCAGCAGGCACCACCACCAATGTGTTTCTGTAGTCGTCTAGACAGCGGCTCAGCGCTGCAGGCTGAGCTGTAGCTGAACGCTGGCTGGTCGGTCCACGCTGGCCCCCATGGGTCAGGGCACATGCACCAGTAGTATAGTGTTTCTGCAGTCTTTGGAGTCCGGCTCTGTGGTGGTGGTGGTGGATTCGGAGGGACCAGTGGATTGGATGAAGACGACCTATTGCGACTCAGAGGAGAGGAACCCGATGCCCTTCAGGAGAACCCTATCGTCCAGCCAAAAGGTACAGTAGAAGCACCGTCCGCCGCCGTCTTTCCTTTCCCATTGCACCCACTCACACCGCCGCCGGGCGGCCGTGGGTTCATCCTCTCTGCAGTTCTGAGGCAAGGCAGAGTGTTAATGGACAGATGAATGGTATGTAATGTCTGAGTCAGATTAAATCTACGGTACAAATGTAATCTAAATGTATATCTAATAATAATAACTCTAGGGTTAAGTTTAAAGGAAGCTTTGTAAAGAAAATAAAGGTTTGCAAAAGGAGGATCATCTGATAATCTGGAACGTCTTTTTAAATATATGATCTTTAATTGCTACATGAAAGCTTCTGTATATATATATAAGCATTCTTTAAGCACATTGGCCCACTTATTTATGCCACTGTGTTCATTAGCGATTTGCATGCTGTGTGTGTGGCGGCAACAGGCCCAAATTAACCCATCTATTTTTATGTTGTAACCCCTTTTAAAAACCAAGTAGCAAATTCCCACAGCTTTAGAGGGGTTAAAAAAGGTCAATAATTCTGAAGGGATCGGCCATTGCTGCGTAGACAGGCAAACAACGCATGAATAATGTGTACTTTTGCCCGAAATACGTTCTAGTTCTCCTCCCATGATGGAAATAAATGAATGACTTTCTGAATCTGAATATCAGTAGACAGATACAGTATTAGACAGTATGTGGTGTGTTAACCACACACAGAAATGGCTACTAACCCTTTTTGTTAGCTTATTTGTTTTGTTTTGTTTTTTGAGATGAGACCTGGCTGTGTTACATTTATTTCCCTGCATTGCATTCCCAGTCTTTCTGCTATCCTACAAGACGAACAATGTGTAAAAATATGACTGAATTAGCTGCACATGAACACAGATCTATCTGACCATTTCTCTGCCCCCAGTCCAGGTAGAGTCCAGAGCAGACCGCAGGAGAAGACTGGACTGGCCGCTGTGAGACTCTGGAGCTCTTGGTCTAGCGATGGACAGCTGGACTCTCCAGGGGGACAGTTACTCTTTCCTGCGCAGCGCGCCCCGCACTTTCTCCCTGCGCCACCGCGACGGCACCCCCAACCACGTGGAGATTTTCGACATCACCAACATCACCAGCCACCGCAGCGCCATCTCCGAGACCACCTGCCTGTGTGACATATTCGGCGACGACTGCGAGGCACCGTCCCTCTCCAGCAGCCCCCCCTCCTCGGGGTCTCTCGTCCCTCCCGTGCAGAAGGAGGCGGATGGGAGAGCTGCCGCCTCGCCCCCGGCGGATGACCTGAACGACTCCTCGGGCTCCTACCACACGGCTCCCTGCTCCATTGAAGGAGAGGAGCTGTTTGAGGATTCGACAGAGAGGTCTCACAGCACCACACTGCAGAGAGATCATTTGGAGGGTCCGGGATTGAGCTCCCCGAATCAAAATACGGTTGATCCGTCAGCCAAGGCCCACAGCCCTCCTTGTGGTGATAGAACTCCATCTCCTGAACACAACATCTCACATACACTCAGCCCAGAAGGACGGGCGTCATCCTTATCCACTTCTTCTGTTGATACGAAACGTTCCTCCTCATCATCTCATCCAAAACAAGATTACTTGGAAGCTGAATCGCGGAGCATCACGCCTAGATCCCAAGACAGGCATAGCAGCTTTTCTTATCAATCTTCGACTCTTAGTCCCTCCCCTGAACTCAGAAACAGAGCCAACTCCTCCTCATCCTCGGAACTGCCCCCGTCTTCGTCCGAATCTCGAGGAGCAGCAATCTCACCAGAACCAAGGAGCATCTCTGGCAATCGAGAAAGGAGCCCCTCGCCGGAACTGATATCGAGTAGTTATTCACCAGATTTATTATCAACAACCTTTGCACCCAGGGTCCTTATTTCCTCCCATTCTCCCTCACATAGCAGTGCTGGAATATCATCCCAGTCGAGGGAAACGTCAGTCTCCCCCGACCTAAAGAATAGGTCCTGCTCCCCGGATACACAGCACTCATCTCCTTATCCGGAGCTAAGAGGGAGGATTTCTTTACCAGACCTATTTAGCAGAGGCTCCACACCGGACATAGAACACTCTCCCTGTACGCCAGAGCTGATTCATTACTCTCACTCCCCTGCAAGAAGAGAAACAACGCCGGCCTCTGAGCCCGAAAATAAATTATCAGCTGAACCTAGCAGCACTGTATCTACACCTGCTCCTCAGTACACACCTCCTTCACCTCTCATATCTCAACCCTCCACACCTGAACTTAGCCAACCCAGGTTTACACCTGAATCTAAGCTCGCCCCTCCATCACCTGATTTACTCAGTGCCACGCCTCCATTAGAGAATCAAATCAGACGACTATCCCCGGCACGTTCACCCGAAATAAGATTGACTCCCCCGTCTCCTGAATCCAGGATACAAGGGGCATCACCTTTAGCTGGTTACAAATCAGCCCAGTCATCTGAAGCCGGGTCGAACTACTCTCCGGTAGAACGCCAGCATCCTGCTGCTTCACCTGAGATCAGAATCATTACACCCTCACCCGAGGTCAGAAGAAGAGAGACATCTACTGAAGCAAAGGAGACATCAAATTCCCCGCATCATCACCGTGACTCCATCTCTCCTGGTACCAGAAGCGTGAATTCATCTCCTCCTCAAATAACAGGAATTTGTTATTCTATTGTTCAGCCAGAGGACTTAGACTCGGCCCCATTTCCTGAACTGCCCCCACGCTCTACTCCTGAGTGCGGTCAAATACATCAGCCACCTGCCCAGAGGAGCAGACACAGCTCACAGAGCAGTCCAACAGAGTCGTCTGGTACACCAGGGGGTTCACCTCAGATAGCAGGGGTCACCTGTACTGTCCTTCAGTGTGAGAACACAGAAAGAGAGCTTTCACCTCAGCCAAGGTACAAAACAACTACACCTGAGCCAAACCAACAAACTCCATCACTTGAGCCAAAGCCGAATAGTCCTTCACCTGAGCCAAGGTATCCAACCCCTTCGTCTGACAGGTGTAAATCTTCTTCCCCTCAACGCGGAAAACAAGAGTCTTCACCTCTTCCCTCCTCACCTGAACCAAGGTTTATACAGCTGTCACCAGTTGCTGCGTCACCCGAACATAGAATTAATCAGCAGTCTCCTATTGCCCCATCACTTGAAGCTAGGTCTGGTCATCTGTCTCCTGTTCCCTCTTTAACTGAACATAGATTTAGTCCACAGTCACCTACTACTCTATCACCTGAACCCAGGTCTGGTCAGCTGTTAACTGAACATAGATTTAGTCCGCAGTCAGCTACTGCTCTATCGCCTGAACCTAGGCCTGAGCAACTGTTAACTGAACATAGATTTAGTCCACAGTCACCTGCTGCTCTATCACCTGAACCTAGGTCTGGTGAACTGTTAACTGAACATAGATTTAGTCAGCAGTCACCTGCTGATAGTTTTAGTCAGCAGTCGCCTGCTGATAGATTTAGTCAGCAGTCACCAGCTGATAGATTTAGTCAGCAGTTGCCTGCTGCTCTATCACCTGAACCTAGGCCTGGTGAACTGTTAACTGAACATAGATTTAGTCCACAGTCACCTGCTGCTCTATCGCCTGAACCTAGGCCTGGTCAACTGTTAACTGAACATAGATTTAGTCCGCAGTCACCTGCTGCTCTATCACCTGAACCTAGGCCTGGTCAACTGTTAACTGAACATAGATTTAGTCCACAGTCACCTGCTGCTCTATCGCCTAAACCTAGGCCTGGTGAACTGTTAACTGAACATAGATTTAGTCAGCAGTCACCTGCTGCTCTATCACCTGAACCTAGGCCTGGCCAACTGTTAACTGAACAAAGATTTAGTCAGCAGTCACCTGCTGATAGATTTAGTCACCAATCACCTACTGCTCTATCGCCTGAACCTAGATTTGCTCAACTGTCACCTGTTGCACCCTCGCCCGAACGTAGGTTCAGTCCACAGTCACCAGGTGGTCTACCACCTGAACCTAGTTGTAATTTTATCCAACCAGCCTTTCCTTTAAGTAAAACTGACTACCAGTATACTCATCTATCTGTTCCCCTGAACGACATACCTGAGGTTGAGGAGAGTGTCTCTCCATTTGACAAGCATAGTCCCCACTCAGCCTCCCCCAATAAGTTGTCTGCTGTGGCTAACATTGAAAACGGGCCATCAGCTGTGAAAAGTCCTATCCAGTTAATCGAGGTTTGTGACTTGCCCTTTTCAGATACAGCGAGAGGATTAGAACAAAGTATTGACAGTGAAATAACACTGAATGAAATATACCAGCGCTATAATCCAAATTCTGAGATCGGCCCTGCTGTTGTCCATAAGGAAGACTCATTTCATTTACCACCTGAAGTCAGGAAAGACAACTCTCCAACAAAACAAAAGCCTACCTCCCCTAATCGCCCATTCTCTCTCGGAGGCAGGAGTCCAAACAACTCGCCTGCACACACAACTAAAGCTAAATCACCCCTACAGAGAGCAGAGGTGGTGCAGCCCACATACCCAACTCACTCTGCAAAGACCGTGAACAGAGAAAACAGCATCCATTCACCTGAACACACAGGGAGAGAGCTGTCACATCCTAAAACCTTTGGTGGCACTAGAGAGAGGCTAACTGTAGATATGGCCAACCGCATAAACAGGAGGAGAACTCCTTCTCCCCCACTGACCAGGTTCACCCCTGTCCACATAATAGCTCCCGAGAAGCCGTACCGACACTGGCAGAACAGAAACCATAGCAGCTCTCCTCCTCAGGATTTAGCATCCCAGCCAGCTGTTAATGTAAAGAAACAGGTGCCAACAACCAGGGGAAACTCCAAAGTTGCCCTCGGTGACAGTAATAGCCAAGCTCACTGGGTCAGACGGGAAAGGGAAATGGAGATGGAGCGGGAGGAGGAGGAAGAGGAGGAGGAGGAGAGAGAAAGGGAGAAAGAGAGGGAGAGGCAAAAGCGGAGGAGGAGGGAGATGGAGAGAGAGAGGAAAGAGAGGGAGGAGCTGTTGTCTGAGCAGGGGGAGGGAGGGAGGCGGGGGGACACCAGTTACAGAGGGGAACAGGTTGAGCTGTCATTCAGTGCCAGGAATAGAAAAGGCCCCATTGGAGCTCCCACAAGCACAGAGACTCGACAGAGAGTGCCAACAGCACGCTCCTATTCAGAGAGCCTGTTTGCCGCTAGACACATACAACAACAACAACAACAACAACAACAGAGCCTCCTCCACGCACAAGCTTCCCAGCAGCAAGACAGCCGACAGGTTTGCGGCGGTCCCGTCAGGAGGCAGTACCCCGCTCTGCCCCAGAGTAAGATAGCGGCTCCCCCCAGACGCGCTGCAGCCGCCAACAGGCCCAGCCAGAGCTCCAGCTCCAGCATGGGGAGTGAGCTGGACGATGCGGACAATGAGGTGCAGTGGTTCAGCGACCTGGCCTTCAGCAGCCTGTCCAGCCCCGAGGTGGATTACCTGGACATGTACAACAGCAGCCACCGCTCCTCCACCAACGCCTCCCAGCCCTCCACCCAGGACAGCCCGGCGGGCGTGAACGCCGCCTGGCTGGCCTACGCCGAGTTCAAGGGCTCCGCTCCGCGGCTAGACAACGAGGATTTCCTCTTCCAGCAGCCCTGCGGGTACTACTCGGACGGCCTGGACCCGTCGAGGCGCTACGAGATGGGCAGCTTCGAGTGTGTGGACGTGGCTGTGGAGAGAGAGGAGCCTCGGAAGGGGAAGAGATGCGTGCCAAAGAGGCAGATCCAGCTGAAGAGAAAGACGGCGGCTGAAATGATGCAGGACGAGAGCAGTGAGAACAGCAGCCCTCTCATCACGGACAGTCCCTTGCAACAGCGGCGCTCCAAGGACACATTTGTGAGACAACACAGCACCCCGGCAGCCATGGAAGAGTCATACCGCCCTGAGCCCAGCCCCGAGCCCGTTAAGAACAACGAGAGAAAACCCAAACTCCAAAAATCAGCCTCTCTGGATGATACAGGCTCTGGCAAGACCACGATGGCTACGTGTCTCATAAAAAGCGTTTTGTCCAAGAAGATGCGAAGTGTCGATAAACAAGCAGAAGAGCAGGAGATGCTGGCAGGAGTTGGCCCCGCCTCTGAAGACAAGACCCTTCCTCCTCCTCAGTGTGCAGTGGCACCGCTCAGAGAGTCACCAAAAACTGACGAGCGCCGTCTGAGTTCAAGTCTTCGCTCAGACCAAAGCCTCTCACCTGAAGTACTTCTTCCTCTGGGAAGAGACCCGAGCCCAGCACAGTCTGAAGGCAGACAACAGAAGCCTGGAAAATTCAGCAACAGGCCGAGTCCAAATAATAATTTCACCTTGTCAGAGAGTGACAGAGAATGGTCTGATTCTCAGCGCAGACAAACGACCCCTTCGGGCACCTCTGAAATGAGATCTGAATTCACCGTGCCATTTGACGGTAAAGCACCCACCCCCGAAAACATAATCCCTGGAATTGGGGGCGAGCGAGGAGGAGATGCCAGTAAAGGATGGGAGGAAAGGCAGGCTGGTGACTCAGCAAATGCCACAGCCAGAGTCACAGGCTCCCGTTTGGCCACCAGAGCCTGCAGCGCCGAGGCCAGGACAACAGACAGCGAGCAGGAATGCGAGGGCGCTGGCACAGAAGACCTGCACGGACAACTGCAGCAATGTGACAACGGCATGTACATGTCAAACACGCCAGAGATTATCCAATTCAAAGCCTCACCCAGCCGGGAGAATAAAAAGAAAACCTCACTCAGTGTCTCCCTCTCACCTGACCTGGAAAATAGAGTCGAGCTCCACCGCGAGGCTCCGTCACCAGATTTACTGCCTTGTAAAGAACGGTTAGAGAGCAGAGGTGAGAAATCAGAGGAGGTGGCGGAGGACAACGGAAACAACAGAGCAAAGGCCCCCATGCACAAAGTGCGGGATGTTAGGAAGCTGGTGAAAAATACATACAATCTGTCATTTAAAGCGGCCAGTTCCACGCTGCCGTCATTTGTGAGTGATGATGAAAAACGGGAGGCAATGGAGGAGAGGAGGGTCGAAACAAAAGAGGAGAGGAAGCAGGAGAAGACTGAGGAAAGAAGGGAGGCGAGCAGCGAAGTGAGGACCCAGCAAATGAGGGAGGAGATGGCAGAGCAAAGGATGGAGGAACGGGGGGAAGAGCTGAGAGGGGAGAGGAGGGAGGGGAGGAGGACGGAGGTGAAGCTGCCACCACCAGTCTCTCCGTCTCTACAGCGGAAGGCGACGTCTCTATCCCGCCCACAGCAGCCGATGCAGATCGAATGCAAAGCTGTTTGCTTGAAAGAGGACAAAAACAAAACGACTCCCAGCACGGCAGAATCTGAGAAAACGCGAGAAGAGCTGCACGCGTCGCCTCTGCCACCCGCCGACATGCAACAGGAGAGTCACACGAGGCCTGAGGACGTGGTGAAACGCGCCCAAACAGAACCGACTCCACCCGGCCCCAAAGCAGAGACGGAAACGCAGAGCGTGGAGGTGAAAGCTCACAAAACGACAGACGACGAGGTGAAAAGCGAGGTGGTCAGACGAGACAAGAAGCCTCCCATGCTGGGGAGCCTCCCCAAAGTCCCCAGCAAGGACAGAGAGGTGTCCACTGCTGTGGTGCTGATAAGGGACGTATCCAGCAAGACCAAGACATCTCCATCACCGGCCCAGGATGATATTCAGAGCCCGCTTCGCACACAGTCTGTGTCGCCTTCGCGTCCTACGTCCAGTATGAGCCCGGGCAGCGGCGGACATGCGGTCTCCATGATATTGAAAGAGAAGGGCTATCAGGCAGACATCGGGGCGGTCGTGGGCGAGGCTCAGGCTACGTCCGGAGCCAAAGGAGTTCCCCACAAGCACGTGAACCGCCTGGAGATCCCGCTGCAGACCAACACGCCCTCGGATGGGGGTCAGGGCGAGCCACGGAGGGAAAGAACCTTTTCCTCCTCGTCCACCAAATCTGGACCGCCAGCTGACACCGGGGAAACCCCTTCAAAGGTCAAAGAAGAGGATGATAAATCTATATCAAAAGACGCAGCAAAGCAAAACAGCAGTTTGTCTACTGTCAGACATGTGCAGCAGCAACATCAGACACCGTCTCAGACCAAGCAGAAGGAGCCGTTAGATTTTGAAGCAGTGAAGCGACAGGATCCGACGTTCCCGCCAAAATCACCTGCTCCGAGGAGGTTCAGGCCTCAGCCTATCGAAGTGAAGTCCACAACTAAAGAACCACAGCAACCAGAGGTGCCTGGAAGTAACCAAGTGCCAGGCAGCAGGCCTCAAACAATAGAGGTTAAGTCTATTGCTAATAATTCTCAAAAGCCAGTGGTGCCCCCGAAACCAAACTACAAATTTAAACCAGCTGATTTTGGGCCGCAGCCAAATGAAACGCAGAAATCAACGGAAGGGACACCAGGCGCTAAACCACTGGCTGAGGATAGGTCTCAAACAATAGTAGTGTCCTCACCGACAATCTACAGAAAGCTCTCAAATGAGACCACGTCGGCCTCCAACTATACACGAAAACTAGCAGTGTCTGCGGTCTCCAGCTACAAACCTCCCCCGGGTAAAACGTCAGCCACCATTTCTGGCCCGCCGAGCCGATCTACAGCTCTCCCAGAGACGGAGGCAACAACAGATGACAGAGTTCAACAACAGCAGCCAGGGACTTCACCTCAGAGCTCCAGATATACACAAAGACCAACAACCTTAGCTACAGCTCAAATTTCAGCCGCAGGCCCAGGTGTGACCTCAGCTCCGGGCCCAATTAATGCAGCCCTGGCCACAAACCAAGTCCCTGGGCCTTCCACTTTCCATGGCCCTGCCTCAGCCGTACCCAGCCAGTCGAACCAGCCGCCAGCTGTTGTGGATCAAAACAGTCAACCACAGCAGCATCGCAGGACGACGGCATACACTCAAGAGCAAGCCATGACAGTTACTTCTTCCAACAGTGCGAAACAATCCACGACGCAGGTGCCGGGATACACACATGCACCACCACGGCAGCAGCAGTACCACAGATCTCTCTCCAGTGGCGAACGCTCCCAGAGAATGGATGACATGCATTTCTACGCCTCCGACGACCCGCCCAGCTACGACGAGAGGGAGAGCTTCAGCCCCTTGGTGCTTCCCGACCTGACCGCCAGGAAGCCCCACCGCTACCACCCCTCCTCCCGCCCCCCGCCGTGCTCCTGCACCTCAGGCTGCCCCTCTCACCCCGGCCTCACCCCTCCCTCCCAGTCCCACCACCAACACCACCACCACAGCCCCCGCAACCTCACTCCCCCTGCGCCCTCACACTCCCCGGGCCAAGCACTTACGTCTTACCCCATGGCAGTCCAGCAGCAGCAGCCACACCCGAGCCGCGGCCATGCCCACTGCCGGTCCGATCCGCTGCCCATGAGCTACCCACACATATCTCCCAAATCGAGCCCCATGGCCCCCCCCTAGCCAGCCGCCGCCTGCCATGTACCAGCCCCAGCTCCATCAGCCCCCCGTCTGCCCTGCTCCACACCCCTCCCTCATGCAGCCTGCGCCCCAGCAGATGCAGGACCCCCGGCGCCCTCCCGTTCACAGGTCTCCGCATCAGCAGCCTCCCCCCGGCGTGGGGCCGCCCGGGGGTCCTTACGGCGACCACAGTCACAGCCACTCCCCTAACCTTCCCCCGATGGACGCCCAGTACCTGTGCGGCCCTCAGGGCATGGGCCCGTCCTACGGCTCTGACTACGGCGGCGACAACTCCAGCCTGTACTCGGAGAGCAGCTACGGGCAGACGGCCCCCCGCCGGGTGCTCATGGACCCCGAGACGGGGAAGTACTTCTACATCGAGGTGCCGGTGCAGCCGCTGAGGAAGATGCTGTTCGACCCGGAGACGGGCCAGTACGTGGAGGTGCTCATCCCCCAGCAAGCCATGTCCCACTCAGGCCTCTACCCTCCTCCCTCCGCGGCTCCCTACCCCTCCCTCCACAACCCCAACATGTACACCACATCGCCGCAGTACATGCCCTACGGAGCTCCACCACAGCCCCAGCACCCCCAGGCTCAGCCCCAGCCGCCGCCCCGCCACCCTGAGGCCTCGGCCCCGCCGGGGCCACTGCACCAGAGCGGGCCTGGAAGCAGCTACGGGTCGAACCCGGGTCCGGGTCAGGGGCCCAAGCCGGAGCCCCACCAGGGCCATCCGCCGCTGGACCAGAGCTACCTGGAGAGCATGTACTATGTGCCCACGGGGATGAATGCGAGCCCCAACCCCGCAGACTGCTACCACAAACACCCCCCCGGCCAGCCCAACAACGCAGGGGGGAAGAGGTCCTGAAATAGAGGTTAGAGGCCGCCGTCCTGGAGCCTGTTGGGTTTAAAATACACAGTATATTATGGGCTGGTCTAATGTTAGCCTGTAATGTTGTTGAGAGTTTTCACACGTCCGCTGAAGAAAGTGATTCTTTGGTTGTTGTTGTTGTTGTTGTTATTTCTCGTTCTCCTCCGCCACCCCTCGCTGCTTCTATTTTATTATATGTGCTGTTGTTTTTTTGGTAGATTATATGGATGTTATTCTTCTGAAGCTTAATGGTTTTGAAAATACAAACCGAGTTACCCTTTTCTATGACGTGTTCTTTGGACTATGTGATGCTTAAAGCCAAGACATACTGTAATGGATCTAAAGCTGTGTGTACATATAACCACATCATAATTACTACTAATAATAATAATCATATGTGAGCGATACAAATCAATAGACATGAATTGATTAATATGTGTGCTTCATCAATCATCTCCTACAAACTTGAAAATGATGTCTCAAGAAGAACCTCGTATTTATTTATTTAATGTTTCTGTTTAATACTGGGTGGGTTTGAGTGACAGTGCACACAAACAATGTCAATAAAATATGTATATGATTGTATCAGCCTGAGGTGGCTTTTTGGGGGGTCAAATATACAGTACACATTTTATAAACTTTAACATATGGTAGTTTAAACAGTGGTGGAAAAGTGGTTAAACATAATTACTGCAAAGTAGAAATACTCTGTACTACGTATTTGAGTAATAGTACAACTGTATTGGTATCAACATGTCCTTAAAAGTACAAAGCACCCATTACACACATGTCCCATTATACCATGTTTTCTAACTGTCTAAACAGTGTCTAAAAATCTGTTTGAAAAGAGCAAATCTACAAGCGTACCTCTAGATCAAATATTTTTTGAATTGCCAAACGATTTATAAGACTGCTGTAAGAATCAAAACTATAACTATTGTTATAGACAGTTTAGGGTTGCAACAGTAATTCAAACCAAATCAATCAATCTAAAAATAATTGTCGATCATTGGTAATTTAATAAACAGATTAATAATTGATCCCTAATGGGATCAACAAAGGAACAAACAATAGCACACAATGTAGACTTTAGATCAGGAGGCTGTGGAATAGTTTTGTACTTCAATTATATATATATATATATATATATATATATATATATATATATATATATATATATATATATATATATATATATATATATATATATATACATACATACATACATACATACATACATACATACATACATACATATATATATATATATATATATATATATATATATATATATATATATATATATATATATATATATATATATATATATATATATATATATATATATATATATATATATATATATATATATAATACTGTTGCCTGTAATCTTTTCATAGCACTTCTATTCTTTCAATTGTGGCTCTATAATCTCAAAATGTATGCTATTTGTAGTTTATTTTATATGTAGGACTATGTAAATGTAAATGTAGGTGTAGCAGGCAAGATTCTGAAAAGTTGTGGCTGAGTGGCTGATTTATAGTAGTCTATATATTAGGCCTCCCTATTGGCCTGAATATAAGACTATGTTTTTTTCCCAATGGAGATATCCCAAAAAATGGAGTCGTCTTATATTCAGGGGCTATACTATTTGACATTCAATGTTCTTTTTTCTGTAAATGGGTCTTGAAAAATGAGAGTCGTCTTATATTCGGGACAATACTGTCTGTAATATGCCAGATTGCAGAAAATAACATATTATAACATAAGAAAATAACATAATATTATTTGGCTTAATTATTGTTGTATTGTTGCATTGTGTGTAGGCCTACTATGCCATGACCATGCAAGCATGGTCATGGCATAGTCCTGGACCAAGGTCCAGGTCGTGACACCAGACACCCATCTAGTGTCAAGGACTGGGAAGTACTAGCCTGGCTCAGCCCTGTATCAGCACCGTAAAAATACTACCTTATTTTTTCTTAGTGATTCAATAATGAATACTGAAGTGAAACGAAGTGAAACGGAATGGCATTCCTACTCAATAGCCTACTCTTTCTTTTTCAATGCGGCGCACACAAAAGAAAACGCTGTAGGCCTACTGCCACGGTCGGAGAAGAAAAGTGTCAAGACCATGACGCCACATTCACAGCAAACCAACACTAGTTTACCCACCTGCTCTGCTACGCCAGCCCTGGCAGGGAGGGACCCCCAGTGGTCCTTGGCAGCAGGAGTTCCCCGGCCAGGCCAACCAAATGGACCCTTAAACAGGTTTGTAACCCTGACAGTGTGACATTGGAAGTGATGGGCCGCCTATAAATACTTTTTACTTTAGGCTGTCTCTTGCAATTAAATGATTACAGAGAGCAGGGGCGTTTTGCCCATTAGGCAGACTAGGCAGTTGCCTAGGGCGCACGAGGGGAGGGGGCGAGGGGAGGGGGCAACCACCAGACATGCTTTAAAGGGATACCAAGCCTCATATGGATAAATACATTATACTCTATAACTAGAATTGAACATTTAAAACACATATATTATGTTCTTTAGTGTAAAAATAGTTCATAATTTTATTCCTTGGGGGCGGCATTTTACAGGAGATTTTCCCTGGAGTCCCCCCTTACCAAATGGACCCATGGTCCATTTGGCCCCCAGGGAAAATCTTGCCTATAGGGCTCCAAATTGCTTATAAACGCCACTAGCTGCCTGAGAGTGTACAAATGTGAACCAAATGGACCCTAGCTGGCCCATTTGTACACTCTCAGAAAAAAGGTCCTAAAAGAAGCATCAGGAAAACACAACTTGATGATGTCATCTATACATAGTTGAGATTAAATGATTAGCCTACACTGTTATTTTAACTGGCAACGACTTTGTAATTCCAACTGGTTTATTGCCTTGTTTCTGTAATTTCAAAATTAAAATAATTATCAACATAACACTTAACACTTTCACATACGCAGTAGGGCAGGATATATTTTTATTTATCGCATTTCATCAGCCATGTAGGCTAAGGGCGCGATTTTCATTCCCCCCCTTGTCCCTAACGTTACCCGATACCCGCAGCGAATTCCCTTATTGCTATTTTGGTCACCTTTTCTCTTCCCTTAGCCACTATTCTTTATGCCGACACCGTTATTTGTGGCTGGAGGTGTGGTCATGGGCGTCTTAGTTGCGCAGTCCCTTAAGTTGCTAATTTCGTCAGATAGATTAGGGAACTAGATAACGCCATCAGAGACCACCCCTTAACCGATAAGAGAAGGCAGAGCCACGTGCGCACAGTGCGTGCGTCTGTGCGCCTTTGGAGATGTCCACGACTCCACGTGGAAACTCTGGAATTCGCGGCAAAAAGTCGTTTTTTTGATCATTGATTTCTCGGTCAATTCTGGACCATTTTTTACATTTCAAAATACAGCGTGACGGCAAAGACCTCCTCTCTCGGATGCTGTATAGTATATGTGGGTAGGTCTTCTCTACGATCCCGCATCGAGCAAAATGTAAGTGTCGGGGATTTGGTGGACCGTTTCCACCAAAATCCCGACACTTACATTTTGCTAGATCCCGCATCGTAGAGAAGACCTACCCACATATACTATACAGCATCTGAGAGAGGAGGTCTTTGCCGTCACGCTGCACTTTGAAATGTAAAAAATGGTCCAGAATTGACCGAGAAATCAATGATTAAAAAAAACGTTTTCTGCCGCGATTTGCCGACTTTTTTTTGCAATTTACTTTATAACATTTCGCAGACTTGGGATGAATGCACGCCACATACAGCAAAAAAACATGGAACATGTTTTTTCAACATAACATGTTGAATGGTAAGAAATGATTGAGAATTGACCGAGCAATTGTTTGAAAATGAGAGCATGATCTTTGAGAATAGGCGTCTGTCCTAAGCCCGCAGCCAGGCTGCGTGCTTCGGAGGGTCAGACATAGCAGTAGGGATAAGGGAACTAGATAAGGGATGAATTAAAGGGAATGGCAAGACCAACACGGATTGGATGAAAGCTAAAAACGCCCAAACCACACCTATGCATAATTTAACGGGTAAAGGAGGTATTTAAGGGAGATGGCATGGTACGAAATTAGCGACTTTAGTGGGGGAACGCCTCTTCCCCAATGCTATGTGCGTTAATTGCGCATAAGGGCTAATGTAACCAAAATCGGGCCCTATGTATCTTACCTTTTGCTCCCAGACTCAGGTAATTCTATTTTTGTCCCACTGCTCTGTCTGAGTTTGTGAACAGAGTCACTAGAGGGCGCCACACACCACTATAAGAAGTTCAGTCACTTTAGGGGACTTTCCAAGTGCATGCCTAGTGCCTGGCAGGGGCGGATCTGCCCCTGCCAGTGCTTATATTTAAAATGATTTGAAACACTACTACTGCTAGTAGTTGTCATCTTATCAGTGAGTAGGCTCCCAGACAACATGCCTCCTCGATAAGATGGTGCTGATAAGCAGCCTACTGGGAATTATCGCTTGATAACGGCAGAAGTGAGTGGTTAACTTGTGGCACCACTAAACCACCAGCATTTCATCATTGAAAACAGAAAACTCTCTGAGTCAGACCTTTAGCTTTATGCATGCTGCGTGTCTGTTGCAACTTCAACAGCAACTGATGTTGTTATTGATGTTTTACTTGCTTAGTAAAAGCCCTGTAAACGAAAATGGTATGGGCGCGACTTCATCGCCGGGGCGATGAACCCCCCCTCCCCCCAATTGGGAAATGCTACATCCACCCCTGGTGCCTGGGTCTCACCTGTGTCTACTGATAAACAAGCTAGGAACACAGTAAAACGCACAGAACAGGTTCATTCCTTATCAAAAACGTGACATTTGTTAACTATTAAACTGGCAAAGGCAAAGCCCCGGTAATATCCAGAAGAAGAAACCCTAGTTATTCTCTTTGATGTGGATGGCAATAAAACTAATGGGGGGCCAGTAGCCCAGTTGGCCCACTGTGATGTGTGCATGTTTGTTTGATCACTGACACCTGGGCATGATTAAGATGGTGAAACACCTGGAGAAAGGCATTCGTTTTCACATCGACAATAAGAGAGTCATTTCATTCCCTTCTTGTAAAACTGTCTTCTGATATATAGGGTTTGCCCCTTTCTTGTCTCTACGGGGGCTCACTCACTGGCAACATAACAAAGGATTGTCTCGTAAAAAAAAATGCCAGAGGTTTGATGATCACTGGAACAGTCAAGCAAACA
The DNA here is from genome assembly GCA_039105355.1 of Benthosema pterotum. NCBI lineage: Eukaryota > Metazoa > Chordata > Actinopteri > Myctophiformes > Myctophidae > Benthosema > Benthosema pterotum. The sequence goes on from CM076984.1 coordinate 42,007,414, forward strand.
TAGGCCGACAAACCGTTTGTAATTGTCCTTGAGCAAGACCTCCGAGTCCTGACTCAATCAAAATACCTCTGCATAAGACTTTCAGTCAAAACACAGACAAAGTGTAAACTTCATTTGGTGGTGTTGAAACAACAAATATCACCATAAAACGCTAATCTGCTTACAATAATGAACATCCAGTGTTCGGCTGCCGTACAACATTATGAAATTAGCCTCAATCTAATAAATCATGGGTGATCGCAGACACGTATAGGCTGCTAAACACACCTTTGGAATACAAACCGTAATCTGTGTTAATCTCTTGCCACGCCTATGGCACGCGAGTCATCCCACTACTAGGCTACTGTAGTACTCTACTTTTACACGGTGTGTTTACGGTGCACAGACTGCAGGCACACACATGTAGCCACGCATAAACGTTGCTCAACGTCAGAGAGACAGACGAGGCGGGAGTCTGTCTGTCTGTCTGGCTCTTGTCTGTCTGACAGTCCTTGTCAATGGGACCACCTACCTGAAGCCCCACCTGCCCACCTGAGCTGTAGTTGTTTATCAAAACTGGGTGAAACCAGTTTGACCCTGCGGCCGTCAGTTCAAACCTACACCAAAATTACACTGATCAAAGAAATGGTCACTTGAGTTATGGCCCTTTGAGTTGTATAAGCATTAACAACACTGTAGCATCCCGTGTGTGTGCGCGATTCTGGCTTTATGGTCTGATCATGGCAGGCCCCTGGAACAGTGTCTCACAGTGTCCCGGCCCGACTAAATGGAATAGATTTCAGGCCCTATACCCGGCCCTAAACTGTTGGGTTTGGGAAAAATTTGAGAATTCGCCACAGAAAAAATAAATGGCAATCAGCACCATCTTCATAATAGGTAAATACAGGACATGACTATTATTCTTACTATAATCAAATAATTCAATATATATTATTTTTTCATGGGGCCCAAGGCCCTACCCGGCCCTACTGATTAGCATAGATTTTAGGCCCGACCCGGCCCTAAATGTCGGGTCGGGCCTGTTTGGGTTCGGGCCTGGTCGGGTTCGGGCAGAGTTTGAGAACTCTACCCTGTAGTGTACCCCTGAATGATGTTTGTGCGTAACCGTTGGCACAAGCGTTTGCCCGGGGCCCCTGAGCCGACCATGTTTGGTGCGGATCAGATCGGATCCTCGCAAGTGTAGATGTTAGACTTGTCACGTACACCTATACTGTACTCAACCATTGACTTTCGGTTAACTCACCATCAAGCCATTAGGAGATTTGACTATCAAATGATTGTGTTTGAACTTGCTGTGTGAAATGTCTGTCTTTCGATGGTGCCAGAGTGATGCCTTGAAGAAAAGTGATTTTTTAAAATCTCAATCATGACTTGGCCTGTAACAGAAACTGCGGTGTGGAGAAAACCTCCCAGGTTGTCTGCCTCCCTCCCTCATGCCGACAAACACCAAAAACATCTCTGTCCTTTGAAGCGGTGTGTCATTACAGATGTTCTTCGCATGCATCTCTCTCTCCAGAAGGAATCCTATATCTCATCATCCCTGTGTGACTCCACCAGATTCCTGTTGCACCTACACACAAAGTACATGGCATGACATCATAGAGCAGCACACTTAGGGGAGCAGAGAGCTCTGGACTCTTTCCACAGGCTCTGTTATTGTTGTGATTCTTTCATACCACTTTCTACACCACAAGCTGTTGATCATCAAAGTGCACGTGGACACACACATACAGACACACAAGGAACACGGCCGGCCACACACACACACACACTCCCATCCGCCCACGCGTAATCCCCCATCGCCCTGGCCGCACCCAAGGGTGAGTGGGTTAGACTTCCTAGCGGCCCATGTCTGATATATGGTAGACTAGAGTAGACTCACCATTGGGGTGATTGGTGTATGGAAAAGTCGTCTCTTGCATTGTCTTAGTGGTATCAGGAACGTGGCAAACAGCAGGTCCAAACCCCCCTGGAGTGGGTGGAATGGGACGGGCCCACCTGATAAGTCTGATAAGTTTTAAGTTGCGATAAGAGAGCTGTTTTTGGAGTTTAAAAAAACGAGAACGTAACTTTTTTTTTTTTTTTGCTGCAATCTTTTCCAGCATGTTTTTTTTCTGAATGGAGGTAGTGGAGTCTCCCTGCTTTAAAGGGGTATTTCACTTTAAAAAAAAAAAAAAAAAAAAAAAAAAAAAAAACTTTTGGTCATTTTATCGTCTTCGGTCTGCAGTGTCCACTAATGATGATCATTTGTGGACACTGCACTCAACTACAGTACATAAAGATAAGTATGATGGAAATACCAGTGAAAGATGCTCAGTGAAGCTTGTACTTGAGTCAAATCAGCCTACTGAATTTGTTGAGTATTCAGAAAGTCTGCCTACAGAGTAGAGTGAACTCTATACACTCTGTGTATAATGTAAACGCAGTGCAGAATGGAACTGTACGTTCCGTCAAGGATCCCCTGGGGTTCCCGGACCACACTTTGGGAACCACTGCTCTATTGCAAGGGTTTTCAACAGGTGGTCCGGGGACCACCAGTGGTCCCTGAGAAGGTTCCAGGTGGTCCCCAGGTTAAATGATGGAAAGTTGGTTAACCAGATGTAACTCTTGAGAGTGTAAAAATGAAACCAAATGTTTTTTACACTCTCAAGAGTTAAAATATTCATCATCTGAATTAGCACCACTTAATTAAGAAGTTTACACTGTTTTGCTGGCAAAATACAGCCTGGAATTGTGCACAAAACCAAAAGAATTCTTTAATTTTAGGTCTGTGGCTCAAATGCTGAATAAATGGTGGTCCCTGGAGTCAAAAAGGTTGACAACCCCTGCTCTATTGTACTGTAGCCTATGACTTATAGGGCATATTGGTCAGTCTGTCCATGACTCTGCAGTGTGTGTAGGCTACTGTCTGTATTGATCTGAAGGTGGAAATGACAGGTCACAACTGGGTGACTCAGGTCCTATAAATTCAAGTCTCTCAGGTCATAAGGTGAGTCTTATTGGCCTCGTCTGGCGTCTGCACTTAGTAAGGAAAGTGAGCCATTCGCTGAGTTGATTGACCTTCTATTGTTTGCATCTCCATGGCAACTGAAATACAAAGCTTTATGACAATGCTGCTGCTGCTCAAACATTTTTATTTCAGAGTGTATTAAATGCTGGGGACCCCCTGGACCCCCCCACCCCCACCCCCCCCCCCCCCCCCCCCCGTGAGGGACCCAGTGAGGGTCCCCCAGATGAAGGGCATAAGGTCATGGTCAGGGGGGGGCTGGGGGGGGGGCTGTAAATTACAGGTCTATAACTGAGTTCTAAAGTAATTTGCACAACATTTTACACTGTAGATTAGGCGTTCCAGAGTTCCAAAGAAAGTATAGTCTCAAATTGGGGGTCCATGACTGAGGTTCCCTGACAGGCTACAGGTTAGAATCATTGCTTCACCTGAATGAATGAATGAGGAAGTGCCCATATAAGGGCCTACAAACTTCCTGAGGAATTGAGGCGATTGCAAAAGTTGCGGTCTACCTGTGTGTGTGTGTGTGTGTGTGTGTGTGTGTGTGTGTGTGTGTGTGTGTGTGTGTGTGTGTGTGTGTGTGTGTGTGTGTGTGTGTGTGTGTGTGTGTGTGTGTGTGTGACAGCTGTTCACTGAGGACGCAGATAAGAGCAGGGGTGGTGGGGGAATGAGCCGCCGGTTACCTGAGACTCCACCTTCCGGTACGCACTGCATTTTCAGTCTCCTAGCAACAACAACAGGCCAGCATTACAAACAAGTCCAATGTCGTGTGTCAAAGTGCCCTTCCTGTGTATGTGTGTGTGTGTGCGTGTGTGTGTATGTGTGTGTGCGTGTGTGTGTGTGTGTGTGTGTGTGTGTGTGTGCGTGTGTGTGTGTGTGTGTGTGTGTGTGTGGGGGGGGGGGGGGGGGGGGGGGGTGTGTGCGTGTGTGCATGCATGCGTGTGGACATGCCGGTCTTTAATTTATGCCACCCTCTGGCATAGTGTGTTATACCTGTCAATTCCCAGTAGGATTTACATAGTTTTCAGCACAGGCCCGGATGTAACATTTCCCAATTGGGGGGGCTGGTGAAAATGGCATGAGGGCGGCTTCATTGCGCCACGGGCAAATCATTTAGATTCTTCAGTTCTGAATCTTGTCGATTCTTTAGTTCTGTGACCCACAAGATTCATATCTTATACAGGACTTATATTAGCCAAGTAAAGCATCAATAATAACATCAGTTGTAATTGAAGTTGCAACAGACACGCAGCATGCATAAAGCTAATGGTCTGACTCAGAGAGTTTGCTGTTTTCAATGATGAAATGCTGTTGGTTTAGTGGTGCCACAATTGTAGTTAGCTATTAGCAGTAGTAGTGTTTCAAATCCTTTTAAATATAAACACTTTAATTTGGTGGGGCAGTCAGGGCATTTAGGAGTGCATTAATTAAAACCTGAGCTTCGTCCAGCAAATGATGATCATTAGTGCACACTGTACTCAATATAACTCAATCAGTTGAGTATTCAGAAAGTCTGCCTACAGAGTGGAGTGAACCACTCGGTAGGCACTCTGTGTACAATGTAAACTCAGTGTTAATTTGTGTAGTCCGGCCATTTAGGAGGGCATTGCCCCCCCCCCCCCCCCCCCCCCATGCCCATAGCTACATCCGGCTCTGTTTCAGTGGTTGCCTCACCCCCCTCTTCCCTCTTTAGGAACCCTATGCTTACATCCACATCCGCCGGCCGCAGAGTAACCCTGCAGCAGCAGCAGCAGCCTGGATGGGTGATGACTCACCTGTGCAATAACCGCACCCTCTTTGTTTCAAATTACTGTTTTTTTGGCTGACATGTCCTCTGTGTGGGCGACAGTGCGCGGGAAAAACCCTCGCCGGAGGCTGCAGTTTTTTTTTATTTTTTAACTGAATCAGACTCAGGGGCGTCATTTTTCATTTTTTTCATTGAGGGTGACAAACAAGTGACCCCCAGGTGAGCCCTGATTTTAGACATAGATAAACTCACAATGGATCCCATATGTGAGCAGGGGCGGATCTAGGCATGGGCATGGGGGGGGGGGGGGGGGCAATGCCCCCCTAAATGCCCAGTCTGCCCCACCAAACATGATGGAATGCAAAACAACCCAAGATATTTCAAATTAAAGTGCTTATATTTAAAATGATTTGAAACACACTACTACTGCTACTATCTAACTACAGCTGTGTCACCACTAAACCAACAGCATTTCATCATTGAAAACAGAAAACTCTCTGAGTCAGACCTTTAGCTTTATGCATGCTGCGTGTCTGTTGCAACTTTAACAACTGATGTTATTCTTCATGCTTACTTGACTAATAAAAGTCCTGTAACTGGGTGTGGCTCGTTCGCCCGTGGCGTGAAGCGACACGGGCGATGAAGCCGCCCTCATACCATTTTCTCTTGCCCCTCCAACATGTTCTCTTGCCCCGGCAAATGGGACATGTTACATCCACCCCTGTATGTGAGGCTGCTTTTTTTGGAGGGAAAATGACAAAAGGATTCTCAAAATAAGAGTTTTAAAGTAATAGACCTTCAGGTAAGCTCCACCCTCCACCCTAGGACACTTTACAGCTGGGTTCATTCATTCCAATGTAAATGTCATGGACTTTACATCATAAATACTGTTTCATTTTTGGAACCAGACCATCAAGATCTCTTCCAAATCCATCAACAAGGCATGCCCTATACAGTGGAAAAATGTGTGTGTGACGTTTATTTTTTAAAACAATGTTTTATCATATAGGTAAGCTATTGGTGGAGAGGTTTGTCTATCACATATTATGCTTAGCTGTGATTGGACCATAGCAGTTTGGGGAGGGTCTTACCTAAAGGTCTATTAATGAATACTTGTTATTGCATAAAGAAAACTGTAGATACTGTGTTGATTAAAGGTATACTAAGTGATTTCACTTTATTCAAATATTGATATTTTTTCGTCTTTTTTGGCGAATCCTCCCTACTGCACAGTGTGGTGACCATATAAGGAGTTCCTCCCTGTCCCCCTGGGGTAAAAAAAATAGTTTCAGTTTGGGCTTTGGGAGAAAAGCCTTTCGTCCAATCAGGATGAGAGGAGGCCTTCCTCCAATCAGGATTGACTTCATCGCCCCTGTCCCTTCGCGCCACGGGCGATGAAGTCGCACCCATACCATTTTTGGTTACAGCACTTTTATTAGGCAAGTAAAGCATCAATAATAACATCAGTTGTTGTTAAAGCCGCATGCATAAAGCTAAAGGTCTGACTCAGAGAGTTTTCTGTTTTCAATGATGAAATGCTGTTGGTTTACTGGTGACACAAGTTAGTTAGTGGCAGTAGTAGTGTTTCAAATAATTTTAAATACTTTGATTTGAAATATGCCATCATGTTTGGTGGGGCAGACTGGGCATTTAGGGGGGCATCCCCCCCCCATGCCTACTGCATGCCTAGATCCGCCCCTGCTGTATGTTATATTTTATTAGCCAATGTACAAATGGGATAAAGGGTTTTGATGTTGTATTAACAACACAATTCAGACTAAAACATGTTTTAGGTTAAATGTGAAAGCTATGGGTGGTGGTGGCAATTACGTGCCCTGCATGGAATCCCAAATGACGCCCCTGCACAGCCTAAAAATAAAAAAAAATCTTCATGTTTTTGGAATTTGCAAAAAAAAAGCCTGGCTTGGGGAAAAAACACAGGACAGAGGGGATGAGATGAGATGTTGTCGTTTTTGTAAATGGAAATGATTTTGTCTAGACTAATAGTCTGGTCTCTCTTACAACCCCGTGCCCCTCTCTCCAGTCCAGGAAACCGTTACTTATGCGTCTAACATTGTCTCTGAGACAGGAGGGGACACGGACGCACGTGTGCACTGTGCACACGCACACGCACACACACACACACACACACACACACACACACACACACACACACACACACACACACACACACACACACACACACACAATCACGTGTAGAGAGGATGAGGATTGGAATGAGCTCACCCCAGGAGTGATGTCATGATGTCATGGCCCTGATCGCTTTCTTCCCAACCACCCCCCACCCTGCTCACACTCCTGGACTGGGCTGGCAGATCAATGAGGTATGGAAGGAATGAGAGAGAGAGAGAGAGAGAGAGAGAGAGAGAGAGAGAGAGAGAGAGAGAGAGAGAGAGAGACAGAGAGAGAGAGAGAGAGAGAGAGAGGGGGAGAGAGAGAGAGAGAGAGAGAGAGAGAGAGAGAGACTGAATCAGAGAGAGAGAGAAGGAAAGTGGCAGAGAGTGAGAGTGAAAGAGAGAGACGGGGGAGAGGGAGAGAAAGAGAGAGAGATACCGAAACAGAGAGAGAGAGGGAAAGTGACAGAGAGAGAGAGAGAGAGAGAGAGACTGAATCAGAGAGAGAGAAGGAAAGTGGCAGAGTGAGAGAGAGAAAGTGGGCGAGAGAGTGAGAGTGAAAGAGTGCAGGCTGCCAAGCTGAATCACTCTATGGCTGACACGGTTTTCATTTCTCACTGATGGAACTCTATGTCAGCTATTTCCTGTAACACAATGAAAATCCTCAGTGTTCATTTTTACTCTTGACAGTCTACAGGCTGTGTGTAACTTACTCTGAGGCTGTGTGTACTGTAACTCTGATGGAACCAAATGAACCCCATTTAGCAGCCGGGCCACTCTCTCAAAGTTAGAAAAGAACTACTGCTTTTAGAAAAGCACATGCAGTAACTCTGGATTTCACCAGTGGGGCGGCCCGGCTCCTAGAAACCACATGGTCCACATGCAGCCAGCCAGCTCTAAAAAACCTGAAGGGCTCAGACTAATATTAATATGAGGGAATCTCCTCCAGGGGCAGATCTAGGCATGGGCATGGGGGGGTGCCATGCAAAACAACCCAAGATATTTCAAATTAAAGTGCTTATAATTAAAATGATGTGAAACACTACTCCTGCTATACTAATTACAGCTGTGCCACCACTAAAACAATAGCATTTCATCATTGAAAACAGAAAACCCTCTGAGTCAGACCTTTAGCTTTATGCATGCTGCGTGTCTGTTGCAACTTCAACAACAACTGATGTTATTATTGATGCTTTACTTGACTAATAAAAGTCTTGTAACCGAAAATGGTATGGGTGCGACTTCATCGCCCGTGCCGCTTTGCGCGACGGGCGGTGAAGCCGCCCCCATACCATTTTCTCTTGCCCCTCCAACATGTTCTCTTGCCCCCCCCCCACATGGGACATGTTACATCCGCCCCTGATCTCCTCGGGTCTGGTTCCGTGGTCGGGTCGCTCCGCTGCATGGGCTGCGGCGCATACGGGTCACCGGATTCTCCAGGCATGAGGTAAAGCAGTGACTCATGGGAGGGAGAGAGAGAGAGAGAGAGGGTGGCCCCCGCCGGACAGACATGACACGATCTATTAATACAAGACATATTAGACACAAAAACACATGAACCTGAAAGGCTATTGCTGGACAAAGCCTTCAGCCACCTTCAAAACAAACATGGGGAGATTATTCTACTTCTACAGCATTGCCACTCAAGTGTGGAATGCCCTGACTGCCTGTCTCAAAAAGGGTAAATCCCTGGAGTCCATTAAAACAGGCCTTAAATCCATCTTTCATCATTCCAAATGGAAAGGAAATGATTCCCCTGTAACCCTTTTATGTTCATGTTATTTTACCTCTTACAATGATTTTGAACTCTTGTTGTTTTTACCGCTACTGGCGATTCTGAAGTACTGCTGTTATCTTCATGATTATGAACTGAACATAGGAGCTGAATGGAAACAAGACCACAAGGACTTTTTCCGTGATCCATGGTTTTTCGTGTTTGATTTTTCGTGTACCTTGTACTGACTTTCATTTATGTATACCTGTACTTTCTGCCAATAAACTACTCAGTCAATCAATCAGTCAATCAATCAATCAAATACGTCCAATATCTCAACTTGAAAGTGAAAGTTGTAAAGTTTCAAGTGTGGAAAGTACAATATTTGCCTTATGATTAAGTGAATTACAGTGTATCTAAAATCCAAATAGCCTAATCACGACCAGGGGCATGTGATGTGGACTACCACACATACACCAGTTTCAGGTGATAAGGTGACCACTGCGGCGTTTGAAGAACTACAACTATCGTTTATCGTTTTACAAACACTACAACTACAGTATTGGTCACCTTATCAACAGGCTTCCGACTAAGGCTAAGGCAGTAGTACTGCCCTAGCCTTGACCTCATACTAAGGCTAAGGCAGTACTGAACTAGCCTTGACCCCCTTATGTAACTTAGATTTCATGTAGACCTAGACAGCAGTTTATGTAGACTTCTGACTTATAGCGTTTCATGTAAACAGTACTATATTTAGTTTGATTACGGTATATATTCAAATCATTACTTTCTTTGCTTACTGGACCTTTAGCTTCTCCTTGAACCCACCTACTATTATACAATGGTCAGGGATGACAAAGAACCTTTTCTTTGCTCTACCTCGGTGGACTATACCAGCGTCATTCACCCCACCGACCTAAAACTAAAGATTTCCTTTGATTTTGTCCACAATTCTATACTGGATTTGGCAAACAGACATCATACAACATACAGATCAAAATGACAGTTCTACTACATTCTTAAATTGTGTAGACTTATTAATTAAGTAGTGCTAATTCAGATGATGAATATTTTAATTCTTGAGGATGTAAACATGGTTCATTTTAACGCTCTCAAAGAGATCTGATAAATCAACTGTCCCTCATTAAGCTGGGGACCACCTGGAGCCCTCTCAAGGAACACTGGTGGTCCACGGATCACTGTTGGGAAACCATGGATGTAGATCATGCAGTTTTCAGTTCACACAGCTCATGTCAACATACGTTGTGTTTTGTGTGTCCATGTACAGTTCACTGTAATTACTCTATTACACGTCAGCTACTACGCTCACATACACACATGCATGCACACTTTTTAAACCACAAAATGTTGGCATTTCAGCTTTAATCTTTCCACCAGCAACACCTCTGTGTCTCCTCCTATTCTCAATGTGTCATCGGCCTATTTCTGGCTTTGTCACCTATAGGAATGTGCAGAATCTTGGGCCTTCCCTCGACAATCCCTGGAATGCTGGAGAGAGGTCTTGAGATTGTGAGGAACAGCAAAACCATTGAGGTTGTAGTACCGCAGGTTGATGACAGGGCGGCGCCAAGAGGCTTGTTAAAGCGAAGGCATTGTTCAGCCTTCACCTTTCATCCTCCCCGTAAATCAACCCATGCCTCGAGATTTTATGATTTTACAATCTGGCTATGTGTGACTACTGGCCATAAACGATAGCCGTGGTCTCGTTACGTATGGGCATGACAACCAGGCAAACAGTAAATATCCGATTGCACACATTCCTCCAGCGTAACTATGGGGTAAACAAGACAAAAACAAGCGCAACAACAACGACGATGCGGAGGGAATAATCGTGGCAAACAATCCATGCAGTGAAACTCAATTTACCGGTCCTGTTGACTTCTTGGACCGCCTGTCTGTCTATACGGCTGTGGTAGCAGCAGCGAGCGCCTGGGTGAAAGATAAGTTTGCACAGCGGCATTATGCATGATTTTCCATGTGTTTTTCCCCTCCCTTGTACCATGGTGACGTACTTTTCAGGCACCCTCCACCGCAACACATAACATGAGAGAGGAGAGGGAACCAGAAGTGCGGTGCGTTTGTGTTTTTTTACTTATATTTTACTCATTAAAGTTAGGTCATAGCCTCTCATTTGAGGTCACCGTTTTGATTTCCCGGGTAATTACTCATGATGGGTTGCATGCAGGGAAAGAAAAGCAGATGCCCGAGCCTTGAGGCCTTGAGGCAACCCTTTTCCACAGCGCCTGGGAGGAGGCACTACCCTGCGATAACAGACTGATGGTCCTGAAGTCATGCCTTTCCCTTTGGCATGCTGTGTTATGCCTGCCATGTACTGAACAGTGACACAGCTCAGGCACAGCATTTTTGTGATATGAGAGGACAAGTAGCAACCTGGCGCGTTACTGTCAGCTCGTCACCTTGCGGGTGACAAGTGTTTTCCCCTGCAATCTGTGGTGGGTGCCGTCCGTGTATCAAGGATGTCATGCTTTGGAAAATGTTAGCTGTGGCTACAGTAGGTAGGTGTGTGTGAAAGTGTTTTGGTGCACACACACACAATCGTTGCGTCGCTGCCGGAGCATTTCAAGCAGGTGTGAAAACAGACAACGGCATTCAGGGGAAAAAAACAAAGAAAGCCTAATGTCTTGGAAAATATCCTCCACGAACAGGGGCAGATGTAACATGTCCCAATTGGGGGGAGAAAATGGTTAGGGGGGAGCTTCATCGCCTGTGGCGTGTTTCAGTAGTGTTTCAAATTCTTTTACCGGTAAATATAAGCACTGAAATATCTTGGGTTGTTTTGCATGCGATCATGTTTGGTGGGGCAGAATGGGCATTTAGGGGGGCATTTTCCCCCCATGCCTATGCCTAGATCCACCCCTGTCCACGAATGGTGGAGGATCCAGGCCAGGTGAGGCTGTATTTCTGGCATTCGTGTATTGGTGGAAATGGTAACAGGACAGGAGGGGGGGCTACCCGCTACCCGCCAGACCCGAGTGCGGTATTTGGGATATTCTAATACTGAGAGGCAGGAGGGGTGGAAGGACAGGCAACAGAAGGCCCTCTATTGTTGCTTCAGAGAATGGAAGCTCTCACACTGCCAGATTCCATCCTCCTAGTGCGGTCATGGAGACTGTGGGACTGCAAGGGCTCCGATAAGCTCCTCGAAAAGCCATGCAGCCGTGAAAGACTCCGTTGTCCCGCAGATCAAAACGATTTCCCCCTTCAGAGCGTCTCAATGACCCATTCACAAGGAGAAAAAGCTCCTCCGACAGTTTACAGAAGGGGACTGTGACGGAGCATTGTCTCAGGTCGGTTCAATCCTGTGGGTGTTCTGATCCCTGCCCTGTATCTGATGGCTTGTCATCGTTGACAGGTTACCTACCATGCGGGGAGCAGACATATGAAACACCAAACACCGTGCTGCTCCATTGTTGTTGTTGTTGTTAAAAGTGGCAGTGCGGTTTGCTGTGACTCAACAGGTAAGCCTGTTTGCACTGCGCGTGGAGAAGTCGCAATGACACCTGACCCGAGCCATTTAAAACCCGGAGGACCTCTTACAGGTCTGTGAATCCAATTAGAACCAAATACAACAAGGAAGGAGAGCTCCAGAGTGCAAATGTGTACACTTTGTACAGAGTTATTCTATGGGGGCAGGTGGGGTCCTCCATCCACGGCCTAATAATTATGCACAATTCACCCAGCATCACATGCCGTCAGAACGTGCGTCACTTCCTCTGGTCAGGCCCGTACGCATCCCACCCGCAGCACCCATTCATTCCACAGTATCAGTGAGTGTGGGACGCGCTTCTTGCGAACACACACGTCTAGAGTTTTGGGACGGAAACCATGGCAATGACTGGTTCCCGCTGCAGTGACTCGTCACCACAGCGACCACAGTGGAGCGCTGGCCAACACACAGCTCCTCACTGAAGCCAGCAGCCAAACAGCTAACCAGCCGGCCTGCCTGCCTGCCATGCCCACAGACCAGGGGCGGATCTAGGCAGGGGCATGGTGGGGCAATGCCCCCCTAAATGCCCAGTCTGCCCCCCAAACACGATGGCATGCAAAACAACCCAAGATATTTCAAATTAAAGTGCTTATATTTAAAAAGATTTGAAACACTACTACTGCTACAAACTAACTACAGCTGTGTCACCACTAAACCAACAGCATTTCATCATTGAAAACTGAAAACTCTCTGAGTCAGACCTTTAGCTTTATACATGCTGCGTGTCTGTTGCAACTTCAACAACTGATGTTGCTTTACTTGACTAATAAAAGTCCTGTAACCGAAAATGGTATGGGTGCGTCTTCATCGCCCGTGGCGCGAAGCCCCCCTACCATTTTCTCTTGCCCCTCCAACATATTCTCTTGCCCCCCCAGATGGGACATGTTACATCCGCCCCTGCTGCCTGCCATGCCCACAGACAGTGGGGGGAAAAGAACTACATACATTGCTGTAGCCCAGTGGTTTTCAACCTTTTTCATACCAGGGACCACCAATTATTCAGCATTTGAGCCACGGACCACCATTTGAGGACATTTCAGCCCCACAGACCCCAAAACTAAAGATTTATTTTGGCACCCTGACCTGTAATCCAGTCTGGCTGGGTGCTGCGGGTTCAACTCCTAATCCCGACGGCCTTTTCTGCAGGTCACCATCTCTTTCCCCATTTCCTGCCAGCCGACAAAAGCCATAAAAGACAAGACAAGCATTACACTTTGATTTTAAAGGACCACTTCACCGCTTTTCAACGTATCTTCATATCACTAATGTACATGATAAAATACGACGATATTTTTCTACTCAGTCTGTGTCTCACAGGAGGGCTGTGGGCAGTTCAGAAACTTCTTCCAATGACATCATCAATGGTGATATCCAAGCCAATAGAAACTGCAGGCTTTCTATTCCTGAAAAGTCTCAATGCAAAAATTGTAGCCACTGTTCTCCTAATAATAAAAAAATATATATTTTTTTTTCAAAAACATATTGTTTAAAAAAAAATCTGCAGAATGATCATGTCATTGGAAGAAGCTTCTGAATGATAGAGTAGACACAGATTGACATGACTATACTTTTTTTATTATGCACACAATGACTCTTCTTTTTTTGTGCAATTTCTTAACCTCAATCAGACTGACATGCTTCCACAGAACGGTTTACAACACTTCTGTCGAAGAAACAGTCATTTTCATCCAGGACAATTCTTGACCACAGTGTCACTGTGTTTTAAGGCTTAAACCACAGTAGGATTTCACAACACACAGACCCTGCACATTCTTTAGCCCTCTTGCATCAAACAAACAACAAATGACTCTCTTAAAACTCATTTTCTGTCCGCTGCAGTCTGATTTAGATTTCCGCTAAGGCCCTGTCCAAACAACAGTTGAAGAGTTGAATCTGGAAGTATTTATTTTGGGAAGTATATATAACCCATGAGCGCTCGCTCGGGTCATTCCAGCCATGCTAACTAGCCGGGGCAGGTCTATATTTACAGAAGGGCTGGGCATCCATCATCGCAGTGCCGAAACACAGCGCAGAAGTGAGGAAGGGAAAGTGTGGGCCATCCGTCATCATGGGTCCAAATCCCACCGCGTTAAAAAGGCTTCACTCCGTCTCCTTCGAACCGCTGCCACCACGGACGGTGTCACACGGGTCATTCCGATGCCAGTGGAGCTACAGTGATGCATGCTTAATTCACAGACCTCTTTGTGCCACAGAACCCTGATGTACGAATGACCTATAACAGTGGTTTTCAACCTTTTTCATACCAGGGCCCACTATTTATTCAGCATTTGAGACATGGACCACCATCTGGTGACGTTTTCACCCCAAAGTAACCCAAAAGAAAAGATTTATTTTGGTTTTGTTCACAATTCCAGGCTGGATTTTGTAAACAAAACACTTCTTAATTAAGTGCGCTCATTTGGATGATGAATATTTTAACTTTTGAGAGTGTAAAAATGAAACCAAATGGACCCACAAGGATCCATTTGGTTTCATTTTTACGCTCTCATGAGTTACGTTTGGTTTAACCAACTTAGCTGGGGACCACCTGGAACCCTCTCAGGGACCACTGGGGGTCCCCGGACCACTGGTTGAAAACCCCTGACCTATAATATGGTAAATGGTGCATTTATTATCCTGATTGGCAAAAAGACTACATTTTTTTTGCAGATTATCTAATTAAAGGAAGTCTTCTTGAAAAACACACAAAAAATGTAATTATTATTTTGCATATAATTACATAGGAGCTTTAAATGGTTTTATTACATGGCTTGAATGAATGCTCCAATCAGAAGCCAGTTTTCTGGTCACGTGAGCGGTAACATATTGCACTATAATTCACCGCTCCGCTCTATATTGGACCGCTGCATAATCAAGGTCCCCAGAGTGCAAACAGCTGTGCTCATATCAATCCGCGGTGGGCTTCAGCATTTAGTTCACGCCGTTAGCGGGTCCATTTGGTTAGCTACGTATTTGGTTACATGCCGTGGCCATTCAGGTGATATGATGGATATTATAACTCTCAAGAGAGTTTCATGTTCATGTTGCCGGTGCATTTGGTTTCATGTTTATGCTCTCAAAAGTTACATCTGGTTAATTAACTCTCCGTCATTTAGCCTGGGGACCACCTGGAACCCTCTCTCGGACCTCTGGTTGAAAACCACTGACGTAAGCCATGTAATAAGCAGAACCGGTGGAATTTGTTTCCTAACTAACTGACCTCGGCTGTGCCTCGGTCAGTTATTAGGAAACAAATCACCTGTTCGTTGGGTGTTATCCCTTACATAACTAATTCTAATACTAATTGTATTCAATCGTTTAAAAACAGATGACAAAGCAGTGCTTGTTTTCACCGTCTGAAGCTACAGTAGACACCCTGCTTGAAGGTGACCTGAGCCACCAGAGGCACCGCCGTGCCGACCGTGTCTTTGGCTTCTCGATTACTCAAATTTATCATAAAAAGTTATCAATAGAATAATTGGTAAGAAGTTATCAATAGCTGCAGCCCTTTAATATGTTTGCGTACCTTCACGGATGCACCCAAGTTAGGTGCATGTCGTCATGAGCATGCATACTTAGAGATCGACTTAATGTGTGTGTGTGCGTGCACGTGTTGTTTACAGGCCAGACGGCAGAGTGTCCGGTGGCAGGCCGAAGAAAGACGATGCATCCCGGGAACGTGAGTGACATCTGGTGACATCTCTGTCCTCGCCGACACCGCCTCCTCCTCGATGGCGCTGGGCTGGCACACTGCACCTTGGTGACATCACCGTCACATCACCGCGCAGACAGACACCGGAGAGGCTGAGCGATACCGCAAATAGAGGGACAGACAGACAGACAGACAGACAGACAGACAGAGGAGAGACACACATAACTGTACAACACATATGTCAAACACAAGGCCTGGGGGCCAAATCAGGCCTGTGAATGAATTATCTTTGGTCCGCGGGATGATATTGAATTAGTATTAGAACTGGCCCTCTGGTATATTGCACACACCATGATAAGAAATTAATGCAACTAATTGTTTTACTTTCTCAACTCAGTCTCATTTACTTTCTAAATTAACTCAGCACTTGGTGAGGATCATAGAAGAAAAAGATTTTCCCCAAAAAATAGCAGCTGTTCACGTCTCATAGCGCACCACAGAGTGGCGTGCTAACGCCTGCTATTTTACATTAAAACTTTTTTTTTAATGCAGCGGGGCTTCAGAGTGGCTTAAAGTGGAAGTGCAGCCCTATAATGGAAGTGAATGGATGTTCATGACGTCAGATGTGTCATGGTGGCAGCCATGTACTGTATGTGCCCAGCGGAATTTGGTGAGCAATTGCGTAAGTACAAGCAGACTGTACTTCCAGGTGCTTCAAAACTCCACTGAGCAACTTATATTGAGGTGAAAAGCAAGGTGGCGTGGCTATCATTCAAGTTAACTCTCTATCTTTTTATTACTTTATGGCACTGATGTCAAACATACGGCCCCAGGCTTGTAGAGCAAAAATGTCTGAGTCTATCAAAAAAAAAAGTAAGTCTCTAGCACGTTCCTATCAAAAGTTATGGTCGTTTAAAGAAATGCTTCTGAGTTCTCTTCTCTGAGCACTAGTCCGGTAGCTTCACAGCTGAGAGTACTTAATTGATTGGAATGTTGACTCGCAGAGAGTGGAGGGGTGAGGGAAGGAGGGGGGGGGGTGTGTACTGGCGCTGCAAAGTGAGAACTATACTTCAGCAGTAACCAGACTCCGCCAGATGGGGCAGCAGAGAGAGGAGTATTCCCTCCTCCTCTCTCTGCTGCCCCATCTGGCGGAGTCAGGTTACTTCACCAGTATAAGGGTCTATAACTGAGGGATCATTCAGATCACAGCTTGGCTATTTAAATATAAATACGGGTAATAATAATAATCCAATTTAGAGTTTAAAAAATATACTGTATTTTAGAAGCATTAGTTATTGTAATTCATCATTATTTTTTAATGTACGATGATCCATCACTTCAATGAAAAGCAGGTCTGCATAATTCCATGGGCTGTGTAGCCATTTCCAAATTTCAGCTAAGACACTATTTGAAATTTAATTTTTTGTATTTTTGAATGGTTTATTGGCACACTGTAAATAAAAATAGCATCTCCCATAGCAAATGTCTTAATCTAGGCTACAAGTATAAAACCAATAATGAAAGTCATAACTATTAATAGCTACTCTTAATAATAAACTTGATTGTGTGATATACTGTAGCGGAGAAATTACGGCTGTGTACGTAAACATGCGTGTGCATGCTTGCAGTCTGTGACTGGTCTGCGACTGGCACCGCGGCGCGACTGGCACCGCGGCGTGACTGGCACCGCAGCGCGACTGGCACCGCGGTGCTCCGGCCCACATGAAGTCACATTAAGTCCAATGCGGCCCCCACCCCAAAATGAGTTTGACACCCCTGCTCTATGGTATTTCTTTTTGCTTCTTTTTTGTGTCTTCTTTTTACTGCCCTTTTCCTTTAAGACAATCGATTCCACCCTGCGCACATTTCTCTTGTCTTTTCATTGCAATGCTGCTATATCTACGGACTGTTAAGGACCGGTTGGAAGGAGAGACACAGGACACTTGTTGTTGGTTTGAGTTAAAGTTCTCTTTTTTAGCCTTATTTTTATGTTTTCTCCTTAGTTTCAAATCATAGTTTAAACAAACAAACTTGGGCCCAACAGAAAAACAAACAAACATTAGCCCAACTTAGATAGCAGAATGCAACTTAAAAATAATGCCAATACTGTCTGCCTGTCCCATGGTTCAGAGTTTTGTGGTATAGTATATGTGGTATAGAACCAAATGGACCCTAGCGGGTCCATTTGGTTCCATTTGTACACTCTCAGGGAAAAAAAGGGAAACTCATTAACATGGTGAAACACATCTTGATGATGTCATCAAGAGGCATATTAATGACACAGTAAAATATTGAAAATGAGTGGAATTCCCCTTTAAAACACGTGCATGCACACTTGCATTTGCGTATGCCTGCGCAACGCACACAGACACGCTATTAAAACAAGTATAGCATATTGAGAAAGATTCAATGCCTAATTGTATCCATAAAAGTAAATGACAAGACAAAAAACACAGGCCTACTTTTGCCCCAAAAATATTTTAGATGTGAGAAGTGGAGGGACGTCGTCCCCCCGCGTCCCACATCCACTACACCCCTGGACAGCAGCCCAGCCTGCAGCGTTGCAGCTGGACTGATGGGGTCGGAGGGTTGGCGTGTCATGATGGAGTGACATTTCCAGTGATGGGACACAGTCGTTAGCACGTTGGGAGTGGAGCACCGACCTGCCATGTAGGGACATTTGTACTGTCAGCTCAGAAAGCACTGAAACCCAAGAAGCCTCTCAAATCCCCCCAACCGGGCCGCCTCGGGAGTATTAATAACACACACACACACACACGCACGCACGCACACACACGCACACACACACACACACACACACACACACACACACACACACACACACACACACACACACACACACACACATACATTTGTATTGCTATTCTTGCGAGAACATGAATCGTGTTTGGGACAGTGGTTTTCAACCAGTGGTCCTTGAGAGAGTTCTGGGTAGTCCTCAGCTAAATGATGGAAAGTTGGTTAACCCGTTGTAACTCTTGAAAGAGTAAATTCTTCTATTACCACCACGTCACAACGTTGGCTGGTGAGTTATCCAACGCAGTTTGCAGTAGATGCACTAGTGCATCTACTGCAAAGTACAAAGAAATGTAAGCAGAAATTAATAAACTACAACTCTCCTGCAACCTGTCGTGCGACCCACCTCCTTTTTGATGTGATACTCTTGAAAGAGTAAACATGAAACCAAATGGACCTGTATCAAATGGACCCTTGCAGGTCCATTTTGTTTCATGTTTACACTCTCAAGAGTTAAAATATTCATCACCTCAAATAGCCCACGTAATTAAGATGTCTACACAATTATTGAATATGAATGATCATTTTGATCTATATTTGTCTTCTTTTTTTTTTTTTTTGCAAAATCTAGCCTGGAATTGTGGACCAATCCCCAAAAAAATCTTTAGTTTTGGGTCTGTGCAGGGGTGAAAATATCATCAAATGGTGAATAAATTGCGGGCCCTGGTCTCAAAATGGTTGGGAAAAAAAAAAAAAAAACTGGTTTAGGACAATGATGTTATCAAAACACAAGTCTAACTCCCAAAACTATACTTGGAGGGATTATTCAGCCCTCACAAGTATAGTAACAACAGCTATACACCCACACACGCACGCGCAAACACACAACGCAAGCATGCTCCCATCCCATCCCATCCGCCATGCTGGTAAACAACAAGCCCATGGGGGCGAGGTGGTTTATTCTCATAAGTGCTGAAAAAAGATGTCATCACCCATTGAATTGTCAGCGTGCAGTGCAGCTTTTATGATTGCCCTGCGACGGCCTGGACCGCTGCAGCATGACCGTACGGATTAACACAGAGGAGGGGGGGTCGGTAGAAATGCGACGAGGTCAGGTCTGGGCAATGATAAATGTGTGTATGCGCATGTGTGTGCGTGTGTAGTACTGTAGATTAATGACATCATGTTAAATTTACACCCCTTGCCCTCTGCAACCATGTGAATGCACAAGCCTCCATGAAGGATGAGGTCATGATCGGATGATCGTCCTCACAGCGGTGTGGGTGAGGTGTGTGTGTGTCTGTATGTGTGTGTGTGTGTGGGGGGGGGGTCGGGTACGTGTTTAGTAGGGGTGGGGTTAGGGGGCGTTGGTATACAGAGGCGGGGGGTGCTTCTAAATACAGAGTAGGGGACTGGGGGAATGCGTACAGTATGTATAATACACTCACTGTGCCACAGTGCCCATGTGCATGCGTGGCTGCCCTGCAACTATAGCCTCAGTTTCCAGACTTACAGTACATCTGTGCTGTGAAACAGGGCCGGATCTAGAGGGGGGGCAGGGGTGGGCAGAGTCCACCCAAACCTGCATCCTGCCCACCCAATGAAAGGTAATATCAGTGGTTTTCAACCAGTGGACCACTACAGTAGTGGTCCTTGAGAGGGTTCCAGGTGGTCCCCAGGCAAGGTAAGATGCACCACTATGTGAATGTCCATACCCGAGTGCTTCAACATTGGAGAGCCTCGCTGTGCGCTTGCTATGCACCCAGAGAATGATGTATTCTGTCGGCATCCCTATAGCCAAAACCACCACCAGCACCACCTCCTTGGAAAAACATGTTCGGGCATCAATGACTGGATGAATTTATTTGGTGCTAAATAGTCTTGGACGGTATTGATTTATTAATATCGGTATTGATAACGTGTTAATTAGCTCGATATTCGATATTACCGGTATTGACCACTAGATAGTAATGTAATGGCGTGCAATCAGAGTCGGACACATTCCACCAGTCACCTAGTTGTCAGAATTGTGAGACAAACTGGGGTTGGAAATACATTGTTTCCAAAAAGCCTAGCCCAAATAAGGGCTATTTTAGGCATGTGTGTAACATGAAAATTGCTTGTACTGTATAGTTACAATTAAAAGTCTCATTGCTCATATTTTAATGGAATACAGTATAATGTCGGTATTTGACGATATTCGGTATTCGATATTTTTTATAGACCCAACGATATTATTTTGTATTGATTTTCAATATCGTGATAAACGGTAATACCAGTATATTGCCCTAGACTAGTGCTAAAAGTCACCAAATTGGTTCCTCAATCATTGCTTTCTACACCTATATTCCAATTTTAAAAGGGGGAAAAGCATAGCCTATAACCACTAAAGCTACGTCTGTGAGCAATCTTTGTGCCAAATATGTGCCAAAACACACACAAACACAGACATGCACACCCTTTGTACACTCTCACAGCTAAAGTAACAATCAGGATTGTGCTAAATGTGAGTCAGACTTGATTGTAGTGTGGTTTTATCTTTGATTGTACAGATGGTGTTTCCAAACAGTGGCTCAGCAGACAGGAATAGGGAGCTCAGCTATAAATTAGGCGTGTGTGTGTTGATAGTCGTTATCTTTGTGGCACTGTACATGTGCGGTGGTGTGTGTGTGTGGGTGGGGGTGTGTGTGTGTCTGTGTGTGCGTGGGTTAGAATGTGTGTGGCACTATGCATTTGTATGTGATGTGAGTGTGCAGTGCTGCTATTGCTTTGTGTGCTTCGTTATTACAGTACATAGCTTTCATGAATCACCTAAAATGAAGTCCTCAAAAAAGTATTATACCACCCTGGTGTGTGTGTGTGTGTGTGTGTGTGTGTGTGTGTGAGTGTGTGTGTGTGTGTGTGTGTGTGTGTGTGCACGCGCGCGCAGTGTGGCTCCGTAAACAACATGGTTACCAGTGGGAGCGTCTATATTTACAGCATAAACAGCATTACGTACTGCACAGTGGGTTTAATTAGCACTGAGTAAAGCAATAAAGATCTACTGTGTGTGTGATGGATCTGTCTGTGTCTGATCACAGCACTGATGGAGGAAGAACACCAATGTGGGTGGCCAGACAGTTGCAACGGTTGGCGGTAGGTAGCGACCACTGAAAATGGTCAATCGTTTTAAATAGAGCTAGGCCGATATATCGGTCGTACCGATATATCGGCCGATATCGATACAGATATATCGGTATCAGTATCGGTGATATTCGTACCAATATATCATCCGATATATCGGCGGAGTTTAGAAATGTATTTTTTTAATTATTTTAATTCATTATTAAACAACGGTCCAAAACATTGGTAACATCGGTGTAATTTTTCCAAAAATCGGTATCGGCCCCAAAAATATGGCATCGGTCGGGCTCTAGTTTTAACGTTGACCGTTGACCATCGATCGTGACCATTGGCCATAGGTCACGACCTTCATTTTGCCCCTCCTGGAACCTAGCCTGAATGTGACCTGAATCTGATCTGTGTTGCATGCATACATTGGCCTGGGTGATGACAGACTGCTGGACAAGTGGCACTTTGTCCGGGACTCTGGCAATCAATTAATACAGTTGACACCGATATAGTAATGGAAAGTATTTCAATCGGCTTAAGCTCAAACTGAACCGTCCCGTTTAACGTGAAAAGGTTTGAATCAGAATTACAGCACTTAGAGTACAGCACAGTTACTTCCCCGCAGTAGGAAGTGAGTGGGAACCCCTCTCTGCATTCCTGAGTTGTGAGAGAGGCGATGTCATCATCATCACCACAGGTTGTCCAAAGGTTCTGCTCACGCTGTCAGGAACATGCCTGGGCAGAGCTCTGCTCGTCCACTCCTTACCGCACAGCACACACACCTTCACTCACTGTCAACTGTACTATACACACCCCCAAGGAGTATAACTGAACAAGGAGGGGTCACATACAACTCACAACACAGAACCTACCCCCGGAGGCTAGCTGGAGTCGGAAGTGTGATGGAATGCATTAGATAAATAATTAGTCCTATTTCATTCCCACGGGGGAAATTCCGTTTTTTGGCTTCACACATTAAAGCCCCTCACAGGAAGGGATTAGTGGTTAAGTGCCTTGCACAGTGACAGGGACACTCATTTCCCATTACCCGCCGCCAGGGCCATGGAAATTGGCCTCTCCGTGCATTGAAGTTAATGATTGTTTGATCGTTAAATAATTGGGTCAGGAGGTTGAAACAAGACACACACACACGCACGCACGCACGCACGCACGCACGCACGCACACACACACGCACGCACGCACGCACGCACGCACGCACGCACGCACGCACGCACGCACACACACACACACACACACACACACACACACACACACACACACACACACACACACACACACACCCACACATACACACACACACACACACACACACACACACACACACACACACACACACACACACACACACACACACACACACACACGTGTTGTAAATAATATACAGTAGGCCTACATAAATGATTCTCTGTCACATCAGTGTGGACTAACCATTAAGTTGTATGTTTTGTATTTCAAAAGATGACACTATCTGATGTGATGGGAATGCCTTCACTTGTACATTCTTGTGGTAAGAGCTTTGCTCAAACTTTATTTTTTTTGGTCACCTCCTCCCAGCTGCTCCCATCGTTGTGTGGTCTATACATGCTGTTGGTCCTCTGGGCTGGGATCTGAGTCATGAATTCCAGAACTCCAGAACCCTAGTCCTCCTCCTCCTCCTCCTCTTCGTCTTCCTCCAAGTCATTCTGGACCATGTAATGTAATGTTTATGTTGAGGGAAGGATTGCTCACATCAAAGACAACCTGTCTGTCTGTGTGGCTCCCACACATCCTCTTCATATTTCCCTTAATCCACTATGACCCAGGCAGAGGCATGAGCTACTGTATATGGCAGACACAGTCTGTGGACCACACAGAGTACATTTACTCAGGTCCAATGCAGAGGTTACTTCACTTGAGTTTACTACTACTACTACTACTAGTAGAACATGCACGGAATTGCCGTTCCCTCCATACACTAGAAGACGCAAAAAATCTGTGCATATATATTAAAATAAATCTAATCTGTGCATATTGTACTAAAATGAATCTGTGCATATTATACTGAAACATGTCTCCATTGACCTTGAGCATTGTGAAGCACCACTGAGCGAGGCGCTAGCCGTGCTGGCCATTGCGAAGGTCGGCAGAGCCACGTCCGAGTTACGATGTCCTATGGACAGAATCGTAAATATTATGATTGTGAAAACCACGCCCATGTACGTATGGGCGTATGGGCGGCTTCATCGCCTGTGTCGCTTCGCGCCACGGGCGATGAAGCCGCCCCCATACCTCTTACCAAAATGGTAAGCCGCATCCATACCATTTTCAGTGACAGGACTTTTATTAGGCAAGTAAAGCATCAATAATAACATCTGTTGTTGTTGAAGTTGATACGCTGGATGCATATCTGTGAGATCGGGTAGGAAACCCAGATGGGTCCCAATGTGCTGGGTGTGCCACAATCGATGTATGAATGGGTGAATATAAAGCGCCATATAAATGTACCCTTTACATACAAGATGCACAGTGTGCATCATGAGCTTGTAGATCTGTAATTTTTAGATTGAGACGAATCTAATTCAAAATGCATATTTACATGTAGACACAAAAACCTTTGTGCTTTTTACTCAAATGCAATCATGATTTCGTGGCTTTACTTGTAACGGGAAAACATTTCTCCACCAATTCCTTTTATAATCCTGATGGGGGAACCATGGCAGACAGTCTCTAACCCCTACGCCACACTGGAATGGAATGGAATGGTTTGGAATGGGGAGGGTGTTCCACCGCCATAGACAAATAAACCAGGCCGGGGGTTTCATCATGGGAGGCATCAGCGGCTCGCCCACAGCCCCCGGACCGGAGGCCTAGCTGTCTCCCCGTCTTACGCACGGCATGACAAATGTTTTTTCCCCCTTTTTCTTGTCTCCGACGGAGGTGGCATCTGTCCCGTTTCATGCTGCCGGCTTAAAGTTCTGAGAGGGAGAGTAAAACAATCCACATTCCACCGGCCAGCATTTACTGAGCTTTAGAAAGAGCGGTGGCAGTATTTATGCTGGCAGT
Organism: Benthosema pterotum; assembly: GCA_039105355.1. Classification (NCBI taxonomy): domain Eukaryota; kingdom Metazoa; phylum Chordata; class Actinopteri; order Myctophiformes; family Myctophidae; genus Benthosema; species Benthosema pterotum. Next base: position 42,032,130 of record CM076984.1, read on the forward strand.
GGGAACCGTTAAAGTAGCAGGGCTTGCAAAACCCCACTATTTGTCCCCGGGATTCCCCAGCTATGCAGCAGGCAGGCAGACCAGGGGCGGATGTAACATGTCCCATTTGGGGGGGGGGGGGGGCAAGAGAACATGTTGGAGGGGCAAGAGAAAATGGTATGGGGCGACTTCATCAGCCATTTTCGGTTACAGGACTTTTATTAGTCAGGTAAAGCATCAAAAATAACATCAGTTGTTGAAGTTGCAACAGACACACAGCATGCATAAAGCTAAAGGTCTGACTCAGAGAGTTTTCTGTTTTCAATGATGAAATGCTGTTGGTTTAGTGGTGACACAGCTGTAGTTAGTTAGTAGCAGTAGTAGTGTTTCAAATCATTTTAAATATAAGCACTTTAATTTGAAATATCTTGGGTTGTTTTGCATGGCATCGTGTTTAGGGGGGCAGGCTGGGTATTTAGGGGGGCATTGCCCCCCCTGCCTAGATCCGCCCCTGGCAGGCAGGCAGACACACACTCATGCACAAGCACACACACACACACACACACACACACACACACACACACACACACACACACACACACACACACACACACACACACACACAAGCACACACGCTCACACCCAAACACACCCAAACACACACAAACACACACACACACACTCACTCACACAAAGTCACAGTCGCGCCAACTGTCCGGTCTACTGTTGCGCGGACGAAGACATTTATGGTTTGAAAGGCTGCATTGTGTGAAGGTCAGGAGAGTATGTGGAATGGAGATCTATGGTTGTGACATTCTCCATTCTTAAAAAGAAAAAAAAAGAAGAAGCCTGGGCAGTTGGCTCTCCTGTTACATAGAGATGAGATGAGAGGAGATATGCTCTGCTGACTACCAGTAGTACATGTGCAGGGATTTGGAAACTGGAACGTGTGTGTGTGTGTGTGTGTGTGTGTGTGTGTGTGTGTGTGTGTGTGTGTGTGTGTGTGTGTGTGCGTTCTTGTTGGCCTATATGGCCTGTGTGTCCATATGTGCATGCATACCACGGAATCAGAGGCCATTTGAAAGACGGTGATTGCTACGATTATGATCCTATCGCTGTGACCTGGGTCGGATTGACCATTGGGCATACAGGGCCACAACCCATAGGGGGCCGGTGGCATCACAGTATGATTAAAAGCACTGGTTTTCAACCTTTTTGATCCCAGGGCCCACAAAATGACCATTAATCTTCTACATTCTCGAACTAGACTTGGGCCGATTTAGATGAATATTTTAACTCTTGAGAGCGTTAACATGAAACCAAATGGACCCTTGTGGGCCCATTTGGTTTCATGTTTACGCTCTCAAAGAGTTACATCTGGTTAACCAACTATACAAGATACAACGTAGAATTATGGTGGGCCGGTCTAGGCCAAATCACACTAAAAATGTCCACCACTGGCTGTGACTGCCTAAAATCCTGACAGACCATAGATGTCGTGTTACACACACGACAGCCAGTGGAAATCACTTTCCCTGTTCCCTTTCCCTGTTCGCTAATAGCCTGCTTTCCAGCTTGATTCACTGCGTTCTGCACAATTGAAACGTCACTTCGCAAATCAGTCTGGCGAGAGCCTGCTTGACTTGCATTTCCCTGTTACCTAGTAACAGTGTTTTTTTCTCAAACAATCAACAGACTAATCTTATCTTGGTGTCATGTTCAATAAATAATGACACTAGAATTAATGTTATTATTAAGTGAATGTGACGCAAACTCATTCTTCAGCCATCTCTTAGTAAAGTGATATGAGAAAAATCTGGATGATGGGTGTCAAACTCTGGCCCGTGGGCCAAATTTGGCCCGTCGTGTAATTTCATTTGGCCCTTGAGACATTATCAAATTAAAGGGGAAGAGCACCCATTTTCAACATTTTAATATGTCATTAATATACCTTAGAGATGTTGTGTGGACATGATAAAAAAAAAAAAGTTCTCCCAATTCTGTAATTCCTAAAAATGGAGGTCTGAAAAAATCATTAACATGGTGAAATACATCTGATGACATCACCAAGATGTATTTCACCATGTTAATGATTTTTTTCTTTCAGACCCATTTTTCCTGAGAGGGTAACCAAATGGACCCTAGCGGGTCCATTTGGTTTTCTCAGGAAATTTTTGAAATGGGTGGAATTTCCCTTTAAAAGGTTAGTTTGTTCAAACTTGGCCCACAACTTTGTTCAGCTTTAAATTTTGGCCCACTCTGAATCTGAGTTTGACACCCCTGATCTGGATGATGATGATGATGACCATCATCATCATCATCATCATCATCAGCATCACCACAAATTCGTGAAAACGTCAAACCTACAAGGTCCCAAGTCCAGCAGGTGCCACGCAAGCGGCCGCGATAGCGTTGCCACGGAGACACGGATCTGGGTCAGAGTTCACTGGCATTCCTTTCCCCTACTTCCCAGTTTCTGCATGACTCCACATTTATGATGTGAAAGAAACTTCATCGTCCAAATGATAAAGCTCAACAATATAACTATGACAGCAGGGATGGGGGGAGTGCACACGGTGTATCGCAGATTCAAGTCCCACATTTCCCAGGCCCTATATAGGCACCATTGAGGAGGTGTAATGCCTGGGGTTCAAAGCCAGGTCATCGGTGCAGAAAGAGACTCAAGTCAAACAAGTCAAACATCTTAACAACTATACTCTAGTGTGTCTCAAAGTGTGGTCCTGGGACCTTCTCAGGGTCCCTGAGCTGCTTCTAAATGGACACTTGCAGGTCTGCTTCGCAGAGTATAGATTTGGAGCCAAATGGTTTCATTTGTACACTCTCAGACTTATAGCACGACCTTGAAATTAAAAGATTTGTGAACCATCCGATAGGGTAATTCTCTTTGATCAGGGGAGATTTTATAGGCCTTGGTCTTCAGCAGTAAACATTCCATAGCGTTTACTGTAAATGGCTCTGGATAACAACTGTCTGCTAAATGCCTAAACCTGTGTAAACTGTAAAACACCAATGGGAGCCACACGGCTGCACAACAAGGCAACGGAACCGCAACTTCCCAGCGTGGGTGTTGCTGCTTGCTCCAAGTCTAATAAACAGCTCGGCTCGAGGAAGTGCAAATATTTAACAAGGATTGCCCGGGGTAGAAGTCAGAGCAGCGGTACGTATGAAATGCCGTGAGTGAGTATCGATCTCTGTCACACACAGTGGCATTCCATCCACGTTATCCTGGAATGTTAATGATTTGTGTCCACTGATATGTGTCCCTCTGTGCGGCGGGGCTTAATTCCTGTTAGGCGTGTGTGCATGGCGGCAGCGCATTCACTTTACCTGAGTCACTTGTTGTACACAACAACGGCACGCTCTGTTCAGACCAAACCCAGCCCAGTTCCACTGCACTGTCCCTGCATGTGCCAGGTAACAGGAAACTGGCCATCAATTATGAATGCTCGCCAATGACTGCACAACACCCCCCCCATCGGTTATGTCCTCCCCCTACTATACTTCTCTCATTGTTGTAGCTTACTTATCTTCATGGCCTCTTAAAAGCGCTGGTCCAGTGCTTATAGTGAGGGACACTCGCTATAAGGTATACCTAGGCATTATGCAGCCCAGGGGGCCAAATGCGGCCCTTTGGCTGACTCTGACTGGCCCGTGAAAGGGTACCGTGGTTTTCAACCAGTGGTCCGTGGATCACCTAGTGGTCCTTGAGAGAGTTCCAGTTAAAGGTGGAAAGTTGGTTAACCAGATGTAACTCTTTGAGAGCGTAAAAATTAAACCAAATGGACCCTTGCGGGTCCATTTGGTTTCATGTTTACACTCTCAAGAGTTAAAATATTCATCTGCATTAGCCAGAGAATGTAAAAGAATGGTCATTTTTTATCTATGTTTGCCTATTTTGTTTGTGAAATCCAGCCTGGAATTGGGGACAAAAGCAAAAGAAATCTTTAGTTTTGGGGTCTGTGCGGCTAAAATGTCATCAAATGGTGGTTCTTGTGGCTCAAATACTGAATAAAATGAGGGCCCTGGTGTCAAAATGGTTGGTCTTACTCTTACGTTTACCTTGAAATTAAATTAATATTACGCAGACTTTATTTCAGGCTTTAGTCTTGGCCCTCCGCAATATTTTATGTATCCCTTGGGAAAAATATTTGCCCACCCCTGCTATAAGACATACATGGACCAGTCCAGGCAGCTCAGCATGCAGTGCTGGCCCAGAGCCACATCATCACGCAGCTGTCAGGTGATCGTTGGGTATTGCAGAGGTATTACCGTAACCGAACCGGCAGCATGTATCCTTGAAATGCACTGAAGATAAGGAAACTGCAGGTGTCATTCAGCAGGAACTACAGCAGGAAATGGGCTTTGGCATCTTGGGAGGGAGCGGGGGAGAGGTATTCGTCCAGTTCAGCGCACGGTGTGGAGATCAGGGGCGGATTTAGGCATGCCCAGTCTGCCCCGCCAAACACAATGGCATGCAAAACAACCCAAGATATTTCAAATTAAAGTGCTTATATTTAAAATGATTTGAACCATTACTACTGCTACTAACTAACTACAGCTGTGTCACCACTAAACCAACAGCATTTCATCATTGAAAACAGAAAACTCTCTGAGTCAGACCTTTAGCTTTATGCATGCTGCGTGTCTGTTGCAACTTCAACAACAACTGATGTTATTATTGATATTTTAGTAAAAGTCATGTAAACGAAAATGGTATGGGTGCGACTTCACCCCCATACCATTTTCTCCTGCCCCCCCCCCCCCCCCCCCCCAATTGGGAAATGTTACATCCGCCCCTGGTGGAGATCAGCCTTTGGAGGTTAAGTGAGTGTCTATAACTCGGGGAGGCCACCTTCATAGGTGGATGAGATTACCAGAGGCCAAAGGGCTCATCCACCACTGGCACTATCTGTCTGCCCTTTCTGTGCGTACATCTTAAGTCCTATTAACAAGAAAATGTTTGTATTTTTGTCTGAAGACTGCCCATGTACTGTATATATAATCTCACAAGACATGCCATCGCTGTAATACGTCAACCTGTAGATAGATTGTTGTCCAGGAATTTCTGAAAATGTTTGAATACTAGATCAGCAGTCGCGCACAGGTAGACCATGGCCTACTTGTGCCTGTGACTCAGGTGTGTGAGCGGAGCAGGCTAATACTCATGACATTAGCTATAAAGGTCTCACGTAATAACTTACGTCATTATTACGTCATAACCTAAACCAGCTAATCAGAGTGCCTCCAGGGACCGCTGACCGAACACCGAATCCAAACACCGAGCACCACGCACCGGTCTCCTTACTTGCGCCCGCTCCACTCACGCAAGTAATAAGCATTTGCATCAATCTAATTTCTTGCGTTAGGTAATCAAAAATAGCAGTGAATCCGCACATTTCTCAACATGTTTGAAAATGTTTAAAAGTGTAAGAGTGTAAGAACTAGATTTTTATAAGGGCTTCGTAGCATCAGCCTCAGGTTCTTATAAATGGTATAATGACGGGCCCTAAATATAGGGTTAAACAGGTTAAATCAAGTTTAATCTGTGCATTCTCCAGATGCAGCGGCGTGATGAGATAAAACAGGACTATAATCTTACACCCACCACAACAACAGTCACTCCACCTGGCCTCTGCCAGGCCCTTTGGAAGTCCAACAGAACAACAGACCTCTGGGGCTGATCAAAGCACCTCCAGCATGCTCCAGGCTGATGCGCTTTCATGTCAAACAAAAGCGATTAAAAAACAGGCCCTGTGACTCTTAAAAAACACGCCGGCTGGCCAGTGTGAGTGGAGCGGAACATTCCATGGGAGTAATGCGATAGGCTTGTTGGAAAAAGGAGCTTTGAAGTAAAGCTACCTGAGAACGGCCGGATCACATATGCGTGCTCAGGTTACAACCAGTCCGGACACAATGGGGCTTTCTGCTAAAACGGGGGCCCACGCTGGATGCTGTCTGTGGGGATTTGCAGTGAGTGTGTGTGTGTGGGTGTAATAACGTTAGTCTGATGTCCTAATAATCCGACACCCCCGACCATAAAGCCCCACATTCTAACCCATACCTGGGCATTATGCGGTCCGGGGACCAAATGCGGCCCTTTGGCTGACTCTGACCGGCCCGGGGACCACCAGTGGTCCTTGAGAGAGTTTCAGTTAAATATAGAAAGTTGGTTAACCAGATGTAACTCTTTGAGAGCGTAAAAATGAAACCAAATGGACCCTTGCGGGTCCATTTGGTTTCATGTTTACACTCTCAAGAGTTAAAATTTTCATCATCTGAATTAGCCTAAAGTCTACACAATCAGAGAATGTAAAAGAATGGTCATTTTTTATCTATGTTATCCTGTTTTGTTTGTAAAATCCAGCCTGGAATTGTGGACAAAAGCAAAATAAATCTTTAGTTTTGGGGTCTGTGGGGATAAAATGTCATCAAATGGTGGTCCGTGGCTCAGATACGGAATAAACAGAGGGCCCTGGTGTCAGAATGGTTGGTTTTACTTTTATCTTGAAATTAAATTAATACTACACAGACAGTTCAGCCTTTAGTCTTGGCCCTCCACAATATTTAATGTATCTCATTTGGCCCCTTGGGAAAAATAATTGCCCACCCCTGGTCTAACCCTATCCCCTGACCCTAACCTCGAAAGGTAGCCACAGTTAGTCTTCTTTGAGTGTCTTCTTTGTATTTTATCCTCACGATTTTGCAACCCATTTTAATCACCCAGTGCCAATTCCTAATGTGATCCTGGGATCTACACATGCTCCGCCAACCTGAGAAGTCAGCGGACTGGGCTCATGCTTTCTTCATTGCATGAGGAGTCCAAGCTGCCTTCTTTTCACCTGACAGGGGGGAGTTTCCCTGGTTGGACGTATATAGCGCGTGGAAGGAACATGTTATTCCAACCTGTTCCTGTCCCCTCCATCAGGCGCCCCGGCTGACCAGGGGGAAGCAGTAGAGCGCAGGATTACTGCATGTTTTTGTGAGGGTATCTACCCTCTTTGTTCACTCACAGCAGAAGTAGCAACTTGTAACATAATAATATTCTTTGTTCTGGAAATATTCTTTCTCCGGGAAGATGCGAGATAGAATAGCAACCACGTCTCAACTAGTTCCTTATTGGTCACGAGGAAAGTAAACAAATAGAAACGAATCACGACCAACAGTAAACTAGCCGAGTTGTGGTCACTAGTCGTAGCTGTTGGATCTCGCTGTCTCTCCAATATATTCTGTTACAGTACAGAGATTAAAGCACTGTTTTCCTTGAGTATTTATTTCCTTGAGTATTTATTTTTGTCTTGTTAAGGGACCAAGCAGTCCACGAAGTGGAAAATAACATGAATTAGTCACGACGCCGCACAAATTGATTTTGCTCTTCCAGCACTGTATCCTGAAGGCAAAATGAACAGATAATAATAAAACACACACACACACACACACACACACACACACACACACACACACTGTCACACTGTCACAAACCTGAATCTGTCCAAATATTAAAGTAAGCTTACCGGTATGTAATCCTATATAATTCCGCTTCTGCAAATGTTTTTTTTTTTTAGCAATAAAGCAATAAAAATATACAGTATTCTAAATGCCTGCTAATGTACTGTATTGTGGGGACATTTGGCTCACAATAGTAATGCAAGTCGTCCACACATGTCGCATGCATGCGCACAATGCACACGTACCGGTACGGCATGCATGTATGCATGCGTGCATGCACGGTGACACACTTTCATGGGAACCATTGCTCACGGTGGCAACTTTCCCATCATCCTCTTGGGGCTGGTCAGTGGTCACAGCCACTGGGAACCGTGTTACTAATTTGAGTACTTTTTTTTTTCTTGTCTGAACAACTCAAAAATACACTTCCTCACTTCACTGTGTGTCTGTCTGACAGAGTCCTGCCAAAACAAAGGCTTTCATCACCACCAGCTCTGAAAGAGTTTATTGTAACTCGGCCTCCTATACGAAGGGTTTTGTCCCTTTGTTTCTGCGGTGTGAGTGTAAAAGCCTGCGAGGGCCGGGGCCAACAAAACACTCAACAGGCAGCGTCAGTGTTGTGTTGAGAGACAGCTGGGCACCAGAGGCACCTTGTATTAAAGTTGTATGTTTTAATACCACTGCAGTCGGTGCCTAATGGACTTTATAATGCTCTGTCAGTTTGTAGCACTTAACAGTTGGTCTTTGTGCTGGATGTACGTGACTGTACGCACTACTGCCTGTTCATCAGAGGTTCATCGTGTGATTTACTGCAACTCCCATTCTTGCACTTTGTAAGTCACTCTGTCTGTCGAGGAAGAGTTACTACTTGTTTTGACCAAGTTCAAGTGCAAAGCTAAAGTGTGAATCTTCCTCCACCGCCGTGTTCAGTGGAAAGATACAGACAGAAAGCGACAGGAATGCACTCCTATGACAGACACAGACTATATACGCACACGCATCCATTCTGACACATGGCGGTTGAGCGTTAGAAAGCAGGTTCTGACAGGAAAACAGAGTGCCAAGTGATGAATGAGGAGAAGTGTGCTCAGCGTAGCCTGAGGCGACCTAGATATCTGCCTTCAGATCTGCACATCAGGTACGACCTGATGACTGTATATGTTCTTGGTTTGGAGCCTGGTTTACACAACAATGTGCTTTGACTCACAGGGCTTGCACTGTTTTATGTGGTTTTATCAGACAGGCAGTGCTGATAAGTAATACGTATACCGGTAGTATACCGGTACTTTTACTCCCATTCAAAAAAAATAAATCTTAATCTAAATCCTAGCACCTCATTTATAGTAAACCCCTGGTTCTGGTAACTGATATTGGCCTTCTAAAGCGTTAGCGGGTTTTCAACCTTTTTCATCCCAGGGACCACCATTTATTCAGGATGTGAGCCACGGACCACCATTTGAGGATATTTTAGCCCCACAGACCCCAAATCTAAAGATTTATTTTGCTTTTGTCCACAATTCCAGGCTGGATTTGGGAAACAAAACAAGCAAAACATACATTCCAAAATGGCTAATTCAGATGAATATTTTAACTCTTGAGAGTGTAAAAATGAAACCAAATGGACCCTTGCGGGTCCATTTGGTTTCATTTTTACACTCTCAAGAGTTACATCTGTTTAACCAACTTAGCTGGGGACCACCTGGAACCCTCTCAGGGACCACTGGTGGTCCCCGGACCACCTGTTGAAAACCCCTGTTCTAAAGCGTTAGCGGGCCAATGCTTTTGAACTTTTCTTCAATATTATTACATGGCTTGTATGAATGCTCCAATCAGAAGCCAGTTAGGAAATGCTGATGTCTGATGTCAGTGTGTGCGTGTGAGTGCATTACGTCCATTCATGTCTGCGGCACAATAGCACCATATTATAATGCCATTTGCACTTGTGCTATTGTGTGCCTGCCTGAGCGCGACCAGTCAGTCACCTTTGTTTTCCTTTGTCCATGCTCTCATCTGAAGGTCAAAGGTTCTGCAGTAAAACACTGACTTCTACAGTGAGACCATGACCACAAACCTGAACTCTTTCAGTCTCTCATTCTCTAGCTCTCTGTCTCGCCTGCTTTCATCCTTACAAACAATTACCTCTGTGTAAAAAACACTTCCTCTCGCCATGGATGTGTGTGTTGTTTCAGCTTCTGTGTGTTTATGGATTCTATTCAGGCTGATCCACTGTCACAGGGGGTGGGGGGGTGGTGGGGGGGTCACACACGTCAGAACCATGTCCTCCCACTATAGCCACACCGTAAAATCCTGAGTGTTCGTTGTAGAGTCCCCTCTCGGGTCCATTTGGGTTCTACAACCACTTTATTATAGGCCAGTGGTTTTCAACCTTTTTGATACCATCAGAATTTCAGCGACAGACCACCATTTGAGGACATTTTGGCCCCACAGACCCAAAACTAAAGATGTCTTTTGCTTTTGTCCACAATTCCAGGCTGGATTTGCGAGAAAACAAAACAGTCAAACATACGGATCAAAATGACCATCTTCTACATTTTACAATCTTCTACAATCTTCTACATTTCCTTCTACAATTCACATGATGAATATTTTTAACACTTGAGAGTGTAAACATGAAACCAAATGGACCCAAAAGAGTCACATCTGGTTAACCAACTTTCCACCATTTAGCCTGGGGACCACCTGGAATCCTCTCAGGGACCACTGGTGGTCCCCGGGCCACCTCTCGGGGTCTATTTGGGTCCTACAACCACTTTATTATAGGCCAAAGACCCCTGTTTGTTAAAAAAAAAATCTCTGTGCAAACTAACTGAACTCTGAGAGTGCACAAATAAAAAAAAAACAAATGGAATTGGCTGCCACCCGTCAGCACCGCAAAGCTATAAACAAAGTGGCCATCTTGTGTTTATAAGATCCCAAATGATGGTGCATGTCTTGGGCCTGCTCTGTGCTCTGCATGGAAGCCACCACCACCACCACCGTTGGTTTCCAAGGTGATTCCATGGCATCACGGGGCAGCCGTGACCTCAGAGAGAGGGCCACCCTCGCCTTGACGTCTGTCCTCTGCTGGCCTCCGTTTGCTTCTTCCCTCGTTCCTTTTTCCCCCTCTGCAGTTCCACAGAATCCTCACACAGTTTCGTTGCGAGACAGAACAGGAACTGGACAGGAAGACATCTGTCTGTCTGTCTGCCTGCCTGCCATTTGGTTTCATTTTAACGCTCTCAAGAGTTACAGATCTATGCCTTTTAGGGGACTGTCATGTGATCCACCTGCATGGCCTGTATGTGATCTACTGGTAGATCACCATCTACCTTTTGGGCAGCCCTGCTGTAGGTGGTCATCAGGGGTGAAAGAAGTACTCAGATTTTTTTGTACTTTCCAGCTCTGTGCTGTGTGTGTGTGGGGGTGTGTGTGTGTGTGTGTGTGTGTGTGTGGTGAGTGTGTGTGTGTGTGTGTGTGTGTGTGTGTGTGTGTGTGTGTGTGTGTGTGTGTGTGTGTGTGTGTGTGTGTGTGTGTGTGTGTGTGTGCGTGTGGTGTTGTGTGTGTGTCGTCTCTCAGTCTGCCACACATCCCAGCAGGGCACAGTCATTGTGTGAAGGAAGTCAAGGCCCAAGCAGACCTTTTAATGTCACCACAAAGTGTCAGAAAAAGAAAGCGGCAGTGTAATAATAGCCAGCGTGGTGGCGTGCGTGTGGGCGTGCACGTGGGCCTCTGTGCTGTGCATTCCACACCGTCATATTTTTCAAGGGAACAGAGAGGGTGACATTTTAACGTCAATGAACAATTGAATGTGTGTGTGCGTGTTTGTGTGTGTGCATGCGGGTGCAACGTTGTAAACATGAAATTGTGACATCATCAACTTGTTCCACCTGAGGTGTCTGTCAGCGATGCGTGCATGCTCTTAAATAGACGTGTTTGTTTATGTGTGCGTCTGTTGCTGTGTGTGTGTGTGTGTGTGTGTGTGTGTGTGTGTGTGTGTGTGTGTGTGTGTGTGGTGTGTGTGTGTGTGTGTGTGTGTGTGTGTGTGTGTGTGTGTGTGTTGTGTGTGTGTGAGTGTGAATATGACCATATTTCTCTGTCTGTAAGCGTGGGTGGGTGCACGTATGTCTGCCTGCATAATATGGCCACTGTGTGAGTGTGTACAGTGCATGCCAGTAATGTTATTTTATTCAAAAATAAAACCTTAAATCCCCCTTTTCACTTCCAAACAGACTTCTCCCAATATAAACATCAATTTGAATCAATTCTACTCCTAGTTTTACATCTATCTTTGTCGACACATGTGGCACGTTCGTCTTATGCAGCAACGGGCCAAGCCTAATGCTGCGTTCTCACGGACTGCTGCAAAGATCACAGTATACCCGTATGCAAATGTTGCTTACACAGGCCCAAAGCGATGTCTCCGTAGCGACACGTTTAATTTACTGTACAGTAGCATTGTAGCGTTGCATCTTGAAGT